>JASAUF010000056.1:0-600000 GCA_030180095.1 Magnolia changhungtana | reverse complement strand
TATACACGACAATATTAGAGAAGCTAGATTACGACAATTAAAGTATGAGTCAAATACACCAAAACCACATGGCTCATCATCGGCGTTCTTAATCCATTCTAGGTCGTCACCCGATTTTCAATATCATTTGAAATGAAAACGAAATTGTGAAGGATTTACGATAACACCTCAAGATGACACAACTCAAGGATTAGATAATCTAAGGATTTACATGTCGACTAAGAGGGTCATTACTGTGAGCACATTATTTCCAATTCAATATAGGTTTTGGGTCATCACCTAATCAATGATGGTAGGCGTGTCACCTTCATCGGTGCTTAAGACTCACCGTAAGGTTCACCCATCTACACAGGTCAGAGACAACACATGCACAATGTCCCATACCACCATGCTTAGCCCATGAGTTGTAACGAGTAGCTCTCTGAAACATAGATACAATAGTTATGAATGGTGACTATATATCAAATGTAATCATGGTATTCTGGATTTCACAGAATAATCTCCAACATCTATAGATTAATGATTGTCCCTGAATTGGACTAATTCGATGGATCAAGTGAACATCGGCTAGACCGACCTTGGGTGTAAAGCACCCCATGAGTAGCCCAAGCTAGAGTCGGTTAACCATGTTTCACCTCAATCGATTGGACAAGTATGTGATAACCAAACCTAATGAAGGCCGTCTATAAATTCAACTATTTTAAGAGGCAAATTCAAAGTAATACAATTCCATAACATCTTAATCATAGTTACAAACTCAAAACACAATATTTTCTCAAAAGATCTCACTTAAACATACAATCAAACTCTTAGGGTGCCAAATGAAATTTTTTTAAATTTCACAAAATCAAGCCCAGAAGAATACCAAATTCATATAACCCAATTAATATGTAATCATTTTAACACATAACATATCAATCACAACTATATAATAATTCTAACATTTGAATACATATAATTTCAATCAACACACATAATTCATCAACTGAAACCATTAGGGGCTGATAAAAAGCTAACTTTAAAAAAAATAGTCATCATCTACGAATATAATTTTACATTATGTTGACATTTAGGGTTTAAAATTCCAGAGAAAACTCTAATTCATACATCAATTCCAAATAAATTCAAGTTAGGATTTGAAAATTATGAATTTCTCTTAAATTTCTCTATATAAGACATATTGAAAAAATAACAACATGATCGAAGGATTCCAACGAATTTCCAAAGAAAACCCAAAAATCCTAAAATTCTGATTTCTAACCCTAAAACCCAAATGGATTTCCTTTTATAAAACTTCTTGTAAAACTTATGTGAGTCACACAACTCAGACTCTTGGGTTTTGATCTAAATTATACAATTTAGGGAATAATCTTAACGATCTAATTCAGAGACTGACAAGCTTACTAAGGCAAATGCCTTACTATAATTTCATGATCACTGGCCCACTAATGAACGATCTATAGTTTTTAAAAGCATTCTAGCTAATTATAGAGTGATTTAGAGAATAAGGTTATGTAATTTTCGGCTTTAGGCTTATATCGCACATTGATAAGTTTAGGATTTAAACAACAATGCACATAGATTTGAATTGTTAAAAGTATTAGATTGAATCAAGATAGCTCTTTATGCCTAAAAGACAATTTAGTCAATTGCATGCATGCTGATTAATTTGATTGGAAAGATCTTTAATGGTGCCTGAGTATTTCTAATACTCGAGTATTGAAAAAAATCAAGATGTTGGAGAGAGAGGGAGATGTGGGTTGTCCAACGTGTGGAGCCCGACTTTTTTATCCATCTCATCCCTTGGATCTCTCAACATGTAAGCATCATTGTCCCTTGATTTATTTTAATAAGCTATATCTTATGTTTTTCTTTCTTTGACAATCTAAGGGTTGACCATAACTAAACTAAATTTTTATAGAATGATAGCTTAATCCAAGCCATTAAAAATGCTTAGAATGGGTTTTTCAACTGAAGGAATCATCTCTGTAGAAAAAATATATGTTGGACCTTACTATGTTACTGTTTTAAACTTTTTTAGACCATTGATGGAGGAATGATCATGGGATTAAGAAGGACCCACATCATGTCAGAAAATAGAACAGGGAACACATGACCAAACGTGAGGCCATAAGTGGACCCCACACTATCCATTATGGACAACGAGCACATGGCCCACTACTGGCCAGTTTCACTAGTGTGTGTTTCGACAAGAAACGAAAGGTATTTGATTTGGGGATTATCTCACTAAATAATAACAGAGAAAGAATAAGGAGAATGATCGTCACAATATGTTTATTAATTCTGAATTCGTTTACATCCTCTCATCCCATGATTCTAAGATAGAATATATGAAATACAAGTATAAAATATATTCAAATATGAAATCCGGCAGCATCTTGGCTTGCAATTTGTTCATCTCAGCAAGAGAAGTATTGTGCGGATGTGAATATCTTGTCTCTTCTTCTTCAGTTCATCCAAAACATGAGTCTGAATCGAAGAAACACTTGAGCATTCGAATAATTCAGCAGAATTCAGACTCTTTGTAATAACCCACGCGCAACGGGTAAGACCCGTTCTTCCTCTCTTTCTTCTTCTTCTCTGAAATACCTTCAAGTCTTTGTATTCTCTAGAGCTCGGATCTTCTTCGTTGTCATCGTTGTTGTGTGCAAATGAGAGTGGGAGTGGGGTATTTATATGCCTCCACACATGTGAACCCTCGATCTTTGTGCCGTGGGGCCCACTTATCATAACATCTCAGCCATCCAAACTTTTATGATCATACTGGTGTTGCGAGAGTCCGCACAACAATTATTAGCATTGCGCGGGCCTGCGCAATCAATGTTCTTTGTGTGGGTGTGTGCAACACAATTACATATTCATTCTTCTTTCTTTCATTCTTAATTTTTCTTCTAATTTTTTCTTCAATGATTATTTTCATGTCTCAATAGATGCCCCCTTGATCCTCTATTTGTTCTCCATTTTCAAAATAAAGAAATAGGATCAAATATCTTCTTCTTTTTTATATATATTTGAATGTCGTAGTGCGGACCCGTGCTCAATTGGGTCTCGTCCAACATCTGTCAGGTCCAACCCTCCTATAAATACTGGACTCGGCCTATTTCTTTAACTTCCTCATTTTGTCAAACCTTTGCTTCTCTGGCAATTTTCTGCGCAACAACTTTCTTTTGCATGTAATCACCGCATAACGCATTTCCATCTGTGCAAAGATCATCTCCTCTGTGCACTCCCGTGCAACCATCTTTCATTCCGCGCACCCTCGCAACCAATTTTCATCAAAAAATTTCAAAGTGTGAAATTTCCTTCTAACCCTTAGATATTAGAGACTTTTCTTCAAGAAATCCTTTCATCTTATCTTCCTTGATACAACTGAAAATACGTCTAACAGTAGGGCTACGTCTTCAAGAAAAAAGAATCATGCATCTCATCCAGAAGATCAGACGAATCACTCAAAACTTTTGGAATTGTGTAGAGATTCATGAGAAAACTTTTAATTTCTACAATCCTTCTGAGAATGAAACAATCATCATTCCCATAAACCTGCGACGTCATTGGTCGATTCTTCGCTGTAAGCCAGCTGACCAAATGATCCGAAACAATCTTATTTCTAAAGATAACCGGGTTATGATGGAATCAAGAATTTTAGAAGGATATTTGGAGGAGAATGGATCCCACCAAAGAGTCAGTAGGATTCATAAGATGTGATTCTTATGTCCATGCTATGATCCTTATCATCCCTTTCCTACTCATTATTTTGAAACTGCTCAGCAACACTTGATCTTCATTGAAAGGTCAGCTTGAAATACATAAGGATTCTTGGCGATGGGTCTCTTATCTCCTCGTGATTTCTATAACACTTGGGGTCGAGCCATTACTCGAAAATATGATACCGTCCTGGAGAAGATTGGCCTTTCGATGCAATTATAAACACATGAGAACATTTTTGTGGAGATACAGCTATCTTTAGAGTTTTCCTCAATCATTGGTCTCTAATTACTAATTCATTTCACCTTCCTTTATGTGAAATCAGCATCACCTTGTGGGATCTTCTTTGCATAGAAGGTCTTCCTATCATGGGGAATATCTTTGATGCATATATTCCTTCGAACAAAGAATTTGCTATCATCTCCGCAGGAGATAATAATTCTGAGATTTTAAAGACCACTCTCGAACTCTTC
The DNA here is from genome assembly GCA_030180095.1 of Magnolia changhungtana. Taxonomy (NCBI): domain Eukaryota; kingdom Viridiplantae; phylum Streptophyta; class Magnoliopsida; order Magnoliales; family Magnoliaceae; genus Magnolia; species Magnolia changhungtana. The sequence continues at coordinate 595,801 of JASAUF010000056.1, read as the reverse complement.
AGAGAAATGGCTAATTTCCCACAGCCCGACGAAATCAATTCCCTTGACTGGTTGGCTCATTTCTCTCAAAATTTACGGTATACTTTCCTCTTTCTACTCTCTTTTTCGAAGTCTTCATCTTACATACATTCATATCATCTTATTTTAATAACCATATCTTTATCTTGACAGCTTTGCAAGCCAGAATCATTAAGACCTTAAGATTATTCGCAAGAATATTAAGAACACCACCGAATATAGTTCTTCCTGCGAATTAGCCGCTTTCTTAGCTTATTGGCTAAGCTTAGTGATATTTTCAAACTCGAAACAAATATAAATCATCAAGCCGGCTTTCTTCATGGTCGCAGGTACAATGGCAGAGGGTAAAAAATATTCATTAGATCCTCCAGTTCTTTGTTCCTTATATCGCACTTTTGGTGATGTCATTTCTGGCTCTAGTAGTTCATTTGCCGATTCTTTTCCAGTTTATGCTCCTTGGTATTTCTTCATAGGCTGGCTCGGAGTGTATTTACTTAGACCTTTGCTGATTCTAAAAGAGCCTATTCAGATCCTCATCAGCTTCCACTTCAGCATTATTAACTGAGGAAAATGATCGAAAAATTGAATGGTTGGGTCACCAGAAAAATAGAGAATAGTGATTCTATCGACTTCTTTCAATTTCCATTTACTAGCTGTCTAGAGGATATAGAAGTTGTCGATGATGATTCTATCTCTTCAGGTGAACATTCATTCCTTGTTTTTATCAGGTCTAGTACTCTTCCATTGAGGGAAGGTAGCACATTCTTGCGCGAACCATATCATCCAAGCAAATTTGCTCGTCAACTTGGATTTGATCAAACTATGCCGGAGACTTCTGATATCGTTACCAGGATAATGAGAAGTTGTGGTATTAGACTATATAACTGGACCTTGATATGGAGGCAACTTTTGAACATTCATATTGGATCACGCTTCATAATTCCTGGCTATAACTATCCAGTTCATGCTTCTTATTGTTGAATGTGTTGGTGGGCTCATCAGTATCACTTGGTGCACAATTATTATCCAGTAGATCATGCCATATGGATTCTTCGGCCACGCGTAAGAAATTATTAGAAAGACCAAAGCATATGTTACTTTAAATAAACAAATCATACCCCCCTTTCAGGCCAACTTTGTATAAAGATTTCTTCAGAAGATACTGTTTATGAAGTGAAGCCTGCTGATACCCATAAGGGATGGATAACATTTGGTATTACTTTAAAGAATTCAAAGAATGCATCTAAATTTTCAAATCATCCTGAAGAAAATGATGCTTCTTCGCGATTTCATCTTCCTCCACCCTTGCGAATTTTACGAGATAACATTCCTTCATCATCAAGAAAGCAAGAGAAATGTCATCGGTCTCTTTAAAGGATAAACATATTATAATTGAGGACTTGTAGTCGATCTTGAATAGATAGCATTTTGAACAAGCTTGCTATCGTTGTAATTTGGACCTGATTAAAGATAAATGCATTTCTGTATGTTGCTTAGTCAGTGTTTGGGATTTTCATGACTTATTTTATCATACCAGGGAATTGCATATTTAAACATATCTTAAGTAAAATAGATGATCATATGCATTTGTAGCATTTTGATGCTACACACAGTTTAAGATCTTGACTAATGGAGCTAATATACTTTTGATTGAACATACTTTTACTGGATAAGACTTGACTTGACTTAACTGGACTTGACTTTACTTGGCTTTCACACACAGTTTAAGCTCTTGAGTAGTGGAACAATCACAGTGTTTCAGACTCTTAAGTAGTTGGAGTATGGTCTTATACAAGTGGTCTCTGTAACTCTTATGAGTTCGCTAAACCATTGCAGCCGAGGAGTTCACAAATCGTGATCCATCAGAGGGGCCTAGTGAAGCTACTGAGGCAGTGAACTCGGTAGGTTTTACGCGCAGGGTTGATTACAGTAACTCTCTAGAGTTCACGGGGCTCGCAAGGCTATCTTAAGGGTACTAAATCCAAGGTCGTCAGTCCATCGATGAGGGGGTAGCTCATTTTAGAGGCCCGTTTACATGAGTTTTTGTAATGCCCCGAAAATAAGTACCCGAGTACAAAGACCCCGATCCCGAGTTCCTGGGCGTTAACCCAATGAGAATGCACATGTGACCTCATTCATATTCACATTCATTCCTCACACAGATAATCAGAGTAACACAATTCACTTAGCGGATCCAAAACGATGTAGAGATAACGAAAGATTCAGAATTATAAGGCTAGCAGTAAAAAATACAATTTCAATAGTGGTAATCGCCCAAAATGAGGATTATACAGGCTACAATCTACAATATACATACCTAAGACGGTTAAAGTGTAAAGCTTTCAATTTATGCTCAATTCTCCAAAATATAACGGCGTTGGCACAATCTGATATAAGCCTACCTGTCTAAGGTCTCACTAGTACCTACATCAATGATATGCCTGGTTGGTGTTTTAAAACACCGTCCCAGGTGGGAGTGAGTAGCCAACTCAGTGGTTTCATTAGTTATAGGTTACAACTGCTATCGACACAATCAGTACAGTTAATGATAAATAAGAAATCAAACATTTCCTAAATACTCTTGTTAAATGTGTATATGAAGATATGACATGATGCATGCCCTTTCCAAACAACACTCCCTCACACGCGACTCCGACCACTTGCACGTAAATGACAACACTTCCTCAACATGTGACTTCAACGCCCATTTCGCCACATTCTAAACTAATGCAATGCGATGAATGATCATGTTAACCAAGTAATTATTAAGTTCCATTCATCCAGCATATTGGCAAAGCTAGGATACTGACATTATATCATAAGTCCTTATTTGGATCACGTGGCTCGTTGTTGCACGTAGCGACTCATTACCAGTGTCCCTTGATCCAAATTTAGGTGTTACCTGTTTATCTCATAAATCAACAATTCTAAAGGTACGGTATAATGTATGAGGATCAACCCAGTATGGGTTGTCACCCAAACCGAGTATGATCACTCAGTTCTAAGGTTATAACAACCCACAACATGCTGCCTCGACCGACTGGAGTGCTATTTTTGAAGCCCAACTGATCCTACACATGGACCCGGATGACAACCCACACTCAGACCACAACAGTGATGAACAATGACTGGAGTGTTACAGATTTGTGGGCTTATCACATTAAACCAAATCAATATAAGAGAAAGGGCTCGTCACCCAATTCCATTCACGCCTGGTCGTTTGAACGGTACTTTGGCATGGAACCATCGGTCGAGTAATTTGATGAGGGCTGTTCGAACAATGGTCTATCACCTCCATCAATGCTCACTGGTCACTACGGGGAGGCTCGTCACCCCAGCATAGGCTGACAGCTTGAACATGATGTCCCATACTACCATGCCCGGCTCATGAGTCTTAGTTGCTCACTGGTCACTTCGGGGAGGCTCGTCACCCTAGCGTAGGCCGACAACTTAGACACGGTGTCTCATACCACCATGCCCGGCTCATGAGTCTTAGTGGGATCATATCGCACTAACAGTTATGAATGGACACATCTATTAGGAAAGAGGTATCCTAGATTTCATTTAATCATGTCATACATTGTGAACATATATGATCAGTCAGCTAGGGGACTAATTTGATTGACCTGGGAGAACCACGACACAATCGACATTGGGTGCAAGTAGCCCGTGTAGTCCAGCTACTGTCGGTCGTCCGTATTCAACCCGGGTCGATCAAACAAGCCCAAGGTGGCTGCCTTAACTTGGGCCACTCCTTTAGTTTGGATGATTAGCCAACTAACCCAACATCATAAAAATCCTAAGTATCGTTATGGACTAAACATTATATCATACAATTATAGCATGGGTTCTACTACACAATCACTCAAGCGTTTCATCAAACATGTGACCATCAATAGAAGCAACACACCTACTTAGGCATTTTATCAAACACGTGGGCATCAACAAAATAACACATTTAGTTGGGCATTCAATCAAGCATTTGAGCATCCATAAAATAATACATTCAATCACCTAGACCTTTTATCAAACACATAAGCATCTATATGCAACAAAAAATATATATTATAGAAAAAATCAAAATGTCAACATATTAGCATGCACAAATTCATTTACAAGTATTTAATCATTAACTAAGATCCTCAAGGGTCGATAAACAATAACCTAGAGATAATGGTCCGCATCTTAAGAAGTAATATCTGATTTTAAGCTCCTAAAGTTAGGGATTTGCGAAAAATCACAAATTCCTATATAAACACCAAGAACTTATATGAGATTTATGTAATTCATTTCAGAAAAACCTAGGTTAGGAAGTAGGATTTATTTCTTACCTCCCAATAGCAAGTAGGGTGGATTCAGAAGAGAAAAATGATCAAGGCCGGGGCCTTGGTTAGAGGAGACCGATGAAAGGAAGCACCAAAATCTCCAACACCTACTCTTACTCTTCTTCTCTTCTTCTTTCTCTTTCTCTTTATCTCTTTCTCTCCTTTAGAAAATGCAAATTCGTATGGAGAGATAGGGTGCCCAAATGAAGCCCTTATATAGTGCCAGATTTGGTGTAAATGGCCCCAAGGGCTGGGTTTTTACTATACTAGTCCTATGGAAGGGTTTTTCTAACCTCTAGGGCCCACTATGGGGGTGTACATATTGATATACACTTTAGGATAGTTAGCCCTAATGATGATCTACGTATGGATATAATCAGTCCGCCATTTGGATGCGTTGATCGACAGATATGATTAGAAGTCTGTTCAACGGTCATTGATAGTCGATTGGGGCCGCGACTATACAGATATGTTTGGAGAAATATCTTCAGTCAGTACCCCGACTTTGGCCATGAATCGACGGCCCGAAAGTCACAATATTGTGAAAGAACAAAGTGACTAGTTTCACTTAAGTTCCAAATTTCAACCTAGGGGATTCACGTGTTTGAAGCACTTAAATTCCGGCCTAAGTTGAATAATTCTGGGTACTGTCTTGGTTTACCACCCACGATGGGCATTAAGCCGAGTGAGACAGATATTATTCTATAGTTTCGGAACTAGTGACCCACTAACGAGGTCTAAAGCTTGTTCGAAAAATCAGGGTATTTCTGAAATAAATTAGGTATCAAGATTTCTTGTGCGCAAGTATTAGGGTTTAGATTAACTACGTTTATAATGTGGCTTATTTGTAATTAGCTAAAACGGCAATTCGGTCTTAATAACCCTAAACCATTGGTTTGTAGGATAAAGGAGTAACTGGATCGATTTGGTTTGTTAATTAAGATCTGACCTCTACTTGTCTCGGCTTTGGGTAGATATTTATTTAGTTATAGTTATCTTGATTAGTCAGGGATAGGTCAGCTAGATGTGGACCCCATGTGAACAAATCATGTGGCTAAACTCGGTGTTTAAGTGATCAGTTGGATTCGTTGGCTTCCTATGGTTGATTAATCAGATTGGTGTGGTTCTTTATTGGTACCACTCGCGTATAGGCCAACATTAAGTGTTAATGGTCAGTAAGTGACAATATAAGTTAATTATAATGAAAAATTTCAATGATTTTTGGAAATCCAAAATAACGAAAATCCAGGATGTTACAATTGCCTCCCTTAATGGTTAGTAAGTGATAATAAATAAAGATATTATCATTTCGTTTGCCTAAGTTTTATTGATTTCAGGTTTATATGCATGGTAGGGCGCATACTAAATACACTAGCCTTGCTTATTATATTCTACCCCCCTTAAAAGTTTCCACTTCTAATGTTTGAAAATAAATGTCAGAATCATTATTATCGTACTGAATGTTTGATGATGAAATTTACCTAAGGGCAGTATATGCTACTCTTCATATTGGGTTAATACGGAAAGGCAGTTATGGTAGGTTTTGATTCGGTACGTCAATCCTCTGCCTGACCAGGGTAGAAAGCTCCTTGTATCACTTCTTAATCCTGGTGAGTCCTAGTCTTGTGATCGGTCAAAGCAGCGAGTCCGTTGGTAGTCACCCAGGATTGAGAATTGAGTTAAGCCGCGAATGCTTCGATGGTGTATGGTTTCATAATTTCGTAGTCCGATTATTTTAAATATTTAGGGAATGTCAAATTTTATTAAGAAGGTCAAGTTTTACATTTATAAGGTTGTCTCTCAAGTCTTGGTCAAAAAGAGTTTTCAAATAGTGCTCAAGAGTTAGGTTTTTTTTTTTTTTTTTTTTTGAAGAGTAGTGCCCAAGGGTTACTAACCTGCCCACCTGGCCAACTTTATGAATAAATAGCAATTCAACCTACCCACACTAGACAATCTTAGGAACAAAATGCAGAAACTACAACACCCTGATTTTTGGACTTGAAGCTTCGGATCCTAGCCAAAGCATGATCCACTCTTCTAAGTTCTAAGTGCGCGTATTGATTTGAATAAATGAATATAAGCAACCAACCCAAAGGAGAAAAAGAAAAAGCCATTTATCTTGTATTGGAATGTGAAAAGTCTAGAAAGGATAAAACACAGGCAGCATTCTGTGAACACATTAACCTCCAAAATCCAAACATGCATATGAGTTGATCCCATGACAAGTCAAAAACAACACAACGCAATACCATGTTGTAAAAATTATCATCCAAACAAATGGATAACCATTGAATTAGCAACGTCGTAGTGAACAATTATAAGAATTTTCCTACTATTTAGATTGCCTACAAATGCTTTAAAAGTGCTAAAAAAATGGACTGGACGTGGGCATGTTTTAGTGGACAGTTTGTTACAAATGCTAGTCTAACCCACGACATCTACTATATATATATATATATATATATATATATATATATATATATATATATATATATATAGAAAGATCCAAATAAACTCATTGATTTTTTAATCAACCTATGTAATAGACTATCACATAGCGCCCGTAGGAGTTTTGTGCTATCATTTGCCGGTCTCAAGCCCGGATTAAAGGAGGGTTGCATTAGGTTAACAGCTGGTATGAAAAATTTTCCATAACTTTCATCGCTAATCCGCAGCCCGAATTAGTTAGGATAAGGTTTAAATGGTGGTGACGATTATGAAAGACCAAAATAGAAGGAATAAGCAAGCCAAACAATTCTGGCACAGTGGATGGCTTGTCTGCTTTCTAAGGTTGTGGGTTCTAATTCCGCTAAGGCAATCATGCATTTTGTCTCAAAAAGGGAAAAGAAGAAGGGATCATCCATTGACCTTGGTTTTAAGTGAACTCACCTCTTTTGTGTGGCCAGTTCCAGTCTGGGTTCTAAAACATTGTCGGCAACCTTGATGTAGCAAACAATTTATAGGAAACATAAAGTTTCTAATTGAGCTCATAGGAAGAAAACTGCGTTGAAAGACCATGATTTCATGAATAATTGTAAGAATGAATTTAAACATAAGCATATACCATACTCTAGACAAGCTCAATGTACGCCATAGGCGCGTTGTCTCCAAACCTTGGTTGGGTTATGATGATTCTTGTATATCCTCCATTCCTCTTCCCATGCCTGTCTTGAACCTCCGCAAACAGGGCATGGACAATATGCTTTTCATAAAGGAATCCCAATGACCTTAATGGGGTGGTTTTTGGAAGCCTAAGGGCCTGTTTAGGTGCGTGGATTTGAATGGTATTAAATTGTATGATATGTGATTAACATCATTATTTCACAATGATTACATGTCTGGAAATACCATGGTGTTGCAATCATCCAATCCCATGTTTGGGATAAAAATATTTTGCCATGAAAAACACCGGATTAAGCTAAATCATGTTTGGTGGACCACGAAATTGTAATCTACGAACCAAATTCACACGGATGTTGTTCACTTGTACACATATATAACCAAAATATCACTTGTAAATGGTGTATATGGATGGATGGCATGGATAAACGCATGCATCAATGTGGGGCCTACATGTGTAGTAGCTTTCAAAATCCATGGAATTCAAGCATGGGATCAAATGCAATTCCATGAAACTAAATGCAATTCCATCCCACCTAATCTCACCCTTTCCATCCTCTCCAAATGTTGGATGGAATTGCAAGACCAAATGCAATTCCATCCCACCTAATCTTATCTAATACCATGTGCCAAACACCCCCCCAGGGCATGTTTGGTCAGTGGAATTGGAACCCCCTGGATTGGGAACCCTTAGGATTTGAAATCCCATAGATTTGCAATCCTTCACGTGTGTTTGGCACCCTGGTGTGTGAATCAACTTTAATCCACAAGTACCTATGCATGGTATATTTACAAGGGGTTTTAATTTAATTACTAAATCAACTTTAATATCTCTAATTAGTGTGATATGTAATTTTTGATACAATGATTATAATAAGCCCATTGAAATATATTCTTTGCCTGAAAATGATGAAATTCCAAGTCTCAGGTGGGCCACAAGCACAAGATCATGTATGAGTGACTAACCAACGATTCTCAATCGTTGATTTACACGGACAATCTTTGGATGGTGCTGGACAATGTTTGGATGGTGCTGATCTACATGGACAATCTTTGGATGGTGCTGGACAATGTTTGAATGGTGCTGATTTACATGAACAGAGTTTGGATGGTACTGATCATCATTAGTGGGCCATGCGCCCACCAGAATGATAGTGCATATCATCATTAGTGGGCCATGCGCCCACCAGAATGATAGTGCATATAGACACACATGTTACACCTGCACCTATTGAAACAATTTCAGGTGTAAACCAAGCTCTCACCGTGAGAGTTTCACTACATTGACCTGGACAGCAATCTGTCCCGCGGTGGCACGCAGGTCCGGCGGCGGTGACACGGCCTTCTGGCACTTCGGCGGTGGGACGCCGATCGGGCGGCGGTTCCGCGGCCATCTGGCTACTTCGGCGGTGGGACGCCGATCGGGCGGCGGTGCCGCAGCCATCTGGCTACTTCGGCGGTGGGACGCCGATCGGGCGGCGGTGCTGCGGCCATCTGACCCTGTCGTGTACCAGGTGGGCGACAGCACGCCCTTCCTGCGGCGGTGCAGCGTTCCCCTGCTCCGTCCGGCGGTGGTGCGCCCCTCCTGCGGTGGTCACCATGCCCGGCGGCGACAACCATGGCTGCTGCTGCTGTGTTTTTTTTTTTTTTGTTTTTTTGTTTTTTGTTTGTTGTTTTTTTTTTTTGAGGTGGCTGCAACAGGGGATTGGAATTCAAAGGAAATGATGAAATGGGTATTGGATTTCGACGGGTTTTACGCGTTTCAGGATTGAAAGAAAGTGGATTTGTGTTGTAGTTTGAAGGATTTTAGGGAATGGTGAAATGGGAATTGAATTTCTGATGGGTTTTATGCGCTTGGTGTGAGATTCAGAGATTGAAAGAAGATTGATTTGTATGATAGCTTGAAGGATTCAAGGGAATGATGAAATGGGTATTTGATTTTGATGGATGTTATGCGTTTTGTGATTGAAAGAAGGTGAATTTATTAAGAGGTGGTGGTGTTGGTGGGTTTGAGGGGTGGATTGGCAGCAACAATGGCTGCCATCGTGGGTTTAGATGGGTTTGAGGTGGGTGCTGAGATGATGAAGATGATGTGTGATGCTGTGATGGGTGGTGAAGATGGGTTTGAGGTTGAAATAATTTAAAAAAAAAAAAAAAAAAAAAAAAAAAAAAACGTTTGAGATCTCACAGATATGCATTGCCAGAAGCACTATTATGGAGGGGATGATCAACCACGTCAATTCCTCAAATTTCTCATGTAAATGATTACAACACCCTATTGAAAGGGGCCCATGACTTTTGTCAGGAAAGAAAAAAGCTAATTGCCAAGTCACCGATGATAATTTGAAGAAGGCAAATCAAATCGCAACAAATTCATTACGAATCATAACCGTTGAGAATTTGATAAAGAAACAACAACGGCAGTTGTTACAAGATATGACCAGGAGTAATATCTATTGTTGTAAAGGGAAATGAGTCCTTTCTCCTCCAATACATTGAAAGCCTTTGTCAACCAATCAATAACTATGTCTGGAAAGAGATGAGAGCCTACACAGACGCAATTCATACAAAAAAAAAAAACAACATTTGTAATAAGGAGAACGTGTAGCCTCTATGGAAAATGTAAGTATGCAATCTTTAAATTTACATACTCATGTGTAAGATAATCATTTTATTATTATTATTTTTTTTTATTTTGGCATGATGGTCATGATTTTTATAGAACAAAGAGGGAATTATTAGCTTGCTTATATCAACAGAAGACATAGGGACGTTATTCGATAATTGGGTTTTTCTCATTTACATGCGTTGCATACATAGAAATATATATATATATATATATATATATATATATATATATATATATATATATATATATATATACACATTTAGACCGTTAATCAAAGAATCGACAAATCTCTCCATTTAAAAGAACATAAAGGGAGTGAAGATGGGATTAACATTATGATTGCACAAGGATTGCATGCGTGGATCTTAAAAGAAGCTCAAATGAAGACGGCAGTCATATCTGAGTCGGTGGTGGCCATTTGGGCAAAATTATATTTGTTCTCGCCGAAATTATATATTTTTTACTCTATGTCTCCCCTTCTACTCATTTCCGACATCTTTCAATCATTTCGGGGTTGAGATCAATCTCAACAACCCAGTCAAAGTTGGCAGTGGCCTAAAATGGGTCAAAAAAGCCAGATCGGAGTCGGCGGTGGCCCATTTGGACAAATTTTTACCGGTTTGTGTTGAAATTAGATTTTTTAAAATCCATTCTTGCCTATTTTTCCAAATCCGACTTCGTTTTTGCCCTTCCCATGATCGAGGTGGGCCAGATAAATGTCTGGTTGGAAGCGAAAATGATTTGGGCTGTTAGAACTTAAAACGGACGTATCTCCTAAAACGAAATGAATTATCGGATGCACCAGATATGATTTTCGGGTAGGACGAACTACTTTAATTACTCAACCCTATTATGCTTGGTTAAGATACCTAATTTGTGAGTTCTCGCCTAAGTACAGGCTAAAACACCTCTCAGTGTTTCTTAGACCCTGACTCTGCCCTCATCATGACTATTCTCTCTTAATTTAACATTTTCCAAGATTAATTTTCTAAAATGAAGTCCAAATATTTAAGATGACTAAGGGTTTGGTCCTAGAGTTTTAACATTACTAAGTCTTAGCGCTTCCATCTATGTCAGTGGATGCATTATGGTGAGTCCACTTTCTGAGTTTTGAACTCCAAGGGATAACAAACAAGGGAGTTTGGTCCTAAGTTTCATTGTTCTTGATTTAATGGATTTCTTATACTGTCGGATACTCTTAAAATTTAGAAAAAATCATCATTCAGGTTTAAACCTCAAATCATAAGTTTCTTAACACCTACTTATTTTGGTTTGTATAGTCCACATTCCCAAGGTCCTGGTTATCTCAATACTCCTCTTTGATACCAACTCGTAAAGCCCCGAAAAATGGCACCCAAGTACAAAGACCCCGATCTCGAGTTCTTGGGCGTTAACTCAATGAGAATGCACATGTGACCTCATTCAGATTCACATTCATTCCGCACACGGATAATCAGAGTAACGCAATTCACTTAGCGGATCCAAAATGAGGTAGAGATAACGAAATATTCAGAATTACAGGGCTAACAGTCAAAAAAATAATTTCAATAGTGGTAATCATCTAAAATGAGGATTATACAAGCCACAATGTATAATATACATACCCAAGACGGTTAAAGTGTAAAACTTTCGATTTATGCCCAATTCTCCAAAATATAACAGCGTTGGCATAACCAAATATAAGCCTATCTATTTGAGGTCTCACTAGTACCCACATCAATGATATGCCTAGTTGGTGTTTTAAAACACCGTCCCAGGTGGGAGTGAGTAGCTAACTCAGTGGTTCCATTAGTTCTAAGTTACAACTACTATCGACGCAATCAGCACAATTAATGATAAATAAGAAATCAAACATTTTCTAAATACTCTTGTTAAATGTACATATGAAGATATGATATGATGCATGCCCTTTCCGAATAACACTCTCTCACACGCGACTTTGGTGTGGGTTTGTTCTTGGGGTTTCTCCTAAAAGGCCTCATACAGGGAAGATGGGAGTTATTACAATTTCTACTAAAATCAAGCCAGGAATCTTGAGGGTCTTATGTATGGTTGGCCTATCTATGGATGAGCCAAAGAGCGCACACGACAGCCTTCTTTTTCTTTGTCTGCCAAGTCGAACCCATTTACGGGAGGGCATTTTCTCTCATTATCCCCTGTAGCGCTATCAGAAGCTGTACAAACGACATTGGTCTCACGCGTGGTTGGCTGTATAAGTGCACTCCATTGCTCGCATGGGTCTAAGCATGTGATGGCCTTCGGGGGCTTTTTAGGGCCATTGGCTTCTCAGTGCTGCCCGTATAATATTTGAAGTATCATCGATCGTGATAGGTCTTCTTATGCGTGATTGACCGTATAGGCGCATTCTGTTACTGTAAATAATAAATCGCCTTCATTATCACATGGCTTATGCATGGTTGGCCGTATAGGCGGACTCCGCTGCCGTAAATAATAAATCGATGAATGATACATCATCATTGCTGATAGTATTCTTGACAATATGTATGCTTAAAGTAGTATATCAGCTTGGCGATAATATCAGTTTGATGATAATGACTTTTGTAATAATGTTTAGCAGCGATTAGTGATGGTGATAATATCTATTTGACGATAATCATCAGCGTTCGGTGATGGTTGGCAATAATATTAATCTTGGTGATAATCATTAGCCCTTAGCGATCATTGGCGATTAGTTTAATAATGCTTGAACTTGAGAATCTGTCTTTCATTCATATATGGAGAAGAATACATGGCATTGTCTTTTAAGAATCTGTCTTTCATTCATATATGGAGAAGAATACATGGCATTATCTTTTGAGAATCTGTCTTTCTTCACTATTATGCTTGTCTTGTCCCCTTTTGGCTGGGAAGTATTATAATGATAATCTTCGTAATCAAAACTGCATCGATTTTCAAGAACAATATATTTTGATGAAGCAAGTATAGATAGGTATACTGATGCTTTGTCTATATGGATCACCCCATTTGGGATAGAATTTGCCCCCCAGTTCTATGAATATACTTGTCTTGCAGTTTCACATTCCAATCACAAAGATATGAAGAGTCATGTCCATATTAGAATCCTGTTTTTCTGCCAAATAACCATTTTCAATCGGGATTGTTTGCCATTACATTCCCTCTTATATCATACATCTTCCTTATGACAATTTTACCACTGTCGATCATTCTTTTTAAAATATTCTTTAAAACAAAGCAATTCTCAGTTCGATGTCCGAGAAAGCGATGATAATAGCAGTAGTCATTTTCTCTTATTTTCTTCATTTCATTTGGACGTTTTGGATATGGCAATTTGATTTTCTCTACGGCCAATAATTGATTCATCATGGGAAGTATATCGTCTTCTTCCAATGTATACTTTTCGCAGTTCTTGAATTTTTTGAATTCTTTCTTTACTCTCTTAGTTGTAGGATCGCTCATGTTTCCTTTACCAGAATTTCTTTGTTTATCTTGATAATTCTTCATTTTTCTTTCTTCTACGGCAGTATCGAAAGATTTTGATGTTCTTTTAAAATTTTGAAACAGCCGACTCATATGAGAATTGAACACCTTTATACTAATGTTCTCTAGATTGCATGCTTTTACGATCAGATCTTGAAAGGTCTGTATATTCGGACCAATAAGACCCAATGCAATATCTAGTCTTATACATTCTATACACAACTTGACTTGTTCTTTTTCTTCTATAAGTTGTGGGCATGATGCCCCCAGCATTCTCCATCGATCGATGAATTCTTTAACTAGTTCGTTTTCTCGCTAGCAGATAGAAGCGAAAGCATTTGGGCTGATATCTTCAATAGGTGTCCTAGGAAGCCGTGAATAAAGATGAATATTCTTAAAGAAGCTCGTCGTAGGAAGTATTGTGAGTGGCAACTCTCTTGTTGTAGTAGTTTTCTCTTTACCTTTCCATATTTTTGATGGATCTCTTGCGGACGTCATGTTTAAACCCTAAACCCTAAACCCTAAACAAAGCATTTTCTGTAGTATATCCTTCAGTGTGAAGTAGTCTTCTGTAGGGTGTCCTAGGAAACGATGATAACGACAATAATTCGTTTCTTCCTTTTTAAAAGCGTAGCTTATTGTGAAAGGTGTCTCCTTTCTTCTTTCGATCAATGACATTTACTATTGATCTGTTTGGCCCTCTTCTTTTAGCTCTGTTTTGAAATGTTGGCATTTTCCTGGCCATTAACTCTAATGCATGTGCTTTTGTAGCCAAGTCGCAAAAGGTTCTTATGTCAGCGCTAGTGAGGCCTAATGCAATTCCAATTTCCATAGAATTTAAGCACATCTTTACTTGTTTCTTTTTCTTCGGGTAGCTGTCTAGATGAAGCCCCTAAAGTCTTACATCTGTCTATAAATTTTTCAACAGGCTCGCCTTCTCTCCATCGTATAGAAGCTAGTTTTGTGATACTGACATCTCGGTCTGATGAGAAGAAGTTTGACATAAAAGCGTCTTGCATCTGTTCCCAAGTTCGTATTGACTCTGGTGCCAGATTGAAATACCATCGGAATGCTTTTCCTGTTAAAGAAGAACCGAACAATCGCAAGCAGTATTGTCAGATAGTGGAGAAATTTCCCATCGTCGTGATGAAGTGCATGAGGTGCTCCTCTGGAGATCCATCCCCGTTAAATTTTTGGAAGGCGAGATGTTTGAAATTTGCTTGTAATGGTATATCTTCAACTTCACTCGGATATGACGTTCTACAATGGAACCTCCCTGTATGTTCTCGTTCTCTGACTATCTCTGTAACCACTCGTCGCATTTCCTCTTGGGTTATTGCTCTCATAGTAGGGGTAGAGCCGTGTGATCCTGTTCGTGGAGGTTGCGAAAAGCTCATTTCCATTCACCGTAGCCATCATTGGTGGAGCCACAACTTGAGCTACATTGTGAGCGAGAGTGGCCAAGGCTTCTCGAAGACTCTGACATTCTTCCATTAGCGTTCATTGAGTTTGTGCCATTTCGGCCATGTGCTCATTAACATTTGGTGGTGGACCCTGACCGGTTCCTGCCATGTATACAGTGGCTTCTCTATTCCCTGATGAAGCGGTCGTTGGAGTGGGATATGAGCGCATCGGAGTGCTAGGGTTCGATAAGAGGAGTCTTATTAATTTCTCTTGTGTTTACACAGGATTCGACTAAGTGAGATGTAACTTTTAGAGGCGTCACTTGCGGAGATATAGATGATGGTGAGTTTTCTACAGGCAATTTATCCTTTTCTTTTCTTGTCCATTAGACATTTGTGATAGACAAGGCTGGGAAATTTTGCGACGTTAGGGAACAAGGGGATCTCCTTAGGTAAAGTGCCGGAGGGGCAAGTGTAGGATTCTTTCTGGCCACATTTCTTATCACCGGACCTCTGATCATTTGTGGCGGAGTTAGTTTGGGGGCTGCACGAGATTGAGTCTTCAACCTCCAACTGGAAACGATGATCCATTCATCTTCTCTATCTTGTGCGAGTGGTGATACAGATATCACTTCGACGACAGCTCGCGAAGTGTTGTTTTTAGTTGGCATTGGCATTTTTGGGATTAGCTGGTTCTTCGGATTTGGAGATTGATTACGAGCATACTTTACTACAAATCCGGTTGAAGTGAAGTAGAAAGTTATTTTTCTTGAAATGGTTGCCATTGATTGTAATTCGAGTGTTCGTGTTGTATTGTTGCTTTAGCTGTTAATACAAAACAACGCCAATTAGTATTTAGATAAGAGAGTACTGCAACTTTGAGATGAAGGGGAGGATGTTCTCATTGAGAGTCGCCATTTTGACATCTATTTGACGCCAAACAGTGATGAAACTTTTCATATATTTTCTACGTTATTATTAAGTAAGATAATCAGAAAAGATCCCTTGCAGAGTCGCCATTTTGTTTCGACAAGAAACGAAAGGTATTTGATTTGGGGATTATCTCACTAAATAAAGAGAATGATCATCACAATATGTTTATTAATTCTGAATTCATTTACATCCTCTTATCCCTTGATTTTAAGATAGAATATATGAAATAGAAGTATAAAATAGATTCCAATATGAAATCCGGCAGCATCTCAGCTTGCGATTTGTTCATCTCGGCAACAGAAGTATTATGCGGATGTGAATATCTTATATCTTCTTCTTTAGTTCATCCAAAACATGGGTCTAAATTGAAAAAACACTTGAGCATTCGAATAATTCAGCAGAGTTTAGACTCTTTGTAATAACTCACGCGCAACAACATGTCGTTGCACGGGTCCGCGCAACAGCATGTGCAACGACATGTTGTTGCGCGGTCCTGTACAATGGGTAAGACCCGTTCTTCCTCTCTTTCTTCTTCTTCTCTGAAATACCTTCGAAGTCTTCATCTTCTTTAGAGCTCTGATCTTCTTTGTCGTCGTTGTTGTTATGTGCAAATGAGGAGGGGAATGGGGTATTTATAAGCCTTCACACGTGCGAACCCTTGATCTTTGTGCCCTGGGACCCACTTATCATAACTTCTCAGTCATCCAAACTTTTATGATCTTACTGGTGTTGCGTGAGTCCGCACAACAATTATTAGCATTGCGCGGGCCCGCGCAACCAATGTTCTTTGCGCGGGTGCACGTAACACAATTACATATTCATTCTTCTTTCTTTCATTCTTAATCTTTCTTCTAATTTTTTCTTCAATGATTATTTTTATGTCTCAACAGTGTGGATGCTGACTTAAGCATCGGTTTAGACATTGATTAGTGGGACATTTCAAAGGCTATCATGGCCATAAAAGATGTTTGATGTGGGGCCACCAAGACCTCTTGATATATTGCTAAATCAATGGCCTAAAACTTATTAATCTTGATGTTGGTACAATAAATTATGCTCAATATAGTAACATTGTTGTATTTTTGGAAACTCTTGAGATATGGAATTTTTGTGGGACCCACCCTAGGAACATCAGGGACTGTGTATCACAATCTCAAAGTGGACCATGAGTGGGCCCTACACTACCCACTTTGGACAGTGTTTGGGTGTCCCACTTTTGGGGACCGATTTTGGGCTGGTTTTATGAACTAGTTGGACCTAGTTTTGGGGGAGTATTAAGTCCATGTTGGCCATGATTTTTTGACAAGTATGGGGTCCACGAAAAATCCCTAGAAATCATTATAATCAATGGTATAAGTTTTCCTATGCTTAATGTATGACTTAAAGCCATGATTTCACGGGTACATATTGGTATTTTAGATATCTCTGAGAATTAATTTTATGGACATTTAGAACTGATGTATGGACCACTAGATTAATATGGATTTCACTAAATAATTTAAATGGTTAGCCTTCGAGCCACAAATATTATAATTATGGTCATCCATATAAAACTGTCTAAGGCTAAGATTGAAAAGATTGGCCCAAATACTCTAATAAGAAATTTTGGGCTGATCTATAGACAATTGTTAAAAAGACTTTGTTCGACCCATATTTAGTCCTAAAACACCATGAGTTTCCACTTTGGTATTGAATTAATAATTCTAGTACAATTGGGCCTTGGGACAAGTTTAGCTAATATAGAATATAACTTAGAAATTATTGTCTTGGTGTATTTTTTATGATCATGGGACATTGGGATGGGGCCCTCTATAAAAGGAGACTTTTGAAAATAAAGGAAAAGTAATACTTCAATATGTGAAAGCCCAATGGGCCTACATCAAGCCCATTACATTGGAAAGATACATAATGGTCCTAGGGGATTATAGATAATCTGGGATCTACTAATGTTTCCACAAAATCATGACCATGTTTAAAGTAAGATTATTGTATGAAATTTAGGAATACTTTCTTACTTTACACTAATGGGATTGTTTGAATACAAGTCGCCACTTTCAGGCCTAGGATTTTCAACATTTAGGTTTTTGGTGACATTGTTTATTATTTTATGCAAAGGCCCAGTTCAACCAAACCATCTTAAATTATGTCGCTTTGAATTAAGGCTTATTATTGGCCCAAGACATTGAACTATAACCCTAGAGTGTGACTTAGGTGGGTTTGAACCTTAAGAAAATAATTTTAACCTTAGAAGCTAGACTTGGACTTTAAACTCTAGGACTTAACCTAGGTGAACCTAAGTCATAAATGGTCCATATGTGTAATTAAACAAAAAAAAACATAATTACAATCAATTACCATAAAACGTTGATGCACTTGAGCAAGTTTAGTCTAGGTTAGTAGAACTGATGAGCGAACCAAGAACATTAGCTATGTGCACTACAAGAAATATGGTTTTTACCTACGAAGCTTTTACCTACGAAAATAATTTTCGTAGGTAAAGATGACTTTTACCGACGAAAATTACTTTCGTAGGTAAAAGCATACATTTACCAACGAAAATTATTTTCGTAGGTAAAAACCATCTTTACCTACGAAAATTTTCGTAGGTTTTTTACCTACAAAATTGGTATTTGTAGGTGAAACTCATCTTTACCTACGAAAATATTCGTAGCTATAGGGTCTTTTGTATTTTTCACTCGAAAACCCATATTTACCTACGAAAATATTCGTAGCTAAAGGGTCTATTAAATTTTTCAAAAACACCAAAAATTGAAAACCATTCTTTTCCCTACGAATTATAATTTCGTAGGGAAAACCCATATTTTCCTACGAAAATATTCGTAGCTGAAGGGTCTGTCAAAGTTTTCAAAAGAACAGAAAATCCAAAATCTTTCTTTTACCTATGAAATTGAATTTCGTAGGGAAAACCCATATTTACCTACGAAAATATTCGTAGCAAAAGGGTCTTTTGAACAATTCAAAAAACAAAAAATCGAAAACATTACTTTTATCTACAAAATCAAATTTCGTAGGGAAAATCCATCTTTGCCTACGAAACTATTCGTAGCTGAAGGGTCTGTGAAATTTTTTAGAAAATCCAAAACCTTCCTTTTACCTAAGAAATAAAATTTCGTAGGCAAAACCTATCTTTTCCTACGAAAATATTCGTAGCTAAAGGGTCTGCTAAACTTTAAAATTTTCTAGGGAAACAAAAAATTCAAAACCTTGCTTTTACCTACGAATTCTAAGTTTGTAGGTAAAACCCATCTTTACCTACGAAATTATTCGTAACTAAAGGGTCTATCAAAGTTTTCAAAAAAATAGAAAATCCAAAACCTTTCTTTTACCTACGAAATTTAATTTCGTAGGGAAAACCCATATTTACCTACGAAAATATTCGTAGCTAAAGGGTCTTTTGAACATTTAAAAAAACAAAAAATCGAAAACGTTACTTTTACCTACGAAATCAAATTTCGTAGGGAAAACCCATCTGTGTCTACGAAAAATATTCGTAGCTGAAAATCCAAAACCTTCCTTTTACCTACGAAATTAGATTTCGTAGGCAAAACCTATCTTTCCCTACGAAAAGATTCGTAGCTAAAGGGTCTGCTAAAATTTTAAAATTTTAAGAAAATCCAAAACCTTGCTTTTACCTAAGGTAAAACCCATATTTACCTACAAAACTATTCGTAGCTGAAGGGTCTTTTGAATTTCAAAAATCAATAACCTTACTTTTACAACCCATCTTTCCCTACGAAAATATTCATAGCCAAAGGGTCTGTTAAATTTTTACCCAAAAATCGAAAACCTTACCTTTTTCCTAAGAATTCTAATTTCGTAGGGAAAACCCATCTTTGCCTACGAAACTATTCGTAGCTGAAGAGTCCATGAAATTTAGAAAATCCAAACCACCTTACTTTTACCTATGAATTTTAAGTTCGTAGGCAAAACCCATGTTTACCTACGAAATTATTCGTAGCTGAACAGTCTTTTGAATTTCAAAAATCAAAAACCTTACTTTTACCTATGAATTCAAATTTCTTAGGTAAAACCCGTATTTACCTACGAAAATATTGTAGCTAAAGGGTCCAAAAGCTTACTTTTTCCTACGAATTATAATTTCGTAGGCAAAACCCATATTTACCTACAAAAATATTCATAGCTGAAGGGTTTTTTGAATTTTTGCAAATTTTCACGGGGTGTTGGAAATGTTGGCGGTAAGACTTTTACCGACGAAAATGTTCGTCGGTGAAAGTGTTTTTCCTAAATCTTTTTTCTGACGGCTAAAAACTGTCGGTAATAATGTAAAAATGTTTTAATTTTTAAAAATTTGTGTCTATAACATAAATGTATATATATATATATATAATTATAATTACAAGGTAATATTTAAATAATTTGTAATATCACATGAAAAAGAATATTGAAAAGTTACGAAATTTTAAAAATGTTTAAGAAAAATTTTGAGAACAAAATAATGCTTTTGAAGATAAAAATTGGCATTTTGAAATTTTCAAGAAAAAAATTAAAATATGAGAAAAATTTTGAGATTTTGCATATAAAAATTCAAAATTTGTATTTTAAATATTTTTGAAATATTTTATAATAAAAATGATATTTATTTAAAAGAGTAAAAAAAAATATACCTTTTGAAAAAAAATGTTAAATTTATTTGTGAAAAATAAAATTACTAAATTATTAGGCACACCCATTAATTGAACCTTTAATCATTTTTGGACAATCTATTCAATTTAAATTAAAGAGTAAATAACTTCAGATGTTTAAATCAAATTTCACTGAAATTGTTGATCAATCTTGTATGCCCAATATCTTTCTCATATGTAGCCTGATTAAGGCGAGTAACTAGTCAAATTGAGAGTATTGATTAGTAAAATAAAGTGAATGCATTAGACATGTAAAATGGGCCAAATATTCTGGTTAAAATTGTGACCCAACTTACTGCTCTCGTGACAACCTAAGAATTGATGTTAGTAAGTTTTGTGGGCCCCATTATGATGTCTGTCGAACATCAACACCGTGGAATTGCTGTGTCCCCTTTAGGTTATGAGATATCTCAAAAATCATCGGTAAATGAAACTCAAGTAGGCTATACCATTTAAAACTGTGTGAAGACATTCTAAAAAATATAAAAGCACTTGGTGGGGCCCACATGAGTTTTGGATGGGGTTGAAACTTGGTCTGACCCCTCATCCAAGTGGGACACACATAATGAGTGGGTTAGATATGTGAATCACATTTAGGAAGGCCCAATATATGATTACAAATGTTGTAAGAAACCTTTCTCCACTACATTTGAGTTACTCGTTACCTTTACCAGAGTAAACTCTATGGGGTCCACCGTTATTTATTTATTTTATCCATTCCATTCATCCATGTTAACAGATAATTTGAGGTCTAAAGAACAAAAAGGAAGTATATCCAAAGCTCAAGTGGACCACACCACAGGAAATAGTGTGATTGAACCTATACCATTTAAAATTTCTTGGAAGCCGTAGAAGTTTTGGATCAAGCTGATGTTTGTGTTTTCTATTCATTCATATATTTTTGGATCAAGCTGATTGAACCTCATTGTTTGACTCATGATGTCAAATGATATCTTAAAATGGATGGACGATGTGGATATAACAAATACATCATAGTGGGGCCCACAAAACTTGGTAGATGTTAGTCGGTGCTCTATGGGTCCTACCATGATGTCTGTGTTTCATCCATGTCATTTATCCATTTTAATAAATCATATTAGGGCTTGATGCCAAAAATTAGAAGGATATAAATCTCAAGTGGACCACACCACATGAAAACAATAGTGATTGGATATCCACCATTAAAACCACCTGAGATTTACATTCTTCTAATTTTTGGCATAAAGCTCTAAAATGATCTTAAAAAATGGATGAACGGAATGGATGAAACACATACATCATGGTAGGGCCCACAAAGCATCGTCCAGGTCCCGCCCAAAATTGGGCGCGCGCTCAAAACAGAGCCGCGCCCAATCCCTCTGCCCTCTCTCTCTCTCTCTCTCTCTCTCTCTCTCCCGCCGCCCTCTGCCCCTCTCTCTCTCTCTCTCTCTCTCTCTCTCTCTCTCTCTCTCTCTCTCTCCCTCAGCCCCTCTGCCCTCTCTCTCGCTCTCTCTCTCTCTCCCTCTCCCTCTCTCCCTCTCGCGCGCTCTCCCTCTTCCTCCCTCTCTCCCCCCTCCGCCCACTCTCCGTCTCACTCTCCCTCTCCCTCTGTCTCTCTTGATCTCCCTTTCCCTCTAAGTGCGCCCCCCAACACTCATCTCCCTCTCCCTCTATCTCTCTCAATCTCACTATCCCTCTCTCTCTCTCTCTCTCTCTCTCGATCTGCCTCTCGTCTCCCTCTCTATCTCTCTCTCGATCTACCTCTACATCTCCCTCTTTCTCTTAGTACATTGTCTCTGACAACGATGCATCATCTTCACCAGCTCCCACCCTTCACCTCTTCCCCGGCCATGTCAGTAAACACTGTGATCAATGTTCTAGATGGTTTGGGTTTTTATAGATGTATGCATGCCATTTATACAGTGGATGTAGATATAGAATAGTCTTGCCATTCATCATATGTTGTGAATGTTTGCACAACATGTGTTTGATGAAATGTCTCTGTTTTAACAGATTTTCAATTTTTATTTTGGTATGAAAATACGAGACGGGGTTGAGGATTATCCTGATCATTGGCATTAGAGTTTCTACGTATGCCTAACTTCTCAGTTTGTTCAGCGGTCCAAGCAGTTGATATGACTAACCCACTTTAGGTAATGATATATGCGTAACTTGCCGCAGGTTGGAAGACTCCAACCATTAAATCCATCTATTTGATCGTTGCTGTATTTTCTTTCCAACAAGGCCATCCGAAATGTTCAGGTGATGAGTTTTCTCATCTGGTGGGAGCACTTTTCGTTCATGGGCCACCTGAAGGGTCCAATGATGCCAACGGTATGAATCGTCATATAAAGGTGGAACACCAACTCACGTGAGAGATTGTGCAGAATGAAAATCTTCTTTCTGCAACTGTTGGGCTTTGAATGTGTTGGATGGATACATGGCTTTTATGGCAATTTGTTGAAATCATTGTAGTGTATACAATCCAGATTTTCAACGATTTGTTATTTCTTGGATGGAGAAGATCTTCTAGCAGTGAAGATGAGATGTAATGGTCCATGACATCCATGGTGTGGGTTGCTGAATCATGGGTTAACAAACTGAAAACCCCACCGATTGATGAATGATTTAAACTTTATGTTTAAGCTAGGCATACTGTAGAAAACTCTAAAGCCATGCCCCAGGCGGTTTTTTCCTGTGTTTCAATTTTCATTTGCTTCAATGTTTCTAGTACTTTTTATACTATTGGTCTTCAAAATTTTGTGGATTGGGGCTGCAGGGAACTGTTATCCTGTTCCTGGCATTTTTTCTTGCCCCTGTGGTGCAAACATAAGAGAAACAACAATTTTTCATATGAATAATATGCAAAATTCACTTTTATTGTGTAGGGTCCACTTTGAGTTAAATTAGATCTTTTAAGATGTTTAGAAGAATATTATAATTATAGATTCCTCATCATCTCTTCACACATGAGTGATGTGCTCGAGCCCATCCATACTTTCATTTTCAACCCAAAGAAGCTTTCCTGCATTGCCTCTTTTTTCGGATTTTTTCCATACTAGTAATAGTGTTGTTTTCAACCCAAAGAAGCTTTCCTGCATTGCCTCAATTGTTTTCCACATTAACTTCAAGTAATTTGAAGAATGAGCTCTTGTATATGAGTATCCCTATATTCAGCTCTTTGCTGTGTTGCTGTAAAATATGTGAAATATTTTGATATGTTATATTCATTGATGGATGTAGAAGCTGCAAAAGGGAGTTTTGAGTTCCGAGTGACTCATATCTTATGATTTGGAGTTGAAGGAGACCTAGTTTTCCATTTTGGTTTGTCCACAAATTTATAACAAAGTCTCAATCTGTTTATTTTTATTTTATTTTCATGAACTTCTGTGACTGTGATATGGGAGTTAACCAAATAATATTTGGAGATGTGCGAGAAATGCCACTTTGCTTTGAATTGGAAATCTCCCCATGTATTGAACCATGTTCGTTTTATTCTTGGAGGTACTACATGCTTTCTGCTGTTTAGTGATGCTTAATATGTAGTGCACTGTCCTTGTACTTAATCTAATAAAATGGTTGTGGGCTGCAGAATGGTTGCTAATGCATAGGCATTCATAACATCCTTGACATTTGCAATTTTATGCTTGTCTCCCAATGGGATGTTATTCTTACAGCATCACTAACATAAAGAATTTTTCTTGTAGTTGAGTGCCCAGAATCTCAGTGTTTGACAATGGCAGTGGGCAATAGAATAGTTTGTTTGTTTATTGTGGGGCTTGGTCTCTAATATGCTTTGTAAATTCCTTTAAGTTTATTGTGGGGCATTCATCAAGGAGAACTCCCACAATCATTTTGCTATTGTGTTGCGGTTAAAGGTGCTCTATATGTAAGGTTTGGTTGTTAGACTATAAAGTACCTATTTTGGGGAGATATTCTGACCATTCGTATGTTCTAAAATCATTCTTGTTTATTTTCTCTTTTGTTAATAAATTTATATTTAATTGAACAGTGACATCGGTGCTCGTCCACAGACTATGTTGGCTTTTTCTGTCTATAATTTTAATATTTTAACGTTGTTCCATTCCATGTATCACTTACGGATATATATTAGTTTAAATTGTAATGATAAAGAATGTAAAGGCGATCCCAAATACTTTTCAAAAAAAAAAAAAAAAAAAAAGGGACCCCAAATCGCTGGTACAAGGCTTTGATGATGATAATGACGATACATTATTAGATGAACCTGCCATGTTTAGTTGCTCAGTTTATCATCTTAAGTTGATGCCGTTAGGGTCTTAGCTCCCTATTGGTTACATCATTTGTCTCCTTGTAGGTTATGTAATGGACTTGGTACATGAATTTTCACAATTCCCTTTGTTTTTATCTTCCAGCAAAATGGCCTTCTTGTTGGCTTTTTAATTGTATGATGCAAATAAGACTTTTTGTGCTACTAAGTGTATAATAACATAGAATGCAATAGAACAAAGTAAAATGAGAACATTGCTTTCTTCATGTCTGCTATTGAAAAGGAATTATGCCATTTCTGAAGGTTTGTGCTCCAGTGGTTGTGGTATGGGTACCACTTTGTAAGCTACAGTGGTACAGGGATGATTTTGGCCCATAAGGTGATCCAGGGATGAATTGGGCTCACATTTTGTGTGCACAGAATCCAACTGTCCATCAGATGCGTCACCCCATTTTACACTCGGGATCAAATTCTGGTCAATCAGAAACTCAGGTGGGCCACAACACATGGAACAAGTCGAGAGGAACGTCCACTGTTTATTGGTGTGGGGGCCCAACATATTATATATATGGAATCCATGCCATTTAGACCCTTCATCTGACATAGAATGGTCAGGCCAATAACTAAGATGTTTTCAACTAAGGTTGGCCCCATTGAAAATCAAGGTTGGGCCTCCCCTCCCAACTTGTTCCCTGTGCTGTGGCCCACCTGACTTTCAGGTTGAGCTGTATTTTTTGTATGTAGGAAAATTTCGCATAAAGGGTTAGTTCATCCTTCTGATGAGCTCGTTGATGTAACGAATATTAGTGCATGGTTCCATATTGAAATATCTCAAACAAAAAGTACGTAAATCCTTGAGTCACAAATACAGATGATCATCCAAACATCTCATCACTGTCTAGTCACCATTCCACCATTCTTCACTTCGTCTAGTCACATAGCACATGTAGATCATTGCAATCCCTGTTGTGAGAAAAATGCCTGGAAAATGAAATTTATGATTAGACCTTAACCTAAACAGTGATCTTCTAATGCATTCACTCCAAGTATAGGAAGTATAGGCTTCTAATGCATTCAGTCCAAGTATCTCAATGCGTGAAACAAGTGGGGCTAGTAGTTCTGAAATCCAAACTTTGTTTTGATACACTCTTCCATAGATGAAGGATGCTCCAAAAATCTTACTCGAAGCTCCTGTCTAACCTCTCGATGGTTAAAATTTGTGAAGGAGTGGGCTTTTCTTAGGGCAATGGGGAGGGGGCAAATGTGTCAAATTAACAAATTTCATACATCGTAGATGTTTGTTAACAAACTGTTGTTTCATATTCCATACTTAATTTTTAGACTTTGGCACTTCTTTCAAATAGTTACCAAACAGTTTTCGGACTTCAAATTCATACTTGATTCAGATTCAGGCTTCAGACTTCAGATTTAATAAACAGGCCCTAAGTTGAATTAGTAGTGTCGTAGGCCTTGTAAGTTGGGGTTTGTGGAGTTGTTTAGGTGTTATAAATGTGGCCTAAGGGAAGTTTTCTTTAGTGCTAGTTTTATAGCTTTTTGTAGTGGTTTTTCCGCAATCAGGTTGTCGAGTCCTCTTAACAGTCCCTATTTATGTACGCGTGATACATTTCCACATCATTGAAGTCGAATTCCTTCTCTAGAATCTAGTATGCACAATCTAATTCACTTTCATGTTCAGTTTTTGCTTTGCACTGCATCAACCCACATCATGGAACTCCATGATGCATGCGAGTCTTGGTAACATGCTAGCATTACTCGATGCAACATTATTAGAAAGAGCTGGTAAGCAAATGGTAGTATGAATTGGAATGTGGCCTTTTGAAGAATGTAGTGAACACAGAGAAGCCCAAAACATGTTTAACTATAGTAACAAAAGCTCTCTGAAAATGGAAGAAGAGTAGAATCTCTCTTTTTTGAAAGGAAAAGTAGAATTTATTATCAAGGCAACTATTTTAAAATTGAAGAATGCAATGGGGAAAAATGAAGAGCAGATTATGTGGGATTGAAGTTATGTTTCTTCTAATAAAGTAGAGTAGAGAGGTACAGAATGCATGCATGCATGCACGCACACACGCAACCTATCACCATCATTTGATGAAGGAGCTCAACTTTCCAGATAGAACTCAAGCAAAGAAGATGTACTCTTATGGTCACGTTCCTATACTTGAGATTTATAGAACATGCACTCTCTCTATGGGTTAGCTAACATTGCCATTAAAGAGACTAGTGTTTGCAAGGTTCACCCAAAGTTTCCAGTGTGATTGGTTTTGCCACTTGGCTTTCTACGTGGTGGTGACTACAGAAAGACACTTGTTATTCGATGAGGTTAATCTACTTAGGTGCATCCATGTCCTGTAGAGCACCATATACTATGTTTATAGGCTTAAAACTCTAATGATAAAAAATTGTAAAAAACTATATAGTTCGAAAAGCGTAAAAGGTACTGAAAACCCATAAATGACCTTCGTGTATCACCAACAGCTACTTTATTTCGACCAACTCAAGAACCATATAGGAAAATTTCCAAGTTAATAATCGAATGGTTACTCAAAAGGGCATAATCAAGTTTGATATCACTCTTAGTGCTATCAGTTTACTTTTCTCCTTTGTCTGGATTTTGGTTTCTGTACCATATAACAACTTTGTTGTATTACTATGTAGGTTGGTATGTGGGAGGAGAAGAACCTTAATACATGGGCAAGCAATAGGATAAAGGTTAGTACCAATACAAACTCTCTAGTAACACTATGTTTTGCTTTGCTTTGTTTTTTTCTGGTGTCCTTTTTTTAAAAAAAATATAGATAATCAGCTATCCGATCAGTTTTTTGTGCTGCATTGAAGGGGCCTACTGAAGCTAAGCTAACAATCAGTTATCAGATTAGTTTTTTGTGCTACATTGACCTTACCTGCAAAGAACAACAAATAATTTTAAAAAAAGAAAAAAGAAAAAGAAAAGAACCATTTCACCTCCAATCCAAAAGGAAAATCGAAACATGTTTAGGCTGCATTTGGAAGATACTATTATTTACGAAATAGGGCCTAGAATTTTGCCACAAGAACACTCTTGCAAGTAAGCTTAAATAGGTTCCTCCTTTTTCTCTGTGAGTTTTGGAGAAACCAAATGCCCAACTTCCATTATGAGCGACCTACATTTGTATTGCATCAACCCATCATGACATCTGCTTGCTACACAAGCATGTGCAAGATCACTTTCTTTTAATCATCCATTTTATAGCCATCAAATGCATGGTTAGGATTTCTTGGTGGTCAGTGTGATTTTGGAGATTTTCTCTATCCACAATGTGCCCATCATTTGGATGGTCTTGATAGACGTACAAGAGTGCCCCATCCATTTTCCTATTTCTATCTTTGAATCTTGCTTTCTCTTTATCAGGTGGTGGAAAGAAATGGACCTTGTAGCAAAAGTAATCTTGCTTCTAAGATGACCAGTGTGGATGATGCCCTTACAGAGGTACTAATAAAATTAAAAAATTACTTAAGTTTTATGGTAATTATGAATATCCTAATAACTTGATTTACAATGTTTTACCGTTGGTTGGTTCTGACAGTTGAGGGCGAATGCGGGGTCTAGGTTGCTCAATAAGAGATCCTGAAAATGCAGTGAGTATCTCTAGTTTTATAATTTTACTTGTAGATTCCTGTATTGATTACTCAAGCATGACGGTTATACGTATTCTTTCAGGTGGATGTTGTATGTGTAAGGATTGGAGCTGCATATTTCAGATTCAAGCATCTGGTACGTCTCTTGTCAAGAATGCACATGATTGGAGTGGCCTGGCCATTTGGACATGCCGTATTTATGTATTTGTTCGAACTTGATGGAGCAGACCCGGATGTGCGTCGGAGCTATCCGGAAGAGCGGGGGTCCCTGGAAGGTGGGAACCACTGTTATGACCATGATGAAGCTGTTCATTTCCTATGGATGGCATTGGAGGGGCCTGACCATGTGGACAGGCCGTGTTTATGTATTTGCTCGAAATTAATGGAGTAGACCCGGATGTGCGTCGGAGCTATCCGGATGAGCGGGGGTCCCTGGAAGGTGGGAACCGCTGTTATGACCATGATGAAGCTGTCCATTTCCTATGGACGGCATTGGAAGGGCCTGACCATTTGGACAGGCCGTGTTTATATTTGTATTTGCAGGGACCACACCCGAACCCATTCTCAAATCCTATAACCTATAATCAAAACCTATAACCTAAACCTAAATCAAAACCTATAACCTAAACCCGAACGCATTCTCAAATCCCAAAACCTATAACCTAAACCTGAACCTTAACCTAAACCTATAACCTATAACCTAAACCAAAACCTACAACCTAAATTAGAACCAAAACCTATAACCTAAACCCGAACTCATTCTCAAATCAAAACCTAAACCTATAACCTAAACCTAAACCTTAACATAAACCTATAACCTATAACCTAAATCAAAACCTATAACTTAAACCAAAACCAAAACCTATAACCTAAACCCAAACCCATTATCAAATCCCAAAACCTATAACCTAAATCGAAACCAAAACCTATAACCTAAAGAACCCATTCTTAAATCCCAAAACCAAAACCTAAACCTAAACCTATAACCTAAACTCAAATCCCTAAACCTAAACTTAAACCTAATCCTATAACCTAAGCTCAAATCTCTAAACCTTAACCTATAACTTAACCTAAACCTATACTTATAACCTAAAACTATTCTCAAATCCCAAAACCTATAACCTAAACATAACCTTTCCCTAAACCTATAACCTAAACTAAAACCTATAACCTAAACCAAAACCAAAACCTATGACGTAAATCCGAACCCATTCTCAAATCCAAAAACCTATAACCTAAACCTATAATCTATAACCTAAACCAAAACCAAAACCTATAACCTAAACCATAACCAATTCTCAAATCCTAAAACCTATAACCTAAACCTAAACCGTAACCTTAACCTAATCCTATAACCTAAACTCAAATCCCTAAACCTTAACCTATAACCTAACCTAAACCTATACTTATAACCTAAAACTATTCCCAAATCCCAAAACCTATAACCTAACTCAACTCCCTAACCTAAACCTAAACCTAAACTTGAAAACCAAAACCTAAACCCGATCCCGAACCCGAACCCGAACCCGATTTCCTAAACCTAAACCTTAACCTATTCTCAATTCCCCTACTGGCCTATAACCTATAACCCAAACCTAAACCTAAACCTAAAACCTAAATGTGTTCTCAAATCCCTAAACCTAAACCTACACCTAATCCTAATCTCAACACCCTATAACCTAAACCTAAACCTAAACTTGAAAACCCAAACTAAAACCCAATCTCGAACCCGAACTCGATTTCCTAAACCTAAACCTTAACCTATTCTCAATTCCCTACAGCTATAACCTATAACCTAAACCTAAAACCTAAGCCTAAACCTAAACCTAAACCCTAAATGTGTTCTCAAATCCCTAAACCTAAACCTACACCTAATCCTATTTTCAACTCCCTTAGCTAAACCTAAACCTAAACTTGAAAACCCAAACCAAAACCCAATCCCGAACTTGATTTCCTAAACCTAAACCATAACCGATTCTCAATTCCCTACAACTATAACCTATAACCTAAACCTAAAACCTAAACCTAAACATAAACCTAAAACCTAAATGTGTTCTCAAATCCCTAAACCTAAACCAACACCTAATGCTAATCTCAACTCCCTAACTAAACCTAAACTTGAAAACCCAAAGCAAAACCCGATCCCGAACCCGAACCCGATTTCCTAAACCTAAACCATAACCGATTCTCAATTCCCTATAGCTATAACCTATAACCTACCTATAACCTAAACCTAAAACCTAAACCTAAACCTAAAACCTAAATGTGTTCTCAAATCCCTAAACCTAAACCTACACCTAATCCTATTCTCAACTCCCTAACCTAAACCTAAACCTAAACTTGAAAACCCAAACCAAAACCCAATCCCGAACCCAAACCCGATTTCTTAAACCTAAACCTTAACCTATTCTCAATTCCCTACAGCTATAACCTATAACCAACCTATAACCTAAACCTAAATGTATTCTCAAATCTCTAAACATAAACCTACACCTAATCCTGATCTCAACTCCCTAACTTAAACTTAAACTTAAACCTAAACTTGAAAACCCAAAGCAAAACTCGATCCCGATCCCGAACCCGAACCCAATTTCCTAAACCTAAACCTTAACCTATTCTCAATTCCCTATAGCTATAACCTATAAGCTACCTATAACCTTAACCTAAAGCCTAAACCATTTCCTAAACCTAAAACCTAAATGTGTTCTTAAATCCCTAAACCTAGACACCTAATGCTAATCTCAGCTCCCTAACCTAAACCTAAACCTAAACTTGAAAACCCAAAGTAAAACCCGATCCAGAACCCGAACCCGATTTCTAAACCTAAACCTAAACCTTAACCTATTCTCAATTCCCTACAACTATAACCTATTACCTAAACCTAAACGTAAACCTAAAACCTAAATGTGTTCTCCAATCCCTTATCCTAAACCTACACCTAATGCTAATCTCATCTCCCTAACCTAAACCTAAACCTAAACTTGAAAATCCAAACCAAAACCCGATCCCGAACCCGAACCCGATTTCCTAAACCTAAACCATAACCGATTCTCAATTCCCTATAGCTATAACCTATAACCTACCTAAAACCTAAACCTAAAACCTAAATGTGTTCTCAAATCCCTAATCCTAAACCTACACCTAATGCTGATCTCATCTCTCTAACCTAAACCTAAACCTAAACTTGAAAACCCAAACCAAAACCCGATCTCGAACCCGAACCCGATTTCCTAAACCTAAACCATAACCGATTCTCAATTCCCTATAGATATAACCTATAACCTACCTAAAACCTAAACCTAAACCTAAACTTAAAACCTAAATGTGTTCTCAAATCCCTAAACCTAAACCTATACCGAATCCTATTCTCAACTCCCTAACCTAAACTTAAAAACCCAAACCAAAACCCAATCCTGAACCCAAACCCGATTTCCTAAACTTAAACCTTAACCTATTCTCAATTCCCTATAGCTATAACCTATAACCTACCTATAACCTTAACCTAAAACCTAAACCATTTCCTAAACCTAAAACCTAAATGTGTTCTCAAATCCCTAAACCTAAACCTACACCTAATCCTAATCTCAACTCCCTAACCTAAACCTAAACATAAACTTGAAAACTAAAACCAAAACCCAATCCCGAACCCGAACCCTAACCCGATTTCCTAAACCTAAACCATAACCGATTCTCAATTCCTTATAGCTATAACCTATAACCTAAACCTAAACCTAAACCTAAACCTAAACCTAAACCTTAAACCTAAATGTGTTCTCAAATCCCTAAACCTAAACCCACACCTAATCCTATTCTCAACTCCCTAACCTAAACCTAAACCTAAACTTGATAACCCAAACCTAAACCCCATCCTGAACCCGAACCCGATTTCCTAAACCTAAACCTTAACCCATTTTCAGTTCCCTACAGCTATAACGTATAACCTAAACCTAAAACCTAAATCTAAACTTAAAACTTAAATGTGTTCTCAAATCCCTAAACCTAAACCTACACCTACACCTAATCCTAATCTCAACTCTCTAACCTAAACCTAAGCCTAAACTTGAAAACCCAAACCTAAACCCGATCCCAAACCCGACTTTCTAAACCTAAACCTTAACCTATTCTTACTTCCCTAAAGCTATAACATATAACCTTAACCTATTCTTACTTCCCTAAAGCTATAACCTATAACCTTAACCTAAACCTAACCAAAACCTATAACCTAAGCCTATAACCTTAACCTAAACCTAAAATCTAAACCTAAACCTAAACCAAAACCTATAACATACCTAAACCAAAACCTATATCCTAAACCTTAACCTATAACCTAAACTTATAACCTATAACCTAACCTTAACCTAAACCTAAACCTATAACTTAAACATATAAACTAAAAATTAAACCTAAACCTAAACTTAAAATATAAATGTATTCTCAAATCCCTAAACCTAAACCTACACTAATCCCGATCTCAACTCCCTAACCTAAACCTAAACCTAAACATGAAAACCCAAACCTAAACCCGATCCTGAACCCGAACCCGATTTCGTTGACCTAAACCTTAACCTATTCTCAATTCCTTAAAGCTATAACCTATAACCTAAACCTAAACCTAAACCTAAACCTTTACCTTTTAACCTTAACCTTAACCTTAACCTTAACTTAAACCTAAACCTATACTTATAAATTCTAATTTATTTGATAAAAGTTCATTTATGGTTAAGTTATTTTATTAATAAGTTTATTGCCTTAATCTATTATTTACGAAATTGCAGGATAAATTTGAATTGGATTTGAGTGTTTCGCACATTTCTTTTGCCGTCGACGACATGATCAAAGAGCGGTTCAAGGAGTACCACTCCTTGTTACACAAGCAGTACAAGCAATGCATGAGTAGCGAGGAGGGCGCATTGTCCGCACCGCCGCACCTAATTGGATTTTTTGTATTTTATTTACGATGTTAAATTTATATGTATTTATGCATGATGTAGTTTATGTTTAGATGAATTTATTTATGTACTTTGGAGTTAAATGGATATGAATGTGAATGTGAATATGATGAAATATATTACATAACAGGTATATATATATATATATATATAAAGAAATATATTGTAATAGGTGTATATCAGGTGCATATTAAGAATTTTATGTGGGAAAAAAAAAATAAAAAAAATTTACCTACCAAAATTTTCGTAGGTAAAAGTCTCATTGAAGTTTTTACCTACGAATATTTTCGTAGGTAAAAGTCTCATCCAAGTTTTTCCCTACAAAAATTTTCGTAGTTAAAAGTTACCTACGATTTTCGTAATAAATCTTTTTACCTACGAAAATAGTGGTAGGTAAAAGTTTTCTAAGTACTGTTATCTATGAATATATTTGTGGGTAAATGTCTTGTAAATACCTTTTAGCTACGAAATTATTGGTAGGTAAAAAGTGTTTTCAATATTTTTAGTTACGAAAATATTCGTAAGTAAAAAGTCTTGTAAATATTTTTAGCTACGAAATTGTTTGTAGGTAAAAAGTGTTTAAATATTTTTAGATACGAAATTGTTGGTAGGTAAATATATTTTTAGCTACGAAATTGTTGGTAGGTAAAAAGTGTTTTAAATATTTTTAGCTAGTAAAATATCCGCAGGTAAAAAATCTTTAAATATTTTTAGCTACGAAATTTTTGGTAGCTAAAAAGTCATGTAAATATTTTTACCTACAAAATTATTTGTAGGTAAAAAGTTTTGTCAATATTTTTTTCAACGAAAATTAGCGTTGTTAAAATGTTTTGCCTACGAAATATTTCATCGTTACTTTTGCCAACGAAATTTTTTTTCGTGGGTAAAAATTTTCCCCCACGGAGATTTAACAAGGAATTTGCCAACGAAAATTTTCGTGGGTAAAACGTTTTGGCTACGAAAATTAGACTTTTGCCTACGAAAATTTTCGTTGGTAAAAGTGGATTTTCTTGTAGTGGTGGTGGTACTTAAAGAGAATTTTCAATTAACAAGGTTATTTATAGTAAGTTTCCTATATTAGTATGAAGGACAAGGATACAATAGTTAAGAAAACTAAGATAGACGTTTCGAAAAGTTAAAAAAAGGAAACCAATCGTGAGGTGTATGCGAAGGACCTTGATTGGCATCCCCTTTACACTTATGGGAATGTGTTGGTAAGCAGTTCTAAATCTAAGACACTCCTATTTTTTCCCTGACTTTATCGACAGGTTGCTATTTTTTGAAAGTTCTATATTTGAAAAATTCTTGTGACATGTGCTATTTTGGAAGTTCTTTATATTTGGAAATCATCGTGTTATGTATTATTTTTGGAAAGTCTCCATAATTGAAAATTATTGCAAAATTGCTATTTTTTGAAACGTGATAATTTCGAAAGTTATTTTATTTTTGAAATGTTATGTAAGAATAAGTTAAATTGGTTTTATTCATTATAACACCAAAGAAAGAGAAAGCATATGAGTGAAGGTGAGGATTATTTTAAGTGGTTGTGATGTTATTGAGAGTGACATTCATGAGTGATGATAGGGTCATATTATGAGTGATGGTGAGGTTATGAGAAAATTCTATGAGTGATGGTGAGGTTTGATATGAGTGACTTATTTGAGTAGCTATGAGGTATGATTTTGAATGAGTAAATTATGTTAAGGACTGCGTGTCCTTTGGGGTGAATCCCTATAAGTGAATAACTCCTTTAATGGAATTTAATGTGGTGAGGATCAATAGTTTTGTTGATTAGTTGAGTGAAGAGGATGTGATCATGCTGATATCAATAGAAGGCTTGGATTGTTGTTTAGGTGGCTAGATCTACAGTTCTGACAGCCTTAATGAATGTTTTTTTAGTGCAATATGTTTACTTATTAGCCGGACATGTGCCTACATATTTCGGATTGGGTGAACAAGTGTAAATTAGCCCCGGTTGAAGGTTGGTTGCATAATTAAAAGTGATGGAATTCGAGATTAATAGTCAAATGATGTGAGAAAAGGAGATCGATATATCACAGGACCCCTTTATGGTATCTAGGTCGTAAATGTATGGTGAACTTTAGATCTAACGGTCGGATCTATAAATGGATGATGAAATCCATGATTGAATGGTTTACTTGCTACACGAAGAGTGTTCTTAATCTTCTAGATTGGTGGTCTCGATGGCCAGATAAGTTTATACAAAGGTGGTAGATAAGATGAATGGGTCATATTTTATGGATGGGCATGTACTTGAGTGGATACAATGCTCTAAAGTTGGTTTGGCGTGATTTGGTGGAATGGAAGCAAGATGAGTGATTGAATGTCTTTTCCTAGTGAGGTGTAACTATTTTAATGATTGATTAGATGACTAATCAGGTGTACGTAGATATATGTGGTCTTGAAGGTTTTGAGAAGGTGTGTGTGGGTCTATGTGTACGTGAGCATAGGTCCAAGTGTCATTCTCCTAAATGTACATATTCAAATTGAGACCTGTAATAGGATACGCACTTGTGTACCCTACACATGTGCATAAATTTTTTGGGTATTATAATGTCACACCCCCAACTCTGTATCCATGGTTAAAGCTAACCCTAGCCTCGGGTTAAGAGATGTGACTGGTGTTAGGGCATTAATTGAACATTCGACACACATTCCACATTCATCCACACAAAATAAGATGAAAACTAATAAGCTTTATTTAAGAACTTTAATAATAAATCATCATCAACCATTTACGTCTAAAAAATCCATCCATAAAATAAAATATAAATTGTTCAAGTGTCATCTCATCAAATCCAAAACTGACTAAAGTAAAATATCAATATTATAGGCATTGTCGAGCTAACTTCGGAAAACTTCAACCTGCTCT
Organism: Magnolia changhungtana; assembly: GCA_030180095.1. NCBI lineage: Eukaryota > Viridiplantae > Streptophyta > Magnoliopsida > Magnoliales > Magnoliaceae > Magnolia > Magnolia changhungtana. The sequence goes on along the minus strand of JASAUF010000056.1, from coordinate 559,541 downwards.
TTAGTCCATATTTTTACATCAATTGAATGGTATGAGCCAAAAATGCTCAATAGATAGTTCTGATATAAGAATATTTTTTTTTAAAAATTACAAATATAACATTTAAGATAATAAGTGAGAAAATACATGTAAAATTGAAATTAACATGCACGCATATTCCATATCTCAAGGTACGGTTTTCATTGTAACACCAAAACCAATTCATTTCTGATTGGTCTCAAATCACTCATCACTCGTAACTCTCATTCCTTACTGTTTTCCAGTTGGACAGGCAGGTGCCTAAACTCCTGACAACCTGAAGTCCATAAAGGAGTCACTTTTCCCTCATCACTCATCACTCACAGGGATTTTCAATCCCAAGGACCCTTAGTCCTCCACTATTACTCATTCACTCACCATCACTCATAATAAACCTCACTTTCAGTCATATTAAAACATCACTTGCAATTATAGCATCCTTCGTAATAAAGCCTTACTTTCACTCGTATCATCACTTATAATAAGACATCACTTTCACTTACATCATCACTCATACTCAAACTTATTATCACTTAAAATTAGTTCTCATTGTCACTCATATTGGTGTTTTGAACATGTATGAATGCATAACTTTCAAAAAATAATGTTTCCTAAAATTTTTCAAAATTGGAACTTTTTTACAAATAGAAATTTTCAAAACTAGAATTTTATAAGAATGCAAATTTCCAAATAAAATCTTACCAAGTATAACACAATTAGAAAATGTAATTATCTTGGATTTAGAACTACTCACCAATATTTTCTACATATGAATAAGGCATGTCCATTAGTGTCTTTGGATTGTAATTCTCATTTCATTTCCTTTTTATCTTTTTCTTTTCCATAAGTCAGTTTAAGATCCTTTTTTGGAATAATCATGTCCTTCCATTTTAATCTAGAAAACTTTATATAAATAAAATTTCCTAATTTAAAATTTCTTTCCTAAAATATCCCTATAAGAAAATATACTATTTGGTTCACAAAGGAAGTCCTCTAACCTATCTTAGACTTGCTTGGGAGTAATAAAGGTCCATTAGTTTGACCTTTAAGTGGGCTTAAATTAACTTAGGTTGGGTTCATTTAGATTCATTTTTTATACGAACAGTTCCTACGTTAAGTTAGTCTAAGCTAAGTTATTGGCGGTCAAGTCCATACGATGGTTTTATTGTAATGGTCCAAAACCTGGCACCCTAGTACGGAGACTCTAATCCTGAGTTCAAGGATGTTAACTTAAATAAGAGCCGCACGTGGCCGGATTTTCAGGTGTCTGCATATTCAGATTAATATTCAGTACACAATCAACAATCAGAGTCGCATATATAGACACAATGGTAACAAAAGACGGGCATAAATAATTTAACTAGGGAACATCCAAGAAAATATTCAAAATGTATGGAAATTTAAATCCTTTAGCTGGGGGTATACAACCACAACAAAACAAATCTACGGAATGTAAGCTGAACAAAAGAATAAGGCTCCATAACTCTCATCTCCTCCCTAAGCTTATATATGTGACATAATAACCAAGCATAAATTTCAATAAAGGCAATAATGTAAAATATATAAGTTACACATGTTATTCACACATGTAAATGAATTATATATATATATATATATATATATATAGGGAAATGGTACTATGAGACCGACCTCATGGGAACTTCCCATGAGGTCGAGCTGTGTAGGCCCCACTGTGATGTGTGTCGAACATCAACCCCATCAGTTAGATGCACCATTCCATGGCAGGCCACAGGATTAAAAATCAAGTCAATTTATGACTTGGGTGGGCCACACCACATATTACAGTTGAGAGGGCTTAACCTCCCATTAAAACATTCATAATCATTTATTGGTCCCACCAAGACATGGTTCCCAAATCTAGCCCATCCATTGTGTGTGTCCCACTTGGATGAGGGGTCAGACCAAGTTTCAACCACATCCAAAACTCAGGTGGGCCCCACCAAGTACTTTTATATGTTTTAAGCATGTCCTTACATGGTTTTAGATGGTATGGCCAACCTGAGTTCTATATACGACTGATTTTTGGGATATCAATAAACTAAAAGGGAACCATCAAATGCACGGTGTTGATTTTCGACACACATCATGGTGGGGCCCATGCAACTCGACCTCATGGGAACTTCCCATGAGGTCGACCTCATAGTACCATTTCCCATACACACATACACATTGATGTAACAAGCAATTACACAGGTTATATCCTAATTAAGCACAATGATGTAAGGAATATACTCATGGTTGGAGATGGGCATCCAACTGGCATATAAATGACCCATAATGTCAACCAGATGGTAAAGTACTGAAAAGTACACCCATATTGACTAGCCACCTGATAAAATCTAAGAGACAAAGGCACACATAGTAAATTAGTCAGCTAGTAAAATACAAAAAAGCACGTCCTACTGGTTAAGCACCTTGTGAAATACCCATGCCTCGAATGCGTATCCATAACCATTATTAATTCCATTTACAAACAATCTAATTTACAAGCAATTCAATTTATTTAACAATCCAAAGTTGAGGATGCACATCCCGTGGCATGCGATGGTCCATAGCAGCTAACCAGTTGGTAAAATATAGAGAAAAGTATGCCCATATGTGTTTTGTAGGTACATATTTTTTTATATTAATGTCCGAAACTAACATTAGGTTTTGGTCGTCGTATACCCCTATGGAAGACAAGTTCAGATGCTTGATAATGTCTAAATCGAATGGAAAGTTTATTACGACAAGGAATATATTGGCTTTACAGAGGGTTTGAGATGGTTGCGCCATCTATGTGACGAGGGGAATGCTTACTGGGAAGTCGATTGGAGTTTTGAAATGGTAAGCAAGATATCAAAACAGGCTCATGGGCACGAATTTGGGATTTATGTGATGAAATATAATGACTTCCTATGTAATGGGTTAGAGATTGTATGGAGCACAGTAAGATTCTTATGAAATCTTTGTAAGTCCTAATCATTATTGCTTATTTACCATTTCACAAAGAATAGTAAATTATATGTTAAGCTATAAGACAATATATCTAATTTTAGAAAGACATTCTCTTTCAATTGCCTTCAGTAGTTTAGAAAGATTGAAAGACCAAAAGGTAAACAGGTCGATTTTGAAGAGGTGGAAGACGATGTACAAGTGCTAGTTACAATACCACCCATTAGGAAGCCAACCACACAAAGATTCCACTACCAACAAAGAGCATCATAAACCAGACCTGTGAAGTAAAAAACTCCAGATGCAAAGCCAAAGTGTGGACATGTGAAGAAAAATGCAAAGTTAACAAGCCAAAACACAACAATGTATAGTTATTTTATTACATGTTTTATTATTTTTGAAATTTGAGCAACAAATGTATGTATGAGTGTTGTAATAATTATTTCATATTTAATTTTTTTGAGCAACAAAGATATGTACGAATGTTTAATGGAGGAATGTGTAAATGTAACATCTCGAAAAAATCCATGCAAAGACTCGAGTACCACCTCAGGCAGAAATCACTAAGGACAAAATCCTTTAGAAATTAGATGAAAATTAATTAAGTACTAAACTGAATTAATCAGTAGTTTAGCTTGAACAACTTTTTATACGAATTGCAAGACCCAAAACCAGTAGAATCACTAATGCTACATTACCTAAAAACCTATGATCAATTTTAAAACCCAGTTGCTCTCGGGAGCGCATTGAAACTTCGTATCGGACCTGGACCGCGCGTTAAAAGTTCGATTCCACGAAACTATTCGGTTATGACCGCCTTACTGGGCTTGACAATCATCTCGAAAATCAAGCCCAAATAGTATCCCGAAACGCACAATTTGAGCGCGGAGCGAAGTGTGTGAGAAACGCGAATATCCTTAGAAAATGAACTCAGATTTAAGTGAATTGGGCCGTTCTCTTGCAGGCCAATTTTAAGGTTTTTGACCGTAAGAATCTGACCCAAATACACCCTCAGATCAGGGAAATTTCCCTGCATAGGTCAGTATACTTGTGGCCCTGATCGAGTGATGTTGACCATTGAATTGAAACTGGTTCTCCACGGTCGATCCATAAATCTAATCAGACTGAAAACTTAACTTGACATAGATCCATCGTCAGGAGACTTCTTCTGGACCATATGCAAAAAAGGGGCCTCCGGATGAGATCCATTGGACCGAAACAGCTGCTCTTTGGCTATAACCTAAGTATACCATAGCCCTGGGGTCATTTACACCAGTTCTGGGCCTATATAAGGGCCTAAACCCACCCCTCCCTCATTCTTTACGAATTTTTAAACCCTAGGAGAGAGAAGAGAGAAAAGCAAAGGAAAGAGGGAGTAGAAGAGAGGGGAAGTGAGGGATTGTTGCAGGGATTCATCCCTGCCACTCCACGTGCTGAATCACCTCATCCGTGTCGCTATACCAGCGATTTCGATTCCGTTGAAGGGTAAAAAATCCTTCCCCTAACCTATTTTAGGTATCCAAATAGAGTAAATGGTGAAATAGTTAACTTATTTTACGTAATAGGTTGTCGTTGTGTCGTAGACGAAGACTTAGTGTTCAAACTGGGTTCGATATGAGTTTATCGGCGAAAGGTGCGGACTATAAACGTTTAGGTTATGGTTTTCAAGGCTTTCAATGTCAGTTAATGATTTATGACTGACTTGATTGCTATCACATGTTCTTAGATATGATATTTTCTGTATATTACATATATCTGTGTACTATGTTGATTTTAATGCATTCTATGCGTTTGTTGAAATATTTGATTGAATATGGAATTATGATTTGTTCTTGTTATGATTGATGTTTGAGGATACATGATTGTTGTACGTGTGACAACTTCCTTGTGAAAGGATTTGCTATAATACCTATTATAACTACTATATTACATGTATGTTGATATGTGTATTATAAGTGTTTGATAAAATGCCTAAATGAGAAAATGCTTGTTGAAATGTATTTAATGAGGGTGTTGAGATAGGATTGTTAATTTCCTTATCTATACTTACAGTTTCTTTATATAACCTATCTTACTACTATGTGATTTATGGATAAAATGCCTGTGTTTGATAACATGTGAAATATTTGTTTGTGGAAATGCCTAAATGAGATGTATATTTAAATTGGTTGTCACATGCTGTCTTTGACTATCACATGTGAATGCTATCACTTGGAGTGTGATTGGGGCTACGATGTAGTCCAGGCAATCGGTAATGATTCCCAAATTAGTGGCTGAGGTCATTTCGCCACACGAGATACATTCAACGAATTTGAGTCGTACGGTGATTATCGATAGTGGTTAGGCCACGCGGAATGCTTATGCACTCCATGTCGATCAATTCAACATACACTCGTACCAGTCAAGCTTGTCAAGCAACCCGATTGGCCTAATGTATGTTTACCATGTATGAATGCTACTGCTTAAATCTGAGATACCAACTTACCAGTTAAATGCCCTTTTAACTTTGGTACCACAATCCGCTAAGACTCATGAGTCGGGCATGGTGGTATGGGACACCGTGGTCGAGCTATCGGCCTACGTTGGGGTGACGAGCCTCCCGTAGTGTCCAGGATCAAACCAAACTCGTGAGTCGAATACGGTGGTATGAGACACTGTATTCAAGCTGTCGGCCTACGCTAAGGTGACGAGCCTTTCCTGTAGTGACCTCGAGTATAAACTAAGGCCTACGCTAAGGTGACGAGCCTCTTCGTAGTGACCTGAACTTGCCTGTCCACTGCTTTTAAATCAGGGGTGACGTTGCCCTATAACTTACCTATCGTATGTGGTTAACTAGGATTGACAACCCTAGATGGATCATCGTTTGGGTAAATATATAAAGGGAGGTACCTTAACTTCCTAAACCTGCTGTATGAATGAGTCTAATAAAGGACTGGGCTAACACGATCATGCACCGTATTGCATGTGCCTTTGGCATAGGAGTTGAGTACAGTGGAAGGGATGCATGCCGCGATCGTGAGATGATGTCGCAGAGGGAGTGTAGGCGTGGGCATGCATCATTAACATATATTATCCTTGCATTAACCAGAGTACCTAGGAATGCTTGTTGTATTGCTTTATCATTACTGCTTGACTAAATTGATAACATGTTAACCTCTGCCTTATAGCTCCACTGAGTTGATCACTTACTCCCACTCTGGGACAGTGTTTTAAAACACCAACCAGACTTTGTTGTAGTTTCAGGCGATGATGAGGCTTAGGAGATGGAGCCTGTTTTCTATGATGACGAGGAGTTCTCCTACATGCAACTCTCTGGCGGGTCTATGTAGACCTGGAGTTGCGTCACCGGGGCTACAGGGATATGGATTAGATGACATTACACCTTATCATTTTGTATATTTTGGAACCAAATATGTAATTATTTAACCTGGTATCATGTTCATCCTCTAGGGACTTACAACCACTTATATGTTTTATATACTAATCACAGTCTTCCACTTGCGTAATTTAACTGTCTGTGGAGTATGATATGTTGATTCAGTGTAATCCCATTCATGTTTAATGTGCTAATATAGACAACATCTAATCATCATTATCTATGTTGCATAAGTAATGCGTTGGAACTCGGGAGTTGGGCTCCTTCTTGACCCCGAATTTTCACGGCGTTACAAGTTGGTATCAAAGCATGATTTAGATTAAACTGGACCTAAGTTATGGACACACGATGCACTGAAATGGCCAAGCTATATGTCCTAGAGGGGGTGAATAGGACTATGCTAAATTAAAATTAAAACAGCGGAATAAACAATAAAGAGATAACCTTACAAAAATAAATCAATTCACAATGCTGAAATAAACTCAACCTCAATTAACAAGTATTAAGAGGTTGATATGAATTCAGTTCTAAGGGCAACCTTACACCATAAAAACCAAAGGTTTATAGCAAGACAACCTTATTTCTAAAACATCTTTTGTATCAAGAACTCAATAAAAATAACTAGCAAGGAATTGAAATAGATTGCAGAAATTTAAATCTAACTTATTACAACATTCCCCACTCTTGCTTGAAATGTAAATATTTACAACATTCACAACCACACATACATTCCACAGCTTTGAATGATAAAAGGTAAAATATTAAGCAAGCATTCAATCCACAAGACAAAGAATTATAGTGGTTCACCTGTGTGTTCACCAACTGTTAAACAACAGCCACACAGAATGCTACTCCACTCCTAATATCCTCACATAGGGGATATTAGCGTTCACTATCAAAATAGGTTTCAGAGGTTCACCTAAAACCTTCACAATTGTGTCTTTTTTACTTGGGCTTACACAATCCAAAAACCCCTCTTTCTGATTTTTTTGGCTCTCCTCAGATAACCACACAAATGGAATTTTTCTGGCGAATCCCAAATAAAAACCAAAGGAAAGGAAATTTTACAGAATTGTAAAATACCTGAATTTCTCCTCTTATAGCAGCCGGGAAGATCCAATCAGAGTAGAAGTTCGAATATGGAAGTTCAATGTCTAATACTCACTTCAAAATGGTTCTAAGTTCTAATTGATTTTAAGTTTAATCAACTTAGGGCTAGCTGTATTTGATTTTGATTCCGAGAAGAAAGAATTAAGAATTTCCCCTTTTTCTAATCAGATTGGAATGCAAATCAAAATCAAATAACAATAAGCTAACAAAAGGAAATAGAATTATGCACAATGTAGCTTAAAAACAAACACAAACTTATCTCAGAGTGGAGCCTTGAATTCACTTAATTTTTAATGAATAACTCTGAAATTCGTGTGCTATTTATAGCTGCAGAAATTCGTCTTTGACTGGTCCTAGGGACACCACGACTGGTCGAAGGAGAAACAAATTTTTAAATTTTTGAGCGCGATCGCATAAAACCGTTGTACGACCGATCGTAGGCAGTCCACGACTGGTCGAAGGCAGTCCACGACCGGTCGAGACCCCTCTACGACTGATCGTGCGACACTTGATTTAGTTGCTGGAGTTTGAGTCGTAGCTTTACGACTGGTCGTAGGTCGAGTCGAGACCATCCCTCGATCAGTCGAACAGACTCCAAATGAAAAAATCTGATAAATTACAACAACTTTAGGACTGGTCCTGAAATTTCTTAAACTGGTCGAACCAGTGCTAGGACTGGTCGAACAAGGTCTAGGACTAGTCTTAGAACAGACCAAATTCATGTATTAATATTCAAATGAATTATGTAGCCAAAGTGACCTACCCTAAGGTCAATCGAAGGTTTATCATACCTGGGACATGAAGTATGGACATTGAAAACTTCATTTGCTTAGACTTTGATCATTATGAAGCTTGAGTTCTGCTTGATGCAGCTTGACTACTTCACAAGCTTTGAAATCAATGTAACTTTGAGTTGCACTTGAGTCCCAAACTATGCTTGAGTCTTGATCTTGAATTCATGTGAACTTGAGCTTGAGTCTTGAACTTGAACTCTTCTTTAATATCTTCTATATTGTAGCTTGAACTAGCTTGAAGAATTTATCTTCTTGACCTTCTTGACTTCAATTGTTGACATGGTGTCTTGAATAAATTTATAAAGATATAAACACAAGACACATACAGAGGTTTTAACACATAAAATCTGAAAACCAAAGAGGAATGAAACCATAGTACTTACATGCATACAAACGTACTTTGACTTAGGAGGGAGTGATAAAATGTAGAAACAGTTGTAGGATTCCCAGTTTCGGCGACAGGTGAAACTGACCGTTGAAATCGTACCCGTGGGCATCTGCAATCATGAGAGATGGCCCCGATCCTTTTCTAGACTGTCAGTTGACAAGTTTAGATGATAATCTGACATATTCCACACTCAAACAACCCGAAACGCGTGAATATACGCGAGATGGAACTCGAAACGGCTCAAACGGACTCGGGGGCCTAAACGGTACAAATCGGGGGGATCCAAAGTGGACCCTGTGCATTTTCAGAACCTCGGGGGGGATGCCGTCGCCCCTGGGGTGAGCCCTTGCCCCAAGGTCTAGCGACCGGCAATGCCATCGCCGGATCAGCGAGGCCTCACCAATCGAGTTGTTTGGGCCTGTCGAGCCGTGCCGGGCCAGCACTTGTACATGGCTGTGGGCCCCACGAAAACGTGTGGACCCCTTATATCTTTCCCATTTGCTTCTTTTCCTCCATTCCTACCACTTCAAGCTTTCCAAACCTCTCAAATCTTCATTTTTCTCTCTCAAATCACCCCTCCAATCTCATCTTCTTTGTTTTTCTTACACCACCTCTACCATTCTCTCAAACCCATCTTCCACAACCACCTATCTCCCTTAATCCCTCTCATTTGAGCACACAAACATTTCTTTGTGTCTTAAGAATCTTAAAGTCTAAACAACCCATCCTATTCCTCCATTTTATTTCATTTTCATGGCTCCTTTCGAGCTCGTGGCGGTAATTTTCTCCCTTTCCACACTTTTTCTCTCATAGGGAAGAAGAGGGCTTGCACGGATGAAGCCGGGCCTAACCGCCCTACCCGTCCAAGGAGGAAATTAGGCACCGCAGCAAGTACAAGCGTCGATCGGGAGATAAGGACGAAGCGGAATCTCGATCACTAGGCTCCCCTCGAAAGAGCTCTACTGGCGGATCTGTCACATGGAAAATTTCAGGGCCATGGGGTCCTCTTTGAAGCACACGTGGATGAGAAACTATTTGGGCTTTATCCGATAATGGATTACCTATTGGACGCCAGATAGGGTCTCATATTTGAAGGCAAGTCCCGTGCGAATGAGAGCATTGTCCGAGCCTTCTACGCCCATATACGAGAGCCATCGCTGGACCCTCTACAGTTCAAAATTCTTGTGGGAAGGCGAGAAGCCACAATTGATGTTGGTTTGATAGCCCGAATCATGGGGATGTCGCGTGGAGAGGTTCATGCTAGTGAGAAGAGCCTCAGGAGTGCGCCTGAAAAAGAGCGCCACATGCGATTTCTTTGTGGCCGACTGGTCCACTGGAATCCAGGCAATTGCTTCCTGGCATCCAAAACGACCCTTGACTTCCACCTGCTCCACCACATCTTCACCCACAATACGTATCCTAGATAGAGCAATCACAGCGAGTGAACGCGTCTGATGGTAGACTTTCTATACTGAGCTGGGCAGGGAGACAACCTGTGCCTGCCTATGTATGTACTACAACAGATAGTTCAAACCGCACACTCTCTTAGGACAACCATCTCACTCCCATTCGGTTGACTCATATGCAAGCTTGATCGTGAATTCGACTACAAACTTAGGGTAGAAATTCCTGTGCCGATCCATTTCATCAACGACACTACTCTCAATAACATGAATATTGAGCCACGACAACGTCAAGCCCGACTCGATGAGAGTGAGGATGAGATGGAAAGTGAAGAGGAAGAGAGTGATAAAGAAGGTGGAGATGAGATAGAGGAAGAAGGTGAAGAAGAGGAAGGGTGGGAAGAGGAAGAAGAGGCCCAAGCCACAGATGAGGGCTCTCCTCTTGCTACACATGAGCGCGATAGTGATCAGGCTGCTTTGGAAGCCCGTTTGGCTTAGATCGAGGAGGGCCAGGTTGCCCTGCAACAAAAGGTCAGTGAGACCCGGGCCAAGCTGGAAGAGAATAGGGCCTTCATGAAACAGAAATTCAAGAAGGTGTCTTGCACCTTGAAGGCTATCTTGTACTGCATGCAAGACAAGAGCGCCCCTCCTCCATTACCAGATTTAGATGACTAGTCACATGTGTAGTCATCTTTTAGTTTGCTTTGTTGTTAGTCTTCCTTTGTACTAGCCTTAGTAGACTTGTTTGGTTGTTAGTATGATTAGTGGTTAAATCTTTTTTAAATTAGCTCACATATATCTTCTGTCATGACTCATATGAAACTATATCTCATGTATTGTGATAAATTTTGTTAAATGAAATGCATGAGGCATCCGAGACAGCAGTTACAGCACCGATGGCTTTTGAAGTCACGACACATATCCAAGGTACACAAGTCTTCTTATTGGTGGATACCGGGTCCACTATCTCTATATTATCATGTGCAACAGTCAAGCGGCTGGGGTTGGAAACTAGTCTTATGGTTGGGTTAAGACTCCTTACAGCCACAGGGACCTTCTCAGATACTACCAAGATTGTAAGGGTTGTTCAATGGACTTAGGGAGTAGAACGGTACTTGTCGACCTGATGATGGTGGGTCGACAAGTAGATGGACTTAGGGAGTAGATGGACTTAGGGACCTGATGATTGTAAGGGTTGTTCAATGGACTTAGGGAGTAGATGGACTTAGGGGACGCAAAAACGGCAGCGTCCGTGCATTTCGCGGACGTAAACCGGCGCTGGGATGATGGTGGGTCCCACTTCTTTGATCAAATGGTAAATCAGTGCCGTTTATTGTATTCCCCTCAAAAAACCAGTAGGAATTGACTGGTTTTGGGGTGAATTTGGTGCATTTCACGTGGCTTTATGTCTTGCCGTCCACTGCGTTTGAACGGCTAAACACCAATCTTTCTGTCATTTGAAATTTCGCCTCCTAGACAACGGTAATATGGACCTTAGAGGGACAATGGACGGTCTGGATTGGAGGTTTGATGGACGGTGTGGACCCACAACCCGACCGTCCGATCGGGCAGCGTTAACGCTGTAATGGCGAGTGCGATTTTGAGAAGGAGAGGTCGAGCGCGGGTCAGCGGCTCGCTGCCCGCTGTAATCGGTCCGGTGTGGCGCGGCTACACCTGCGCTCCGTGCACATGCCACACGTACAAGGCCCACTGTAATGTCTTTGTCAAATCCAATCCATCCATTTGCTGTAGCTTCTAGTTTAAAGGGTTGACACCAAAATTGAAGTACTTCCAGATATCAGGTGGGCACAAGTGATGATTTTAAGGGCTGATCTGACCGTTGGGGCACTTCCATAGTGATCCAAGAGCTGAAACTTGATATGTACGGTTAATTTATTGCCCTCATCTCATGTATGAAGTCTCGAACTGATCGGATGGCGGGAACCATGTGATTTTGCATTCTGGACCAATTTCGGGCCTCTTCAACGTGAACGGTTTGATTGCATCGGGTCCCTGGCATATAAATTCTTCATTATTGGTTCTTTGGAGTCCATCTTGTGCTCTGGTGGCTTTGGATCATCAAATCCATGCTTTTAACATCATTTTTCAATACACGCTCCTGATTTCATCCTGTAATAAAAACACGGGTAAAATCTGGCATTAAACACTATCATGTATGTAAAATTAGCAATTCTTTGGTCGATATGCAATATTCGACCCCGATCACAACCCCAACCAAAGATTTTGCTAGTCCCGAGCAAAACATGCGAAAAATAATTTCAGTAATAAAAGACAATTCCTGTAAACTCAAGTGACTTGTGAACAGATAGCTGAGATCTGAAAATTCTAAGATTCATGATCGGTGTATGGAATTTCTTTTTCTTGGAATCAAGCTTACAGTAAACTTCATAATCAATTTTCAAAATATTAATCCGTTAATTAGAACAATTTTAAACATTGAGTTCCATGAGTGTATAGTGTAATCTCAACTGACAATCATTAAAAGATCCAATTGTCAATTTCATGATATCATTAGTAATTCGTGACAGCCAAACTTGAAACCAACACTTATCTCACAGATTAACTTTTCATGTTACCATCTTTTGATTTTCTTTACTGACGATACTTGCAAATGAGGGGAATCAAATTCTCACCTATAGGAGCAAACCTATGGCGAAAACTTGTCGCCTAAATTTTATATATATTTTTTTTATATATATATATATATATATATATAAGTCAACTATGGAGAATCAAATCTGCACCTATAGGGAGCAAACCTATGGTGAGGATTATATGACTTAGCCTTTCAATTCTTCTTTTACCAAGTTAATCATTCAGTTATCGAATCGAAAACTTAATGTGTAAGCGAGATATAATATGAGAAATCATGGCTCAATCAATGTTTACCACTTCTAATCATGGATTAACAATTCAAAATTGACTGTGAAATTAAGCAGATGGCCGAATCCAAGAGTCATAAATTACCCATTACGTATCTTATAATGTTAAAATCACAACTATCCGTCAAAATCATTTTAAAATCAATAGAAATTCCCAAAATTTTTTTAAAATTTTCACAAATTTTGCTCAAGACCAAGAAAATACTGATTAGGTAACCTAATCTCCTAATCTCCCACCCCCAACCTAAAATCTACATTGTCCTCAATGTAAAAGAAATAAGCATGCAATGCACATGAGACAACGAAAAGAAAAGAGGAGTAGGGAAAGATAGTACCTGGATGGAGAATCAAGAAGCTCTCAAAAAATATCAGCGTATAAAAGCGAGTCAGCACAAGAGAGAAATCAGTAAAATAAAAGATCCTACCTATACCACTTTCGCAGGTGCTCTCGATTGCATTTAGCATATGCAACAAGCCTTTAAACCCCTAGGTTACCTCTAGTGGAGGAGTTGTAGTCTCGTGAGGGTTTGCAGTAATGTTACCCACAAACATTGAAGTAACTAACTAAGAAAAATGAAAATGAATGAAATAAAAAGCAATACAATAAAGCAAAAGGCTGGGTTGCCACCTAGGAGTGCTAAGTTTACTGTCTATCCTAAAACATCATAAAGGAAACTACCCTAGTCCTAAGAAAGCAGGGAAAAACTACTCAGTTATGCCGCAAGGTTCCTCTCCCGGCCAGTATCTTGATAAGTTTCTCAGTAGATTTCTCAACAGGATCATCCAAAAGCCATTTTTGAAATAGGCTTGGATGCCCTGGAGCATGACATTCCAGAGAAACTTACGTACCTCATGAAAAATTTGTCGTTGATTCGCCTGAGGTATCCAGAGTATATATGATTCACCTGCGACAGAAGAAGTTTCGAAGTTAGTATCCCATGGTGAATCAGAGACTACACATAGATGAAAGTCAGAAAAATTCTCAGAAAGTGACGTAGTCTCAACACATTCCGAAGTAGCAGACTTCGATTCAATTTTTAGCTCCTCCTTCCTTAATGGTAAATAGTGAGGATCTGGGGAGGGAGGGTCTTCAGAGTAAGGGTCCTCTCGGTCAGTGATGACTACCGAGATATTGTTTTGCAAGGCATTCACTATGTCTCTTATCATGGGATCGTTTGAATCTGCAAAGTGTGCCAAGCAATCATCCAAAGAGGTAGGACATTCAGCTGAGAGTGACTCTTTTTCCACATTAGAGCTCATGATGATCTGCCCAAGGAATCCATCGTTTTCGAAGGTAAACGGAGGTGTGCTCTCTTACTCCAGCCTTGCACAGACAGATTGAGGATCAGTATACGTAGCATTGATGTGTGGACTCTGTTCATTGATACTACTTAGGAGAGGCGATGAATCATCATTATTCAACAGTTCAGATGGTGGCCTCAACTGGGTGGTTTCAAATTCAAGAGTCATATCGAGTAGCTTGTCCATCTCCCGAATCATATCATCATGTAATTCAGAGGAGTGGTCCAAATACGTTTCACAAGAGTTAGAAGGGTCGGTTGTAAGGGGCCCGTCCTCTACCTTAAAATCAGACATGTTAGGTGAGGGAAGTGGCTCATTATAACCGACCACTTCGTGTACGTCTTGATCATTGACTTGGACCAAACTTGAGATTGATTCCAAGGGAATTGGGGCTGAACATCCATGATCATCATCCCAATATGCATCATTGTCTAATTCTGTGTAGTGCGCACTTGGGATGGGATTGCTTTCCTCACATTCTAAATTTGGTTGAGGTTCGAATAAACTAACCTCTACCTCATCATTGAGATCCTGTGTGGCATGTAAGGAAAGTGTGTCATCATCACTGTATTTGAAAGACACCCAAGTATCTCCATCATTCTTTTGAACAGTCATTGAGATCGACTCATCGGGGAATTGAATCGTATGCTCATTAATGGAATCCAACTCCTCATTCCAAATTCCAGATTTCATCAAAAGCGAGTGAGGATTACTATCCTCGCATTGTATTTCTGGATTGGATTGTAGTTGGGATGAGCGAGCTTCCTCTATCCTTTCAATGCGCGAATTGAGTGCTTCTAATGATTTCATCAATTTCGCAACATGTTGGTTGAATAGTTCTGGATCAAAACATGAATCCTCTTGGATCGTTTCTGGTAGGATCTCAAAGGTATGGGATCCAAGAGAATGATTATTACAATATGTTGTTGGTTCATCTTCCCAGTTTTGATGGTTCCACTGGTTATAGTCATACTGATCATACATGGGAGAATATGATGGTTGATAATAATCCTCATTCCCATAATTATGATCGTATACGGCCCTATTAACCGATGGAACATAACGTTCTAGTCGGTTCTCAATGTCTGTTCTCGATGGAGAAAAATCTTGAGGTATACGTTGGATTCCACAACCTTCAGGCATTTCCCAATAAAACCTATCCAACTCAAAGATATGCATCTACCCACGATTCTATGGTAGAACCTTAACTCGAGTCTAATCTTAGAAGAAATCAAAATCCTACAAAGAATACGTAAAAGTAAAGGAGAAGTTAGAAAGATGTTACCAGAGTAGAAGTTCCTATGTTAAAAACCTGCAAAACAAAACAAAACAAGTTAGTTTTTAAGAATAGTAAATCTAAGGTTAGAAAATTTCTAAAAATAAAACCCTAATTCTAAAAATAGAAATAAAAAATAAAGAATTTAGGAAGATATCACCAAATTAGAAGTTTCTATCTCAGAATCCTACAAA
The DNA here is from genome assembly GCA_030180095.1 of Magnolia changhungtana. Taxonomy (NCBI): domain Eukaryota; kingdom Viridiplantae; phylum Streptophyta; class Magnoliopsida; order Magnoliales; family Magnoliaceae; genus Magnolia; species Magnolia changhungtana. The sequence continues at coordinate 543,822 of JASAUF010000056.1, read as the reverse complement.
ACAAGGAATAGGTTAGTTTCTAAAAATAAAACAAAAACTTTAACCTAAAGTTAGTAAAATCCTAAGACTATGAATTATGATAAGAGAGAACCCTAAATTCAATTTGGAACGAAACAGTCCCCGGCAACGGCGCCAAAAACTTGTTCACTCCCCAAGTATAGGGTTGTGATGTAGTAATAAACTCGGTAAGATCGAGGTCGAATCCCACGAGGACTGGTCGTCACAATTCAAATCTATAATTCTCCTTAACTAATCCAACAAATAATGGAATGAACTACTAAGCACAATTCTGAGAAAAAATAATTAAGAACAGGGAAGAAAATTCAATCAGAGAGAAAGCACTAGGACTTTCGAATCCACTCCTAATTATCCGAACCCTTGTTTTGTCTGTTGATCCACCTTGATCTAAATTGATACCACTTATATAAAAAGCACAATCTGTGTCCTTAATTGGGCATACAGACTGTCTAATTCCTCTAAGCAATGCCATGAATAACAAATTCCATGTCCTTGGTCGGGAACATGGAATGTACATTCATTAAAGCACCTTGTTTCTTCCTCTATAGGAAACTTGTTCTTGATCAGACACAGGCACCTGTAATAAGCATCCAAACAACATCCATCTATATACTTTGATCAAGTTCATAGATGGAGAAATATGGAATTTAAACCAATCAAGCCCATTAGAGAAAAAAAATAAATTAATTAATATTCAAAGTAAATCAACCAACACAAGAGCTAATCAAATTAGGGGCTTCATCTCAGCCCTAGCTCAGAGATTAGTTACCCATAAAATCCATAAAAAGATATTAAATAAAATTCATATAATAAAACACCAAACCGAACAATCTCTCTCTCTTCTTCCTTCTCTTTCTTCTCTTTCTTCTCTCCCTAGCTCTGGATCTCGAATTCCCTGGATCTGAATATCCTCTCCCACGTCCAAAACTTCCCTTTTATAGCTGCTGGATGGCTGGAATCGGTGGCAGAGTCATAGAAGGATTCAGAGTACAAATTTTCTCAACCGTGATCGGTGGGCCCCACGAGAGGTGTTTTTCGGAAAATCCACCCCGTCCATTGGATTCAGGATGAAATTTCAGTCAAGAATGAGTGGTTTTGAAGGTCCATTGGCGTGGCCCACAGAAGGAATCTCAAAAAGATCAGATTTGAACGTCGTCGGGTAGCCCTTTTGTGGCCTCTGTATCACGCACGTGTGTACGCATGAGAGTGGAATATCAGTATGGTTTTGAAGCTCTCGAAGCCCTCTACAAGATGGTCGGATCAGATCTTCCGAAAGGTTGACGGGTGGGGCCCACAACAATTCGCAAAAACGGCAGCGTCCGTGCATTTCATGACGCACACCGGCGCTGGGATGATGGTGGGTCCCACTTCTTTGATCAAATGGTAAATCATTGCCGTTTATTGTATTCTCCTCGAAAAACCAGTAGGAATTGACTGGTTTTGGGGTGAATTCGGTGCATTTCACGTGGCTTTCTGTCTTGCCGTCCAACCTGCGTTTGAACGGCTAAACACCAATCTTTGCTGTCATTTGAAATTTCGCCTCCTAGACAACGGTAATATGGACCTTAGAGGGACAATGGACGGTCTGGATTGGAGGTTTGATGGACGGTGTGGACCCACAACCCGACCGTCCGATCGGGCAGCGTTAACGCTGTAATGGCGAGTGCGATTTTGAGAAGGAGAGGTCGAGCGCGGGTCAGCGGCTCGCTGACCGCTGTAATCGGTCCGGTGTGGCGTGGCTACACCTGCGCTCCGTGCACATGCCACACGTACAAGGCCCACTGTAATGTCTTTGTCAAATCCAATCCATCCATTTGCTGTAGCTTCTAGTTTAAAGGGTTGACACCAAAATTGAAGTACTTCCAGATATTAGGTGGGCCTGAAGTGATGATTTTAAGGGCTGATCTGACCGTTGGGGCACTTCCATAGTGATCCAAGAGCTGAAACTTGATATGTACGGTTAATTTATTGCCCTCATCTCATGTATGAAGTCTCGAACTGATCGGATGGCGGAACCATGTGATTTTGCATTCTGGACCAATTTCGGGCCTCTTCAACGTGAACGGTTTGATTGCATCGGGTCCCTGGCATATAAATTCTTCATTATTGGTTCTTTGGAGTCCATCTTGTGCTCTGGTGGCTTTGGATCATCAAATCCATGCTTTTAACATCATTTTTCAATACACGCTCCTGATTTCATCCTGTAATAAAAACACGGGTAAAATCTGGCATTAAACACTATCATGTATGTAAAATTAGGCAATTGCTGGGGTCTGATATGCAATATTCGACCCTGATCAATTGCCCCGCTATGTCATTACGATGTGATCATCGGTATGGATTGGCTCACCGAGATGAGGGCAGAGATCGATTGTGATGCTAGGGTGGTAACAACCCATGGACATGAGGGCACGACCTTTACATTCCCAGTGCAGGTCAGTTGGTACTACCGTATTAGTTGTTATGTTACCGTGCTAGAGAATGTTGATGGTCTGACACTTGGGAGAACGCCTGTAGTTCGGGATTTTACGGACGTGTTCAGGACAATACCTGGGTTACCTCCTCAGCGCAAGATCAATTTTACCATTGATCTAGTGCCTGGTGTGATATCCATTTCACTACCGACCTATCGTATGCCTCCATATGAGATGGAGGAACTGAGGAGACAGATCGATGATCTATTGGATGCAGGCTTCATACGACCGAGTGTGTCTCCTTGGGGAGCACCTGTGTTGTTTGTGAAGAAGAAGGATGGATCACTGCGGTTATGTATTGATTATCGCTGGCTGAACCAGGTGACGGTGAAGAACAAGTATCCTTTGCCCAGTATAGATGATCTGTTCGATCAGTTGAAGGGGGTACAATATTTCTCAAAGATCGACTTACAATCAGGGTATCACCAGTTGTGCATCAGGAATGAAGACGTACAGAAGATAGCTTTCAGGACCAGTTTTGGGCCTACGAGTTCCTTGTGATGTTGTTTGGACTCACAAACGCACCGGCCGTGTTCATGGACCTGATGAACTGGGTGTTTAGGCCGTATCTGTACCGATTCATTATCGTATTTATAGATGACATCCTGATATACTACAAGAGTCGGGAAGATCACGAGAAGCACCTGTGAGCAGTCTTTGATACACTCAGAAAAAACCAGTTGTTTGCGCAGTACAAGAAGTGCGACTTCTGGAAGGAAGAAGTGAAGTTCCTGGGACATGTGGTGTCCAAGGAAGGGATAGCGATGGACCTTGCTAAGGTGACCACAGTTCAGGACTAGGGGCAGCCCGGTTCTGTTACAGAAGTGAGAAGTTTCTTAGGACTTGCTGGCTATTATCGCCAATTCATTAGGGACTTTTCCAAGATAGCCAGACCGTTATCTTAGCTAACTCTAAAGGATCTCAAGTTTGCATGGAATGAGAAGGCAGAAGTAGCTTTTCAGGAACTGAAGGATAAGTTGACGTCCGCCCCTATGCTAGTATTGCTAGAGCAAGGGGTCAAGTATACGATATACACCAACACATCTCGTATTGGTTTGAGTTGTGTCCTTATGTAGAAGGATAGGGTGATCGCTTATGCATCGTGACAGTTGAGGAAACACGAGAAGAACTACCCTACGCACGACCTAGAGTTAGCGGCTGTCATCTTTACATTGAAGCTCTGAAGACATTACCTATATGGAGAGGAGTTCGAGATCTTTTGTGATCACAAGAGCCTCAAATATATATTCAAACAAAGAGACTTGAATATGAGGCAGCGACGGTGGATAGAAACCTTGAAGGACTTTAAGTTCGAGGTCTCCTACCATCCTGGTAAGGCCAACCTTATGGCAGATACGTTGAGCCGCAAGAAGACAATAACATTTGCGGCTCTGCTGATGATAGCAGAGTGGGATATGGTAGAGTTTGTGCGAAACTTTGAGCAGAAACTTACGGTAGAGGAGCCATTCGAGAGCATCACACATATTCGTATTCAGTCACTTATCAATAACTGAATCATTGCGGCTCAGAAGGAAGATGAAGGGTTGGCAAAGATGAGAAAGCGAGTTAGTGATGATGAAGACTCAGAATGGAGAGTTGGTACGGATGGGGGTTTACGTTATTGTGACCGCCTATGTGTCCCAAATTTTCATGACTTGAGAAGGGAAGTTCTCGAAGCTGCTCACAATTCGAGGATGGCGATGCATCCTGATAATACGAAGATGTGTCGAGACATGAAGAGGTCGTATTGGTGGGACAATATGAAGGCCCACTTAGCAAATTATGTGTCCTGTTGTCTCACATGCCAGCAGGTCAAGGACGAACATCGCCGACCTCCTGGTTTACTTTAGCCTATGCCTATAACTGAATGGAAGTGGGATTTCATCTCAATGGACTTCATTTTAGGGTTGCCGAAGACGAGGAAGGGACATGACTCCATTTGAGTGATCGTAGACCGATTGACGAAGTCGGCTCATTTCCTCCCGATTAGAGTCTCAAACTCCACAGACGAGTTGGCCAAGTTATACATCAAGGTGATAATACGTCTGCATGGAGTTCCTATGGAGATCGTATCGGATCGAGACACGCGATTCACATCTAACTTTTGGACACGTATCCTGGAAGCAATGGGTGTGAAACTGAAGTTTAGCACCGCGTTCCACCCACAGAATGACGGGTAGACGGAATGGGTGAATCAGGCGTTAGAAGACACGTTGCGAGCTTGCGTGCTTGATTTCAAGGATAGTTGGGATGACTGTCTTCCTTATGCTTAGTTCGCTTATAACAACAGCTTCCAGGCGAGAATTGGCATGGCCCCCTATGAGGCACTATATGGGCGTCCGTGTAGAGCACCGCATTGCTAGGCAGAGGTTGGCGATAAGAGTTTAATTGACCCAGAGTTAGTGCAGGTGACCTCAGAGAAGATCGAAATTATTAGACGTCGACTTTTTACAGTATAGAGCAGACAGAAGAGTCACGCTAATACGAGGCGACGACCACTAGAGTTCGAGGTTGGGGACCATGTGTTCTTGAAAGTTTCCCCATCAAGGGAGTCATTCAGTTTGGAAAGAAGGGGAAGCTGAAAGGGCCTAGCTATATGCCCTAGAGGGGGGGTGAATAGGGCAATGCCAAATAAAACTTAAAACAGCGGAATAATAAAATATATAAATAACAATGCTGAAATAATAACAATCTCAAAGCACATGAAATATGAGAATGATACTGAATCAGTTCTAAGGACAACCTTACACCAAAAACCAATGGCTTATGGTAGGACAACCTTATTTCTAGAACAATCAGAAATCACAAATGATATGGAAAATAAATCAAGAAAAACTTACAGAGATAAATCAAAAGTTATTACACCATTCAACCACACTTGCTTGAAATGAAAATTACAACATTCATCCACAAAAGCAATCCACAATACTGAAGGAATAAATGAATAAAGAAATAAAGCACATCCACAACACAATGATATACAGTGGTTCGCCTGTGTGTTCACCAACTGTTAGCCAACAGCCACACTGAATGCTACTCTACTCCTAATATCCTCACACAAGGGATATTAGCATGCACTCTCAAAAATAGGTTTTCACAGGTTCACCCAAAACCTTCACAATTGTGTCTTTTTATCTCGGGCTTACACAATCCAAAAACCCCCACAATCTGAGTTTTCTGGTTCTCCTCAGACAACCAATACAATGAGATTTTTTTGGCAAATCTCAAACAAAACCAGAGAAAGTAAATTATAAAGTAAAATACCTGGATCTCCTTTTGAAGTAGCCCAGTAGAACCAATTGGAGTAGATGTATGATACGTCATTCAATGTCCAATACTCACTTAAAGAATGGTTCTATGTCTAATTGATTTTAGATTAAATCAAGAAGAGCAAGGTCTATTTGATTTTGATCCCAGAAGAAGGAATATCACAAATTCCTCTTTTCTAAATGAGATTGGAATGTGGATCAAAATCATAATAGAATAATGCTAACAAAAGGAATATTAAATATGCATAGTAGCTTAAAAAATAATCACAACTTATCTCAGAGTATAGCCTTAAATGCTTGAATTGAATGGAATGGAATGTCTAAAACTCTGAAATTCGTGCATTATTTATAGCCTAAAAAAATCCCATCTTCGACTGGTCTTAAGATCCCTAGGACCGGTCGTAGCTTCAAAGATTTTGAAAGATTTTCGCGGGATTAGATTAGCTGTTCTCATGACTGGTCTTAGGTAACCTACGACCGGTCGTGGGCCACCTACGACTGGTCGTGTGTCACCTACGACTGGTCGTAGGACCCTAGATAGGTCGCTGGAGTTCGAGTCGTAGGACTATGACCGGTCGAAGGATGAGTCGCAGAACTTCCCAGATCGGGTCGAAGCAAGTCCAGGACTGGTCGAAGGACAACCAGAAAATCAAAATCAGAACAACCTAGGATCGGTCTGAGAAACCTAAGATCGGTCGAAGCAAAGCTAGGGATGGGTCTTAAGATTTCTAGGACTGGTCTTAGAACAATCATAACAAGCATATTAAAATATTCGGATTATGTATCCATAATGACCTATCATACAAACCAACCTAAGGTCAATCTAAGGTCAAACAAACCTTGAAGTGAGATGAACATTGAAGTCTTGAAGGTCTGTATTCTCAGATGATCTTGAAGGAGAAGCTTGAATCAAGTTGACGGCTTTCTAGAGCTTGGAACTTTCTTGACTTGTCTTGATGAAGTCTTCTAATCTTGAACTTGTTAGAAGCAAACTTGAAGTCTTCTATTCTTGTAGACTTCATCCATGACATGTCTTGCAAACATTCTTCATTTATGATCTTGTCTTGAAAACATTCTTCATTCATGATCTTGTCTTGAAGCAGTGTGTAGTCACAAACAAGAAACACAAGAAGTACAAGACATATAGGTTTTGGCACTATAAAATTTGACAACCAAAGGGATATGAAATTATAGCACTAACAATCTCCCCCTTTGTGAAATTTGTGACAAAACACATTTATAAATATAAGAGTAAAATGAAGAAATAATCATGAGCCATCAAAAATACTCTACTCCCCCTAAGTGAGTAAAAATAATCAACCATATTCTCCCTCTTTCAATTACTTCAATTACTCTCTCCCTTTCTCCCCCATTCCATACTACTCCCCCGTTTTGTCAAAAATGACAAGGGAAGGCCAAAGGAGAAAAGAGAACACAATATGAAGAGTCAAGATTAATTATCAAATTAGTACAACACTTCAATATCATTAATCCAAATAAAGGATATACAATAAAACCAAACATACAACCAAAGTCATCAACCATAATAATACAGAATTCATCATATTCAAAAAGAAGGATAATCCACCTAATCAGATCCAGATGAAGGAGCAGGGATGGTTGGATCAATCTGAAGTAAGCCCCTATTAATGCGATGAAGATATTTTCACATATATTTAAATTGCATATCATGGGCTACACTCAGGTTATCAACCTTCTCCTCCAATGCACTTAGACGTGCATCATAACTAGAAGAGGGATCGTAATCAGAATCATTTTGGGAGTCAGTTTCAATTTCTTGAAATATATCATCCATATTTATATCAGCCTGTGGAGGAAGATCACCGCTTCCCTTCATTTCTGCTTCAAAGACCTTCACCACCACCTTCATAGAATTGACTAGGAAGCAAATCCAACTTCATCTTATTTAAATTAGTATTATTGAATAAAAGATGATGAATTGGTGCCTCATTCTCAGGTAAAGCAACAAGCATATTTGTGGCTAAACAAGTCATAAGATAACCAAATGGAATATCACTATGACCCGGATGAAGATGAAACTGAATGATAAAATGACATATCAAAGAAGGTAAACAGACAACGATGCCGGACACAACAGAGTGCAATACCCGAACCATGAAGGCAGTCAACTCGGTTTTATTGCCAGACCGAGGATACAAGTTTGAAATGAAGATCCGGTGCAAAACTCTGTATCTGGGTAATAAAAATTTTGAGGGGAGCGCATTTCCTTTGTGCGTCCATTGTACTTCCATATTGCATAAATCTCTTGTCAACATTTATTTTTCCGATTCTGATGGTTTGTCATATAATGTATGAATCGGAATACCTTCATCCTTGACAGGTATATCCATAATACCTGATATCAAATGTCGATCTATTATAAATTTCCCTTCTTCAGTAGTAATTGAGAACGTTAAATTATCAAGGGAAAAATCAGAGATACATGCAACCATAGATTGTGCAATGGACTGGTATGCAGGCCCACCCCAAAACAAAATGTTAGCCCAGCCAACAGATTCAAGGAGAGGGGCAATCCCAAATTGTTCAATGTGATTGAGACTTACAGGACGCTCAACGATAACTTTACGGCTACGTAAATCCCGTACATCATTGGGATCATCTTCAGGTGACCGAAGGTGCCGTTTTTGTTATAGATGTAGATCTAGATGAAGATGGACCAGGGGATGTTTTCTTTTTCCTCTAACATCCATTTTCAACAAGATTTACCAAGGAGCAAGCAAAAAAGAACACTAGAAGTGGTGGGTTTCTCTACATCAGAATTTTAGAGAGGAAACCCTAAAAAATCAACAAAAGACGAGATCTAGCTTATGGAATAAATAAATCAAAGCATAAAAAGCATAAATCTTCAATAAAAATGAAGAAAAATGACTTAACTTGAAGAAAATCACGAAATCTCAAGATTGGTCGAGCGACGACTCGTCGAAGGAAGAAGAGGAAATGAAGAAGAAAGTGATTTCCCCCAATTATAAAATGCTCACGATCTTGACGACCGGTCGAGTGTAGTCTACGACCGGTCGAGCATCGACAAAAATAAATATTTTTATACAAAAATTGAAATTTATACACATAAAAATTCAAAATATAGTACACTATGATACATGCAGACAAGTATATTCAATTTAAAATGCACATACCAAGATCAAATTTCATTTTAGTAAACCTGCTTTTGTCGAGCGGTTTAGTAAATATATCAGCAAGTTGGACATCGGTTGGAATATATTCCAAAGAGATAGCTTTTTCTTCAACTAATTCACGAATGTAATGATACCTAATGTCAATATGCTTAGTACGCGAATGCTGAATTGGATTTTTGGAAATATTGATAGCACTGGAATTATCACAATGTAAGATCATTGAATCTTGATTAATTCCATAATCGCTTAACATGCGTTTCATCCATACGAGTTGAGTACATGCATATCCTGGTGCGATATACTTAACCTTAGCAATGGAAAGTGATATTGAGCTTTGCTTCTTGCTAAACCAAGAAACCAAACAGTTTCCAATATAAAAACAACCACCACTGGTTGATTTTCTATCATCAATATTACCAGCCCAATCAGCATCTGAATACCCAACTAATTTAACATTAGTATCAAAAGGATACCAAAGACCCAAATTAGTTGTACTTGCGACATATCTAATAATCCGTTTGACAGCAGTGAGATGTGAATCTTTAGGATTAGACTGATATCTCGCACAAATACCAACGCTAAAAGCGATATCGTCTACTAGCACTTAGATATAATAAACTACCAATCATACTACGATATAGCTTAGGATCTACATCTTTACATGTAGAGTCTTTTGAGAGTCTCAAGGTTGTACTCATAGGAGTATCAAATTTTTTACCATTCTCAAATTCAAACCTTTTAACCAAGTTTGTAGCATACTTTGTTTGAGAAATGAAGATTCCATCAAGTTGTTGTTTTACTTGTAACCCTAGGAAGTAATTTAGTTCACCAACCATGCTCATTTCGAATCTTGATTTCATCAACTCGCAAACTCAATAGACATGTTAGAACAAGTTGATCCATAAATAATATCGTCTACATAGATTTGAACCATTAAAATCTCATTATTATGTTTCTTAACAAATAGCGTCTTATCGACACTTCCCACTTGAAAACTATGACTAAGTAAGAATTTAGTCAATTTTTCATACCATGCCCAGGCGCTTGTTTTAGACCATAGAGAGCCTTTTTGAGACGAAATACATGATCAGAAAGCTTGGGGTCTTCAAACCCTGAGGGTTGTTCTACATAAACTTCTTCATGTAAATCGCCATTTAAGAAGGCACTCTTTACATCCATCTGATAAATTTTAAACTTTCTAAAGCAAGCGATGGAAATAAAAAGTCTGATAGATTCAAGGCGAGCGACTGAGCAAAGGTTTCATCGTAATCGATGCCTTCAATCTGAGTGTACCCTTGTACAACCAATCTAGCCTTGTTTCGTATAATATTTTCAAGTTCATCGACTTGTTTTTAAAGATCCATTTTGTTCCAATAATGTGTTTATCTTTAGGTCTAGGAACAAGATACCGTACATCATTACGAACAAATTGATTAAGTTCATCCCGCATAGCTACTATCCAATTTTCGTCGTAAAGAGCTTCTTTTACATTGACCGGTTCTATTTGGGATGTAAAACAAACATAATTACATATGTTTTCAAGTTGTTTATGCGTGTACGAACTCCAGTGAGAGGGTTTCCAAGGATTTGATTGGTTGGATGATCTTTGACAGTCCTAGGTTCAAATTGAGATGAAGAGGTATCTTGATTGTCGATTATAAGAATTTCATCATCATCTGAACTCGGAGCAAGTGTATTCAAATGATCATCAATGACAACATTGATGGACTCTTGAATCACACCTGTTCTGTTATTTAGAACCCTATAAGCTCGACTGTTTAAGGAATATCCAAGGAAAATACCTTCATCACTCTTTGTAGCAAATTTTCCCAAATTTTCACGATCTCGTAAAATGTAACACTTACTGCCAAAAATTCGAAAGTATTTGACAGTAAGTTTCTTTTCGAACCATACCTCATAAGCAGTCTTATTTTCAGATTTACTAGTATAAACACGATTAATAATGTAGCAGCAAGATTAATTGCTTCAAATTAAAGATTTCGGAGAGCTTCATACTATTTAACATGACATTAGCCATATCTTGAAGCACTCTATTTTTTCTCTCAACTATACCATTTTGTTGAGGGGTTTTGGGCGCAGAGAATTCATGTGATATTCCCTGATCGCTACGGAATTTCTCAAAACTACTATTTTCGAATTCAGATCCATGATCACTACGGATCTTATAAACTTGAGAACCTTTTTCATTTTGGATTCGTTTGATGATCTTCTTTACTTCATCTAGGGTTTCAGATTTGTCTTTTAAGAACGATACCCAAGTGAATCTAGTAAAGTCATCTACGATAACCAAGATGTATTTTTTGCCACCTCGACTCTCCGTTCTGGTTGGTCCAATGAGATCCATGTGGAGAAGCTCGAGAGGTCTAGATGTGGTATTGGAGTTCACTTTCTTGTGAGAGCTCCTAATCTGTTTGCCCAACTGGCATTCACCACATATTTTGTCTACTTTTTAATTTGGGTAGACCTCTTATAAGTTCTCTTTTGCTCAATCTAAACAAGTTCCGGTAGTGTACATGTCCAAGGCGTTTATGCCATAATTCAATCTCATCAGTATGGACCATGTAACACGATTGAGTAGATGAGCTTGCATCACTAACGATGTAGCAGTTTTTAGAAGTTCTCACACCGCTTAATATAACAGAACCCTCTTTATTAACAATCTCACAACCTTGATTAGAAAACTTTACATTATGGTTGTTGTCGCATATATGAGATATACTCAGTAGGTTGTGTTTCAAGCCCTCAACATACAATACATTTTAAAATTAGGGAAGGTTATAAAGCTGAACTGTACCTTGGCCAATGATTTTACAATTGCTTCCATCACCAAAAGTGACTGACCCATCAGTCCTATCTTTTAGATCGGTGAATAAAGCTTTGTCGCCTGTCATATGCCTGGAGCAACCACTGTCTAGGTACCACTTTGAATGGCTTGTAGCTTTGAAAGCGTGTGGGCAACCAAGCAAAACTTTAGGAACCCATTTCAAGATCTTGTTTTGGGTTTAGAGTGTAGTTGGACTTTTTCTCTCTGTTGTTATATGAATGACCTATAGAGTTAAATTTCAATATCTCCTTGAGAAGATCAATAATCTTTTCAACCAAAGGATTTCGGTTTTGAAGATTGAAGTCGGCATGGCTATTTTTAGGTTTTTGAAGGGTCCTCGAATTTTTTGGAAGACCTTGATAAGTATTCTTTACTTTTGAGTTCGAAGACTCTCCTTTCACAAACTTAGGAGCAGTATTCTTTTGTTTAGGAGAGGTATTCTTATCATAGCCCAACCCGGATCGATCGCTACATTTTCTTGATTCGGATAACAATTTTTCTAATTTAGGATCACCTTGGGCATATCTCCAAGTGTCTTTCAAACTCAAAAGAGAAGCTACTTCATTTTTGAGTTTCTCTTTCTCGGATTTCAAATCATCAACTTGGGAGGTTTTGATTTTTAAATCACATTTGGTCTTTTCAAAAAAATTGGAAATATGAGATTTTTCTAAAACAAGAAACTCATAATCTTCTTTAAGTTTAGAAAATTTTTCCTTTTGTAATTTAAGCTTGACAGCAATTTTACAACTCTCCTTATAAAGGCATTGTATGCATCCTGAAGATCATCTTCATTGTCGCAATCACTATTCAGATTCTCTTCGCTAGTTACTTCATCATAATCTGAAAAAGTGACTTTGGCTAGAGTCATAAGGGCTTTAATCCCGACTCGTTTTCAGAATCTTCTAATTTCGAAGAGGATTCCGAATCAGATGATTCATCCCAAGTAGCCAACATACTCTTCCTTTTTGATTTGTCCTTTTTAGGACATTTGTTAGCTAAGTGCCCATACTCTTGACAGTTGTAACATTGACTATCTTTCAAAGATTTTCGAGCTCTAGGTTTAGATTGTCTCTTATCGTTTGATTTTTGAAAATCTACTTTTTTTCTTATTTTTGAAAATTTTATAAAACCTTTTTACAAAAGGTGCCATATCATCTTCTAATTTTCAAAGTCCGAAGTGCTCTCTTATGGAATATTTTTAGATGATTTGAGAGCAATTGATTTTCCTTTTGGAGCTTTAAAGTTCAATTCGTAGGTCTCAGAAGAACCAACTAGTTCCTCAACCCTCATGTTATCCGTATCACGAAGTTCCCGAATCATGCGGTTACTTTTGAATTGAACCGCTCAGAAGTGAGCGTAGTATCTTTGCACACACTTTACTTTCTCGGGATTCTATCACCAAGACCCCACATTGAGTTTACAATGTCATTCAATCTAGTGTAGAAGTCCATAAACATTTCATTCTCCTCCATATGAATTTCTTCAAATTTAGTTGTGAGGAGTTGGACTTTAGATTTCTTGACAATTGATGTACCCTCGTGTGTCATTTCTAAAAGATCCCATGCTTGTTTAGCATTTTCACACGAGATGATTCTTTTGAATTCATCTGGTGACAATGCACAAGTAATTGCATTTAGTGCTTTTGCATTGGCACTACTCTCACTTTTCTGAAGTGTGGTCCAAAGGGCATAAGATATTACTTTCATTGATTTTGAACCATCTTCATCAGTTACTTCAGTGATAGGTAGTTTCCATCCGTTCACTGTGGCCAGCCACACACTTTCATCCATGGATTTGAGAAAGATTCTCATCCTTGCTTTCCAATAGGCATAGTTTGTGTCATTAAAGGGTGGTGGCCTAGTGACAGATAGGCTATCAAAATTTGACATCTTAATATAGCTTAGATCGTTAGCTCAGGAAATAAATCCAATAAATAAGCAATAAGCACGAGCTATTTGGCTCTGATACCACTTGAAAGGGCCTAGCTATATGCCCTAGAGGGGGGGTGAATAGGGCAATGCCAAATAAAACTTAAAATAGCAGAATAATAAAAGATATAAATAACAATGCTGAAATAATAACAATCTCAAAGCACATGAAATATGAGAATGATACTGAATCAGTTCTAAGGACAACCTTACACCAAAACCAATGGCTTATGGTAGGACAACCTTATTTCTAGAACAATCTAGAAATCACAAATGATATGGAAAATAAATCAAGAATAACTTACAGAAATAAATCCTAAGTTATTACACCATTCAACCACACTTGCTTGAAATGAAAATTACAACATTCATCCACAAAAGCAATCCACAATACTGAAGGAATAAATGAATAAAGAAATCAAGCACATCCACAACACAACGATATATAGTGGTTCGCCTGTGTGTTCACCAACTGTTAGCCAACAGCCACACAGAATGCTACTCCACTCCTAATATCCTCACACAGGGGATATTAGCATGCACTCTCAAAATAGGTTTTCACAGGTTCACCCAAAACCTTCACAATTGTGTCTTTTTATCTCGGCTTACACAATCCAAAACCCCCACAATCCGAGTTTTCTCGCTCTCCTCGGATAACCAATACAATGAGATTTTTCTGCAAATCTCAAACAAAACCAGAGAAAGTAAATTACAAAGTAAAATACCTGGATCTCCTTTTGAAGTAGCCCAATAGAACCAATCGGAGTAGATGTATGATACGTCGTTCAATGTCCAATACTCACTTAAAGAATGGTTCTATGTCTAATTGATTTTAGATTAAATCAAGAAGAGCAAGGTCTAGTCTATTTGATTTTGATCCCGAAGAAGGAATATCACAAATTCCTCTTTTCTAAATGAGATTGGAATGTGGATCAAAATCACAATAGAATAATGCTAACAAAAGGAATATTAAATATGCACAGTAGCTTAAAAAATAATCACAACTTATCTCAGAGTATAGCCTTAAATCGCTTGAATTGAATGGAATGGAATGTCTAAAACTCAAATTGTGCATTATTTATAGCCTGAAAAAATCCCATCTTCGACTGGTCTTAGGATCCCTAGGACCGGTCGTAGCTTCAAAGATTTTGAAAGATTTTCGCGGGTTTAGATTAGCTGTTCTCATGACTGGTCTTAGGTAACCTACGACCAGTCGTGGGTCACCTACGACTGGTCGTGTGTCACCTACGACTGGTTGTAGGACCCTAGATAGGTCGCTGGAGTTTGAGTCGTAGGACTACGACCGGTCGAAGGATTAGTCGTAGAACTTCCCAGGACTGGTCGAAGCAAGTCCAAGACTGGTGGAAGGACAACCAGAAAAATTTGAAAATCTATAACAACCTAGGACTAGTCCTGAGAAACCTAAGACTGGTCGAAGCAAAGCTAGGACTGGTCTTAAGATTTCTAGGACTGGTCTTAGAACATCATAACAAGCATATTAAAATATTCGGATTATGTATCCGAATGACCTATCATACAGACCAACCTAAGGTCAATCTAAGGTCAAACAAACCTTGAAGTGAGATGAACATTGAAGTCTTGAAGGTCTGTATTCTCAGATGATCTTGAAGGAGAAGCTTGAATCGAGTTGACGGCTTTCTAGAGCTTGGTACTTTCTTGACTTGTCTTGATGAAGTCTTCTAATCTTGAACTTGTTAGAAGCAAACTTGAAGTCTTCTATTCTTGTAGACTTCATCCATGACATGTCTTGCAAACATTCTTCATTTATGATCTTGTCTTGAAAACATTCTTCATTCATGATCTTGTCTTGAAAACAAAGGTGTAGTCACAAACAAGAAACACAAGAAGTACAAGACATATAGGTTTTGGCACTACAAAATTTGACAACCAAAGGGATATGAAATCATAGCACTAACAATCTCCCCCTTTGTCAAATTTGTGACAAAACACATTTATTAATATAAGAGTAAAATGAAGAAAGAATCATGAGCCATCAGAGCCATCAAAAATACTCTACTCCCCCTAAGTGAGTAGAAACAATCAACCATATTCTCCCTCTTCAATTACTTCAATTACTCTCTCCTTTCTCCCCTTCCATACTACTCCCCCTTTTTGTCACAAAATGACAAGGGAAGGCCAAAGGAGAAAAGAGAACACCATATGAAGAGTCAAGATTAATTATCAAATTAGTACAACACTTCAATGTCATCAATCCAAATAAAGGATATACAATAAAACCAAACATACAACCAAAGTCATCAACCAATAATAATACGAATCCATCATATTCAAATTAATACAAAAAAAAAAAAATGGATAATCCACCTAATCGATCCAGATGAAGGAGCAGGATGGTTGGATCAATCAAGTAAGCCCTATTAATGCGACGAAGATATTTTCGCATATATTTAAATTGCATATCATGGGCTACACTCGTGTTATCAACCTTCTCCTCCAATGCACTTAGACGTGCATCATAACTAGAAGAGGGATCGTAATCGAATCATTTTGGGAGTCGGTTTCAATTTCTTCAAATATATCATCCATATTTATATCACCGTGGAGGAAGATCACCGCTTCCCCTTCATTTCTCGCTTCAAAGACCTTCACCACCACCTTCATAGAATTGACCAGAAGCAAATCCAACTTCATCTTATTTAAATTAGTATTATTGAATAAAAGATGATGAATTGGTGCCTCATTCTCAGGTAAAGCAACAAGCATATTTGTGGCTAAACAAGTCATAAGATAACCAAATGGAAATCACTATGACCCGGATGAAGACGAAACTGAATGATAAAATGACATATCAAAGAAGGTAAACAAACAATGATGCCGGACACAACAGAGTGCAATATCTGAACCATAAATGCAGTCAACTCAGTTTTATTGCTGGACCGAGGATACAAGTTTGAAATGAAGATCTGGTGCAAAACTCTGCATCTGGGTAATAAAAATTTTGAGGGGAGCGCATTTCCTTTGTGCGTCCATTGTACTTCCATATTGCATAAATCTCTTGTCAACATTTGTTTTTCCGATTCTGATGGTTTGTCATATAATGTATGAATCGGAATACCTTCATCCTTGACAGGTATATCCATAATACCTGATATCAAATGTCGATCTATTAGAAATTTCCTTCTCTAGTAGCAATTGAGAACGTTAAATTATCAAGGGAAAAATCAGAGATACATGCAACCATAGATTGTGCAATGGACTGGTATGCAGGCCCACCCCAAAACAAAATGTTAGCCCAGCCAACAGATTCAAGGAGAGGGGCAATCCCAAATTGTTCAATGTGATTGAGACTTACAGGACGCTCAACGATAACTTTACGGCTACGTAAATCCCGTACATCATTGGATCATCTTCGGTGACCGAAGGTGCCGTTTTGTTATAGATGTAGATCTAGATGAAGATGGACCACGGGATGTTTTCTTTTTCCTCTAACATCCATTTTCAACAAGATTTACCAAGGAGCAAGCAAAAAGAACACTAGAAGTGGTGGGTTTCTCTAGATCAGAATTTTAGAGAGGAAACCCTAAAAATCAACAAAAGACGAGATCTAGCTTATGGAATAAACAAATCAAAGCATAGAAAGCATAAATCTTCAATAAAAATGAAGAAAAACGACTTATCTTGAAGAAAATCACGAAATCTCAAGATTGGTCGAGCCACGACTCGTCGAGGAAGAAGAAGAGAAATGAAGAAGAAAGTGATTTTCCCAAATTATAAGATGCTCACGATCTTCACGACTTCGACCGGCCGAGTGCGATCTACGACCGGTCGAGCATCGACAAAAATAAATATTTTTATACAAAAATTGAAATTTATACACATAAAAATTCAAAATATAGTACACTATGACATGCAGACAAGTATATTCAATTTAAAATGCACATACCAAGATCAAATTTCATTTTAGTAAACCTCGCTTTTGTCGAGCGGTTTAGTAAATATATCAAAAGTTGGACATCGGTTGGAATATATTCCAAAGAGATAGCTTTTTCTTCAACTAATTCACGAATGTAATGATACCTAATGTCAATATGCTTAGTACGCGAAATGCTTTGAATTGGATTTTTGGAAATATTGATAGCACTAGAATTATCACAGTGTAAGATCATTGAATCTTGAATAATTCCATAATCGCTTAACATGCATTTCATCCATACGAGTTGAGTACATGCATATCCTGCTGCGATATACTCACCAAGAAGGGAAAGCGATATTGAGCTTTGCTTCTTGCTAAACCAAGAAACCAAACAGCTTCAATGTAAAAACAACCACCACTGGTTGATTTTCTATCATCAATATTACTAGCCCAATCAACATCTCAATACCCAACTTAATTTAACATTAGTATCAAAAGGATACCAAAGACCCAAATTAGTTCTACTTGCGACATATCTAATAATCCGTTTGACAACAGTGAGATGTGAATCTTTAGGATTAGACTGATATCTCGCACAAATACCAACGCTAAAAGCGATATCAGGTCTACTAGCGCTTAGATATAATAAACTACCAATCATACTACGATATAGCTTAGATCTACATCTTTACATGTAGAGTCTTTTGAGAGTCTCAAGGTTGTACTCATAGGAGTATCAAATTTTTTACCATTCTCAAATTCAAACCTTTTAACCAAGTTTGTAGCATACTTGGTTTGAGAAATGAAGATTCCATCAGGTTGTTGTTTTACTTGTAACCCTAGGAAGTAATTTAGTTCACCAACCATGCTCATTTCGAATCTTGATTTCATCAACTCTGCAAACTCAATAGACATGTTAGAACAAGTTGATCCATAAATAATATCGTCTACATAGATTTGAACCATTAAAATCTCATTATTATGTTTCTTAACAAATAGCGTCTTATCGACACTTCCCACTTGAAAACTATGACTAAGTAAGAATTTAGTCAATTTTTCATACCATGCCCTGGCGCTTTGTTTCGAACCATAGAGAGCCTTTTTGAGACGAAATACATGATCAGAAAGCTTGGGGTCTTCAAACCCTGAGGGTTGTTCTACATAAACTTCTTCATGTAAATCGCCATTTAAGAAGGCACTCTTTACATCCATCTGATAAATTTTAAACTTTCTAAAGCAAGCGATGGAAATAAAAAGTCTGATAGATTCAAGGCGAGCGACTGGAGCAAAGGTTTCATCGTAATCGATGCCTTCAATCTGAGTGTACCCTTGTACAACCAGTCTAGCCTTGTTTCGTATAATATTTCCAAGTTCATCAGACTTGTTTTTAAAGATCCATTTTGTTCCAATAATGTGTTTATCTTTAGGTCTAGGAACAAGATACCAATCATCATGAACAAATTGATTAAGTTCATCCCGCATAACTATCCAATTTTCGTCGAAAGAGCTTCTTTTACATTGACCGGTTCTATTTGGGATGTAAAACAAACATAATTACATATGTTTTCAAGTTGTTTGCGTGTACGAACTCCAGTGAGAGGGTTTCCAAGGATTTGATTGGTTGGATGATCTTTGACAGTCCTAGGTTCAGATTGAGTTGAAGAGGTATCTTGATTGTCGATTATAAGAATTTCATCATCATCTGAACTCAGAGCAAGTGTATTCAAATGATCATCAATGACCACATTGATGGACTCTTGAATCACACCTGCTTCTTTTATTTAGAACCCTATAAGCTCGACTGTTTAAGGAATATCCAAGGAAAATACCTTCATCACTCTTTCAGATCAAATTTTCCAAATTTTCACGATCTCGTAAAATGTAACACTTACTTGCCAAAAATTCAAAGTATTTGATGAGGTTTCTTTTCAACCATAACTCATAAGCGCCTTATTTTCAGATTTACTAGTATAAACACGATTAATAATGTAGCAGCGTATTAATTAATTGCTTCAAATTTCAAAGATTTCTGGAGAGCTTCATACTATTTAACATGACATTAGCCATATCCTGAAGCACTCTATTTTTTCTCTCAACTATACCATTTTGTTGAGGAGTTTTGGGCGCAGAGAATTCATGTGATATTCCCTGATCGCTACAGAATTTCTCAAAACTACTATTTTCGAATTCAGATCCATGATCACTACGGATCTTATAAACTTGAGAACCTTTTTCATTTTGGATTCGTTTGATGATCTTCTTTACTTCATCTAGGGTTTCAGATTTGTCTTTTAAGAACGATACCCAAGTGAATCTAGTAAAGTCATCTACGATAACCAAGATGTATTTTTTGCCACCTCGACTCTCCGTTCTGGTTGGTCCAATGAGATCCATGTGGAGAAGCTCGAGAGGTCTAGATGTGGTATTGGAGTTCACTTTCTTGTGAGAGCTCCTAATCTGTTTGCCCAACTGGCATTCACCACATATTTTGTCTACTTTTTGTAATTTGGGTAGACCTCTTATAAGTTCTCTTTTGCTCAATCTAAACAAGTTCCGGTAGTGTACATGTCCAAGGCGTTTATGCCATAATTCAATCTCATCAGTATGGACCATGTAACACGATTGAGTAGATGAGCTTGCATCACTAACGATGTAGCAGTTTTCAGAAGTTCTGCGACCAGTTAATATAACAGAACCCTCTTTATTAACAATCTCACAACCTTGATTAGAAAACTTTACATTATGGTTGTTGTCGCATATCTGAGATATACTCAGTAGGTTGTGTTTCAAGCCCTCAACATACAATACATTTTTAAATAAGGGAAGGTTATAAAGTCAACCGTACCTTGGCCAATGATTTTGCAATTGCTTCCATCACCAAAAGTGACTGACCCATCAGTCCTATCTTTTAGATCGGTGAATAAAGCTTTGTCGCCTGTCATATGCCTGGAGCAACCACTGTCTAGGTACCACTTTGAATGGCTTGTAGCTTTGAAAGCAGTGTGGGCAACCAAGCAGCCAACTTTAGGAACCCATTTCAGTACTGTTTTGGGTTTAGGAGTGTAGTTGGACTTTTTCTGTTTGTTGTTATATGAATGACCTATAGAGTTAAATTTCAATAGCTCCTTGAGAAGATCAATAATCTTTTCAACCAAAGGATTTCGGTTTTGAAGATTGAAGTTGGCATGGCTATTTTTAGGTTTTTGAAGGGTCCTCGAATTTTTTGGAAGACCTTGATAAGTATTCTTTACTTTTGAGTTCGAAGACTCTCCTTTCACAAACTTAGGAGCAGTATTCTTTTGTTTAGGAGAGGTATTCTTATCATAGCCCAACCCGGATCGATCGCCACATTTTCTTGATCCGGATAACAATTTTTCTAATTTAGGATCACCTTGGGCATATCTCCAAGTGTCTTTCAAACTCAAAAGAGAAGCTACTTCATTTTTGAGTTTCTCGTTCTCGGATTTCAAATCATCAACTTGGGAGGTTTGATTTTTAAATCACATTTGGTCTTTTCAAAAAATCGAAATATGAGATTTTTCTAAAACAAGAGACTCATAATCTTCTTTAAGTTTAGAAAATTTTTCCTTTTGTAATTTAAGCTTGACAACAATTTTACAACTCTCCTTATAAAGGGCATTGTATGCATCCTGAAGATCATCTTCATTGTCGCAATCACTATTCAGATTATATTCGCTAGTTACTTCATCATAATCGGAAAAAGTGACTTTGGCTAGAGTCATAAGGGCTTTAATATCATCTCCCGACTCGTTTTCAAAATCTTCTGATTTCGAAGAGGATTCCAATCGATGATTCATCCCAAGTAGCCAACATACTCTTCCTTTTTGATTTGTCCTTTTAGGACATTTGTTAGCCAAGTGCCCATACTCTTGACAGTTGTAACATTGACTATCTTTCAAAGATTTTTGAGCTCTAGGTTTAGATTGTCTCTTATCGTTTGATTTTTGAAAATCTACTTTTTTCTTATTTTTGAAAATTTTATAAAACCTTTTTACAAAAGGTGCCATATCATCTTCGGAATTTTCAAAGTCTGAAGTGCTCTCTTATGGAATATTTTTAGATGATTTGAGAGCAATTGATTTTCCTTTTGGAGCTTTAAAGTTCAATTCGTAGGTCTGTAAAGAACCAACTAGTTCCTCAACCCTCATGTTATCCGTATCACGAAGTTCCTGAATCGCGGTTACTTTTGAATTGAACCGTTCAGGAAGTGAGCGTAGTATCTTTGCACACACTTTACTTTCTGGGATTCTATCACCAAGACCCCACATTGAGTTTACAATGTCATTCAATCTAGTGTAGAAGTCCATAAACATTTCATTCTCCTCCATATGAATTTCTTCAAATTTAGTTGTGAGGAGTTGGACTTTAGATTTCTTGACAATTGATGTACCCTCGTGTGTCATTTCTAAAAGATCCCATGCTTGTTTATCATTTTCACACGAGATGATTCTTTGAATTCATCTGGTGACAATGCACAAGTAATTGCATTTAGTGCTTTTGCATTGGCACTACTCTCACTTTTCTGAAGTGTGGTCCAAAGGGCATAAGATATTACTTTCATTGATTTTGAACCATCTTCATCAGTTACTTCAGTGATAGGTAGTTTCCATCCGTTCACTGTGGCCAGCCACACACTTTCATCCATGGATTTGAGAAAGATTCTCATCCTTGCTTTCCAATAGGCATAGTTTGTGCCATTAAAGGGTGGTGGCCTAGTGACAGATAGGCTATCAAAATTTGACATCTTAATATAGCTTAGATCGTTAGCTCAGGAAATAAATCCAATAAATAAGCAATAAGCACGAGCTATTTGGCTTTGATACCACTTGAAAGGGCCTAGCTATATGCCCTAGAGGGGGGTGAATAGGGCAATGCCAAATAAAACTTAAAACAGCGGAATAATAAAAGATATAAATAACAATGCTGAAATAATAACAATCTCAAAGCACATGAAATATGAGAATGATACTTGAACCAGTTCTAAGGACAACCTTACACCAAAACCAATGGCTTATGGTAGGACAACCTTATTTCTAGAACAATCTAGAAATCACAAATGATATGGAAAATAAATCAAGAATAACTTACGTAGAATAAATCAAAAGTTATTACACCATTCAACCACACTTGCTTGAAATGAAAATTACAACATTCATCCACAAAAGCAATCCACAATACTGAAGGAATAAATGAATAAAGAAATCAAGCACATCCACAACACAACGATATATAGTGGTTCACCTGTGTGTTCACCAACTGTTAGCCAACAGCCACACAGAATGCTACTCCACTCCTAATATCCTCACACAGGGGATATTAGCATGCACTCTCAAAATAGGTTTTCACAGGTTCACCCAAAACCTTCACAATTGTGTCTTTTTATCTCGGGCTTACACAATCCAAAAACCCCCACAATCTGAGTTTTCTGGCTCTCCTCAGATAACCAATACAATGAGATTTTTCTGGCAAATCTCAAACAAAACCAGAGAAAGTAAATTACAAAGTAAAATACCTGGATCTCCTTTTGAAGTAGCCCAGTAGAACCAATCGGAGTAGATGTATGATACGTCGTTCAATGTCCAATACTCACTTAAAGAATGGTTCTATGTCTAATTGATTTTAGATTAAATCAAGAAGAGCAAGGTCTATTTGATTTTGATCCCAGAAGAAGGAATATCACAAATTCCTCTTTTCTAAATGAGATTGGAATGTGGATCAAAATCACAATAGAATAATGCTAACAAAAGGAATATTAAATATGCACAGTAGCTTAAAAAAATAATCACAACTTATCTCAGAGTATAGCCTTAAATCGCTTGAATTGAATGGAATGGAATGTCTAAAACTCTGAAATTCGTGCATTATTTATAGCCTGAAAAAATCCCATCTTCGACTGGTCTTAGGATCCCTAGGACCGGTCGTAGCTTCAAAGATTTTGAAAGATTTTCGCGGGATTAGATTAGCTGTTCTCACGACTGGTCTTAGGTAACCTACGACCGGTCGTGGGCCACCTACGACTGGTCGTGTGTCACCTACGACTGGTCGTAGGACCCTAGATAGGTCGCTGGAGTTCGAGTCGTAGGACTACGACCGGTCGAAGGATGAGTCGTAGAACTTCCCAGGACTGGTCGAAGCAAGTCCAGGACTGGTCGAAGGACAACCAGGAAAATCTGAAAATCTGTAACAACCTAGGACTGGTCCTGAGAAACCTAAGACTGGTCGAAGCAAAGCTAGGACTGGTCTTAAGATTTCTAGGACTGGTCTTAGAACAGTCATAACAAGCATATTAAAATATTCGGATTATGTATCCAGAATGACCTATCATACAGACCAACCTAAGGTCAATCTAAGGTCAAACAAACCTTGAAGTGAGATGAACATTGAAGTCTTGAAGGTCTGTATTCTCAGATGATCTTGAAGGAGAAGCTTGAATCAAGTTGACGGCTTTCTAGAGCTTGGTACTTTCTTGACTTGTCTTGATGAAGTCTTCTAATCTTGAACTTGTTAGAAGCAAACTTGAAGTCTTCTATTCTTGTAGACTTCATCCATGACATGTCTTGCAAACATTCTTCATTTATGATCTTGTCTTGAAAACATTCTTCATTCATGATCTTGTCTTGAAGCAGTGTGTAGTCACAAACAAGAAACACAAAAAGTACAAGACATAGGTTTTGGCACTACAAAATTTGACAACCAAAGGGATATGAAATCATAGCACTAACAATCTCCCCCTTTGTCAAATTTGTGACAAAACACATTTATATATAAGAGTAAAATAAAGAAAGAATCATGAGCCATCAGAGCCATAAAAAATACTCTACTCCCCCGAAGTGAGTAAAAACAATCAACCATATTCTCCCTCTTTCAATTACTTCAATTACTCTCTCCCTTTCTCCCTCGTTCCATACTACTCCCCCTTTTTGTCACAAAATGACAAGGGAAGGCCAAAGGAGAAAAGAGAACACAATATGAAGTGTCAAGATTAATTATCAAATTAGTACAACACTTCAATATCATTAATCCAAATAAAGGATATATAATAAAACTAAACATACAACCAAAGTCATCAATCATAATAATACAGAATCCATCATATTCAAAAAGAAGGATAATCCACCTAATCAGATCCAGATGAAGGAGCAGGGATGGTTGGATCAATCTGAAGTAAGCCCCTATTAATGCGATGAAGATATTTTCACATATATTTAAATTGCATATCATGGGCTACACTCAGGTTATCAACCTTCTCCTCCAATGCACTTAGACGTGCATCATAACTAGAAGAGGGATCGTGTCGAATCATTTTGGGAGTCGGTTTCAATTTCTTCAAATATATCATCCATATTTATATCACTTTGTGGAGGAAGATCACCGCTTCCCCTTCATTTCTGCTTGACACCTTCACCACCACCTTCATAGAATTGACCGGAAGCAAATCCAACTTCATCTTATTTAAATTAGTATTATTGAATAAAAGATGATGAATTGGTGCCTCATTCTCAGGTAAAGCAACAAGCATATTTGTGGCTAAACAAGTCATAAGATAACCAAATGAAATATCACTATGACCCGGATGAAGATGAAACTGAATAATAAAATGACATATCAAAGAAGGTAAACTGACAACGATGCCGGACACAACAGAGTGCAATACCCGAACCATGAAGGCAGTCAACTCGGTTTTATTACCGGACCGAGGATACAAGTTTGAAATGAAGATCCGGTGCAAAACTCTGTATCTGGGTAATAAAAATTTTGAGGGGAGCGCATTTCCTTTGTGTGTCCATTGTACTTCCATATTGCATAAATCTCTTGTCAACATTTATTTTTCCGATTCTGATGGTTTGTCATATAATGTATGAATCGGAATACCTTCATCCTTGACAGGTATATCCATAATACTTGATATCAAATGTCGATCTATTATAAATTTCCCTTCTTTAGTAGCAATTGAGAACGTTAAATTATCAAGGGAAAAATCAGAGATATATGCAACCATAGATTGTGCAATGGACTGGTATGCAGGCCCACCCTAAAACAAAATGTTAGTCCAGCCAACAGATTCAAGGAGAGGGGCAATCCCAAATTGTTCAATGTGATTGAGACTTACAGGACGCTTAACGATAACTTTACGGCTACGTAAATCCCGTACATCATTGGGATCATCTTCAGGTGACCGAAGTGCCGTTTTGTTATAGATGTAGATCTAGATGAAGATGGACCACGGGATGTTTTCTTTTTCCCTCTAACATCCATTTTCAACAAGATTTACCAAGGAGCAAGCAAAAAAGAACACTAGAAGTGGTGGGTTTCTCTAGATCAGAATTTTAGAGAGGAAACCCTAAAAAATCAACAAAAGACGAGATCTAGCTTATGGAATAAATAAATTAAAGCATAGAAAGCATAAATCTTCAGTAAAAATGAAGAAAAATGACTTAACTTGAAGAAAATCACGAAATCTCAAGACTGGTCGAGCGACGACTCGTCGAAGGAAGAAGAGGAAATGAAGAAGAAAGTGATTTCCCCCAATTATAAGATGCTCACGATCTTGACGACCGGTCGAGTGCAGTCTACGACCGGTCGAGCATCGACAAAAATAAATATTTTTATACAAAAATTAAAATTTATACACATAAAAATTCAGAATATAGTACACTATGATACATGCAGACAACTATATTCAATTTAAAATGCACATACCAAGATCAAATTTCATTTTAGTAAACCTGTTTTTGTCGAGCGGTTTAGTAAATATATCAACAAGTTGGACATCGGTTGGAATATATTCCAAAGAGATAGCTTTTTCTTCAACTAATTCACGAATGTAATGATACCTAATGTCAATATGCTTAGTACGCGAATGCTGAATTGGATTTTTGGAAATATTGATAGCACTGGAATTATCACAATGTAAGATCTTTGAATCTTGATTAATTCCATAATCGCTTAACATGCGTTTCATCCATACGAGTTGAGTACATGCATATCCTGGCTCACGATATACTCATTTTCCTCAATGAAAGCGATATTGAGCTTTGCTTCTTGCTAAACCAAGAAACCAAACAGCTTTCAATGTAAAAACAACCACCACTTGGTTGATTTTCTATCATCAATATTACCACCCAATCAACATCTGAATACCCAGCTAATTTAACATTAGTATCAAAAGGATACTAAAGACCCAAATTAGTTGTACTTGCGACATATCTAATAATCCATTTGACAGCAGTGAGATGTGAATCTTTAGGATTAGACTGATATCTCGCACAAATACCAACGCTAAAAGCGATATCAGGTCTACTAGCAGTTAGATATAATAAACTACCAATCATACTACGATATAGCTTAGGATCTACATCTTTACATGTAGAGTCTTTTGAGAGTCTCAATGTTGTACTTATAGGAGTATCAAATTTTTTACCATTCTCAAATCCAAACCTTTTAACCAAGTTCGTAGCATACTTGGTTTGAGAAATGAAGATTCCATCAGGTTGTTGTTTTACTTGTAACCCTAGGAAGTAATTTAGTTCACCAACCATGCTCATTTCGAATCTTGATTTCATCAACTCTGCAAACTCAATAGACATGTTAGAACAAGTTGATCCATAAATAATATCGTCTACATAGATTTGAACCATTAAAATCTCATTATTATGTTTCTTAACAAATAGCGTCTTATCGATACTTCTCGCTTGAAAACTATGACTAAGTAAGAATTTAGGCAAGTTTTCATACCATGCCCTGGGCGCTTGTTTCAAACCATAGAGAGCCTTTTTGAGATGAAATACATTATCAGAAAGCTTGGGGTCTTCAAACCCTGAGGGTTGTTCTACATAAACTTCTTCATGTAAATCGCCATTTAAGAAGGCACTCTTTACATCCATCTGATAAATTTTAAACTTTCTAAAGCAAGAGATGGAAATAAAAAGTCTGATAGATTCAAGGAGAGCGACTGGAGCAAAGGTGTCATCGTAATCGATGACTTCAATCTGAGTGTACCCTTGTATAACCAGTCTAGCCTTATTTCGTATAATATTTCCAAGTTCATCAGACTTGTTTTTAAAGATCCATTTTGTTCCAATAATGTGTTTATCTTTAGGTCTAGGAACAAGATACCAGACATCATTATGAACAAATTGATTAAGTTCATCCTGCATAGCTACTATCCAATTTTTGTCAGAAAGAGCTTCTTTTACATTGACCGGTTCTATTTGGGATGTAAAACAAACATAATTACATATGTTTTCAAGTTGTTTGCGTGTACGAACTCCAGTGAGAGGGTTTCCAAGGATTTGATTGGTTGGATGATCTTTGACAGTCCTTGGTTCAGATTGAGATGAAGAGGTATCTTGATTGTCGATTATAAGAATTTCATGATCATTTGAACTCGGAGCAAGTGTATTCAAATGATCATCAATGACCACATTGATGGACTCTTGAATCACACCTGTTCTGTTATTTAGAACCCTATAAGCTCGATTGTTTAAGGAATATCCAAGGAAAATACCTTCATCACTCTTTGTATCAAATTTTCCCAAATTTTCACGATCTCGTAAAATGTAACACTTACTGCCAAAAATTCGAAAGTATTTGACAGTAAGTTTCTTTTCGAACCATAATTCATAAGCAGTCTTATTTTCAGATTTACTAGTATAAACACGATTAATAATGTAGCAGGCAGTATTAATTGCTTCAGCCCAAAGATTTCTGGAGAGCTTCATACTATTTAACATGACATTAGCCATATCCTGAAGCACTCTATTTTTTCTCTCAACTATACCATTTTGTTGAGGAGTTTTGGGCGCAGAGAATTCATGTGATATTTCCTGATCGCTACAGAATTTCTCAAAACTACTATTTTCGAATTCAGATGCATGATCACTACGGATCTTATAAACTTGAGAACCTTTTTCATTTTGGATTCGTTTGATGATCTTCTTTACTTCATCTAGGGTTTCAAATTTGAGCCCGTAGCAAGTGTGTGAGAAACGCGAATATCCTTATAAAATGAACTCAGATTTAAGTGAATTGGGCCGTTCACTTGCAGTCCAATTTTAAAGTTTCTGACCGTTAGAATCTGACCCAAATACACTCTTGGATCAGGGAAATTTCCCTGCACAGGTCAGTATACTTGTGGCCCTGATCGAGTGATGATGACCGTTGAATTAAAATAGTCCTCCACGGTCGATCTGTAAATTTGATCGGACAGAAAACTTAACCTGACATAGATCCATCGTCAAGAGACTTCCTCTAGACTTATGCAAAAACCTGGCCTCCGGATGAGATCTGTTGGACCGAAACAGCTGCTCTTTGGCTATAACCTAAGTATACCATGGCCCTGGGGCCATTTACACCAGTTCTGTGCCTAAACCTACCCCTCCCACATTCCATACGAATTTCTAAACCCTAAGAGAGAGAAGAGAGAAAAGCGAAGGAAAGAGGGAGGAGAAGGAGGGGAAGTGAGGGAATGTTGCAGGGATTCATCTCTGCCACTCCATGTGCTGAATCCCCTCATCCATGTCGCTATACTGGCGATTTCAATTCCGTTGAAGGGTAAGAAATCCTTCCCCTAACCTATTTTAGGTATCCAAATAGAGTAAATGGTGAAATAGCTAACCTATTTTACGCAATAGGTTGCCGTTGTGTCGTAGACGAAGACTTAGTGTTCAAACTAAGTTCGATACGAGTTTACCGGTGAAAGGTGCGGACTATAAACGTTTAGGTTATGGTTTTCAAGGCTTTCAATGTCAGTTTATGTTATATGACTGACTTGATTGCTATCACATGTGCTTAGATACGATGTTTTCTGTATATAACATATATATGTGTACTATGTTGATTTTAATGCATTCTATGTGTTTGTTGAAATATTTGATTGAATATGGAATTATGATTTGTGCTTGTTATGATTGATGTTTGAAGATACATGATTGTTGTACGTGTGACAACTTCCTTGTGAAAGGATTTGCTATAATACCTATTATAACTACTATATTACATGTATGTTGATATGTGTATTATAAGTGTTTGATAAAATGCCTAAATGAGAAAATGCTTGTTGAAATATTTTTAATGAGGGTGTTTAGATAGGATTCTTAATTTCCTTATCTATAGTTATAGTTTCCTTCATGTAACCTATCTTACTACTATATGATTTATGGATAAAATGCCGGTGTTTAATAACATGTGAAATATTTGTTTGTGGAAATGCCCAAATGAGATGTATATTTAAATTGGTTGTCACATGCTGTCTTTGACTATCACATGTGAATGCTATCACTTGGAGTGTGATTGGGGCTACGATATAGTCCAGGCAATCGGTAATGATTTCCAAATTAGTGGCTGAGGTCATTTCGCCACACGAGATACATTCGATGAATCCGAGTCGTAAGGTGATTATCGACAGTGGTTAGGCCACGCGGAATGCTTTTGCACTCCATGTCGATCAATTCAACATACGCTCGTACCAGTCGAGCTTGTCAAACAACTCGATTGGCCTAATGTATGTTCACAATGTATGGATGCTGCTGCTTGAATCTGAGATACCAACTTACCAGTGAAATGTCCGTTTAACCTTGGTACCACAATCCGCTAAAACTCATGAGCTGAGCATGGTGGTATAGGACACCGTGGTTGAGCTATCGGCTTACGCTGGGGTGACGAGCCTCTCGTAGTGTCCAGGACCAAATCAAACTCGTGAGTTGAATACGGTGGTATGGGACACTGTATTCGAGCTGTCAGCCTATGCTAAGGTGACGAGCCTTTCCTGTAGTGACCTCGAGTATAAACTAAGGCCTACGCTGAGGTGACGAGCCTCTTCATAGTGACCTGAACTTGCCTGTCCACTGCTTTTAAATCAGGGATGATGTTGCCCTATAACTTGCCTATCGTATATGATGAACTAGGATTGACAACCCTAGATGGATCATTGTTTGGGTAAATGATATAAAGGGAGGTACCTTAGCTTCTCAAACCTGCTGTATGAATGAGTCTAATAAAGGACTGGGCTAACACGATCATGCACCGCATTGCATGTGCCTTTAGCATAGGAGTTGAGTACAGTGGAAGGGATGCATGCCGCGATCGTGAGATGATGTCGCAGAGGGAGTGTAGGCGAGGGCATGCATCATTAACACATATCATCCTTGCATTAATCAGAGTATCTAGGAATGCTTGTTGTATTGCTTTATCATTACTGCTTGACTAAATTGATAACATGTTAACCTCTGCCTTATAGCTCCACTGAGTTGATCACTCACTCCCACTCTTGGACAGTGTTTTAAAACACCAACCAGAATCTGTTGTAGTTTTAGGTGATGACGAGGCTTACGAGATGGAGCCTGTCTTCTATGATGACGAGGAGTTCTCCTACATGCAACTCTCTGACGGGTCTATGTAGACCTGGAGTTGTGTCACCGGGGCTACAGGAATATGGATTAGATGACATTACACTTTATTATTTTGTATATTTTGGAACCAAATATGTAATTATTTAACCTGGTATCATGTTCATACTCTGGGGCTTACAACCACTTATATGTTTTATATACTTATCACAGTCTTCCACTTGCATAATTTAACTGTCTCTGCAGTATGATATGTTGATTCAGTGTAATCCTATTCATGTTTAATGTGCTAATTTAGACAACATCTAATCATCATTATCTATGTTGCATAAGTGATGCGTTGGAACTCAGGAGTTGGGCTCCTTCTCGACCCCCGATTTTCACGACGTTATAAGTTGGTATCAAAGCATGATTTAGATTAAACTGGATCTGAGTTATGGACACACGATGCACTGAAATGGTCAATCTATATGTCCTAGAGGGGGGTGAATAGGACTATGCCAAATTAAAATTAAAACAGCGGAATAAACAATAAAGAGATAACCTTACAAAAATAAATCAATTCACAATGCTGAAATAAACTCAACCTCAATTAATAAGTATTGAGAGGTTAATCTGAATTCAGTTCTAAGGACAACCTTACACCATAAAAACCAAAGGTTTATAGCAAGACAACCTTATTTCTAGAACGTCCTTTGTATAAAAAACTCAATAAAAATAAATAGCAAGGAATTGAAATAGATTGCAGAAATTTAAATCTAACTTATTACAACATTCCCCACTCTTGCTTGAAATATAAATATTTACAATATTCACAACCACACATACATTCTACAGCTTTGAATGATAAAAGGTAAAAGATTAAGCAAGCATTCAATCCACAAGACAAAGAATTATAGTGGTTCACCTATGTGTTCACCAACTGTTAAACAACAGCCACACAGAATGCTACTCCACTCCTAATATCCTCACACAGGGGATATTAGCGTTCGCTATCAAAATAGGTTTCACAGGTTCACCTAAAACCTTCACAATTATGTCTTTTTAACTTGGGCTTACACAATCCAAAAACTCCTCTTTTGAGTTTTTTGGCTCTCCTCAGATAACCACACAAATGGAATTTTTCTGGCGAATCCTAAACAAAAACCAAAGGAAAGAAAATTTTACAGAATTGTAAAATACCTGGATTTCTCCTCTTGTAGCAGCCCGGAAGAACCAATCGGAGTAGAAGTTCGAATATGAAAGTTCAATGTCCAATACTCACTTTAAAATGGTTCTAAGTTCTAATTGATTTTAAGTTTAATCAACTTAGGGCTAGCTGTATTTGATTTTGATTCTGAGAAGGAATTAAGAATTTTCTCTTTTTCTAATCAGATTGGAATGCAAATCAAAATCAAATAACAATAAGCTAACAAAAGGAAATAGAATTATGCACAATGTATCTTAAAAACAAACACAAACTTATCTCAGAGTGGAGCCTTGAATTCACTTAATTTTTAATGAATAACTCTGAAATTCGTGTGCTATTTATAGCTGTAGAAATTCGTCTTCGACTGGTCCTAGGGACACCACGACTGGTCGAAGGAGAAACAGATTTTTGAATTTTTGAGTACGATCGCATAAAACCGTTGTACGACCGATTGTAGGCAGTTCATGACTGGTTGAAGGCAGTCCACGACTGGTCGAGAGTCCTCTACGATTGGCCATGCGACCCTTGATTTAGTCACTGGAGTTTGAGTCGTAGCTTTACGACTGGTCAAAGGTCGAGTCGAGATCATCCCACGACCGGTCGAGTAGACTCCAGGACTGGTCGTAGCCAAATGAAAAAATCCAATAAATTGCAATAACTCTAGGACTAGTCCTGAAATTTCTTAGACTGGTCGAACCAGTGCTAGGACTGGTCGGACAAGGTCTAGGACTAGTCTTAGAACAGACCAAATTCATGTATTAATATTTAAATGAATTATATAGCCAAAGTGACCTACCCTAAGGTCAATCGAAGGTTTATTAATCTTGGGACATGAAGTATGGACATTGAAAACTTTATTTGCTTAGACTTTGATCATTACGAAGCTTGAGTTCTGCTTGATGCAGCTTGACTACTTCACAAGCTTTGAAATCAATGTAACTTTGAGTTGCACTTGAATCTCAAACTATGCTTGAGTCTTGATCTTGAATACACGTGAACTTGAGCTTGAGTCTTGAACTTGAATTCTTCTTTAATAACTTCTATATTGTAGCTTGAACTAGCTTGAAGAATTCATCTTCTTGCCCTTCTTGACTTCAATTGTTAACATGGTGTCTTGAACAAATTTATCAAGATATAAACACAAGACACATACAGAGGTTTTGACACACAAAATTTGACAACCAAAGAGGAATCAAACCATAGCACTTACATGCACACAAACGTACTTTGACTTAGGAGGGAGTGATAAAACGTAGAAACAGTTGTAGGATTCCCAGTTTCGCCAACTGGTGAAACTGACCGTTGAAATCGTACCCGTGGGCATCTGCGATCATGCAAGATGGCCCCAATCCTTTTCCAGACCGTTAATTGACAGGTTTAGATGATAATCTGACATATTCCATACACAAACAACTTGAAACGCATGAATATACACAAGATGGAACTCGAAACGGCTCAAACGGACTCGAGGGCCTAAACGGTACAAATCAGGGGGATCCAAAGTGGACCCTACACATTTTCGGAACCTCGGGGGGGATGCCGTCGCCCCTGGGGCAAGCCCTTGCCCCAAGTTCCAGCGACCGACGATGTCATCGCTGGATCGGCGAGGCCTCGCCGATCGAGCTGTCCGGGCCTGTCGGGCCAGTCGGGCTAGCACTTGTACATGGCTGTTGGCCCCACGAAAACGTGTTAACCTTTGCCTTATAGCTCCATTAAGTTGATCACTCAGTCTCACTCTAGGACGGTGTTTTAAAACACCAACCAAACTCTATTGTAGTTTCAGGTGATGACGAGGCTTACAAGATAGAGCCTGTCTTCTATGATGACGAGGAGTTCTCCTACTGCAACTCTCTGGCGAGTCTATGTAGACCTGGAGTTGCGTCACTGGGGCTACAGGGATATGGATTAGATGACATTACACTTTATCATTTAGTATATTTTGGAACCAAACATGTAATTATTTAACCTGGTATCATGTTCATACTCTGGGGACTTACAACTACTTATATGTTTTATATACAATTTAACTGTCTGTAGAGTATGATATGTTGATTCAGTGTAATCCCATTCATGTTTAATGTGCTAATACAAACAACATCTAATCATCATTATCTATGTTGCATAAGTGATGCGTTGGAACTCAGGAGTTGGGCTCCTGCTCGACCCCTGATTTTCATGGCATTACAGTAAATGAGGATACACACTATGGATCACCAATACTGATTGTGGTTTGCCGATACACATTGTGGATCACCGATAATGATTGTGGATCACCAATACACACTATGGATCGCTAATACAAACTTTGGTTTGCCTATACATTATGAATCACCGATATTGACTGTGGTTCACTGAACACTTTATGGATAATCGATACTGACTGTGGTTCGCCGATACTCTATGGATCACCGATACTGACCGTGGTTCGCCTATACACTCTTTGGATTGCTGATACTGACTGTGGTTCGTCGATACGCACTGTGGATCAATGATAGTGACTTTGGATCATCGATACACTGTGGATTGGCGATACTGATTATGGGGAGTCGATACACTGTGGATTGTTGATAGTAACTGTTGATCACGGATAGTATTCGTGATCTATAGTGACTATCGACGATCCATAGTGTTAATATCAGTGATCCATTATATATATCAACAATCCATAGTAAACATTTCTATAGATCTTTAAATCTTGAATATGTGAATTGGTTAATGGACTAGGGATGTTTACATGATCCTATGAAGGAAAGTTCATGCATTCATTACTATCAATCACTTTAAAAGTTGGTGCATCAAAACTATTGAACATCAGATCTTAAATAGGTGAATTAGTTGATGGGCCGGTGATGTCTACACGATTCTGTGAAGGGAAGTTCGTTCAGTCATTGCTATAAATCACTCTAGAAGTTAACGTGTCAAAAATGTCATTCCCCAGATCTTCAATGCATGCATTGGTTGATGGGTCAAGGATGTCTGCACGACCCTATGAAGGGAAGTTCATGCAGTCTTCTATATGTACATGGGTATCCACAGTTGTTACTGATATATTCAGAACTACCGTTTATATGTCTGACTTTCTCCACAAAACAGGTGCTTGAGTTTTGAGGTCCTAGCTGGAGATAATAATAAATGTCGTGACATCGTCGTCGCTATCATAATTTATGAAACAACTAATATTTACCATGTATGGCATAAATAACCTTCATTTAAACCTCGTATTCATCGGGTGTTGTGTTCATAATCATGTGAATTATAGATAATAACTCATATTTAATTTTTTTGCTCACAAGTGTTCTTATACTGATTTATCCACTTTATTTCTCAATCATGTGAGTCCTTATGTCATGTAGTCAGTTGAGCCCATAGAAGCTAAATACTGAAGACATAAATGAACGTAGAGCATCAAGGAGAAAAGAACAGGTAGAAGCGATGCCTGGATGAGGCTAACCCTTGACTGAAAACAACCTAAACCTTTAGATGATCTTAAAACTAATAGGTAAACCTTTTATTGATCATCCCTTAAGTCATAAGAGTCTAAATTGACCATCCTTATATTGGCTTCAGAGGTTTCGTGTTTCTGGGAAAACTACACAATTTCAACAACCTTTGGTCCTACCAAACCCGCCTCCAGTCCAACTGAAAATGGATAAAACATGACAGCTGGCTGGGGTAGAATTCTAAGTAATTCGGCTGCAATAGAGTGCCACATTCGGTCTCACCGAAAATCACTTTTAGTGCAACCAAAGATCACCTTCGGTGCTACCAAAAGTGCCTAAATCTATCCAGCGGCTTTTCTGTCTAATTTGGTGTAACCGAACCTAAATACGGTGTGAGCAAAGACTAGCCATTCATTATATAAAATATCCGGTCTTTGGGCTTTTTAGAGGGTTTTTGGTGCAAATGAAGCTTAGGCGAATCCCTAATCGTATCCCACATCCTAAGCCTCATATTCTATGAGATTTTATTCATATTCTTGAGCTTTACCACTCTAATGAGGATTCAAACCTTAATGTTAAAGATGAATTCAATCTTCACCATTCTCTATAAGATCCCTCTTGGTGAATCCCTAGGCTTTAGAACTTTCCATTAGTTGTAGGCGATTCTACCCAACCTGTCACACCCCAAATCCTAGGACGGACAGCTTCCGTGATGCACCGAATCCGGCACTCGACTTCCATACACCAAGTCCCGAGTTCGGCACACCACAAGGAATATTTTTGACTCAATTTATACACACACACACACATAATAATATCTGAGCATAAAGATCCATGATCAAAATATCAAGCAACACTCTCCATTATAAATCCTGATGGTTACAAGTGTAACGCTTTCTAAAAGGTATACAACGTTAACATTGTCAAATCAAAAAATAGATACAATGCATCAAGAAAGCTAAGTCTTCCAAGTTACTCCTGGCCTGAAAAAAAAAGGAAATAGGAAGCTTAGGCAAAAAGTCTAGTAAGTACATACGTGTGTGCAATGTGTCCTGCATGCAAGCAAGATAAATATGCCACGAAGAAATCATATACGGTAAAAGGCGTGTAGTACGTAAGGTATGATGCCAATGCCAATGCAATGCATATGCATCATAGTAATACTCCGAGTCAATGCTACCTGCATCACCAAGTCATATTTTCATTTCTCCTATACCACAGGCATAACCGTATTATACGCATCCATAATCACATCATCATCATCATCATATTGTTATGTCATATCATAACTGTATATCTTAGAAAATACCGTGGTTGACACCCATGCACCAAACATTAGCAATCGACCTCACATACCCACCCTGCGGTGAACTTCCACCCGGCATGCCAGTAGCAGACCTCATTCACGCTTCTCCTCGCCGGTGAGTCAGACCGGTCCTTATTTGCACCTCAACCCTTAAGCAGGTTGGACCCACCTCTTCTCAACCCGACCTCGTCAGTGGGAGTCAAATTCATGACCCATGTATCCACTTGGCCCGACGGTGAGGTATCCTTAGCTAGCATCGGGGTTTAGGGACTTTCAACCCAAGGGGCACATCATCCTCTACTATTTCCACACTTCCGGTGTCCCGTTCATTTTCAGGGATAACTCAAGTCATCATCATAAATGTACATCTCGTCGTCAAGATTCAACTCATGTTATACGGCACGACTGTGATATTTCGACCATCATGTATGTCATGATTATATAAGAATTTAAGCAATTATGATAAGGCATACGTTCAAGTGCATGTGGTATACATATAATGCTATGAGTTTATGGTCTGCTTAACCTTTAAGCCAAAAATGACATATAATCATCATGTGCCACTCTCAACTATATCAATCCATAGTCATGTGACTAAACTGAAGATGACATATCTTACACATGATCAAATGTATTGAAGGACACTTACACATACCATCATTCCATAGTGCATGAATATGATCAATATCAACATGATTAAGTGGGTGAATTTAGTATGCTAGGAATGGGAACAACATTAATCAAGATATTAAATCACATACTTCTATTAATCATAATCACTAACTTCACTAATATCATCCATAGCTATCATAATCATGCGCATTAATTGTATTCAAAATTACACCATATCCTTCGCAAGATAGATATTCCATTAGCGGCTTTGGCCCGACATGATTTTCTTCTATTGGAACCACATGGTTATACCCTAACTGGGCCTCATGGTTAATGAGTGGTGGTGACGCAAAGTATATGCACCAAGTGGTTATGATATGAAAGGCATAGATATAACATATAGTAAATGAGCCACAAGATGAATGGTGCTAGTGAAACTCATATAATGTAGAGGGCCTCACCTTCAATTGGGCTGTTAGTAAGTTAGATTTGCAAATAATTATCGTAGTAGTTCTACAATGGTTTGGAAGGCACAGGTAAACCTCATAAGATACAACGAGCCCTATGCTGAACGACTTGGGTATATAATATACATATAAGAGTTAGTCACGGTTGGATGACGTGGGTTTGTCTCATACAACGTAGTGAGTCCTACTTCCAAGTGGTCCTACAAGTAGATGGATCCACACACAAACATTACGGTGGGTCCTAACAAGTAGATAGTATAGATAAGTCACATACATTAAGGTAGTACAAAGAAGAACAGTTCATATGCATGAGGCACACGTCAGCGAGCTCCATGATCGAACTGTTTGGTTGATATAACAATTGAAAAATAGGGATAAAATATGTACATTGAGTGGGTTCACAAGTGTTCAGAAGTTATACATTTAATTAATACTATTTTATATCATCTGACTTATTTAGGAATTGGATCTAGGTCATTTTGGAATCATGTTCTAGAATTAGCTAGCCTAATGGATAAATGGTGAAATATGCAATACTTACATCAAGGTAGGGTCCATAATCAATCTGACACACATCCTAAGTTCACATACCCAAGAGGTTACACCATCAGCATAGTCCACGAGTCTGAGTAATCACACAATTCTCATATGCCCACATGGTCTTATGGCCACTCCATTATCAGAAGTCCATATGGTTGAGTGACCACACAAATGTCACTCTACTTGCCCTAATAAAGGATTTAAGGTTAGATGGTTATGTACTTTCACTACCCGATAGCCCACATAATGGGGCAACCACTTTACTAAACTTTCACATAGTCAGGCGGCCAGTACCACAATTTCACATAGTTTAGCAGTCATCTAAGCACCACATGATCATATGGTTGGGCCACACATTCCCCTCATACCCACATGATTTACGGTTATCCACGTCACGCATGATCACAAGATTTTTGAGCTACATATTCAACACCATTTTGCCAAATCTAGCTGTCATTCATCCCGTCAGTGATCATATGGTTACGGGCCACAATAATCATAAATCCACTTAGACAATAGTCACACAATTGCCCCAATTCATACAATTAGATGGGCTATAAAAATCACGCACTCACATGGTGTGGTGTCCCACACAACATCCACCAATTCACACGACTAGTTGGGCCACCCAAAATCCCAAATTCCAATGGTGTAGTGATCCACATGATTTCTACCAACTGACGGTCTAAATGAGGAATAACTATTACAATGGGTATCATGGAAACAATTTAGATTGCAATAAATATATAGGCAGTCCCACACTCTAAAATGATCTAACAAAATAGATGAATGGCTGGTAAAACATGTACATTAGGTGGGCCATGATCGGTTAAAAAGGATAGATGGATAGATTTCTCACAAACATTACTGCAGCCCTAGGGAATATTTAACGGTGGACAAGTGATCAATATTGCTCCCGTGGCATGTGATTTGGATTTGACTAGTCTGTGGGACCATATCCTAAAATGATAAGGATAAACCGATGAATGACATGGATCTACATCATACTACAAAGTGGAGTCCATGGTTAAGGAAGCGTCCCAACATATAGGGGGCACACTAGAGCCTAAGAATTTCCAATGGTTGTTACCACTGTTTCTACTTGCACCGTGGCCCACCTAAAAATGAGTTCTACTTCATCTTGTGTCCACGAGTAGGAGGTGGGCCCACTTCCCAAGTGACTGAAAAATATAGGCGGTGTGGGTATTCAACACATGTACCTAGGTGGGCTCCACATGCATCACGTTATGTCTAGGGAAGTTTTCATTGGTAAGCATGCAATTCTCTTTCCTTATTATTATTATTATTATTATTATTATTATATTTTGTATAATTATGGGTCCCATTGACATGGTGGGGTCCACCCCATGAACACTTTGTACAACAAACAACATCATAGTTGATACCACCCACTAGAAGAATAACATGGCTATAAGGTACATACGTCGGGTGGGGTCTACAACACATGGATGGTTTAAATGATGGATAACTTGGATATAAAATATATGTAACGAGTTGGCTTTGTTGTCCAATGACCAACCCAACTTTGGTGGCAATTACACATCACGATAGAACTCAAGGGGTTTAATGGTAGGGATTTTTATTCCCATTGTTTCTTATAGTGTGGTCCACCTAAGGCGTGGATTTGCCTCATTCTTTTACTCGTGTCTTAAAATGGTTTGAAGGAGTGGATGAATGGCCCAAATGTACTTTTCATCACCAAGGTGGGCCCTAAAAAAATCTGAGCGTTTTGAGTATAATTTCCACTATCAAAGTGGCATGGCCTGCATGAGCTTCTAATGGGCCTGATTTTTGATACCGTGCAATGGATAAGGCTGGTAAGATGGATGAACGGTGTGGATTTAGCACATAAATCATGGTGGAGCCTAGGGCTTAAAATCAAGTCAATATGTGGCTATCGTGGGACACACCACACACAAAAGTTGAGAGGGTTATCCTCCATTAAAACATTCATAATCATTTGTTCGACCACCAAGACGTGGTTCACGAATCTAACCCATCCATTATATGTGTCCCACTTGGTTGAGGGGTCAGTCCAAGTTTCATATGCATCCAAATTTCAAGTGGACCCCAGCAAGTGCCCTTATTTATTTTAGGCATGTCTTCACATGATTTTTTGATGGTGTGGGCCACCTGAGTTCCATGTACGACTGATTTTTGGGGAAACCCATTGATTAAAGGGGACACATCAAATGCACGGTGTTGATGCTCAACATACATCATGGTGGGGCCTGTGGTGGGGCCCACCATCCTAGCCATTTTCAGCGTCCAACACCCCCTAGCCATTTTTTTTTTCTTTTCCTAAGGTTTTTCATAGGTGGGGCTCACATCAGAATGATCCACTTCATCTGCTAGGTTCCCTGGCTCATGATAGGTCCAATAAGTCCAATATATGATATGTTTTGACGCACAGAAACATTACAATGGGCCCTAACAGTTTATCACTATCAAAATAATCTTTTTGATGGTGTGTCTTACCAGAGATTTGGATTGGCTTCTTTTTTGGCTTAATGCCTAAAAGGAGTTGGGGAATTGGATGGACGGTGTGGATTGAATATATACATCAAGGGTGGGGCCTGTTGTGGTCCCACAACCCTTTCCCTCTTCTCTTTCGAGCAGTAACAGCGTCCATCCTATTGTTTTATTTTTTAATATATATTTTTATTTTATTTTATTTTATTTTATTTTATTATGGTGTGTGTGTGTGTGTGTGTGTTGTGTGTTTGGCTAGCTCAATGGGCCACACTTTGGACAGTGTGGATGGCCTACAAAATTCTAGTGGGGCCCACTATCATTGGGTCACACATGAAGTCTATAACAAATTATTATTTTTTATATATGTTCTCCTATACATCCACACCATTAATCACATCGTCATCATCATATCATCACCACTATTAATCATCCAAATAATCAAAAAGAAAATAAACCATAAAAGTGGAGGGGGTGTACTCACCTTAATAGATTAGATGGATGGTTGAGATGGATGGAAGGGATGGGATTGATAGCCCACCAAGATCACTCCTCTCTCTCTCTATTGTAGAAAAATGGTGAAATGTTATGGATTGAAGGGGTATATATAGAGAAATTGCCTCTCTCTCTCTCTATTGTAGAAAATGGTGAAAATGTTAAGGATTGAAGGGGTATATGTAGAGAAATTGCTAAAATGTGGTTAGATTTAATTAATGTGATCTTGGTTAGCTTAGACTAGGATTATGACAATTAATTTATGATTAGTAATTAATGGTGGATTAAAGGGAGATGAGATGGCATGGTGTGATGACAACATGCATAGGGTATGGTATGGAGAGAAGTTGACTTTGGAGAGCACATGAGAGAGGGATGGCATGGGAGGGTGACATCACACACATGGGTAGAGATTTTCTCACCCATGTGTGGCATGTGCATGTATGCATGGCATGTGTTATGCACATGTGTGGAATGGAGTATATGGTGTCATGCGTACATGATACACTAACGATTCTTCACGGTGTATCTCACTAACGGAGTGTCGTACAGACGCACGGGTGGTACCTACGCGATTACAGCGATGGGGCGTCGATATGAAATAGGTTTTGAGGTCTTGAGGTTCTGGTCAGTCGAGTGTATACTATGCACGGATAGCCAGGTTTGGCCAAGGGTGTCGATCATCGTGCACATAAGCATGGAAAATGGTACGGAATGGACGGGGTTTTACACAACCTCTCATTACCTTGAACACCGCATCGAAGCATCATATGCAAGGTATTTGATCTTGGAACTGAAGCATTAACAACGCATTGACATCATGATCGGGGGAGCAATTGAAGAGATGATTTAAGCATGGGAGAGCTTTAAAGAAGCGACTCAAGAACGACGCATCAACGAGGCTCAAATCGACAAGTGTCATTGAGTGAGTCCATACTCTCTTTCCTTGTATGGGATTGATGGTAAGAGTTTGTGATCAAAACTCAATAGGTTCTTGTGTAAGACATAGGCTCTTGTATACGTTTGAATTCACCTGACATAGTTGTGTACATGTTAGTCTCCATGATAGCCTCTGGCCAGAGTAAACGTAGGTCTTTAGACTAGATCCGAGGTTGTTGGTTAATCGATAAAAAACCAACTCAAGTCTCTCATGAGAGCCTCTGACAGGAGTAAACATAGGTCCTTGAACTGGGCCCGACGTTATTAGTTAGTCGATAAAAAATCAACTCAAGTCTCGCTCGGGAGCCTCCGGTGGGAGTGTACATCAGTAAGTTCTTATGTAATACTGAAGTTCGTGGCGAGCCAATAGAAAGTCATGAAGAGTCTCTGGTGGGATCTGGTCCTTGTGTAGGATTGTAAAGGTTAGAGGTAAACCTTATATAAAACCTCCGATAGTGAAATCCAGTACATTTATGAGTTAATTGTATCCGCCAGGAGTAGAGCAGAAAAACTGAACCATTATACATGCTTGTGTTTAGGATTGTTTTTGATCACTTGTTTAATTATACTTATGTGATGAATGTTTAATTATATGTATGCATGATTAGATGAATACTAGGAGTTGATATGTAACACATCCCACACACACATGTAAACTATCACTTATAGGCTAGTTGCTTGAATGACATATCCTTTATAGTCTATGTGATTAGACCCACTATTGGCTTGGAAGCCTTAGTGTTACATTTCCTTAGTTTAATTGCATATTAGTTTAAGTAAGCAATTGTATTTAAAAAAGAAATTTTTATTTGGTCTTAATCACCCCCTTTAGGACACAACCATCATTCCTTTGCTCTGTCAAGCTTTTGCGCATATCCCATAACTCACCACCACACACAATTTCAATTGGTATCAGAGCGAGTAGCTCTTGAAGGGCTTAACCTCCTTGAGTTGATTCATGAGGTTGAAGAATGATGTCTTCCTATATAGGAGAAAGCCTGTGGTAAGCCTATTGGGGACTTTAGAGGATTTTGAACTTGATGGTCACACCCATGCCTCTACCCCTTCAGTAATTTAAAGGGACTCAACTACTTTAGGAAGCAACTCGAGAGCTTCTCCTGTGTGTCATGCTTGTGAAAATGTTGGGCACCTTAAATTTGAATGTAATAACTTAAAAAGGTCCCAATTTACCTCAATCTTAAACCATAGTGGTAGATTCTTCATGACTGAGAAATTGGCACACTAACGAAGAAGCATCCATAAAGGATCGGTAGAAAAGAGAGTTTCCAACCCTTCCTAGAAAGACCGATCAGATGAAGGTGTTACTAACTCTAATTGCCCGACTTTATAAAAAGATTAAGTTAATGCTAATCAAGGGCAATGGTAATCAAGGTAGGACTAACATAGATAAATTACATACTGAACATAAATTTCCAACTAGAAAATCACCTAGGGGAGAATTTTTAAAAAAAAAATATTTTCCTTCCCATACTATATGCGGGTCTTAGAAAATCTACACCTAATTAGGTTATGAAGAAGAATAAGTGACATTGGAATGTCTATTTGAGCTGAATTATTAAATCAAAGGATCAAGCCTTATTTTCGAGCTCAATGGTTAAATCCGAGGATTTCAGCCTCAATTATGAGCCTAATTGAAAATTTGAAGATTTCAACCTCTATTGTAAGCACCATAGGAAAATCAGAGGATACCAGCCTCAATTTGTGCTTAATAGGTATATTCGAAGATTTTTAGCCTCATTTGTTTTTTTTATTATTTATTTTTTATAGTTTAACTTTTAAAGTTGTTTAATTTTGACATTATATGTTTTAGCTTAA
This sequence comes from Magnolia changhungtana, assembly GCA_030180095.1. Classification (NCBI taxonomy): domain Eukaryota; kingdom Viridiplantae; phylum Streptophyta; class Magnoliopsida; order Magnoliales; family Magnoliaceae; genus Magnolia; species Magnolia changhungtana. The sequence goes on along the minus strand of JASAUF010000056.1, from coordinate 499,533 downwards.
ACTATCATTGGTCATTCTTGTTTTCGATTGGTATATTTCTTGAATGACCATAATAACCATGCTCCATGATAATGTTTATATGCACCCTACTCCCTTGTTAGTATGTGCTTACAGTTACATGTATGACTTATAAAGGTTTTCCATATTGTGAGTTTTATTGTTATATTCACATAATTAATTCTTTCTCAAACATTGGCAAAAAGAGGGAGAAAGATCAAGTCCCACCAAAACAACTTTAATTCTGTTTTGTAGGATTGGTTTGTTGTTTATAGGAATTGATGATATAGGGAGCATTGCCAGTATTACATATTTCGAGTCCTGTATTTAAATTTGCATATCATTTTGACCTTGGACATGTAATATTGTGTCTTATTTTGGTATGGACCATGACATGGTCTAAGTTAGGTTTTTGTTATGTAATTGATAAAGGGGGAGATTGTTAGTGCACTGATTTATGCACCTTATTTATCAATCACGCGAGTCCTTGTGTCATGTTGTCAGTGAAGCCCTTAAAAGATGAAGACCGAAGAAACAAATGGAGGTGGAGCATCAAGGAGCAAAGAATAGGTAAAAGTGGTGCCTTGATGACCCTAACTATTGACCCAAAATAACCTAAACCTCTAAATGATCTTAAACCTAACAGATAAACATTTTTTTGATCATCCCTTAAGCCATAGGAGCCTAAATTAACTATATTTAAATTAGCTTTAAAGGTCCTGTGTTGCTGGAAAAATTGCGCAATTTCATCAATCTTCGGTCCCATCTAACCCACTTTAGTCCAACAAAAAATGGGTAAAACAGGATAACGGGTTGGAGCAGAATTCCAGTAATTCAGCTGCAATTGAGTGCCACCTTCGGTCTCACAAAGACCACTTTTGGTGCTATTGAAGACCACCTTCAGTGTGACTGAAAGTGCCCAAATATGTCCAGCGATTTTCCTGTCTACTTCAGTGTGACCAAACCTAAATTCGATGTGACCAAAGACTAGCTGTTTCTGCCCGTTTTATGACCATTGGAACTTGAATTCTTATATTCGAGATTCGATCTTTGGACTTTTTAGAGGGTTTTTTGTGCAAATGAAGCTTAGGTGAATCCCCAATCCTATCCCATATCCTAAACCTCATATTTCATGAGATTTGATTAAACTTCTTGGACTTTACCACTCTAGTGAGGATTCAAACATCAATGTTGAAGATGAACTCATTCCCTTAATTCTGTAGATTTTAGACCCGACCTCTATAATTATATCACTATCTAAATCCTATAGAAGACCCTTCTTGGTGGATCCCTGGACTTTACAACTTTCTATTAGTTGTAGGAGATTCTACCCTACCTCCGATCACCTTAGTCACCACATCGGAGCATCGCATATAAGGTGTTTAATCTTAGAGATGAAGCATTGGTAACACATCGACATCATGATTGGGAGAGCAATTGAGGAGCAGATTCAAGCATGAGAGAGCTTTAAAGAAGTGACTTAAGAATGACGCATCAATGGGGCTTGTCACGCCCCAAACCCGGAAACCGGGCTTACAGAATTCCCGATCGCCGAATCCGGTGCCGACAGCTTCCTTAGTACCCCATTCTCGGCTCCCGACACCAATATGCCGGATTCTAATCCTGTGATCCTACAATGAGGATTTTCAGTATGAATTTTTCTTGAATGGTTGATCTGTTTAGGCGATTATACATTTTGTACATGGTATCAACGCATATCGAAGAGACGAACCTGTTTGATATATCACACATACTATGGTGCATCAGCTCAATAATAATGAAGGAAATAATAGCAACTCTAGCTCTTGCATGCATCCTGAAAAAGTGTAAGTCATATATATGAGCAAACCATAGCTCATGAATCTACTGCATGCCGGGAGTAAAACACGGCTTATTGGGGCACTCCCATAAAGGCATCCAAAATAACCATAGGCATGTTATCAACTGAGCATGTTATCATATGTGAGCAAGCATGTCGTATAACTGCATAGGTTATTATGAACATGACATCAATAATAGGCATGTCACTTAACAAGCGACCATGAATCATTAAAACAACCAATCATTATGAGCAAGATAATCAAATTTCATTTTCTACTTTATGACGTATGATGGAAAGGCAATGGCAAAGCTGGCATGTGGAGTCATAGTAAGTGTTCACTCCCCAAGTGCAGGGTTGTGATGTAGTAATAAACTCGGTAAGACCGAGGTCGAATCCCAAGGGACTGGAACTTGTACGTTATCTGAAATTAATGTAGAAATAGAACTAGAATGAGATGAAATCTAATTCGATTGTAATTTGAAGAATAATGATGAATTATTAATCTAAAACTTAGGAAAAATCAGAGAAAAGACACTAGGGATTCAGAGGATCCACTTGTAGAGATCAGGGAGATCTAATGCCTGAATTAAAAATCAAGGAAATTAACTGAACTTCCTTTGATGTAGTTTTCAAAAGATGAAAGGTGTATGAATTATAATGGATTCCATCACCAGACCATGCCCAGGAGACAAAGCAAACAACAGAACTTCCTGACGTCATAAACATAAAGCGGAAAAGAATATGCTCAAAGCCATTGCAGACCCATTGTAATTTTAGTCACAACAGACCATTAAAGACTGAAAACATTCCCTTAATAAAAACCCATATCAATATCAGATCAGTCTAAACAAAAGGCACAAACAAAGAGGCCTCCCATCACGCTACAAGCTTCACCTCTTAGCCCTAGCTAAGAGGTTTAGCCACACATGAGTGGACTAGATCTCATGAAAGAAGGAAAAATAAAAATAAAAAAAAAATAACAACTAGAGTAAACTTTCCCTGTCTCTTTCTCTGCTCCACCTCCACGCTCCAGCCTCTCCCAGGATCTGAATGCCTCTCCCACGTCCAAAACTCCCCTTTTATAGCTGCTGGATGGCTGGAATCGGTGGCAGAGTCGTAGACGGACTCGGAGTACAAATTTTCACAGCCGTGATCGGTGGGCCCCACAGAGGTGTTTTCTGGAAAATCCACCAAGTCCATTAGATTCAGGACGAAATTTCAGTTAAGAATGGGTGGTTTTGAAGGTCTATTAACGTGGCCCACAGAAGAAATCTCAAAAAGATCAGATTTGAACGTCGCCGGGTAGCCCTTTTGTGGCCTCTGTATCACGCACGTGTGCATGCATGGGAGTGAACTATCAGCATGGTTTTGTAGTATTCATAGCCCTCTACACGATGGACGGATCAGATCTTTCGGAAGATTGACGAGCGGGGCCCATTGTCCTTCGCAAAAAGGGCCAGCGGCCGGGTTACGCGGACGCGAATCTCCGTCCGCTGACAATGGTGGGGCCCATTCCGTTGATCATATGGAAAATCCACTCCGTCCATTGCGTGGAGGATGGAAAATCGGTCGGGAATGCAGAGTTTCACCTTTTTTTGATGAAGTCCGCCTGACTTTCTGCCCGACCGTTCGTGTGGTGTTTGAACGGTTGGAACACCATCTTCTGCTATCGTCTAAGATTCTGCCATCTAGGCAGTGGTAATGAACGCCCCAGAAAATGGATGGACGGTCCGGATCAGTGTTTTAGATAAAGGGTGGGACCCACAGCTCGATCAGCACGTCGGTTTGCAGACGCTGGAACGGAGAGTCCGTTTTGCGAGGGAGAGCCGCGGGTCAGCGGCTCGCTGACCGTCTCAGCCGGTCCGGTGCACGGCCTGAGTTCATATGCATGGTATACGTGCATCATGGTGTGGGGTCCACTTCAATGTTTATGAGAAATCTACACCGTCCATCCTCTTTCTCATATTATTTTCATCGTGAGGACCAAATTCGAGGCAGTTCTAAATATCAGGCGGGTCCCAAATTGTAGATTAACCGGCTGATCTGTCCGTTGGACCACTTCCCGAGATCTTCAATGGCTGAAATTTAATATGTACGGTTAATTTACGGCCCTCATCCCATGTATGAAGTTTCGAACTGATCGGATGGCCGGAAACATGTGATCTTGCATTCTGGACCCTTTTCGAGCCCCTTTGGCTTGCTTTCCTCAAATCCCAGGCGTGTAAAATCTTCATTATTGGTTTTCTGGAGTCCATCCCGTGCTCTGGTAATTTCGAAGCGTCAAATCCATGCTTTTAACATCAATTTCCAATTAACGCTCTTGATTTCGTCCTGTAATAAAAACACGAGAAAAATCTGGCATTAAACACTATCATGTATGTAAAATTAGGCAATTGCTGGGGTCTGATATGCAATATTCGACCCTGATCACAACCCCCAACCAACATTTTGCTAGTCCCGAGCAAAACATGCGAAAAATAATTTCAGAAATAAAAGACAATTCCTGTAAATTTAAGTGACTTGTGAACAGATAGCTGAGATGTGAAACTTCTTAGATTCATGATCGGTGTGTGGAATTTTTTTTTTTTTTTTTTTCTCTTGGAATCAAGCTCTCGGCAGATTTCATAATTAATTTCAAACTATTAATCCATTAATTAGAACAATTTTAAACATTGAGTTCCATGAGTGTAAAGTATAATCTCGACTTTAATCATTAAGAGATCCAATTGTCAATTTCATGATATCATTAGTAATTCATGACAACCAAACTTGAAACCAACACTTATCTCACAGATTAACTTTTCATTTTACCAGCCTTTGACTTTCTTTATGAGTAGTAACGCAAATGAGGGGAATCAAATTCTCATCTATAGGGAGCAAACCTTTGGTGGAAACTTGTCGCCTAAATTTTTTTATAAGTCAATTATGGAGAATCAAATCTACACCTATAGGGAGCAAACCTATGGTGAAGATTATGTGACTTAGCCATTTAATTCTTCTTTTTGATGCTAAAATTTTTGTTCTTCAGGCTGGTTCCTTTCATGCTTAATGATTACCAAGTAAATCATTCAATTATCGAACCGAAACCTTAATGTGTAAGTGAGATCTGATATGTGAACTCATGGCTCAATCAATGTTTACCACTTCTAATCATGGATTATCAATTCAAAATTGACTGTGAAATCAAGCAGATGGCCGAATCCAAGAGTCATAAGTTACCAACCTCACATATCTGATAATGTTAAAATCACAACTATCCTTCAAAATCACGTTAAAGTCAATAGAAATTCTAGAAAAAATTTAAAATTTTCATAAATTTTGCTCAAGACAAAGAAAATATTCACAAATTTTGCTCAAGATAAAGAAAATACTGATTAGGTTACCTAATCTCCCACCCCCAACCTAAAAGCTATATTGTCCTCAATGTAAAAGATATGAGCATGGAATGCACATGGGACAACAAAAGTAAATGCAAAGTGATGGAAGATAGTACCTGGATGATGAACCGAGAGAGACTTTCCAAGAGATAGAAGCATGGAATCCGGTCAGCACAAGAGAGAAAGTAGAACAGAGATAAAACTAATCAAAAAATAAAATCCTACCTATACCACTTTCGCAGGTGCTCTCGATTGCATTTAGCGCATGCAACAAGCCTTTAAACCCCTAGGTTGCCCCTAGTGGACGAGTTGTAGTCTCGTGAGGGTTTGCAATAATGTTACCCACAAACATTGAACTATCTAGGAAAATGAAATAAATGGAAAAGCTAGGTTGCCTCCCAGGATCGCTAAGTTTAACGTCTTCAGCCAGACAAATAAAGCAGACTACCCTAGTCCTAAGAAAGCGATAAACCTACCTATACCTCCATCAGACTAAGAGATCAGTCCTGATAAACAGGATTAGTCAGAGGCATGGACATGTCCTCTGAATCAAATTTCTCGACAAATGGCTTTAAGCGATGTCCATTTACTTTAAATTCCTTACCATTGTCGGGATCTCTTATCTCAACGGCCCCATGAGGATATGCAGTAACAACAATGTAAGGGCCGGTCCAACGAGATCGAAGCTTACCCGGAAAGAGATGTAATCGAGAATTATACAAAAGGACTTTCTGGCCTGACGTGAATGATTTTCGTAGAATATGTTGGTCATGAAACACCTTCATCCTGTCCTTGTAAATTCTCAAGTTCTCGTATGCGTCGTTCCGGATTTCTTCAAGTTCATTCAACTGAAGTTTGCGTAGTGAGCCAGCGTTGTTCAGATTGAAATTTAGATTTTTGATCGCCCAGTAGGCTCTATGTTCCAATTCCACAGGCAAGTGGCAAGCCTTCCCATAGACGAGTCTAAAGGGAGACATTCCAATAGGGGTTTTAAAAGCAAGATGCAGACGCCCATAAAGCATCGGTCAATCGAATTGACCAATCCTTACTTGTCGGGGTTAACCGTTTTCTCCAAAATGTGTTTGATATCCCTATTAGAAATCTCAGCTTGCCCACTTATCTCGTGGTGGTATGGGGTGCTCACCTTATGAGAGATACCGTATTTCTTCATTAAACTCTCGAATGGCCTATTACAAAAGTGTGAGCCCCATCACTAATGATGGCTCGAGGCGTTCCGAATCGGAAAGGATGTTTTCTTTTAGAATTTAATTACCGTGCGATGGTCATTATTCCGACATGGAATCGCTTCACCCATTTAGTGACATAGTCTACTACGGCAAGCAAAATATATAAATTCCCAAAAGATTGGGGAATGGTCCCATGAAATCGATGCCCCAAAGAATCAAATGCCTCTATGATAAGAATGTGATTCAAGGGCATCATATTTCGACGGACAATGCTCCCAATTTCGACAACGCTCACAAGCTTTACAAAACTCATGAGTGTCCCCAACATAGTGGGCCAATAGAAGCCACACTGCAGAATCTTGGCCGTGGTCTTTTTTGCAGAAAAGTGACCACCACAGGCCTGTGAGTGACAGAAGGAGATGACACTCTGATGCTCATCGTCTGGCACACATCTCTTCAAAATTTAGTCTGGGCAATATTTAAACAAGTATGGATCATCCCAGAAGAATTTGCGTACCTCGGTGAAAAATTTCCTCTTATCTTGCGCAGTCCAATGTGTTGGTATGGAACCTGTAGCAAGATAATTAGCAATATCAGTGAACCAAGGTGAATGGGAGACTCTGAACAGCTGTTCATCAGGGAACATGTCATTGATATGGGTCGCCTCAAGGGAATCAGCGGTATTAAGGCGAGAAAGGTGATCGGCCACTACGTTTTCTACTCCCTTTTTATCTTTAATTTCTAAATCAAATTCTTGGAGTAGAACGATCCATCGTATCAGGCGGGGCTTAGAATCATTCTTAGAAAGAAGATACTTCATGCCACATGATCTGTATAGATAATGATCTTGATCCGATCGTAGGACCTAAATTTGTCCAAGGCGAACACTACGGCTAAAAGTTCTTTTACGTAGTCGAGTAGTTCACTTGGGCGAGATTTAAAGTCCTACTCGCGTAATGGATGACGTGGGCCTCTTATCTTTTCTCCGGCCTAGAACCGCTCCAAGAGCATAATCGAGGCGTCGCACATAAGCTCAAAAGGAAGGCTCCACGGGTGGTCGCATGATCGGTGCATGGTTAACATGCCTTTAAGCTTGGTGAAAGCTTCCCGACATTGCTCGACCCACTCGTATGGAACATCCTTTTGAAGAAGATTACATAAAGGACGAGAGAGGAGACTAAAGTCCTTTATGAATCGCCTGTAAAATCCTGCGTGTCCTAAGAAGGATCGCACGTCCCTGATGTTCTTGGGTGGAGGTAGGTTAGAGATAAGATCAATTTTTGCCTTATCTACCTCAATTCCCTTGGACGAGATGATATGTCCAAGGACAATTCCCTTATGAACCATGAAATGACACTTCTCCCAATTAAGTACCAAGTTCTTTTCTTCACATCTTTTTAGCACATATTTAAGACTTTCCAAGCACTTGCCGAAGGATGAGCCATAGACAGAGAAATCGTCCATGAAGACCTCTAGATATTGCCCTACCATATCAGAAAAGATACTCAACATACATCGCTGAAAGGTGGCAGGGGCATTACATAGTCCAAATGGCATCCTTCGGTAAGCAAAGGTGCCGTAGGGACATGTAAATGTGGTCTTTTCCTGGTCCTCAGGGGCGATTTCAATCTGATTGTAGCCCGAATACCCGTCAAGGAAACAGTAATAGGAATGACCAGCTAGCCTTTCTAAGATTTGATCAATGAAGGGCAAAGGAAAGTGATCCTTCCTTGTGACGGTATTCAACTTTCTGTAGTCAATGCACATTCTCCAACCAGTAGTGACTCTAGTTGGCACAAGTTCATTATTAGCATTGGCTACGATGGTGATTCCGGACTTCTTAGGAACCACCTGAGTTGGACTCACCCATTGACTATCAGATATAGGGTATATGATACCCACATCCAATAGTTTAAGAACCTCGGCTTTAACCACTTCCTTCATGTTTGGATTTAGTTTACGTTGTGGTTACCGAGCGGTTTTTGCATTTTCCTCAAGATATATGTGGTGAGTACAAATTGAGGGATCGATTCCCTTGAGGTCCGCAATCATCCATCCTAGGGCTCCTTTATGCTCAATGAGAGTAGATATGAGCATACTCTCCTGTTCTTTCTCCAGGTGGGCAGAGATCACCACCGGGTATGTCTCATCTTGACCTAAATAGGCATATTTCAAATCAGAGGACAAAGGTTTTAGGTTAAGCTTCAGTGCCTTGAGGTTAGACGGTAGAGGCACTACATCGGGCCAGTGGCAATTCTTCAAATTGTGGCCTCCACCTGTTAACTTCAAGGGCACGGGTGCGGATCAAGCGAGGCACACGTCTCCCTAATCATATCATCATCAAACTCATGGGAGTGGGCCAAGCACGTCTCTAGAGGATCGAGAGGATAAGGTGAGGGGTGTCCTATCTTCCACGAAAGTATCGATCATGTTAATGTCGTGGACATCGTCATCATCCTCTGCGTTCTTCGCCGTTATTGAAAAAAGATGTTTGACTCCAATGTCAAATTTCCAAAAGACATAGTCATGACACCATTCTTGCAATTGATGATTGCATTTGACGTGGCAAGGAATGGGCGACCAAGAATGACGGGAATCTGAGTGCTCATGTTATTGATGGGTTCGGTGTCCAAGATGATAAAATCTATAGGGTAGTAAAATCTATCGACTTGGACTAACACATCCTCAATAATCCCTCTTGGTACACGAACGGTTCGATCGGCAAGTTGTAGTGTGGTTAGGTAGGTTTTAACTCACCCAATCCTAACTGCTTTGTACCGAGTAAGGGATTAGATTGACGCTTGCTCCCAAGTCAAGAAGTGCATGATCAATTCGATGGTTCCCGATTACACATGATATGGTTGGGCTACCGGGATCCTTGAATTTCTCACAGACGTCTTGCTTCAGGATGGCACTCACTTTCTCGTCAAGAAGATCTTCTTTTGAATGCTTTGCCGTCTTTTGGTCGTACATAGGTCTTTCAGAAATTTTGCATATAGAGGAACCTGTTTTACGACATCAAGTAGAGGAATGTTGACTTTCACTTGTTTCAACACCTCCAGAATATCCTAAGAGTTAGAAAGACGTTTTGGTGCAACCAACCGTTGGGGGAACGGAGCAACTGGCTTCTCTAGAAGTTCCGGTTCTAAATTTTGTGGGACATCACTAGATCCATCATTATTGTCCTCTTCTAGTTCTTGAGGCTTTTCGGGCCAACCGGAAGGGTTTTATCAATGATCTTCCCACTCCTAAGAGTGGTGATGGATTTAAGCGTGTCCCATTTGATTTGAAGAGTTAGGATCATTTATCTCGTATTGCGGTTTAGGATTGGGGAGCGGTTGTGCAGGCAGAAGCATCCCCTTTTCTATAACCGTCATACGTGAATCTATTTTCTGCATAAAGTCTGTAAGTCCACGCACTGCCTGAGTCAGCTCTTGTATGGGATTTTGAACCGGTTCTTCTTGAGGTTTCCCCTAATTTTGATTTTGATTAAAGAAACTTTGAGGGGTAGCAGTTTGTCCATTCCTCCAACTAAAATTTGGATGATTTCTCCAACCAGGATTGTATGTATTGGAGGTAGATCCATTGAAAGGTCTTTGATAGTTATTTACGGCATTGGCTTGTTCATTCAACACTCCTCGAAAGGCAGATATGGTAGGACAATTTTCAGTTGTGTGAATGTTGCAATCACAGATGCCGCAAACAATTTCATTAACCTTGTCCTTCTTTCCTTCCATGGCCTTGACTCTTTGAGTGAGATTAGTCACTTTAAAATTTACATCGTCCTCTTCTTTCAGGAGATATACTCCACCTTTCTCCTTAGATTGAGTTGGCCTAGGCGTGGTGTTTAATTTTGGGTAATGGTCCCATGATTGTGCATTCTCGGCAAGTCTATCGAGGTAATCCCATACCTCGTCGACCTCTTTATTCATGAATTCACCATTACACATTGTCTCGACCAGTTGGCGCATGGAAGATGTTAGTCCATCATAGAAAAAATTTGTAATGCGACACATTTCAAAACCGTGTTGTGGGCATGAACTGACAAGATCCTTGAACCTTTCCCAACATTGGTAGAATGTTTCATCTTCCTTTTGGGCAAAGTTCATGATTGCTTTTCTGAGGGTAATTGTTTTATGGTGTGGGAAAAATTTCTTTATGAATTCCCTCTGCAAATCATTCCATGTGCCAATGGATCTAGGACGTAGTAAATGTAACCACGTCTTAGCCTTCTCTTTCAAGGAAAAAGGAAAGAGTTTCAGCCTGATTGTATCCTCGGATACATTGGGAAAGTATAAGGTGGCTATAATCTCATCGAACTCTTTCAAATGTAAGTATGGACTTTCTGATTCAAGCCCATGAAATTTAGGAAGGAGTTGGATAACTCCTGGCTTGATGTCCATATGTCCTGTGTTTTCAGGAAAAATCATGCATGAGGGCGTGCTCACCCCCGCCGGTTGTAAATAATCTCGTAAGGTACGAGGCGGGGGTGCTTGAAGCACCTCATTCTCATCATGTACTTCCTCATCCATCTGTTGAGGTAGTGCTTGAGGTTGATTTTCAGCCATAACCTCAATTAACTCAGGGGAATTCGAGCGGTGTCTAATCCTGCGATGGACAGTCAACCCCTCAACTAACCCTCCTTCAGTCAAGAGAAGTCGAGTGTCGTCACGGGCCCACTTGGGCATGAAACACTCGCAGCCCTCAATCAAATTCTAAACCTAATCCTAAGAGAGAAAATGAAAATCGAGAAAGGAAGAGAGGGTTGGAAGGAAGTTACCCAATTAGAGTCCCTAAGCTAAAGACCTGCAAAACAAAACAAAATAAGTTAGTTTCTAAATAGAAGAAATTTCTAAAGCAAACCAAGTCTAAAGAGTTAGAAAATCTAGAAAATCAGAAAGAGTTTACCAAATTAGAAGTTCTATCTTAACAACCTAAACAAAACAAAATAAGTTAGTTCTATGAAAAAAATAGAAAACAAAATAAAAAATTAGAATTAGTAAAATCCTAATCTTAAACTAATTCTAAATCAAATTAATTTCAGAAAATCGTAGCCGTCAACACCAAGAATGGGCGCCAAAACTTGTTCACTCCCCAAGTGCAGGGTTGTGATGTAGTAATAAACTCGGTAAGACCGAGGTCAAATCCCAAGGGACTGGAACTTGTACGTTATCTGAAACTAATGTAGAAATAGAACTAGAATGAGATGAAATCTAATTCGATTGTAATTTGAAGAATAATGATGAATTATTAATCTAAAACTTAGGAAAAATCAGAGAAAAGACACTAGGGATTCAGAGGATCCACTTGTAGAGATCAGGGAGATCTAATGCCTGAATTAAAAATCAAGGAAAGTAACTGAACTTCCTTTAATGTAGTTTTCAAAAGATGAAAGGTGTATGAATTACAAGGGATTCCATCACCAGACCATGCCTAGGAGACAAAACAAACAACAGAACTTCCTGACGTCATAAACATAAAGCGGAAAAGAATATGCTCAAAGCCATTGCAGACCCATTGTAATTTTAGTCATAACAGACCATTAAAGACTGAAAACATTCCCTTAATAAAAACCCATATCAATATCAGATCAGTCTAAACAAAAGGCACAAACAAAGAGGCCTCCCATCACGCTACAAGCTTCACCTCTTAGCCCTAGCTAAGAGGTTTAGCCACACATGAGTGGACTAGATCTCATGAAAGAAGGAAAAAAAAAATAACAACTAGAGTAAACTTTCCCTGTCTCTTTCTCTGCTCCACCTCCACGCTCCAGCCTCTCCCAGGATCTGAATGCCTCTCCCACGTCCAAAACTCCCCTTTTATAGCTGCTGGATGGCTGGAATCGGTGGCAGAGTCGTAGACGGACTCGAGAGTACAAATTTTCGCAGCCGTGATCGGTGGGCCCCACATAGGTGTTTTCTGGAAATCCACCCCGTCCATTAGATTTAGGACAAAATTTCACTTAAGAATGGGTGGTTTTGAAGGTCCATTAACGTGGCCCACAGAAGAAATCTCAAAAAGATCAGATTTGAACGTTGCCGGGTAGCCCTTTTGTGGCCTCTATATCACGCACGTGTGCACGCATGGGAGTGAACTATCAGCATGATTTTGTAGTATTCATGGCCCTCTACACGATGGACGGATCAGATCTTCCGAAAGATTGACGAGCGGGACCCATTGTCCTTCGCAAAAAGGGCCAGCGGCCGGGTTACGCGGACGCGAATCTCCGTCCGCTGACAATGGTGGGGCCCATTTCGTTGATCACATGGAAAATCCACTCCGTCCATTGCGTGGAGGACGGAAAACCAATCGGGAATGCAGAGTTTCGCCTTTTTTTTATGAAGTCCGCCTGACTTTCTGCCCGACCGTTCGTGTGGTGTTTGAACGGTTGGAACACCATCTTCTGCTATCGTCTAAGATTTTGCCATCTAGGCAGTGGTAATGAACGCCCCAGAAAACAGATGGACGGTCCGTATCAATGTTTTAGATGAAGGGTGGGACCCACAGCTAGATCAGCGCGTCGGTTTACAGACGCTGGAACGGAGAGTTCGTTTTGCGAGGGAGAGCCGCGGGTCAGCGGCTCGCTGACCGTCTCAAATCTCGGCCGGTCAGTGCACGGCTTTGAGTTAATATGCATGGTGTACGTGCATCATGGTGTGGGGTCCACTTCAATGTTTATGAGAAATCTACACCGTCCATCCTCTTTCTCATATTATTTCCACCGTCAGGACCAAATTCGAGGCAGTTTCAAATATCAGGCGGGTCCCAAATTGTAGATTAACGGGCTGATCTGTCCGTTGGACCACTTCCCGAGATCTTCAATGGCTGAAATTTAATATGTACGGTTAATTTACGGCCCTCATCCCATGTATGAAGTTTCGAACTGATCGGATGGCCGGAAACATGTGATCTTGCATTCTGGACCCTTTTCGAGCCCCTTTGGCTTGCTTTCCTCAAATCCCAGGCGTGTAAAATCTTCATTATTGGTTTTCTGGAGTCCATCCCGTGCTCTGGTAATTTCGGAGCGTCAAATCCATGCTTTTAACATCAATTTCCAATTAACGCTCTTGATTTCGTCCTGTAATAAAAACACGAGAAAAATCTGGCATTAAACACTATCATGTATGTAAAATTAGGCAATTGCTGGGGTCTGATATGCAATATTCGACCCTGATCAGTAAGCCAAATGTTATATGTTGAGGATGCGATGCAATATGCAATTCAAAAAAACTAACAAGCTGGAGTGTGTAGTCGGGATGATAATACGTGGTAACGCAAGCTGTGGGGTTCATCACAAGAGATTTCTATCCAAACTAATCTCATACCTAAATTTGGATAGCCAGACTCAATGTGGTAAACTCTTGATCTCAAGTTGGTCGTATGCCCCAATCGAAATCCTGACCATTGCAAAGATACACAATGATTTGGTTGCGCACCACTTACCCAAGTGGATAGTGAATGAATGAATGAATGAGTCAAATGCTGAGTATGCAACTGCTGCACAGTAGCCCGCCAATCACTGGTAGCTCACCTAGGTCCTTAGGCCTTGCACACATCAGTGTCCGCCCACATGTGCAACAGTGATGGGGTGACATAATATCAGTACCGTACATCCCTGAGATCATCACGGGGGTCTAGTACAATGCTGTCAGCCATACCAAGGCTATGTAGTGCAAGGCCTATGTGGTCAATGTCATATGCAAGATGCAATTACAAGTCATGTCAGTCCTCATCTGAATGCTCATATCAGTACAGTTCCTCTCTGGACAATCATCGGGGTCTAGTATACTCCAAATGGCACTGCCCCTCCCCAGGCGCACAGTCTAAGTGAGTATAAGAACCTCACTATCTGCCTGGTCAATAGTCTGCCAATATCTATTCGGCACGTTGATAGTGGACCCATTTACGAGCTGGTCAGACTTAGCCTAGCATTGCTCTCTACCCTCGGGCGGGTAAGGCCACACCCCCTTCCAATCGACCACGACACAGTGGGAGACTCGGGCTCCTGGTATTCAGCCCTCATGCGCTCATACATCCACTCGGTCTAGACGTTGAAGCATCTTCTGGTACCGTCAGGTTTAGGGACTTTCACCCAGAGACATGTATCGTGCCCCATGTAAAGGAAATATTTTCAGTGTCCAATCCTGCCATCCACGCTATATCTGCGGAGGCTACAGCCCTGATGTCACTAAGGTGTACAGTAGTCATAATCGTACAATGTAAGATGCATGAGTCATGCAGTCCATTCATGCATCAATCCTGCGCATACCATGCGCTCATGTGGGACAAATCCATCTATCAAGGAGTCCCATAAACAACCTACCCAATGTCATATGCAATGGTCAACCACATCTCATATCAAGCATGCAGATGATGCGTATGGGCATAAATCATGGTGGATGTCATGCATGATTATCGAACATAAAAATGATTGGTCTCACACAATCACAATGGGCCTCACACGTCGTAATGGGCCTCATCTAGCCACAATGGACCTCATACAATCACAACGGGCCTCATACATCGCAATAAGCCTCATATAATCACAATGGGCCTCACACAATCACATTGGGCCTCATACAATCACAATGGGCCTCATACAATCACATTGGGCCACAATCACAATGGGCTTCACACAATCACGATGGGCCTCATATAATCACGATGGGCCTCACACATAATGGGCCTCATACAATTACAATGGGCCTTATACAATCACAATGAACCTCATATTATTGCAATGGGTCTCATATAATCACAATGGGCTTCACATGGTCACAATGGGCCTTATATAATCACAATGGGCCTCATATAATCACAATGACCTCATATAATCGCAATGGGCCTCATATAATCACAATGGGCCTCATATAATCACAATGAACCTCATATAATCGCAATGGGTCTCATATAATCACGATGGGCCTCATATAATCACAATGGGCCTCACATGGTCACAATGGGCCTTATATAATCATAATGGGCCTCACAGGGTCACAATGGGCCTCATATAACCACATTGGGCCTCACATGGTCACAATGGGCCTCATATAATCACAATGGGCCTCACATGGTCACAATGGGCCTCATATAATCATAATGGCCTTATACAATCATAATGCTACGCTAACTCATACTCAGTGCGTATACTAACTTAGTCGTGGTCAATAATCGACCTATATATGGCGAAGTCCGTAGAAGGATAGCAAATCTAATCCGTAGTATGAGGATCGATCCTCAACAGTGGATATACCAAATCTAATACCACTGATCCTTGCATCTACGGTGATGATGTACTCTCCTCATATCAAGGATGGGCCTAAATGGCCCACTTATATCAAGAGTGGGCCTAAGATCAAGGAGTAGGCTTCCTCGCCCATCCCATCACATAGCAATTTGGGCTTCCTAAGGCCCAATAAGCACAAGGTGGGCTTTATGATTTGGACAAGTCTACAAGGCATGGAGGAAGCATAATCAACAGTGGGGGGCCAACGGTTTGGGTTAACCCACTAAGGCTAGATAAGTAATACTATGGGGACCCAAATCAATGAGAATGGGCCTAACAATGGGCCCTAGGGAGGATTACAATGTGGACCTTTAACCAGCATTACTCTCAGGGTGATGGTCCTAACAACGAGCCCTAGGGAAGCTTACAATGTGGACATTTAACCACCATTGCTCCCAAGGAGTGGCCCATTTAGTACCTATCCTATAATGGGGTCCATGGTCCTTATACTAACTAGGAGATAGATGGGCATCATAAGCATTATCACACTCATCATGGTGGGCTCACAAATCACAATTGGGCCTCATATATACAATGCAATGGGCCATACTTCACAATGTGCCTCACACAAGGGCCTCATAAGCATCACAATGGCCTTGGTGTAACACCCCAACTTTTCAGCACCCGAGTATATGACCCGTTTCTCAAAAACCCGAGTGTTAACCTTAATGGATGGTCGAATTTGAGTACATATATTTTTTCATTCAGAGTAAGCAGGTGAGCGTAGGATGGACGATTCAACATAAAGGAAAGTTTGCGTTTACATTTAAAATATACAAGATGTCGCCCATAATGACTTATACAACCAATGTCACCATTCTTACAATTACAAAATGAAATAATATTACATGTGAAGTAAAGTAAATTACAACAATCTTGGGATGTGAAATCCTGTAGCAACCCTTAGCAAATACAATCATGCATCCTAGTCAATTATAGCCTGCTCCTCATCAATATAAACATGAATGTCACCTGAGCCACCTGTACGGTTATATATTTGATGGATGAGTGGCCAACTCAATGTGAATTCCCCTCAAGATTACACATCATCGCATTAAGTAAGAAATAGTATAAAATATTCAGGCAACCAAAACAGAGTAAATGCAATCTTATTATATGCATGGATGCGTGAATGCAATCATCACCCCGGGGATGCTCATCCGTGCGAATATTGGGCTCGTCACCCATGTAATCATTGTCCTGGAAAAATCATCCAGTCGGACATTGGGCTCGTCACCCATGCAATCATCGTCTCGGGAAAAACATCTAGTCAGACGGATATGTACATCACGTACGATAGCAATAGATGCTGGTCTGTGCCATATATGCATGATTAGCCAACCCGTTATTAGTCTAATTACAACCAGCCAAGTTACATAAGCTGAAAGGTCACTATGGGGGCTAGTTGCTAGCATAGGCCGACAGCTCGGGCATAGGTCCCATACTACCATCCCCGGCTCATGAGACTACCACCTTAGGATGTTTAATGGAACCCTATCGACTAGCGGCCAATCATATTACAATATATGGAGCTTACCATCACATGGTGAACCAATATAGGGAAAAATACAAAACAAAACTACATAGGACAAATATCAAAGCTAAGCCACATAGGGCTAATATTAAAATTAAGCCCCGTAGGGTCAATATTTAAACCATGCGATAAGAAACCATTCTTAAAAGCCATTGGACACAACAACCCTGGATGGTAGGCCCACATCAATGATCAATTTAGACCACCACTCAATAACCACTAAGTCGAAGGTCTATTATGATCACAATCAGTCGAGTTACATCCTAAGTATGGGTGCACATTTATAAGTGGGGGTTTCCCACGAATGTACCAGTTTAAGTTCCAGAAGCAATCCACAAGTAATCCACAAACATAAGAAGATATACTAGATAAACATTGAGCATGTTATGTAGCAACTCAATTCCAACAATTAACACATGTGGTTATAGAATAGAGATATCAATTATAAATTGAAATAAAAACTATAACTTAAGCTAACGGGAAAATGAAAAACTCAAGGGGAAGAATCATCACCTCATGTTTTAAACCGCCTACGTCATTGCTAGGAGGCGCATGCACCCTTAGGGTTGATCCCCTACCATAAATCGTAAAGTTGTATGGTTAGATCCAGTTTTACACACTATTTGAGGTTAAGGTCTTAATCTAGGGTTTGGATTACCTAAGTTTTAGGGTTTTACCCTAGTGTTTAATTCTAGGAGTTGAACTAGGATGTATGTGTAGCTTAAACCCAATGTAATAGTGTGGTTAGTTAGAATTTAACGTTAATGATACATCTAATATTTGCAACCATGGTAATAATTAGCACTATAATGGTAATAAAATAGATAATCTATTACTAAAGATAATATTTTCAAGTGATGGATACCATGCTAATATCATGGTAGTTTCATTCATAGAAATCTAATATTATCGTAATATGTTAATAGTAATCATTATGATGATAATTATTATTATGATCTACTATCATGATAATATTTAGAAACGGTAAGTAAAATACAACTATTTACTAATTGTAATTCCATTTATAATAATTGGCTAAACTTGTGAAGGTATTATTAGAGTCTTAATCAGCAAGCTAAATAATAGCAATCTGGTTGCTTCAACTAAATTGACCCCGCCAGGTACCCACTCAAGTTGATCCCAACTTGGATCTATTCGTCTAACCGAGTGGAACTCCACCCCTTGGTTTTGACCCAACTCCAGCCCTTTGATTTGGTGGCGTGCACCCAGCCAAGCCCAAACTGAGTTGCTTCCAACCAGTGTGGCACCGGTTTGATGACTCAGCGAGTCGAAGAACCCATCTCTTTGGTTCTCGGTTGCACTCCAAAGGTCAAGGTCGATCTCAGTAGGATGTCATTGGAGGAGTCGACCCACAACCCGAAATACCATTAGAGCAGCCTTGTCGCTACCAAACAAGTTGCTGAACTCAGCAGCTATACAGCCGAGTCAACTCAATCCAGTTTTAGAAATCAAACATGCATTAAGGTGGCATGAGTTCGAACCTAACCAAGAAGCCTTCTAAGCAACTGGACCGAGTCCAACTCATCCACTCGAGGGCTGTGGGTGGAGGGAGACATGGACAGCGGCATCTGCTGCTAGTCCCTATGGGGCGACCTGAGTCAACTAGGCTGAGTTAACTCAACCAACCGAACACCTGACGGCCTCCACCTCCCTTCTTTCTATCTATTTCTTTCCTTCTTTCATTTTTTTTCCTTTTCTGGGTTCTCAACATGGCCCGAACCTGTAGTCCAGCTCGTTCGGACTCTATCTCACCCAAGCTAGAGTGACTCGTTTTGAGCCGAGGCAGCGCAACATGATGGCAAATGGTAGCAGCTCGACCTTCACTCCTCTCTCTCTCTCTCTCTCTCTCTCCCTCTCTCTCTCTCCCTTTCTTCATTGTCTGCTCCTCCTGGTCACACTGGAACGTCTAGCGGCAAGTCCGAGCGCAGCCAGGGTCGAACCATGTCGACCTGATGTGTAGAGCGACAGAGGAGATGACACATGCGTCAATGGCAGATTTTAGACGAAGCTTCGTTTCTTCACTCTGCTTCATGTGGATGACTTCTATTGACCCCACAATGCTTCTGGACCATTAATTTCGAAGCTCTAGTTGCATTTCCTCTGTGGTTTAAACGAGAGAAGGTTTCGAGCATTTTTCTGTGAATCGCCGCAGGAGGATGAGAAGAGGCGCAGCTGTCTGAATTTTTCTCTCTTTCACATCGTGACCTAGCCCTCCTGCACCGTTGGGTGAGTATTGAATGGCTGAGATTTGGTTTATTTTGCAACAACTCCAAATACGGCTGGTATAACCAAACCAGCTGTGGTTTCTCTTTACTCTGGTAGAAAAATCCCATGGCGGCCTGGAATAGATGGTTAGGACCTGCCCAAATGGAGGGATGAAATGTAGGGAAGGCAGAGCACGCGGATTGCCAGCGTGGAGGAGAGAAAGACGGACCTTTTTCCATTTTCGGCAACAAGCTGCACGCGCGACTCCTGTTGCGCCAGAGTTTGTGCTCATGTGTGTGAGTTTCCACCAGCAAAATTTCCATACGTCTGATCAGTCTGAACCCCCCCCCCTCGCCATCCCATCATGATGGACGGTTCAACTCTGGTTAAAGGTCCCTGATAGTGGGCCACATCTCGATCAACTAAGAAGGGAGAAAACCCATCCATTTCAAACGGTCACAGGCGGGAAAGAGGAAGAGAACCTCTCCATTTCGAGAAAGCTCGGGTCAGCCGCGTCTGACCTGACTCAGTGGTCCGGTGCACCGCGTGTGCACACACCCTGTGCACACGCATCACGTGAATGGGGTCTACAGTGATGTTTTTAAGAAATCCGCTCCATCCATTCCACTTCGGAGGCCCTAAGAAGGTTCCTTGATCAAAGATCAACTAGATCAAATACCTAGGTGGGGCCCACAACTTGATTCAGACCCTATTTATGGATTTCCCGCTGATCTAATGGTCGGATCTTCCCGAGATTGAACGTCAATGGTTAAAACCTAAAGGGGCCATTTGTAAGGCTTTCATCATATATTATTAACCAATACTAATATTAGTATAGATTTAATTACTTTTGTATATTACTTGTAATTAAAATAATTAAAAACTCATACATATATATAAATATAATTTCTAATATTAACATACTACTATATACATGTTATTGATCACATATTTATTATTATATAATTCATAATATATAATATTATATTATACATATAAATGGATTAAAAATATTATATTTGATTAGCATCATAGTTGTATTCAATATCGTTAAATAATATACAATTTTATTAATTGTCTATAAAATTTTGTATACATATTTGTAAAGGATATTTATCACTACATTAATATTTATAATTCAATTATATATTGTAACATTATTACTCATTATGTTTATTACTGTTGTTATTAATATTATTATTATTATTATTATGGATTAAATTGTAGGGCCTACTTCTAGGCAGAATTGTCCTCACGGTAGATCAACCACTACGATTCATGTACCAAATCCCTAACTAACTTTATATGTTAAGTGAGACACACTGCATGGATGTTAAATTACTAATATTCGACATCTTGACCATTCAACCAATCTCAACGGTTGAGATTGATGAATTGAGGATCACTGGATGTAGATGTGTAAGGAAAGCTATGTATGTTTCCACATATGTGTAGTTAAATCAGATTTCTATGGTGACACCCGAGCACTAAACCCCTTAAAGAGAATTTCGTCCCCGAAATTCAGTACTTCTACTACTGGTATGAATGATGACAATCTAATTTAAAGTGCATCTAGGCATTCATTATTTTCCCATAAAGGTTATGTGTTTGTACGCATTTATATAACTAATGATAAAGACTAGGGTTATTCCAATCTACCCCCCTTAAAGAAGGTCTCGTCTTCGAAATTCGATAATTCAAGTCGCAATTCTTGTTCACCAAAGTAGTAGTATTATCCTAAGGGTGCATCCTATTTCATATATGCCTAAGTACGAAACCACATCATATAAATCCTCACCAAGCTACATCTAAATTAATTACGACCCTTACGTTCTTCGTCTAACAATTCAGCTAAGGTGTCTAAGTCCCACTAAAGGTTAGAAATTACTCCAACATTAGTCAAACCTAGGGAGTTGTTTTAATGCTCATCAACATCGAAATTTTCTATAGCAACTACTAAGGTTATCAGTTCATTTATGTGGCAACTAATAGTATTATTTCTTTCTTTTTTAATTTTTCTGTGCTTTGAATGATAGTTCCCCATTGTCTAAGGTACGATACAGTTTTCCTTTGTTTTTTTTTTTTTTTCAGTGTTCGAGCTAAACACGGATAGATGGTTGTAGTGGGCTGGAGCTTGATACATCGATTGTCTGCCTGCAGGACAGAGGATTTTGGTATCAATTCTCAATCCTGTTAAATCTCGATCCTCTGCTTGATCAGGGCAACAAGATCGTTGAGATTTGCTAGGACTTAGAACTCGAGTCAAACCACGTAAACTTCACCTAAATATGGTTCCATCAATCCGTGACCCCCATTGTTCTAAACTCATGGGAAATATCATATGATCTTCTACCTCCATAACGGATAAGATCATGTGTCCCATTACGCTTCCAATGTGCACTCTGATCCCTTAATGCACTAACCAAAAATCTCAGAACTAAGATTTCTACATGAAATTTGAGTTTGAAATTTCTAAACTCACCTAAGATTTCAAATCTAATCCTAATATGCGCAACCTAGGGTTGAAAACTCACCCAAAATCCCATAATTTCACCTCTAATTAATTTCAAGTGCTAAAATTTGTAGGAAATGTTAATTCTAAGTAACGAGATGTATTAAGGAATTAAATTACAATTCCCATTGCGATTTCTTAAGTTTAGGGAGTGCTTATGTCCAACCTAAAGTACAACGTGGTGGTAAGGAATTGCTTATGAAGTCTAAGTTCGCTTCATATGCTAAATATCGTGACGCCATTATTTCTAACTAATGAAAATTTTAAAAGTAGCTACCCTGATATTCTACAATAGGGAACTAAGTTTTGTTTCTAAGTTTAAATGACTAAACCTAAAATGTTCAAGGGACTTAAGTTCAGTTCGTAATTTCTAAGATTATTCAACAACTTTCTTAAGGGACCTAAAATATTGAGTATTTATATTTTCAAAGGAACCTTAGACCATTTCTAAGTTCTATGATCATCCAAAACAATTATCTAGGGGGCCTAAGGTTTTGAATTCCTACTCTCGATTTTCCCTCACTACAGAGGAAGTTCAAATGAGTTCAAATGGTTATTCTGATAATTTCTAAGGGAACGTAAGTTCGGGTTTCTACATTCACAATCATTCTTTTAAATTTTAGGAAAATTTCACCTTAGTCTAAATTTCTAGTTTCAAACATCCTAGCTTGAGACATTTAAAGTTTATATAAGTTCATTTCCCAAGGTCTAGTTTGTTCAAACTATACTCTGATACCAACTGTAACGCCCCGACTTTTCAAGACCCGAGTATATGACCTGTTTTCCAAAAACCCGAGTGTTAACGTTAAAGGATAGTCAAATTTGAGTAGATATATTTTTTCATTCAGAGTAAGCAGGTGAGCGTAGGATGGACAATTCAACGTAAAGGAAAGTTTGTGTTTACATTTAAAATATACAAGAGGTCGCCCATAATGACTTATACCACCAATGTCTTCATTCTTATAATTACAAAATGAAATAATATTACATGTGAAATAAAGTAAATTACAACAATCTTGGGATGTGAAATCCTGTAGCAACCCTTAGCAAATACAACATGCATCCTTGTCAATTATAGCCTGCTCCTCATCAATATAAACATGAATGTTACCTGGGCCACCTGTGCTACTTATACGGTTATATATTTGATGGATGAGTGGCTAACTCAGTGTGAATTCCCCTCAAGATTACACACCGTCGCATTATGTAAGAAATAGTATAAAACATTCAGACAACTAAAATATAGTAAATGCAATCTTATTATATGCATGGATGCATGAATGTAATCATCGCCCCGTGGATGCTCATCTGTGCGAACATTGGGCTTGTCACCCATGTAATCATTGTCCCGAAAAAAACATCTAGTCGGACATTGGGCTCATCACCCATGCAATCATCGTCCCGGGAAAAACATCCAGTCGGACAGATACGTACATCACATACGATAGCAATAGATGCTGGTGTGTGTCATGTATGCATGATTAGCCAACCCGTTATTAGTCCAATTACAACCAGCCAATTTACATAAGCTCAAAGGTCACTATGGGGGCTAGTTGCCAGCGTAGGTCAACAGCTCGGGCATACGCCCCATACCACCATCCCCCGGCTCATGAGACTACCACCTTAGGATGTTTATGGAACCCTGTCGACTAGCAGCCAATTATATTACAATATATAGAGCTTACCATCGCATGGTTGCATAAATAAAACATCGAACCCATATAAGAAAAAATACCAAACAAAGCCACATAAGGCGAATATCAAAGTTAAGCCACATAGGGCTAATATTAAAACTAAGCCCCGTAGGGCCAATATCAAAACCATGCGATAAGAAACCATCTTTGAAAGTTATTGGACACAACAACCCTGGATGGTAGGCCCACATCAATGATCAATTTAGACCACCACTCAATAACCACTAAGTCAAAGGTCTATTACGATCACAACCAGTCGAGTTACATCCCAAGTATGGGTGTACATTTATAAGTACGGGTTTCCCACGAATGTACTAGTTTAAGTTCCAGAAGCAATCCACAAGTAATCCACAAACATAAGAATATATACAGGATAATCATTAAGCATGTTATGTAGCAACTCAATTCTAATAATTAAACATGTGGTTATAGAATGGAGATATCAATTCTAAATTGAAATAAAAGTTATAACTTAAGCAAATGGAAAAATGGAAAGCTCAAGGGGAAGAATCATCACCTCATGTTTTAAACCGCCTACGTCATTGCTAGGAGGTGCGTGCACCCTTAGGATCGACCCCCTACTATAAATAGTAAAGTTGTATGGTTAGATCCAGTTTTACACACTATTTGAGGTTAAGGCCTTAATCTAGGGTTTGGATTACCTAAGTTTTAGGGTTTCACCCTAGGGTTTAGTTCTAGGAGTTGAACTAGGATGTATGTGTAGCTTAAACCCAATGTAATAGTGTGGTTACTTACAATTTAACGTTAATGATACACTAATATTTGTGACCATGGTAATAATTAGCACTACAATGGTAATAAAATAGTATAATCTATTACTAAAGATAATATTTTCAAGTGATGGATACCATGCTAATATCATGGTAGTTTCATTCATAGAAATCTAATATTAGCATAATATGTTAATAGTAATCATTATGATGATAATTATTATTATGATCTACTATCATGATAATATTTAGAAACGGTAAGTAAAATACAACTATTTACTAATTGTAATTCTATTTATAATAATTGGCTAAACATGTGAAGGTATTATTAGAGTCTTAATCAGCAAGCTAAATAATGGCAATCTGGTTGCTTCAACTGAGTTGACCCCACCAGGCACCCACTCAAGTTGATCCCAACTTGGATCTATTTGTCCAACGAGTGGAACTCCACCCCCTGGTTTTGGCCCAACTCTAACCCTTTGATTTGGTGGCGTGCACCTAGCCAAGCCCAAACTGAGTTGCTTCCAACCAGTGTGGCACCGGTTTGATGACTCAGTGAGTCGAAGAACCCATCTCTTTAGTTCTCGGTTGCACTCCAAAGGTCAGGGTCGGTCTCAGCAGGATGTCATTGGAGGAGTCGACCCACAACTTGAAATACCATTAGAGCAACCTGGTCGCTGCCATACAAGTTGCTGAACTCAGCGGCTATACAGCCGAGTCAACTCAATCCAGTTTTAGAAATCAAACGTGCATTAAGGTGGCATGATTTCGAACCTAACCAAGAAGCCTTCTGAGCAACTGGACTAAGTCCAACTCATCCACTTGGAGGTTGTGGGTGGAGGGAGACGTGGATAGCGGCGTCTGCTGCTAGTCCCTATGGGGTGAGCTGAGTCAACTAGGCTAAGTTAACTCAACCAACCGAATACCTGACGGCCTCCACCTCCCTTCTTTCTCTCTATTTCTTTCTTTCTTCCATTTTTTTCCTTTGCTAGGTTCTCAGCATGGCCCGAACCTACAGTCCAGCTCGATCGGACTCTATCTCGCCCAAGCTAGAGTGACTCGTTTTGAGCCGAGGCAGCGCAACACAATGGCAGATGGCAGCAGCTCGACCTTCACTCCTCTCTCTCTCTCTCTCTCTCTCTCTCTCTCTCTCTCCCTTTCTTCATTTTTTGCTCCTCCTAGTCACACTGGAACGTCCAGCAGTGAGTCCGAGCACAGCCAGGGTCGAACCATGTCGACCCGATGTGTAGAGCGACAGAGGAGATGACACATGCGTCAATGGCAGATTCAAGACAAAGCTTCGTTTCTTCATTCTGCTTCGTGTGGATGACTTCCATTGACCCCACAATGCTTCTGGACCATTGATTTCGAAGCTCTAGTTGCATTTCCTTGGCGGTTCAAATGAGAGAAGGTTTTAGGCATTTTTCTGTGAATCGCCGCAAGAGGCTAAGAAGAGGCGCAACTGTTCGAATTTTTCTCTCTTTTACATCGTGACCTAGCTCTGCTGCACCGTTGGATGAGTATTGAATGGTTGGGATTTGGTTTGTTTTGCAACAGCTCCAAATACGGCTGTTATAACCAAACCATCCGTGGTTTCTCTTTACTGTGGGTAGAAAAACCCCAGGGCGGTTTGGAATGGACGGCTAGGACATGCCCAAATGGAGGGCAGAGATGTAGGGAAGGCAGAGCACGCGGATTACCAGCGTGGAGGGAGAGAAAGACGGACCTTTTTCCATTTTCAGCAACAAGATGCACGCGCAACTCCTGTTATGCCAGAGTTTGTGCTCACGTAGCGTGAGTTTCCACCAACGAAATTTCCATGCATCTGCTCAGTCCAACACCCCCCCCTCCTCGCCCATCATGATGGACGGTCCATATCTGGTTAAAGGTCCCTGATGGTGGGCCACATCTCGATCAACTAAGAAGGGACAAAACCCATCCATTTCAAATGGTCACAGGTAGGGCTGAAAGTCGGGCAGGTTGGGTCGGGTTAGTGCTCAACCCTAACCCAACCTAAGGTTCTTATACCTCAACCCTTACCCAACCCAACCCAATCTCGGGTTGGGAATTCTCAACCCAAGCCCAACCCAAGCGGGCTCGGTCAGGTTGATCAGGTTGGTCGGGTATATACGTGTTAAGATTTTCGTTATTACATTGGTTTATTATATTTCAATATAGGACTTATTTTTTGTATCTATAATTTTATTAATTATATATGTGATTATTCATTATAAAGAACTTCATTTTTTTTTCTTTTAAAAAAACAAGCTAAAATATAAGGCAATTACTCCTTTAAAAGTCTGTAGCATAGCACAAAGTCTATTTGGGAGAGAGAAATCTGGCATATCTTGTTAGCTTGAGTCCTTGGAAATAACATGGACAAATAAGACTGGACATCACTAGTGTGTACAAACAATCCACACTCAATTATAATTTATAAGTAACTTATATATTGATCAGGTTCGGGTTGGGTCGGGCAACCCGAGACCTTAATCCAAGCCCAACCCAAGTTTTATCGGGTTGGTGTTCGGATATCCCAAGCTTAAGATCGGACCTGAAATATCATGCCCGAGCCCAACCCAATGTCGGGTCGGTCACGGGTCGGTCGGGTTGAACCCGCCCAACTTTCAGCCCTAGTCATAGGCGGGAAAGAGGGAGAGAACCTCTCCATTTTGGGAAAGCTCGGGTCAGCTGCATCTGACCCGAGTTAGTGGTCTGGTGCACCACGTGTGCACACGCCCTATCCGCACACATCATGTGATTGGGGTCCACAGTGATGTTTTTAAGAAATCCGCTCCATCCATTCCTCTTCGGAGGGTCGTTGATCAAAGATCAACCAGATCAAATACCTAGGTGGGGCCCACAACTTGATTCAGGCCCTATTTATGGATTTCCCGCTGATCTAATGGTCGGATCTTCTTAGGATTGAACGTCGACGGTTAAAAGGTCCTAAAGGGGCCATTTGTAAGGCTTTCACCATATATTATTAACCAATACTAATATTAGTATAAATTTAATTACTTTTGTATATTACTTATAATTAAAATAATTAAAAACTCATACATATATATAAATATAATTTCTAATATTAACATACTACTATATACGTGTTATTGATCACATATTTATTATTATATAATTCATAATATATAATATTATATTATACATATAAACGGATTAAAAATATTATATTTTATTAGCATCATAGTCGTATTCAATAGCATTAAATAATATACAATTTTATTAATTATCTATAAAATTTTGTATACATATTTATAAAGGATATTTATCACTACATTAATATTTATAATTCAATTATATATTGTAACATTATTACTCATTATGTTTATTACTAATAATAATAATAATATTATTATTATTATTATTATTATTATTATTATGGATTAAATTGTAAGGCCTACTTCCAGGCAGAATTGTCCTCATGATAGATCAACCGCCATGATTCATGTACCTAATCCCTAACTAACTTTATATGTTAAGTGGGACACACTGCATGGATGTCAAATTGCTAATATTCGACATCTTGACCATTCAACCAATCTCATCGGTTGAGACTGATGAATTGAGGATCACTAGACGTAGATGTGTAAGGAAAGCTACGTGTGTTTCCACATATGTGTAGTTAAATCGGATTTCTATGGTGACACCCGAGCACTGAAAGTACGAGGCGTTACACCTCGTTACATGGGCCTCACCTACATCACAATGGCCTCATCACACGGGCTTCACATACATCACATTGGGCCTCATCATATGGGCCTCACATACATCACCCTGGGTTTCATACAGGGGCCTCACATAAATTCTATGTAAAACAGACTATTGGCACAGGGTTGGTTCTGGGTCATTTTAGAGTCAGATTCATGATTACGTGGGGCCTACATATGGTGAAAGAAACTAACCACCTGGTAACTTTATGTTTAGGCTTTACAAATTATAAGGTGGGCCTCATTGGTTAGGTTAGTACAATTTACGGTGATGGCCTTAACATGGGTACTTGGAGAAACTGTACAGGAAATATAGTGCAGAATTAGTTTTGGCCCGATCTTGAGTACGTCCCATGATCACAGGGGACCACCTTTTAGTGTCCCATCAGGTGCCCTTGGTTGTACTATATATGTACTTCAAAAACTATAATTTGGGACTAACTGGTTATGCACACATAATATTTGGTATAGGGATAAACATAGGTACTTTAATTTCTGCACATAATTTTCTGCATAACCATGCCTAGCCACATTTTGGGATCCACTCCTTGATCATGTGGGATCTGATTTTGCCCGAGTAAAATATTATTTATCTATTCATTGGTATAGGTTAAAGGTTTCGAGTAATGGCCTACTCATATCTCCAGCGTGTGGTCCACTACAGAGGCCCAAAGTTGGTACAAAACACAAATAATCAGACAATTTTCAGCAATGGAGTCTGTCACAATTTATGGCCCAATTTCCAAATACTTAGAGATCATTCCTAACAAAAAAAGGTGGGACATCCCAGCTCACTTATATAAGGATTAAACATCCCCCAAAGTGGGACCCTTAACTACAAAGTGTGGGGCCCACTACAAGGTGTTAAAGAGGCCTACATGCAATACAGTTGGGTACTTGAAAAATTTCAGCAAACAGAAAGTCGAAAGGAAATGAAATATATCCAATGGCAAGTGAGGCCCACCTGCTAGCAAACCATAGATAAGGGATACACAAAAATATACATGGATTTTCAGATTGGATAAACTAATAAAATGCATAAATCACAAGCGATCCCACACCCACATGGGTCAATAAGAGGATAAACGTTATGTACAACATATATCCAACATACACATTTAGTAGCACATGAAATATATTAATCAAATCTCTATTATCAGATTCTCTATTGGAAAATCCGATCCAATGGATGGTTTAGTATTACATCATTTAGGCTGTATATAGGTTTCCAACCATACAAAGCCTTGGATCCATCTGGACCATACAAAACAATTTAAAATTTATCCTTACGGAAGTATCTGTCAGTTCAGAATTTTTTAAATTTTATCATGAAAGAATCTGATCATAGAGACCATACATATGATTATTTACTATCTCAAGTAAGTTAAGAATAATATCAAATATATGTGACCGTTGAAATCATGGATATGGCCCACACAAGAATGATCATAACAAGCTCTCAAATACATCTTTTCTATAAGGCCAAGATCTCAGCCGTCCGAACTCCGATTCTGGCTTATTATATATAGTTGGAAAGCTAGTTCGATTTTCTACGAATTCAATGGAACATATGTTTTTATACGTTCAATAAAGGAATTAAAAATAGGTCATTTGTTAGAAAATTAGAATCCTGCATGTGTTGCTGGACAATAGCCAAGTAAACTTGATGCTATGGATGATCAGACCATTGGATGGCTACAAAATTTGGTCCATAGTTAGATCATATTGTGGTTCATAATACTTCTATGTTTCAACTCCGATCTTATCACGATTGATTTTATATGATTTTTAGAACTTGTTGTCCAGATACAAAAACAAGATTACATGTGAAGGGTGTGGACATGATGTTTATCATGGTGGACCATACTGAAGTGGGCCACCTTGCTGACCACCATAACCATAAATACAAGCACACAAGAACTCCACACTAGCGGGGCCCACATATATCAAGAAAATAGGAGGAAGAAAGAGGAGGATGAAGAGGATAGGAGGAGGGGTGTAGACTCACCTCAATGGATGGACGGTTGGATGATGATGTGTGGTCCACTCCCTCTGGGATTGATGGTGGGCCACACCTTGGCCCCACTCTCTCTCACTCTCTCTTAAAATCTCAGAATTTTTCTAAGTATAGGAAAAGAATAAGTGCAAGAGAGCTCTTACTCTTATATAAGGAATTGAGGGTTGAGGTGGTAAGATGATATGGCAAGTTTATGGGATTTTATTGGTGCTAAAAGTGAGGTGAAAGGTGGTGTATAGCATGGGTAGTAGATAGATGAGGTGGATGGTGCTAAGCATGCATTGACCAAGGTGGAAGAAATCTAGACATGCATTGGCTAATAGATGGATAAGGGTTGTGGGTTGTAGGTGATGCATGATGGATGATGAAGTAGAGTGTTGCAATTGGTTGTTTGAAGTGATGTGGCACAAATCAAGACATGCATTGGATGCATGTATAGGATGTGGTGAACATGGGCCATGATTAGTTTCTAAAGCATGGGGAGAGAGCTAATGATGATTTTTGGGAGAGAATCTAATTTTGTCTTATATTTGCTAGCTTCTTATTTTGTCATATAGCAATTGTCCTATTTGTTGGTAATTTTCATGTTTTAAAAGTGGGCTTTAGGCCCACATGGGCCTAAGTCCAATGGGCCTAACATAAGAAAGGTTTCTTGTATTACTGGATACATAATTTGGGCCTTACATTCGATGGGTCATATCTCACTAACGAAGTATTGGATTGATGCGCGGTTTTCACTATTGCGACTGCAATGACGACGCGGTCCACATGATAGAGGTCTCAAGATCATCCAGAACAAATCACTTGGGTAAGTTCTCTAGGTGCACTAGGGTGCAATGTATGGTCTATCAATGGTGCGAGTTGGGACACGCGTGCATAAGCGGCGTTACAAAATACCGGGTTTTCAAAGGGCTCAATTCGACAAGTGTCATTGAGTGAGTCCATAATCTCTTTCCTTGTGTAGGATTGAGAGTAAGAGTTTGTGACTCAAACTCGATAGATTCTTATGTAGGACCTAGGCTCTTGTATATCGCCGAATTCGTCGGATATGGGTGTGTACATGTTAGTCTCTGTGAGAGCCTCCAGTTGGAGTAAGCATAGGTCATTGGACAAGGATCGAGGTTGTTGATTAGCCGATAAAAAACCAACTTAAGTCTCTTGCGGGAGCCTCTAGCAAGAGTGTACGTTAGTAGATTCTTGCGTAGGACTGAGGTTTGTGGCGAGTTATAAAAAACCATGTAGAATCTTTTGCGGGAGCCGGTCCTTATATAGGATTGTAAAGATTAGAGGTGAACCTAATTTAAAACCTCTGATAGTGAAATCCTGTACACTCATAGGTTAAGTCCGTCCATCAGGAGTGGAGTAGGGAAACCGAACCACTATACATGCTTGTTTTGATATTGTCTTTGAGCACTTATTTAATTATATATATATATATAGTATGTATGTATACATATGTATATATGTATGTATATATACATATATATATATATATGTATACATATGTATATATGTATGTATATATACATATATATATATATATTACATATATATATATGTATATATACATATATATATATATACATATGCATGATTAGATAAATGCTAGGGGTTGGTAGGTAGCACATCCCACACACACATGTACACTATTATTTATAGGCTAATTGTTTGAATGACGTATCCTTTGTAGTCTATTTGATTGGACTCACTATTGGCTTGGGAGTCTTAGTGCTATATTGACTTAGTTTAATTGCTTATTAATTTAAGTAAGCAATTGTATTTGAAAAGAAAATTTTTATTTTGTCCTAATCACCCCCCTAGGGCATAGCTATCATTCCTTCGCTTCGCCAAGCTTCCACGCATAACTCGTGGCCCACCACCACTCACAATTTCAACAACAACCATCTTATTTTTGTCATCCTTAAAATATCATTTTCCTTGTTCATATATCAGTTCTCCACTATAATGGCACCATATGAGTCAGATAGCCATGGTGTTCAAATTTTGTTGTACTTGAAAGGAGGAATGCTTCGTCTATTAGCGCTAGAATTACAATATCCCCATATTCAATGTGGATGATCGATACAGACTACAGATCATTGATATTCATTGTGGATCAATAATATTCAATGTGGATCACTGATTGTAACGGAGATAGACAATCCACAACGAGTATCCGTGATCCATAGTGTGTATCCATGATCCGCGAGAATGTCGATGAAACAAAGAGAATATCACCGAATATCGATGATCCATAGCGAATATCAGCGATCCAAAACATGTATTGGCGATTCGCTATGCATTTTGGACAGGATCCCCATAGACCTTATTCAAAGATCTCCTTTTACAATAGGATCCCCATTCGACTTATTCCTAGGATCTCAGTTGTGTATCTTTTACAAGATCACCGTTATGCATTTACAAGAGTATCTCCCAATGACATTAGTCCATGGATCTCCATTTTGCATTTCAAACAGGACCACCGTTGGCTAAGATATGTGTAGATTAAAAAAAAAAAAAAAACATAAAATAAATGTTACCACACTCCTGTAAAGAAATATTAAAAGCGTCTTCGGAATGGAAGTAAACTCGCCGAATGCACACTGTTAGCTTGTCAGAGTGGATCCCATGGTGGTGACAACAACGATCCTAACTACCTTCTTTAGTAGTGGTCTCCTCTCTCCAAAATAACTTCTGTAATAACTCAAATGGGGCCTTCTTGTCTTACATGCACCTTTTGGAATTTTTTTGAGTCCACCGTAAACATCCATTTAAATCCACACCAACTATTATCTCGTGAAAATAAGTTAAGGACATGGCCCAAAGTTTTTGGGGAGAAGACATCAAGGGTGTACCACATGAGAGGAAACAACTCCTCCCAAAAGTCCACTGATATCTCAATTACAAGGTTAGAGATGGCTAAGATAAAGATGAAATCAACACCCACCGATGTCTCACGATTCCCCGGCACAAGTTAATGGATCAGATCAAGCAAGGAGTGGGACCCACAATCACCACTTCCATTCAACTTGGATGAAGAAATAAAGAGAGAAGAAAATGCGAAAGGGCCTTTCTTGTGCAAGGGACCTACCTATTGAACCCACCCATGCCTTACGTGTGGCTCACTAGATAGTCTTGTAGCAGATCCAAGCCGTCCACATGAAAGGAATTTTAATTTTAGGCCATCAAATGAAGTTCGAGGGTAGAACTCATCGCAAATGGACCACACTAGTGGAAATAGTTTGAAATTAATGCACAACACTCATGAAGTTGTGGGCCACGGACAACTCTAATTTTTTTTTTTTTAATGACTCTATTATGGGTTCACGACTATCAGATTAAAATAAACATATCAGATTGGCCGAAGAGTAACCCCGATCATTGATCTAATGGGGCCTACACCCTAATCTCAAAAGGCCCTCTCGACTTTCGTAATACGCTACCACCGTACAAGAGAACAATCAGCAGAGGGGCATTTTTGTCATTCGAAAAGTTAAAATTGTCCAAAGGCTAAAAAGATATTGATTAAAAATCTAGTTCAGCACCTTTATTATATCATAATTGAGGGTTATTTTAATTAATTTCTCCTACTAAACCACCTTGAATCCTATGACGTGGGTAGGACCTTAAATCGTGGGGCTCACAGTGATATATGTGCCTTAAATCCACACCATCCAACCAGTTTCAAAGATCATGTCAGGGTATGATCACAAAAATGAAGTATTTTCAAATCTTAGGTGGACCACACGACAGGAAATGGCCGTGATTGAATCCCGACCATTAAAATTTTCATGGAGTCCACTGGAATGTTTATTTGCCATCCTAGTGTTGATAAGATCAAAAATACCTATATGAAATGACCACACAAATATTCGCTTCATCCAAAGCTTTGTTGGCCAACAAGAAGTTTTTAATGTTCAATTACTACCTATTTTTTTTCCGTAGCATGGTCCATCTCAGATTTGGATCTGCTTCATTTTTGAATGATGCTTTAAGATGATTTTTCGATACAGATGGACAGCGTGGATGTAGTCGCATACATTAAGGTGTGGGCCACAGCGGTCCCACGCACCTCAGTGGATCCCCGCCGCGCTCCTGAGCTCCAACCCTTGCTTAAAGGCATTCTTTGACCCCGTATTCAATACGGCATGTGTAGAGCCGATGCACATGAGTTTGCAGTTGCGGATGCGAATTAGCAACTTACAGGTTGAGTAGCGAGACTCCCTACTGAAGTGACGTCACCAATTTCTGTAGCCCCACTATGTATTGTATCCACACCATGCATACATTTGGAGATATCATTTTAGAAAATGATATGAGCCAAAGAATTAGGCAGGTCCAAAGTTGTAGTCCACCGCAGAAAACAGCGGGGTGGGGAGAGTGATGCCCGCCGTTGAAACTTTCCCAGCGCTCACCAATTTCTTTGAAATACAGCCTGTTCGGAGGTTAACGGAGAGACATGAAAGAAGGGAAAACATAACTACTAGATTAATCGAAAATTTTTGTGGCATTTGTAAGTTTTTAATAGTCGGGGTCACTCTCCCCGCTGTTTTCTGTGGTGGGGTCAGCTAGAGCTTTGGATTTGACTCATTCTTTGGTTGTTGCCCTAAAATGATCTCTGCAAATTGATGGATGGTAGGGATACAAAACATACATCATGATGGGGCCCACAAAATTTGGTGACTTCACTTCAGTAGCAGTCTCGCTTTTGTGGGGACCGTGATTTATATATTTTATCCACTACGTCAATCCATTTTTACCATATAATTTTAGGGGCTTTATCCCAAACGGGAAATAGTGTGAATTGAACGTTTACCACTGAAAATTTCTTGAGGGCCACCAAAGTTTTGGATCAACTTATATTTGTGTTTTCCCTTCGTTGATGTTTTTTTTTTAAAAAATCTTATGAACAGGTTGGATGACAAATAAACATCACTGTAGGGCCTAAAAAGGTTTTAATGGTAGAAATCATTATTCACATTGTTTCCTGTGGTATGGTCTACTTGAGCTTTTTATATGCTTCAATTTTGGTCTTAGCCCCTTAAATGAGCTGGAAAAATGGATGAACAGTGTGGATTAACCACATACATTCACTGTGGGCCCCACAGAGTTTACTCAGTATGATAAGAGCACAATCCGATCTGGTCTCGCTTTCTGAGTAACTCAGTGCGATAAGCTTAGATTAAACTCTGTGCGCCACGCATTGTATCCACTCCGTCCTTCCATTTTATCTTATAATTGTAGGGCTTTAGATCCAAAGCTCAAGTGGAGCACACCAACGAAAACAGTGTGAATTGAATGTCCATTGTTAAAAAAAACAATAGGAGTCACATAAGTTTTAGATCAAGCTAATATTTATGTTTTCCTTCATCACGTCTGTGTGATATTATGAACAGGTTGGATGATAAATAAAACATCACTGTGAACCTTATAAAGATTTCAATGGTGGAAATCAATTCTTCCACTATTTCCTGTGATATGGTCCACTTGAGCTGTGGATATGCTTCAATTTCACACTTAACACCTAAAATGATCTTTAAAAACTTGTTTCCTGTGATGGACGGTGTAAACCGTAACAGGAAGAAGTGGGGCCCAGTCGACGAATTCAAACATCTGATCCGTCTATCGATGTATTGCCTCACATTACACAAGACGGGACATGTTGAGAGGGGAAGCCCACCCCTGATTTGCATGGCAGCTCCACCATGTTCTGTGTCCAAAATCCAGGCTATTCAGACGCGTCATCTGCCCTCCAAGAAGAAGTAAGACAAAATTAGGCTCTTCTACCGATCAAGTGGGCCCCAGTGAGAATCAAGGAGAAGTATCTCATCCCACCTCGTTTCCTGTGATGTAGCCCACCAGAATTTTGTTGGATCCATCCGATTTTCACGCACCGGGTGGAAACGGATTGGCTACTCTCCCTGCCAATGACTAGTGGTCGGTGCTCTGTGGGCCCACTATGATGTATGTGTTTCATCCGTGCTGTCCATCTATTTTTCTAGATTATTTTATGGCATGAGACCAAAAATGAGATATATCCCAATCTCAAGTGGACCACATTACAGGAAACAGTGTTGAATGAACATCGACCATTAAAAACATTTTTGGCCATAAAAGTTCTGAATCAAGCTGATCCTTGTTTTTCCCCTTCATCTGTGTTTGTATGACCTAATCAACAGATTGGATGTCAAATAAACAGTACAGTAGGCCTTAGGAGTATTTTAATGGTGATATTCAATCACTATTGTTTTCCTGTGGTGTGGTCCACCTGAAATTTATATCCCTCTCATTTTTGGGATCAAGTTCTAAAATGATATGTAAAAATGATTGAACATAATGTATGAAACAAATACATCATGGTGGGGCCCACGGAGCACCGACCATCAGCTACCGGGCTGGTGGCTGGGGAGTAGCCAATCCGTTCTCACTGGGGATAACCCAACGGGACGCATCCGGTAGAGGGTTGGATGTGGTGCATAGGCTTGGAAGCGGATTGGCTGGTGTACCACACACCAGCTATATAGCTGGGGTATTTGCGTCAGCAAGTTCTGTACGTCCCATCACGAGGTATATAGCTTGAGCCGGAAGATAAGACATCTAAAAATCACGTGGACTATACTGCAAAAAGCTGTGGAGATTGAACGTCTACAATGAAGTCCTTTTGAGAGTTCCATGAGTTTTGGATCCATATGAATTTTGTTTTTTCTCTTCATCCATCTATTTTTTATCTTATTAATATACTGGATGGAAAATAAACAATAGACTGGCCCTACGAATTTTTTAATGGTAAAAATTATCATCATCGCAGCTATTTTTGGTGTGGTCCAATTGAGTTTTGGATATGATATATTTCTTTTTTCTAATGCTCCAAAATGATCTCTAAAAATGGATGAACATTGTGAATATTGTAAATACATCATTGTGGGGCTACGTAGCTTTGATCTCCTTTGAACCATTCGTATAGCTCGGAGCTCGAGGAACATCGGCGTTCATCTTCACAGGACACATCCACATCACTTTTGAACATATATCCTAAAATGAGCTCAAAAAACGGACGGACGGTGTGGATTTCTCATAAACATCCCAGAGGAACCCACCTGGCATCCTTGCACAGGGGAAAGGCTTTTGTGGTAGGAAGTTCCTGCGCAAGGATGCTAGGTGGGCCCACTGATATGTTTGTGAGAAATCCGCCCCTTTTATCCGTTTTGATAGATCATTTTAGGATGTGCGTCTAAAATCGAGGTGGATACAAAACACGAGTAGGTCACACGAAAGGGAAAATTTGGGAAAGAAATTCCTACTGTTGAAATCTTCGTGAGCTCCAGCTTGATGTTTATATGCTATCCAAACCATTTATAAGGTCATTCCAAGTGGGATGAAGTGAAAATACCAAAACGATAGCTTGATACAAAACTTTTATAGCCATAAAAATGCTTCAACACTTCTCACTGAATTGTCACTGTTTCCTCTCTAGTGTCCCATTTGAGTGTTGTATCCACCTCACTTTTGGACATATGTCCTAAAACGAGCTTGAAAATGGACAAACAGTGTAGATTTCTCACAAACATCTTGGAGGGACCCACCTAGCATCCTTGTGCAGGAACTTCCTGCGAAAGGCTTTCGCAGGAAATCCGCATCCCATCAGCTATACAGCTATGTGCGGTACACCAGCCAATCGGAAATGGATTGGCTACTCCCCTGCCATCAGCCAGGTGGCTGATGTTCGGTGTTATTTGGGCCCCACCATGATGTATGTGTTTCATCCATTTTTACAGATAATTTTAGTGTTGATCCAAAAAATGAGAGGTATACAAATCTTAGGTGGACCACACCACAGGAAAACATTAGCGATTGGATATCCACCATTAAAATCTTCATAAGGCCCACTGTACTGTTTATTTGACATCCAATCTGTTGATTAGATCATACAGGACTAGATGAAGGGAAAAAACAAAGTTCAGCTTGATCCAAAACTTTTATGGCCCCAAAAGGTTTTAATGGTTGACGCTCCTTTAACACTGTTTCCTGTAATGTGGTCCACTTGAGATTGGGATATACCTCATTTTTAGTCTCATTTCTTAAAATGATCTAGAAAAATAGATGAACGGCATGGATGAAACACATACATCATGGTGGGGCCCACAGAGCACCGACCACCAACCATTGGCTAGTGGCAGGGGGAGCAGCCAATCTGTTTCCTACCGAAGCGCACTTCACAAAAAAGAGACGGAATTTCCGACCGAGGCCTTGTAACAAAAAGCTGCGGGGACCACCGTAACGAGGTGTGTGACAAACCGTCCATCGTTTTCTCCAGCATTCCTTAGGACGAGAGCCTAAGAAGGCTAGAACTAATTGTGCCACACCGTAGGTGACGCAGGGATTAACGTGATGAGGATAAATACTCCGAATCCACGAAGCTTCTCTGGACTCCTCACAGAGACTTCTCGAATCCACGAGGAAAGAAAGCAGAAAATAGAAATAAATTCTAATAAATTCGAAATTGATTAATTGATCATTGATAATTGCCTAATGTGTCTCCTTACACTATTAATATAGAAAAATAAATAAACTAAAATTCGTAATTACCAAAAATAGCAAAATTCTAACTCTAATAAAAATCCTAATTCTAATAAAACTCTTCTAAGGCCTAATTTCTAAAAATAAAAATTGCAAATAAACTTTCTCTAGAAGAGTCCTAGTATAACTAAAAATTATTTCTATAAGGAAATAAAATCTAAAACTCTAAAAAATATTAAAAATTCGGAATTACTAAAAATAGTAAAATTTTTCTAAAAATTCATTTTTAAGCTGAAAGTGCACGTTTTCTGATGAAACAGATAGACGCGACCCACTTTGTGGGTCAATTCACCTCAGATGGCCCGTTTCAGTAAAAATTGATAGGTTGTACGCCCCGTAACGATACCCGGATCAAAAGTTATGGTCAATTTACGGTCCACCTCCTTTTGGCTCAACCATGCTAGCAATATCTCTGTGACATGTTCTACATCAGCAAGCAACAGTAGGGATAGGAGCATCCACCAATGAAACCCTCTTGGGCCCACCAAGATGCTCAAATGCCATCATACCCGTTAATAACATAAGTCCCACCGAATGAAGGAAAACCCAAACAGTATCCTGATACAAACCATTATCGAGTCCTAAGAAGGTTTCAATGGGAACTGGATTGTGCATGGAGTATACACTATAGGGTATTCAGTAAATTCTACGTGGCCCACTATGATGTATATGTCTTATCTACACTGTCCATCCATTTTACTGGCTCATTTTATGGCATGATTCTAAATTGAAGCATATCCAAAGCTTAAGTGGACCACATCACAGGAAACAATGAGATAACAACGTAGACAATTGCAACCTTCCTAGGGCCCACAGTGATATTTATTTGTCATCCATCCTGTTCCTAAGTTCAAATTGACATGGATAAAGGTAAAAATACAAATATCAATTGTTTCGACAAGAAACAAATGTTTTTATTTCGAGGGATTATCATTTAATAATAGTGAAGAAAGTAGAAGAACATCATCATATATTTTATTTATTATGAGATTCAATTGCATCCTTGTATTTCCCTTGGTTCGGAAACAAAGTACAATGAAAGAAAAAAAAAAAAAAAGCAGTTTAATGGTGATTTCGACAGTATTTCAATATTTTGGTGTTTGTCAGAGCAAAGGAAAGGTTGCATGGGTCCAAAATTCCTAATTCCATGTCAATGTTAATAAGATATGTGTATGAGGAAACAAGTTATAGAAAAATAGATGAATCGCATGACAAATACCCCATTGGAATGAGATGGAAAAATCCATTGCACGGGGATAGAGGAACCCATTGCGCGAGTGTGAAGGATCCATTGGGCAGGGGAGAGAGATCCTTTGCACGAGTGTGGAGTATACTCCTGTTGTGCGCAACAGGTTTGCTCTTCCTAATACCTGTTTCCTTCTTTTTTGCTCTTAATACCTCTTTAAGGCCTCTCTCTTTCTTCTTTCTCCCTCTTTCTTCTTTCTTTCTTTTTTTCACCTTTCTCTCTTTTTGCTCCCTATACCTCCTCTCTTCAATAGACTATTGCACGGGCCAACTAGTTGCACGGGTCCACTGGTCCTTTCTCCACTCTGAATTCTTATCTCTCTCTAAATGAAGAGATGAGGGGTATTTATAGCTCCCCCTCTCATGTGTGGAACTCCAATCCGTGCAACAGGTAATCCAAGGAGAGAGAGGTGGACCGCGCAATGGAGAAACCAAGAAGGGAGACTGAGGCTGGTGCGCAACACGAAAACAGGGAGAGCAATAGAGGGAAATATGGGATCCGAGAAACAGAGCTTCTAGGCTAAGGGATAGCTGCGCAATGGGACTTCCAGTCTGGGAGACTAACCCGCACAACCAGGAATCCAGTCTGGGAGGCTAAGGCAGGCTGATGAGTTGTTTATACGACAAAGCTTTCAGGGAATCTTCATAATAGTGTATTTTTTGTGCCCCAATAAATGCTCCCTTGATCCTTCTGTAATTGATTCACGAAATCAAATGGAGGATTGAGTTTCTTCTGCACAAAAATCCTTTCATGACAGAGAATGACTCTTCATGAAGGTAGACCTATTTGTACAGTAGAGAAATATCACTCGAACGGAGAACTGAAGAGTCCAGCTTGAACGGAAGACTAAAGAATCGCGCTTGAAGGATGACTAAGTGATCATTTCCGAACAAAAAATCATGTTTAACAGAATTATGCTTGAGTGATGACTGGATGGTTGTGCTTGAGCCGAAGACTGAATGATCGCGCTCAAACGATGACTGAGTGATCACGCTCGAACGAAAGACTGAATGCCCCTAGTTAAAAGCTTTTCGATAGGGAGGATAATGGTGACAACAAAAGCACTCTATCTTCATAGCGGTCAATCAGATAGAATGTCTTTCTATGAACAGAGCCACAATTACATCCTTCACATTTTTAATTCTCTTATTCATGCAATTCTCTTTTCATCGAAACTTGTCATTGTAATGGCTGTGGCAACTTTATTTTTGAGTAACTTGGTCAAAGAATTGTCCTTTAATACTACTCCTGCTGCATCAATCTTTTCGATCAGCTCTAACAACTCTTTCTTTGAACTCCGTGGCCAGAGAATTATTCTTTAACGTTGTCCCTACTGTAACAATCTTTAATGACGTTTCCTTTATTCATGGTCTACTTAATCTAGGATTTTGAATGATAATCTTTCCTGCCAAATTAATCAGAATTAGTGTCTCAAAATATCATAACTTTCTAATTTAGTTTCATGAAACATCGATAATTTCGAAATATAGATTCAAAATAATTATTGACAATTCTGAAATAATCGTAACGTATTGATGATTTTGAAGTAATTAGAATGTATAATGATTTGAATTGCATATTCCGTTTATTTGCAATGTTCTCTTTATTTACAATATTCTCTTTGTTTACAGTGTGTTCTTCATTTGCGATATTCTCTTTATTTACGATGTGCTCTTCATTTGTGATATTTTCTTTATTTGCGATATTCAACATGACAATAATTTTATCATTTCATATTTGTGCTTGTCAACATGCTTTGCATTGCATCTGTTGCATTCTTTGCTTTAGTTATGTCAATCTTCGGATCACAGTTTAAGTTCTTGAGGTGTTGGAGTGAATATAACTTAGATTGAATATACTTTGATTGGACTTGACTTTGACTTGACATGATTGACTAGACTTGGACTTTGATTGGGCTCGAGGAGTAATTAAAGTTTACCGTCGATTTTGGGCTAGGCTCAAGGAACAATTATAGTTTACCGCCGATTTTGGGCTGGACTCAAGGAGTAATTATAGTTTATCATAGATTTCGAGCTGGGCTCAAGGAGCAATTAGTTTACCGCCGATTTCGGGCTAGGCTTTTAAGTTTATTAGAGCATCACAGTTTAGTCTCTTAAGGTTGTTGG
Source organism: Magnolia changhungtana (assembly GCA_030180095.1). Classification (NCBI taxonomy): domain Eukaryota; kingdom Viridiplantae; phylum Streptophyta; class Magnoliopsida; order Magnoliales; family Magnoliaceae; genus Magnolia; species Magnolia changhungtana. Next base: position 457,473 of record JASAUF010000056.1, on the reverse strand, counting down.
AGCATTCACAGTTTATGACATTGTTTCGTAGTATTTGTAGGTAACTTTACCTTCGTGGCTTTGCCTGGCGACGATATCAAGGTGGCTTTGCCTTTATTGTTTATTAGAGATTTTTTTATCGTTATTGTACTTTTGTATTGAGGCTTTGCAGTAGAGATGGAGCTTCGCAACGGAGATGGAGCTTTGCGATAGAGTTTTTATGGAGATTTGATGGAGAGCTTTGCGCTGTCACTTAAAATGAAGTAATGAATAAGATGTATTAGTAAATAAATCAATATTAATATCAACATGTCGACATTCAATGCTAATAACAGTTTAATAATAACAAATAAATTATTCTTGTCGAGCAGCAATATAGACAATGCTTATATATTTATCCCTTTGTAAGCATCGCTTGTTGAACATAACTTTTGACCTAGTAAGGCTTCAGGCTTACTACGGTAATGTGAACATAACTTTTGACCTAGTAAGGCTTCAGGCTTACTACGGTAATGTGAGACCGGTATCCTAGCCCGTACCATTCTGTATGCCTCCGCGGTCCTCTCGGTTGAATTCCGGCGACCCGCGATCTGTTATTAATATTTACGTGCGATCCTGAGTCGTGTCCTATATATCAGAGTCGACTCGACCTGAAACATGTACCCTTGCGACCGCACCGTCGCCGCAGTTCTGACGCCGCGTCTCGCTAGCCGAGGCGATACTCGGGCCAGGAGATGTGAGCCCACGTTCAATTCGAGGAAAATACCGCATGTTGCAATTCCGAGAGAATCTCTACAAAATGTCACATCAATCCATCAATCAAGTACAAGCAACCCAACCTATCCCTCTCTTACACAACCTTACCTAAAGTCAACTCTCTCCCTTACACAAGTACACATCCATCACCCATCACCCATCACACCCCATCACTCACTCATTCTTCTCTCTCTCTCTCTCTCTCTCTCTCTCTCTCTCTCTCTCATTCTCTCTCTCCATTTTCAAGCAACTTCATGAGAGTCTTACCTCCATGGCTCCCATGAGAGAGCTAGTGTGGCCCACCTTCCTACCTCCCATCACCGTCATCCAATGATCATCTCCACCATTGAAATGCATCTCTCGGAGCTTTAGGATGCGTTGATGGAAGAAGAGGTCCAAGAAGATCAAAGGTGGGTGTTTTTCTAAGATCTTATTTATGGTAGAAAGGAAATCTCCACCTTTAATTTTGTTTATAAGCCCACACTTGATTGAGACCCACCTTAATGTATGCATGCATGTTCATGGAGGGGCTCAGAGTGGCGGAGCCCCTCCCCACCATCCGATCTTTCTCTCTCTCTTTCTTATTTGCGGCCCGCCATGATGATGTATATTTCATCCACGCCGCCCATACATGGCGTGGCCATGATTTGGATGGGCTAGGACCGCTAGACAGGCTGCTGTCCAGACCGTCCAGCGGACCTAGACGAAGGAAAACCACAAATATCACCCTGATCCTTGGGTGGGCCACACTGACGTGGACCCACCATGATGTATTTGCACCCTCCATCCATGTGGGACCCGTATGATGCATGTGTTTTATCCAGATCGTCCAGCAGTGGGACGGTGTTGGACGACTGGATGAATGTATTTCATCCACTGTCCATCTACGTGGGAGCCCACTTGTGTGCATTGCACATCCAAATCGTCCGTACGTGGGTCCCACATGCAATCCTCATCCAGACCGTCCGTTAAAGGACGTCCAGAGCTGGACGTTTGACACGCATGTGTTATAATAATATAATAATATAATTATATACATAGTACCTGGTATGTGTCATACCCACACCATCCGTTTTTCTGGCGTGTGGACCCGCCCACACGTGCTGCACGTGTGGGGTGGGGCCCACCTTTGATGTATGTGTTATGTATCTCTACCGTCCATCCTGCTCCCAGGACCGATGATCAGATTCAAATCTCAGGAGGAGAGCATCGTCCACCACGTGGGACCCACCTTGCTGAAAGCATGGTATCCACACGTGTAGGTCCCAATGAAGTATGTATTTCACCCACCGTCCACATGAACGGTGGGGCCTGCCCTGATGTACGTGTGGCAATCCACACCATCCTTCTGTGTGGGCCCCCCCTGCATGAAGTATGTGAGGTGTCCGAACCGTCCAGACCTTAGACGGTGGGACCCACCATGGGGTATGCGTTGCATCTCTCCACCATCCATACCCTGAACGGTGGGGATTGGATTGCCTAGTCTACCGTACGTCAACTATATAATTGTTGCAGTGATGTCACCAAATGTGGTGGGGACCCACTGATGTATGTTTTTCATCCAGGCCGTCCATCTCTGGATGTAGGCCTGTTGTGGCGTGTGGATCTACACCGTCCATCCAGGTCTCCTGGAAATGAGACAGATCCAAATCCCACGTGGAGCTCCACCGTCCAGTGCATAGGACGGTGGGACCCACCAGCCGTATGTATTATCCACGCCGTGTATTTACATGAACCCACCTATCTGGATGTTGAGTGGTCAGTGCACCTACAACAACTAATATATCTGCTGTATTGACTTCAATAAGGTCTATGGGACCCACATGTGGTACGTATGATATCCAACCGTTTATCCATTTTGCATCCACACCGTTCATTGGAGTAGGGACAGTAGGTCCCATTGTTGACCGACGACAGCTAGTGTTGTGGGCCCAGCCAGGATGTATATTTTGATCCTCACCATCTAGAATGTCTGGATGGTGTTGGATCGTTTGGACGGTGCTGTCCTACCCCACCGTAATGTGCTTATTTCATCCACATTGTCTAGGTTGTGTTGAACGGTGCTGGACAATGTTTGGATAGTGCTGATTTGCCGGCACTGATCATCATTAGAGTGATATGTGCCCCATGGAATGATTGTGTACAATTGTACACATGTTACACCTACAATTATTGAAATGATTTTTGATGTGGTCTAAGTCCACTCGAGGCTCGTGATGCGGCTCATTGGTGCGGCCCGTGGATGCGGCCCACTTGATGTATGAGGCCCATTGGTGTGGCTCGTGGATACGGTCCACTTGATGTATATTTAAGGCCTGTATTTGAGGCCCAGGTGCAGGGCCCACCTATTGTGTATTTGAGGCCCCGTGTGATGAGGGGCCAATGTGTTGTATTCGAGGCCCAAGTGCAGGGCCCACCTGTTGTATATTCAAGGCCCATTGAAATATGTGATTTTGTCATGATGTGTATAATGATGTTTATGTGAGCCACTCCTTGGGAGCAATGTTGGTTAAATGTCCACATTGATGGGCAATGATGGTTGAATGTCCACACTGTGACCTTCCATTAGGCCTTATTAGGCCCATTCTTACCGATCTCGATTGTCGTGACCGATTGTCAATTTCGATTGACGTGATTGATTTACCGAATCCGATTATCGAGCGATTCCAATTATCGTGGCCGATTGCCGATTCCGATTATCGATCGATTCCGATTGTCGTGGCCGATTGTCAATTAGCGATCGAGGCCGATTATCATGACCGGTTGACGTGACCGATTTGTCGATTCTGATTATCGATCGATTCTGATTGTCGTGACCAATTGCCAATTCTGATTGATGTGATTGATTTGCTGATTCTGATTATTGATCGATTCCGATTGTCGTGACCGATTGCCAATTTCGATTGACGTGACCAATTTGCCGATTCTAATTATCGATTGATTCCAATTGTCATGACCGATTGCCGATTCCAATTGACGTGATCGATTTGCCGATTCCGATTATCGAGCGATTCCGATTGTCGTGGCTGATTGCCGATTCCGATTATCGATTGATTTCGATTGTCGCAGCCGATTGCTGATTAGCGATCGAGACCAATTATCATGACCGACTGCTAATTTCGATTGACGTGATCGATTTTTCGATTCTAATTACCGATCGATTTCGATTATCATGCCCGATTGCCGATTTAAATTGATGTGACCGATTTATCGATTCTGATTATCAATCGATTCCGATTGTCGCAGCCGATTGCCAATTAGCGATCAAGGCCGATTAACATGACCGATTTGCCAATTCTGATTATCGATCGATTTTGATTGTCGTGACCGATTGTCGATTCCGATTGATGTGCCCGATTTGTCGATTCTGATTATTTATCATTCCGATTATTGTGACTGATTGCCGATTCCGATTGACATGACCACTTTGCCGATTCCGATTATCGATCGATTCCGATTGTCGTGACCGATTGCCGATTCCGATTGACGTGACCGATTTATTGATTCCGATTATCGAGGCCAATTCCGATTATCGAGGCCAATTCTAATTGTCGAAGTCGATTTCGATTTCGATTGTCAAGGTCAATTATCGAGGCTGATTCCGATTGTCGAGGCCGGATATCGAGGCCGATTAACGAGGCCCAATGTGATGAATATGAGGCCTATGTGATGTGGCCCATTGTGATGCATTTAAGGGCTAGGCGATGTAGCCAATTGTGATGTATATTAGGCCCATGTGAGAGGCTCATCGTGATGTGTATTAAGCTCTTGAGTAAGGGCCATGGTGTTGTATATTAGGCCCTAGTGTGAGGCCATGGGTCCACTATATGTTAGGCTCTATGTGGGCCATTCCTTGAGGACAATGTTGGTTAAATGTCCACATTGTCGAGGCCGATTATTGATGCCAGTTATTGATACCGATTATGAGTATGAGACAGCATAGCATCATGATACATGCCCATACGCATCATCTGCATTGTCATGCCCCAAACCCGAACATCAAATTCACAGGAATTCCGATCGCCGAATCCGGTACCGACAACCTCCATAGTACCCCATTCTCGGCTCCTAGCGTCCATACGCCAGATTCTGATCCTGCGATGCTACAAGGAGAATTTTTTTTTAAATATACATTTACCTCGTAAGAAGCATAATCACAAGATTACCTAATTCACAAAGGCAACATCATCATCACATATCCATTAATATAATCATTTGAGTACAATGCTGAAAAGGAAATACATAAGTAAAAAATCAAGCTCCAGAAGAGCGCTGCACGCTCCTAACTCAACACTGTTGCAACCTAACATCACCTGCACGCATTTATCGTGCATAAGCTTATAGAAAGCTTAGAGGGTGGTGTAAGTGTGTGCACAAGGTAAGTGTCAAGTATTCAACGCAATGTCATAATCATACAATGTCGAAATAGGCAAAAGGTCATGAATCATATGTTATTAGAGTACGCAATATAGATCAACTATACAAATGAAAAACAATATCAGAATACGCGATACAGATCAACTATACAAATGAGGAACAATATCAGAATATGCGATACAGATCAACTATACAAATGAGGAACAATATTAGAATACACGATACAGATCAACTATACAAATGAGGAACAATATCAGAATACGCGATACAGATCAACTATACAAATGAGGAGTCATAAAGAGTCAAATATCAGATGCCTTATCTAAACCATATAAATGTAGAAACACAGGTAACCCAAAATGTCATATGCCGCGAATGTAATGTAATATGCGGTGCGAATGGAATGACCATGCTGGAGTGTGAAGTCGGGATGATAGTACGTAGTATCGCAGGCTATGGAGTCCGTCACAAGGGACTTCTATCCAAACCAGTCTCATACCTAAATTTGGATAGTCAGACTCAATGTGGTAAACTCCTGATCTCAGGTTAGTTGCGCACCCCAACCAAAATCCTGGCCATTGTGAAGGTACACGAAACAAATAGTTGTGCACCACCAACCCGAGTAAATAGTGAATGAATGAATGAGTATACACTCCTGCTCAATAAGTCCACATATCAGTACTGTTCATCTCTGGAATCATCACTGGGGTTTAGTATACTCCAAATGGCACTGCCGCTCTCCCAGCCGCATAGTCCAAGTGAGCAAAAGAAACCTCACTATCCGCCTGGCTAATAGTCTGTCAATACCTATTCGGCACATCGATAGCGAACCTATTCACGAGCTGGTCGAACTTAGCCTAGCAATGCCCCCTACGCTGGGGCGGGTAAGGCCACACCCTCTCCCAACCGACCATGACACAGTGGGAGACACGACCTCCTAGTATTCAGTACTCGGGCACTCATGTATCCACTAGGTCTCGATGTTGGGGCGTCCTCTGGTACCAAGAGGGTTTAGGGATTTTCACCCAAGGCCATTTATGGCAGCCCGATGCTAGTAACAGATTTTCGGTGTCCCATCTGCCCATCCATGATATGCTTGTAGAGGCTACGGCCCTGATGTCGCTAGGGCGTACAGTAATCACAATGCAAGATGCATGAGTCATACAATCCAGTCATGCATCAATCCTGCGCATACCGTGTACTCATGTGAGATAACCTCCACTTATCTGGGAGTCTCATAACAACCTGTCCAATGTCATATGCAATGGTTAACCACATCTGATAATAAACATGCAGATGATGTGTATGAGCATGTATCATGATGTTATGCTGTCACATACTCATAATCGGTATCATCAACTGGCATCAACAATCGGCCTCGACAATGTAGACATTTAACCAACATCGCCTCCAAGGAATGACCCACATAGAGCCAAACATATAATGGACCCATGACCTTACATAAAGGCCTAATATACAACACAATGAGCATTACTCAAGGGCCATATATACACAATAGGTGGACCCTGCTCATGGGCCTCAAATACATGACATGTGGGCCCTGCACATGAGTCTCGAATACATCAAATAAGTCATGCATCATGGGCCTAATACACATCACAATGGGCCTTACCCATGGGCACGAATACATCACAAAGAGCCTTAAATACATCACAATGGGCCTTATTACATAGACCTCCTATTCACATTAGGCCTTAAACACAGGCTGAATACACATCACAATAGGCCTCAACTATGGGTCGCGTATATATCATATAAGTCTCGACAATCGGCCTCAACATTTGAAATCGGCCTCAAAAATCGGAATCGACACTTGGAATCAACCTCAATACTCGGCCTCATATACATCAAATGGGTCACGACAATCAAAAATCGGTAAATCGGTCACGTCAATCAGAATCGGCAATCGGTCACGATAATCAACCTCGATCGCTAATCGACCTTGATCGATTATCGGCGATTGATAATCGGCAATCGGTAAATCGGCCACATCAATCGGAATCAGCTTCAAGATGGGGATTCATAAATGGATGACAGATGATGGTCTAAGCAATATCAATGGGGCCCATTCGTTTATGGTAACCCACTAGAGGATGACGAAAATGAGCCTATCCAGGCCTAATGGAAGGTCACAATATGGACATTTAACCATCACTACCCATCAATGTGGACATTTAACCAACATTATTCCCATTGAGTGGCCCACATAGAGCCGAACGTATAGTAGGCCCACGACCTCACATAAAGGCCCTAATATACATCGAATGGGCCTCATATAAGGGCCACATATACACCACATCGGGCCTCACCAAATGCGCCACAATACTTTACAACGGACCACATACCTGGGCTTATATACATTACAATGGGCCGCATATTATGGGCCAGAAATACATCTCATTGGGCCTTACTAAATGAGTCTCAGATACATCATACCAAGCCTTATCATATGGGTTACAATTACATCACAATAGGCCTCACACATCTGGGCCTCAAATACATCACAATGCGCCTCAATATGCATCAATTGGACCACACCAATGGGCCTAACATATATCACAATGGGTCACTCGACGGGCCACACCAAAGCACAATAAGTGGGCCCTGCACATGCAACAAATGGGCCCCCCACCAAATGGTCGGCGTGGATATAGAATGCATACATCAGGTGGGTCTCACGTCCCACGGACAATGTGGATAAGGCATACGTCATGGTGGTCCCCTGTCCCTAGACGGTGTGGATGAAATCGTATATCAAGGCGGACCACACGTTCATTGAATGGATAGACAGTGCGAATACAACACATCATGGGCCTAATACATATCACAATGGGCCTTGCCCATAGGCCTAAGATTCAAGTAGGTGGACCCATCATACGGACCTTAAATACAAGGTAGGTGGGCCCTACCACATGGGCCAAAACACATCATGATAAGCCTTATACACATCGCAATGGGCCGCATCACAGTGGGCCGCATACATTATAATGGGTTGCTCTAATAGGCCTCATATCATACATATCAAACGAGTTGCATCAATGGGCCGCACTAATATATCAAGGTGGGCCTCAGGGATGGGCCACAAACATATCAAGGTGGGCCATAAAAACATCATATTGGGCCTCGACAAAGGCCATAAACACATGGTGGGCCCTGCTCATGGGCCCTCAAATACACCACATATACGGTCATAATATATCAGGTGGGCCCAACAAATGGCCACAAAATATATCAAGGTGGGCCCGACAAATGGGCCACAAAATACATCAAGGTGGGCCTAATCATGTAAGCCTCGATCATTTATATCTAGGTGGGCATCAACATTGGGTCTCATATATCACATCGGGCCAAATCAATTGATCAATCGAATGGGCTGCGCTATTCATCCATCAACAGAGATCATTATAGAGCATTAAATAAATAAATAAATAAAATGAATCATATCCAAAGATCATTTGGACCATACTTCAACTAATAGTGGTGATACTAACTTCCCACTTTCAACTTCCAGTGGGCCCACCACAACTTTTAATTTCCATCCAGACTATCCCTATGGTCACAAGGACCTGGGGAGAAACAAATATCATATTGATCCAAGGCTTTTGTAACCCAAAAGGGGTTTAAATGGTAGGCATTCACTCCACTATTTTCTGTAGTGTGGTCCACTTGATAACTGGATCTGTATCATTTTTAGTCTCAAGCCTTAAGATGAGCTTTCAAAATGGTTGAGCGGCTTGGATACACACATGCATCATGGTGGGTGCCACCATCCAGTGGTGCGGACGGTGAGGACTGAACACATACCTCGCTGGTGGCTCCCACTAAAAGGGTTGACAATGTGCGTATAAGTACATACATCAGTGGGTCCCATGTGGGGCCCACCATAATATTTATCTGCCATCCAGACCGTTGCTAAGGTCATGTAGACCTTGGATGAAGAGCATTCCCGCCTATTCCGTGTTGATTCATGGTCATTTCGACGCATTTCACGATCATGCCCCTTCGCTTCACAGTCATTTCCGTTCACGGTCAATTCGCTTTACTTCACGGTCATTTCCATGCATTTCACGGTCATTCTCACCTATTTCGTGTTGATTCACGGTCATTTCGATGCATTTCACGGTCATGCCCCTTCACTTCACGGTCATTTCCGCGCATTTCACGGTCCAATCGCTACACTTCACCGTGAAATGCGTCGAAATGACCATGAATCAACACGGAATAGGCGGGAATGACCGTGGAATGCATGGAAATGACCGTGAAGTGAAGCGAATTGACCGTGAAATGCGCGGAAATGACCGTGAAGTGAAGGGGCATGACCGTGAAATGCATCAAAATGACCGTGAATTAACACAGAATAGGCAGGAATGACCGTGATATGTATGGAAATGGCCATGAAGTGAGGCGATTGGACCATGAAATGCACGAAAATGACCGTGAAGTGAAGGGGCATGACCCTGAAATGCGCCGAAATGACCGTGAAATGTATGGAAATGGCCATGAAGTGAGGCGATTGGACCATGAAATGCACGAAAATGACCGTGAAGTGAAGGGGCATGACCCTGAAATGCGCCGAAATGACCGTGAATCAACACGAAATAGGTGGGAATGACCGTGATATGTATGGAAATGACTGTGAAGTGAGGTGATTGGACCATGAAATGCGTGGAAATGACCGTGAAGTGAAGGGGCATGACCGTGAAATGCATCAAAATGACTGTGAATTAACACGGAATAGGCGGGAATGACCGTGATATGTATGGAAATGATTGTGAAGTGAGGCGATTGGACCGTGAAATGCGCAGAAATGACTGTGAACTGAAGGGGCATGACCGTGAAATGTACTGAAATGACTGTGAATCAACACGGAATAGGCGGGAATGACCGTGATTTCCATGCATATCATGGTCATTCCCGCCTATTCCGTGTTGATTCACGGTCATTTCGACACATTTCACGGTCATGCCCCTTCACTTCACGGTCATTTCCGTGCATTTCACGGTCAATTTGCTTCACGTCACAGTCATTTCCATGCATTTCATGATCATTCCCACCTATTTCATGTTGATTCACGGTCATTTCGACGCATTTCACGGTCATGCCCCTTCACTTCACAGTCATTTCCACGCATTTCATGATCCAATCGCTACACTTCACCGTGAAATGCATCGAAATGATCGTGAATCAACACGGAATAGGTGAGAATGACCGTGAAATGCATGGAAATGACCGTCAAGTGAAGCGAATTGACCGTGAATGCGTGGAAATGACCATGAAGTGAAGGGGCATGACTGTGAAATGCGTCGAAATGACCATGAATCAACATGGAATAGGCAGGAATGACTATGATATGCATGAAAATCACGGTCATTCCCGTCTATTCCGTGTTGATTCACGGTCATTTTGGTGCATTTCACAGTCAATTTCCTTCACTTCACAGTCATTTCCTTACATTTCATGGTCAATTCGCTACACTTCACAGTCATTTCCATGCATTTCACAGTCATTCCCGCCTATTCCTTGTTAATTCACAGTCATTTCGGCGCATTTCACGGTCATGCCCGTTCACTTCACGGTCATTTCTGTGCATTTTATGGTCGAATCGCTACACTTCACTGTGAAATGCGTCGAAATGACCGTGAATCAATACGGAATAGGCGGGAATGACCGTGAAATGCATGGAAATGACCGTGAAGTGAAGCGAATTGACCATGAAATGCATGGGAATGACTGTGAAGTGAAGGGAATTGACCGTGAAATGCACTGAAATGACCGTGAATCAACACGGAATAGGCAAGAATGACCTTGATTTCCATGCATATCACGGTCATTCTCGCCTATTCCGTGTTGATTCACGGTCATTTCGACGCATTTCACGGTCATCCCCCTTCACTTCACGGTCATTTCCGTGCATTTCACAGTCAATTCGCTTCACTTCATAGTCATTTCCATGCATTTCAAGGTCATTCCCGCCTATTCCGTGTTGATTCACGGTCATTTCAACGCATTTCACGGTGAAGTGTAGCGATTGGACCGTGAAATGCGCGGAAATGACCGTGAAGTGAAGTGGCATGACCGTGAAATGTGGTGAAATGACCGTGAATCAACACGGAATAGGTGGGAATGACCGTGAAATGCATGGAAATGACCGTGAAGTGAAGGGAGTTGACCGTGAAATGCGCCAAAATGACTGTGAATCAACACGAAATAGACGGGAATGACTGTGATTTCCATGCATATCACAGTCATTCCCGCCTATTCCGTGTTGATTCACGGTCATTTTGACGCATTTCAAGGTCTTGCCCCTTCACTTCACGGTCATTTTCGTGCATTTCACGGTCAATTCACTTCACTTCACAATCATTTCCATGCATTTCACGATCATTCCCGCCTATTCCGTGTTGATTCACGGTCATTTTGACGCATTTCACGCTGAAGTGTAGCGATTGGATCGTGAAATGCGCGGAAATGACCGTGAAGTGAAGGGGCATGACCGTGAAATGTGTCGAAATAACTATGAATCAACACGGAATAAGCAGGAATGACCGTGAAATGCATGGAAATGACCGTGAGGTGAAGTGAATTGACCATGAAATGTGCGAAAATGACCGTGAAGTGAAGGGGCATGACCGTGAAATGCGTCGAAATGACCGTGAATTAACACGGAATAGGCGGGAATGATCGTGATATGCATGGAAATCATGGTCATTCTCGCCTATTCCGTGTTGATTCACGGTCATTTCAGTGCATTTCATGGTCAATTCCCTTCACTTCACGGTCATTTCCATACATTTCATGGTTAATTCGCTTCACTTCACAGTCATTTCCATGCATTTCACAATCATTCCCGCCTATTCTGTGTTGATTCACGGTCATTTCGGCACATTTCACGGTCAAGCCCCTTCACTTCACGGTCATTTCCGGGCATTTCACGGTTCAATCGCTACACTTCACCGTGAAATGCATTGAAATGACTGTGAATCAACACGGAATAGGCGGGAATGACCGTGAAATGCATGGAAATGACCGTGAAGTGAAGCGAATTGACCATGAAACGCATGGAAATGACCGTGACATGAAGGGATTGACCGTGAAATGCATGGAAATGACCGTGAATCAAAACGGAATCGCTATGATTGACCGTAAAATGCATGGAATTGATCGCGAAGTTAAGCGAATTGACCGTGAAATGCATGGAAATGACCGTGAATCAAAACGGAATTGCCGGGATTGACCGTGAAGTGAAGCGAATTGACCGTGAAATGCATGGAAATGACCGTGAAGTGAAGGGAATTGACCGTAAAATGCATGAAAATGACCGTGAATCAAAACGGAATCGCCAGGATTGACCGTGAAATGCATGAAAATGACCGTGAAGTGAAGCGCATTGACCGTGAAATGCATGGAAATGACCGTGAAGTGAAGGGAGTTGACTGTGAAATACATGGAATTGATCGCGAAGTAAATGAAATGAGCGAAATTGACCACGAATTGATTGAAATTGACCGTGAAGTGAATCAAATGGATTTTTGACCATCAACCTAATGGAATCTTGAAAAATAACCAGGTTAGTTGGCTAAAGTAGCTTCTCCTACCCCAAAATCATATAGGGTACGTCAAGTAACTAATTTTGGTTTAGAAGATATTCTTGTTAAATGAAAAAAGAAAGAAATGAAAAAAAAAAAAGAGAAATTTTTTTTATATGCTTATATATACATATTTATATAAATATGTATTAGAGAAAATTATAAGTAGAATGAAGTTCTCCATGTAAAAAAATAAAAAATAAAAAAAATTTTAAAAAAATTCATAGATTGGCACAGACTACAGTTATGGCTACGGTTATAATCCGTAGCTATAGGGGTCGTCAGATGGGCGTGGCCCCGCCAGATCGGCGCGCCCCCGCCGGATAGGTCAGCGAGTGGCGCGGGCACCCTAGTTCGGCGCGCCCACCCCGGACAGGCCCCTTTAGCTACGGATTTTGGTAGGTATGGCTACGGTTATAATCCGTAGCCAAATCTCTGTATCCAATAAAATAAAAATCTGTTTTTTTTTTTTTTAACGTCGAATCTTTATTGTTTTTTGGGTCCCATCATGAGGTCTATGTTATATCCAAACCGTACATCTATTTGGCGAGCTCATATTAAGGCTTGAGATAGAAAATAAGACAGATCTAACTATCAAGTGGACCACACTTTAAAAGGAAGTGGGCAATTGAACGTCTACCATTGAAACCCTTTTAGGGGTTACAGAAGTTTTGGATTATTATGAAATTTATTTTTCCTCTTCATCTAGGTCTTTGTGACCTTATGAATAGATTGTATGGAAAATAAATGTTATGGTGGGCCCTACAAAGTTTCAACTGTGAAAATCAAAATTTTGCTACTCTTTGTGGTGTGGTCCAGTTGATCTTTGGATATGATTTTTTTCCTCAAAAAATCTAAACCTAGTGGAAGAAAACTTCTTTATAGTGCAAAATTCATTTCCTATTTCTGGTCGCCGGATATTTTGATGAGTGGCGTGGATATATAAAGGCCGCAACTATTTCAGTGTGGATATACATTTGAGATATCAAGGTTACCCATGGTAAAGGCCGCAACTAATCCTCTCTGGGGAAGTTACTAAAGGCGTGCCTCCTCACCCAATCTGTGGAGCTCATAGAGATTCTCATGAAAGATCCACTCCATCCATCAGTTTATAAACATAAAAATAAAACAGGAAGAGAAAAATCAGGCAGATCTAAAACTTAAGTGGCCCACGCCACATGAAACAACATGAATTGAATGACCACCATTGGAAATTTTGTGGGGGCCACAAAATTTTTATATCAGTACAATCTTTGTTCTTAGAGATTATTTGAGTGGTAATTACCCTATGAATGGTTTGGATGGCATATATACATCATGGTCGGCTCGAGGAAGATTTCAACCGTTGACATTATTTTTTCACTGTTTCTTGTGGTGTGGCCTACGTAAGTTTTGGATCTGTGTTACTTTTTACGTTACTTCTTACTGTGATGTTTAGAAAGTGATGGACAGAGTGGATTTATCATAGTCATCTCTATTGGGACGCAATTTGGCTAGTGTCCCTGTAACTAGCCCGCTAGTGGTCGGTGCTACGTGGGCTCTGTTCCGGTGTATGTGTTTTATCCATGCGGTGCATCCATTTTTATAGATCATTTTAGTGCTTGATCCCAAAAACGAAGGGAATATAAATCTCAGGTGGATCACACTGAAAATAGTAGTGATTGAATGTCTACTTTTAAAATCCTCCTGGCCGGGCAGGGCTCTGTGGGGCCCACCATGATGTAAGTGTTTTATCCTCACCTTTCATCATTTTCCTCAGTTCATTTTAATATTTCATCCAAAAAATGAGGTAGGTCCAAGGCATAAGTGAACCACAAAGTAGGGATTGAACGTCCACCATTAAAAACTTACTGGGAGCTGGAGAAGTTTCGGATCAAGCTGATATTTATCACCACAACTTTAGCTGTGGACCTACCTCATTTTTAGGATCAAACCTTAAAATGATCTGAAAAAAAGAGATGAACGGCGAGGATAAAACATTTACATCAAGGTGGGCCTGCAGCCTCACGCGGACGGATTACCCGGACGTAGGACGGGAAATTTGGGACTGTGGACCCCACCTTTTATCCAGCTGTTTTTATGAAACAATACAAACTTTACTTTGGAACTTAGACTTGCTCGTACGGACAGTGAATTTGAGAACGAAAATACCCCTCCTTTCATGGAAACCGATTGGGTACTCCGCCTGCCACCAGCCAATGGCGGATGGTCGATGGTCTGTGGGCCCCACCATGATGTATGCTTTTCATCCATGCCGTCTATATATTTTTCCAAATCATTTTATGGTATGCGACCAAAAATGAGGTATATCCACATCTCAAATGTACCACATTATAGGAAACAGTGTTGAATGAGCGTCGACCATTAAAACTTTTAGGGGGCCCACTGTGATGTTTGTGAGAAATCCTCCCCGTCTAAGTTCATTCATAGGGTCACAAAGACCTGGATGAAGAGGAAAAAAAATTTCATAATGATCCAAAACTTCTGTAACCCCTAAAAGAGTTTCAATGGTAGACGTTCAATTCCCCACTGCCTTTTACAGTGTGGTCCACTTGATAGTTAGATCTATCTTATTTTTCCTCTCAAGCCTTAATATGATCTCACCAAATAGATGGACGGTTTGGATATAATACAGATCTCGTGATGGGACCCACAAAAGCAACACAAAAAAAAAAAAATGGTCAGCAAGGCAGCTACTACCAATGCACGGTGTCACATATTGCTACTGGCTACGGTTATAATCCGTAGCTATAGTGTGTCGAAAATTGCACGATTTTTTAGGCTAACTCGCTGGACAGTTCTGGACGTTTTCGATAATATCGAAAGACCTTCGATACATATCGAAGGTGATATTTACGTATAGCTACGGATTATAACCGTAGCCATAACTGTAGTCTGTGCCAGTTTATACAATTTTTTATCTTATTTTTTCTATTTTTATTTTTTTACATGGAGAACTTTATTCTACCTACAATATTCTCTAATACATATTTATATAAATATGTATATATAAGCATATAAAAAAAAATTCTCTCTTTTTTTCATTTCTTTCTTTATTCATTTAACAAGAATATCTTTTAAACCAAAATTAGTTACTTAACATACCCTATATGATTTTGGGGTAGGAGAAGCTACTTTAGCCAACCAACCTAGTTATTTTTCAATATTCCATCAGGTCGATGGTTGAAAATCCATTTCATTCACTTCACGATCAATTTCATTCATTTTATTTACTTCACGATCAATTCCATGCATTTCACGATCAATACCAGCGATTCCCCTTCACTTCACGATCAATTCCATGCATTTCACGGTCAATTCCCTTCACTTCACGGTCAATTTCGTGCATTTCATGGTCAATTCCCTTCATTTCACGGTCAAACAGAAATTGAGTGGGGCAAACTAGAAATTCAGCGGGTCAAACTATAAATTGAGCGGGGCAAACATGAAATTGAGCGGGGCAAACTAGAAATTGAGCGGGGCATACATGAATTTCAGCGGGGCAAACATGAAATTGAGCGGGGCAAACTGAAAATTGAGCGAGGCAAACATGAAATTGAGCAGGGCAAACTACAAATTGATCGGGGCAAACATGAAATTGAGCGGGGCAAACTAAAAATTGAGCGGGGCAAATATGAAATTGAGCGGGGCAAACTAGAAATTGAGCGGAGCAAACATGAAATTGAGCGGGGCAAACTAGAAATTGAGCAGGGCAAAAATGAAATTGAGCGGGCCATGCTTCAAATTGATGACTCAAGTTTGCCCCGCTAAAATGAAATTGATGGCTCATTTTAAGGCATGCTTCAAAAAATGAAGTAGATCCAGGCCCAAGCTACGGAGCTGGAAGTGGCTGCAACAACCTGTGCCGAGGTCGAGACCTTACAGATGGCCCTGAGGGTCTCCCTCTCCTCTTTGTTAATTCAGGTTTCTTTATTATTGCTTTGATTTCTTATAGCTCCATGCTATTTCACTTTTTCCCTTTAATTTGAACACTCAAAGGAAACAATTTGTTTGTCTCACATCTGATAACTTTTCAACGTAAGAGGGATGTTTAGTTCATAAAATTGGTTCTTCCATTGACTATCGGAAAATGATGTCTGCAAAGTTTCTATTCCCTCACTTATAGGTCAAGTAAACATCCATTCCTTGCTAATAATGGCAGTTCGCCCCGCTGAATGCAAACGATTGCACAAGCAGAGAGAATGCAAATGATTTGTTACATCTTGTCCTATAAGTGAAAAGCCACCCAATTTTTAAGAGTATATTAGGTGTACCCCAGCCTCACCCAAAGTGATGCAACCCTTACCATGAGGCATTTTTACAAACACCTGAACTGTAATTTCAAAAACCCACTGTCTTACAAATAAATACAATGGTTTTACAGGTGTTTTATCAAACACCTTCTAATTAACATAAAAACCATTAAAAAAAAAGAGAGAAAAAAGGTATTTGTTTAATGTACATGTTTGCCCCGCTAAATTTTCGATTTGCCCCACTAAATTTCTAGATTGTCCCGCTCAATTTCATGTTTGCCCTGCTCAATTTCATGTTTGCCCCGCTCAATTTTCAGTTTGCCCCGCTCAATTTCTAGTTTGCCCCGCTCAATTTCTAGTTTCTCGCTCAATTTTCAATTTTCTTTTACCCGCCAATTTCAGTTTGCCCCGCTCAATTTCATGTTTGCCCCACTGAATTTCACGTTTGCCCCACTCAATTTCTAGTTTGCCCCGCTCAATTTCATGTTTGCCCCGCTCAATTTCTCGTTGGCCCCGCTCAATTTCATGTTTGCCCCTCTCAATTTCATGTTGATTGACATGACGAGGGAGGGTGTAAACACAAAGCTAGACATATGAACAGATGCTTTAGAATCTGAAGGATTTAAAATTAGTTAGACTAAAATAGAGTATATGGAGTGCAATTTTAGTAATAATAAGAGTGAGAACGAGGAATTAGTAAAGATTGCTTACTTGGATTGACAATTCATGAGAGTGGATAGATAGAGAAGGATATTGCCCATAGAATTCGAGCGAGGTGGAAGAAATGGAGATGTGCCTCTGGAGTTTTATGTGATCGTCGTGTACTCACTTAAATTGCCCTAATCCCATTGACTAAGGATCAAGGCAAGCAGGAGCCCTGTAGCAAGGGGATAGATTGAAGAGGCACATAATCCCCCCTCCCCTCTTTCCTTACCATCATCGTCAAATGAAAGTAGAGTTGTGGCTGCTCTCTACTTTTGCTTGTAGACTTCTTCTCCTTCGCGCTTCAAGTGACAAAATGTGAAGCAGAGGTAGGTGAAGAACATGTGGTTCCTAGCAAAAATGGTTATGAAATAGATGTTGAACAACAAAGTTTGATTTTAGAAAAGCACCATCACTATGGGAATGTACACACGGTAAAAAAAGTTATGTCAATCCGTTGAGATATGGTATGCTACAAGTGAATATTTGAGACAAAAAATGCATCCTAATTTAGGATGACTGATCCTTCTAATCTAGTCCATATAATGTCCTTTTCGGGAGTGTACATGTGAAGAAATGATCAAAAGGGTCGTATTTGTTAGGAAATTGGGAGTTCTTATCATAATGCATGACAATTTAATGGGGGGATTCACTGCAAATACTAGCTTGGCTCATTATTGCCAAAACAATGGTCTACTTCTTCACATCCATTCAATTGGGTTGGTTTGTCTATTCCTTTCTATTGAAAAGGAGTCAGTTGTCCACGTGAGTCACCTTCTTCTAGGCTCCACGAAAATTTTTATAAGATGGCTCTAAGATCAACCATGCTTTATGGGACAAAATTTTGGGCAGTTAAAAACAAAATGGCCATTGGATGAGTGTAGCTGAAATGAGGATGTTAAGATAGATGAGTGACAATATAAGAAAGGATTAGATTATAAATGAATGCATTTGAGGGAATTTTGTAGTAGCGCCAATAGATAACAAGATGAGGGAAAGTAGAGTTAGATGGTTTGGTTATGTGCAATGGAGACCAAGAATTGCGCCAGCTAAAAGGAGTGAATTGGTACAAGTTGAAGGCTCTGAAAGGGCAAGGGGAAGGCCCAAAAGGACGTGAGTGGATGTAGTAATAAAGGACTTGATGAGCTATGGTCTAATTGAAGTTATGGCCTCTTAAAGAGTGGAATGGTGGAAAAGGATTCATGTAGCCAAACCAAACAGATGGTGAATGGATTACTTCATTACTCAAAAAAGAACCAAACAGAAAAATACAAAGATGAGCCAAACAAATGCAAAATCAAGAGCCTACCAACAACAATATAATTTTTGTTGTTGTCCCAACCATCACATACAATCCATTCCCCCATCACTGCCTTTCACTTTCCCATAGAATCTCTTCCCAATATGCAAAAAATTTGATAATGCACAAATCCCCTTGCCTGACTATTTAATGAAGTCCAGTCCATGACCAACCTGAAAACTCTATTTGCTACTATCCTGGGAGAACTCTCATTCCCTTTGAAAACATGAACCATTTCTCTCTTTCCACAATGACCCCATTGTCGCATTTAGTGGGACCCTATAACTACGGATTATAACCGTAGCTATAACTGTAGCTTCCATATATCGAAAATCTTTCGATATTATCGAAAAAGTCTAGAACTGTCCAGCGAGTTTGCCTAAAAAATCCTGCAATTTTCGATACATATCGCAATGTTTTCGATATGTATCGAAGCTATAGCTACGGGTTATAGCCGTAGCCATAACTGTAGTCCGTAAAAGGCTATAAATTTTTTTTCCTATTGCGGTTGATGTCAGATCGGCTACGGTGCTTATTGCTATGATTAAAATCCGTAGCTATAGGTCTATGGTCATTACTCAATATTAGTTATCGATGCTATCAATCATGTCTCGATATTATCGATGACTTATGCTCGTACTATCGAACATATCTCGATATTATTGAAAATTCATCCATTTTTCGAGTTTTGTTGCTGGAAAATTTGGCATTCATCTTCAATATTATCAATAATCTATCGCTACGGTTATAATCCGTAGCCATAGGTCTACGGTCATTTTCTCATCTCTTTTCCCCACAAGTACTATTACTTTATCAACTTTCTTCTTCACACCTGATGCAAAAATAAATAAATAAATAAAGCAAAACAAAATTTTTTTTAAAAAAAAAAAAAAAAAAAAAAGAAAGAAACAAAGCATTAGGACACCATAGAGAATGTAACCTTAAAAGGTAATGTTTTGCTCGTCTGAGCTTCATGGGCAACATCTTCCTACAACATGAGAAGGCTCAAATTATGAAAGGAGCAAGTATCAACAGGATTCTTGTCCTATTTCGGAATAGGATGGTGTAGTGATGAGAATGCATTCAGACCAATATTTGAATTACAATATATTTTATAATATAACTCATGTAATTTGAAGTCTGG
Organism: Magnolia changhungtana; assembly: GCA_030180095.1. Classification (NCBI taxonomy): domain Eukaryota; kingdom Viridiplantae; phylum Streptophyta; class Magnoliopsida; order Magnoliales; family Magnoliaceae; genus Magnolia; species Magnolia changhungtana. Next base: position 437,355 of record JASAUF010000056.1, on the reverse strand, counting down.
CTTAGTTTCTAACTTCCATCTGCCTGGCTTCAATAAATGCCCAATGTGATGAATGTTGCTCTGGTTGCTTTGGTAGTTCACATGGTTGGAGTTGATTATAAAGAGTGCTCCATGTAGAAACCTCTGCCATGTACTTCCTAAAAGCCAACCCAAATTCATAGGAGAAGACTAAGATAATAATGGTGATGATGATGCATTTGTAAATTCATACACATATACAAACATACATACTTATAGAAATATATAGATATGCATATGCACATATAGATATAGATACAGGCGTTTGGTTTTGATTGTATATGGCGATCACACAATGCAATTCTTGAGATTTCGGAAAAGTCCATCTTTTTCATAGCCAACAATCATGGCCACCTAAGACCTATCACTTGCCATGAAAGAGAAAAAACTAACAACATGTGAATCTGTTTGGACTCAAGCCCTCAACAATAAGACCCAAAAGCTCGACCCCACTATCTCATGAGATCCCCATGCCATCCCTTCTTTTAGTGAAGTAAATTGTACAAATCTTGTGGGATGCCTATCAAACAAAGATCAAATTGATGACTAATTCGATTTCCATGATAAATGAATTAGATTATAGAACCTGAATTGTAAATCGTAGGATGTTAACCACAAGCTCATGTTATGAGAACCCAAAATGTGATTCAAGATCATGATAGTCCAAGGGACACCGAGAGCTGATTGGAGGTCACCATTCTCTTGATAACCATAGAAAACACGTGCACAACCCTATACTCAACTCAAGCATGCCCTTGTAAATCATACATGTAAATCCCAATAACGAAAGTGTTCTCCCTTTGGCTCCAAAAACCATATCGAAGAGTTCTCAATAATAACCAAATTGTCAAGTGGGGAGAAAAGGAACATAAAGCGGTTGAACTTTGTGGATACCAAAGGCAAGGTCATGTTGGGCTCAATTGAGCAGAGCAACCTACCCCTCACTACAACTTGGGTTTGGATCAATTGAGATGGGGTCGGGTTCACTCGGGTTGTCATGGTCTTGAAAACATGAAATTGACCTTATCTACCATGAAATTAAGCATGAAATTTAAATAAGCCTCGATGAAATTTATCGAAGCAAACTGGAAATTGACCGGGGCGAACATGAAATTGAGCAGGGCGAGCATGAAATTGAGCAAACGAAATTGGAAAATTGAAATTGAGCGGAGCAAACTAAAAATTAAGCGGGGCAAACATGAAATTCAGCTGGGCAAGCATGAAATTAAGCGGGGCAAACATGAAATTGAGAACCTTTCAAGTCGAAAGAAAAATAGATAATGCATTGGCTCCTTACCCCTAGCTCGAACATCAACCTCTAAAGCTATATCGGCGAATAGCTACTGCAACAAGTTGAGTCACTGAGATTGAAATGCTAGTGCCTACAAAGACAAAACAACCATTGATCAAACATGTCAACTTACATGCGTTTGGGCCCATGTAAATACTTGGAATTGGTTTCCTGTTGGAATCCATTTCTACCAAGATGCTAGTTGTCAATGACCATGAACTTCATCTCAAAATCAACAATCTTATCTTGACCTTCAAAAATGACAAAACCCAGATCAGTAATAAAATTACATCCAAAATAACTTTCATCATATAATATAGAGTTTTGCTAAGCACACACCTATTAAAAAAAAAAAAAAAAAAAAAAAAACTGAAAAAGAGCTCACTTCATTGTAAGTGACTTATAATTGAAAATCACTTGCAAGTTGCAACTTAGAAACTTACATGCATCCAGATTATGTTAATAATATTAGTTGGTGTTAAACGTGATATATGCATCTTGGTTTTGAAAGTGAATAAGAGATGTTAGATTTGTTATTTTCTTCTCCATTGTCTCTCTCTCTCTCTCTCTTTTTATTTTATTTATTTTATTTTTTAATCATTGCTACTTTGTTGATTGAGAGGGTGATTAGTTTAGATCCAAGCACCTGCATGGTTGCACCTAATACAACAAGTTTCTCTTCCCTTGTTTGGAAGGCCTTCGAATGCCTATGTCTCAGCTACAGTTACATTAGTATAGCCATTCTCCACAAGATGCCATAACTCTATGGATTTAAAGAGAACCTTCGTTTCGATGCTCTAGTGGTCATCCAGAGGTTCCCACAAAACCTCAAGAGTTGTGGTAGAATCATCCCATTCATGGCCATGATTCACATTGACACAACACAATTGAATCGATCAATTATCAAGATTGTTTTTTCTTTTAATGCGGTTGAGTGGCTTCTAGACAACCCAATCTGCATTACTAAAGTGCATACATATTTCTTTGGTGTATGATATCAGTCAGCTGAGAGTACTGATTCCTAAAATCTCTTTTGTACCCAACACCCAAAAATCAAAGATTTTGAGCTTTGGAATCAGTGTTGCATTGTTAAAAACATCTTAACCATCAGGTAATGCTTTTACATTGATTAAAATGAGTGGGGCAAGCATGAAAATAAGCGGGGCAAGCATGGAATTGAGCAGGGTAAACTAGGAATTGAGTGGGGCAAGCATGAAATTGAGCGGGACAAACTAGGAATTCAGTGGGGCAATCACGGAATTGAGCGGGGCAAACATGAAAATGAGCGGGGCAAACTAGGAATTGAGCGGGGCAAACCTGAAAATTGAGTGGGGTAAGCTAGGAATTGAGTGGGGCAAACAAGAAAATGAGCGGGGCAAGCACGAAATTAAGTGGGGGCAAACATGAAATTCAGCGGGGCAAGCACGAATTTGAGTGGGGCAAACATGAAAATGAGCGGGGCAAACTAGGAATTGAGTGGGGCAAACTTGAAATTCAGCGGGGCAAACTTGAATTTGAGCGGGGCAAACTAGAAATTCAACTGGGCAAACAAGAAATTCAGCGGGGGAAACTTGCATTTGAGCGGGGCAAACTACAAAATCAGCAGGGCAAACTAGGAAATCAGCGAGGCAAACTGAAATTGAGCAGGGGAAACATGAAATTTAGCGGGGCAAACTAGAAAATCAGCGGTGCAAACTTAACATATAATTTCATGCATTGAGCCAAAAAACTAAACGTATCCAATGTTCAAATGGATCACACCACATAAAAATTTTGAATTGAACTTCTCATGTAGATCATTTCTTAAGGGCTACAGAAGTTTTGGATCAAGCTTATAATTGTGTTTTCTATTAATCCATGTATATATGATCTTATGAATAGGTTTGATAACAAACAAGCATCATTGTTGGGCCCATTATGGTTTCAACAGTGGAAATCATTATGCCCACTATTCCCGTGGTATGATCCACTTGATCTTTTGATATGCTTCAGATTGGGGCTAAGCCGCTAAAATTAGATGGAAGAACAGATGGACGTCGTGGATATACTACATACATTCAATGTGGGCCCATCTGAGTTTACTTAATACAATAAGAGTGTACTGACTAACTCAGTACGTAATCCGATTACGCTTGCTACGCCTCACAATGATGTTTTATTTGTAATACATTATGTTCATCGGATTATGTATACACCAAAACCCCATATGTGGGAGGGAACCTAGACATTGAACGGGGCAAACATGAAATTGAACGGGGCAAACATGAAATTTAGCAGGGCAAACAGAAAATTCAGCAGGGGAAACTAAAAAATCAGTGGGGCAACCTAGAAAATCAGTGAGGCAAACATAAAATTGAGTAGGCAAACTAGAAAATCAAAGGGCAAACGTGAAATTGAGCGGGGGAAACATGAAATCAATGGGGCAAACTAAAAAATCATTATGCCCACTGTTTCCAGCGGTATGATCCACTTGATATTTTGATATGCTTCAATTTTGGGCTCAACCCCTTAAATTAGATGGAAAAACCGATGGATGGCATAGATATACTACAAGAAACCAATGTTCGGTGCTCTGTGGGCCCCATCATGATGTATGTGTTTCATCCATGCCGTCCATCTATTTTTATAGATCATTTTATGATATTAAACAAAAAATGAGGTATATCCTGATGTCCATTGGACCACATTATAGGAAATGAACATCGACCATTAAAAACGTTTTGGGGGGCATAAAAGTATTGAATTAAGATGATCTTTGTTTTTAGCCTTCATCTGGGTCTTTATGACCTACTAAACAGATTGGATTTCAGATAAACAGTACAATGGGCCTCAGGAGGATTTAAATGATGGATATCCAATCACTATTGTTTTCTTGTAGTGTGGTACATCTAAGATTTATATCCCTCTTATTTTTAGGATAAAGCCCTAAAATGATCTTTACAAATGGATGAACGGAATGGATGAAACACATATATCATGGTGGGGCTCACGGAGCACCGACCACCAACCACGGGGCTGGTGTCAGGGGGAGTAGCCAATCCGTTTCCTATACTACATATATTCAATGTGGGCCCAACTGAGTTTAAAATATACCTGTGGTGCGTGATTTCTTCACTGGACCGACCATTTTCAGAAGAAGACAAAATGCTAATAATGGGGCTCACAAAATGAGTTTTTTTGGTCATTCTCATGGAAACGGAGTGAGGAAAGGGGGTGAAAGCAGCAGTGGAAAGGGAGATGAAAAGCAAACAGTGGAAAGGGAGAGGAAAAGTAGACAGCAGTGAAAAGGAGGGGTATTTTCGTCATGAAATTCGGTCTCTGCACGTGCAGGTCTAAGTTCCAAAACAAAGTTTGTAGTGTTTCATAAAAACAGTTGGATAAAAGGTGGGGTACACAGTCCTAAATTTCTCCCGTTTACTCGACATCTCCGACCTGAGCTCACTATTCAACTTGCATCCTTTCATAGGAATTTCCTACGCTGAAATGCTAGGCGGGGCCACCTTGATTTTTGTGAGAAATCCACTCCGTCCATCCGTTTTAAGAGATCATTTTAGGTCACATCACAAAAAGCAAGGTGTATCCAAAATTCAAGTGGGCCATTCGAAAGGGAAAACCGTGGAAAGAGTATTCTATTGTTAAAACTTCCCTGGAATCTACCTTGATGTTTATATGCCATCCAAACCGTTTATAAGGAAATTCCCACTGGGGTGAAGTGAGAAAACCAAAATTTTTTCCTAATATGAAACTTTGTGGCCATACCAATGTTTCAAACGGTGGTCACTGAATAAACGTTGTTTCCTCCCGTGCGGTCCACTTTAGTTTTGGATCCACCTTAATTTTAGTTGAACGTCCTAAAATGATCTCTAAAAACGGATGCACGGTGTGGATTTCTCATGAACATCAACATGGGCCCCGGTTAGCATCCTTGCACAGGAACTTTCTGCGAAAGGTTTCCACGTCCAGAGCAGAGCCCTCTTGCCTTAATAGCCAAGAGAAATGCCGCAACGGCTCTGTTCGGTAAAATAAAAAATCAAATCTCTAGCCAAGAGAAATGCCGCAATGGCTCTCTGTTCGGAAAAAGCAAAAAATCAAATCTCTCCCTCATTCGGCTTCTCTCGCCGAGCGCCCTCTCCCTCAACGGTCCTCCCTAAACGGTATTCTATTGCCCCATGAAGCCCTCAATCTCTCTCTTCTCTGTAATGGCGATGATGGTGAGATGATGATGAGATAATGATGATGTGATCTGGTCCATTAATCTGCATTTTCAAGGCATCAAAACCCTGGCAACAACCACCAGGTCATCTCTCTCTCTGGTCGAATGTTCTTTAATCTCCTGTTCTTCGACATGCGATTCAGAAATTTCTAGCGCGAATGGATGTATTGTGTCTCTCTTCTTTTGATTTGATTTATTAATCGGCCTCTGGAAAATCAATTCTCCATCCGAATTCTGCTACGATTATGGTCTCTGGATAGGTTTTATAATGCCATCAACGGTATTGTGAATTCTTTTTCAAAAAAGGGTAGTTTGGTCCTTTTTTGAGGAAATCGAGATTTTTTTTAATTAAGAATTCATTAGCATGTTGGATTGGGTGATCTAGGGTTTGGATAGTTTTATTTTTGTGTTCTTCTTTTTGGCAATCATTTTGGTTTTTTCTTTATCATTTGTAGAGATTGTTCATGAGGACATTATGGATTCGAATTGGTTCTAATAAGGGTTTTAATATGTTCATATAGGGCGGTCTTTCTAATTTTTTTTCCTTATTATATATATATAGGATATCGGTTAATGTATTGAGTTTCCGATCAAGAATTCTGTAGGTTTTTGGATTGGTTTTAGTCAAGAATCTTCAATGGGTTCAGATGGATTCATTGATCAGAATTCTTTAAAATTTGGTATTTTGGTCCTTTTATGGTCCCCTTACAGGGATTGGTTATGAGGATATTGACTCCCAACTTGGGAATTCATTAACCCTTTTAGCTTTGGATCGTTGAAGGCTTTGATAGCTTTACTTAATGGAATTCTTTCGGAAAATAGGGAATGGGTCTCCCTCTCTTATTATTATTAATTTCTTTTTTCGTTCTTTTTTTCTTTCCTTCCTTGAGAGATCTGCTGTGAGGAAATTTGATTTTCTTATTTGAAATTTGTTCTGAATGATTCAATCATTTCATTTCTTCCTTTGTGGAGCCTTCCTTGCCAGTCTTACAACTCGTATCTCATAGGAAGCTTGCTAATTTTCAATCCACCTATTTCTACATTCTTGTTTCTTTTCAATGTTGGAAGTTGGCATAGGCCATGGAAGCATGCCCATCGTTCAAAGTATCGTCCAGTATGACTTGGCATTGTGAGATTCATATTGGTTTTGGTGGCACCCGTTCCAAGTCGGACCACTTGTACAACTATGTTTCTTTATTTTAGAATTTAAATTGTGCTACTACAAGTAATTTCTCATCTAGTCCTAATCCTTATAAACCTCCTTCTGTTGGTGGTAGCACAAGTAACATCCCATGCATTTAGGGAAATCATCAATCCTAAGTGCTCCGATCCCTCTTATTTTCATTTTTCACTTGAATCTTTTATTCAAACAATTCAGTTCTGTTTTCTTAATAGGAGATTTGGATTTTTTTCCTGCTTTTGCCTGTGCTATTAACCGATTTTACCTTGATCTTTTCCCTTTTCAATCCATCTGCATATTTTCGTCTTAAAAATTTCTTTTGAATTAATTTCTCCAAAGAATTCAACAGTTTTCAAGCGGTCTTTGCACTTAATTCTTCAAAGATGCCGTCAATTTGCCAAATTCCAATTGATTAAAAAAAGACTCCTATTTGATCCAGTTTTCAACTTCTTTATTTGAACAAAAGAAAGTGCTCTTTTTCCCCTGCTTGTATATTCTTTTCCCCTCGTTTCATCTTTTCCTGTCTATCTTATGTTAGCATGAAGGACTTCTCTTGCTTGGATCTCATTTATAATTAGTCGTCGTTGGCGGGCAAAGACTTTATATAGATGTATCCATTGTCCGTTAAACCTGATAGCTTCTTCAAGATTGAAGTTAGCTAAGGAGTTGTCTATATATGTATGAATTTCTTTAGCATATTGGTTATGAGGAACTATTAATCTAATCGATCTCTAGCTTCTCTTATTTGTCTGAAATATTGTTGATACCAAAAGGAGAGTTGCACACGGAATTAACAAAATTCAAAAGAACAGAATAAACTAAAGTTTTCAGAACGGAAATTAGGGTTTCGCCATCAGACCTTAGCTCATAATATTGTATCGAAGTTTTTGCATTAGTGAAATGTCTTTTCCATATCTCCATCTTTCTTTACTTATGTAAGATAATATGAAAATGTTGTGGATCTGCGCATTCCATGAATAGCCTTAACCTTGTTCCTCGCCATTGAGCCGTTGCCATTAGCCGTTAGCATGGTGCGTTAGGCGTTGAGGCGTAGGTTGTTATTGCAGTGGGAACTTGCCGTGGTGATCTGAAGATGCTGGTTGACTGGTTTTGGTATTCAGATTCCTTTTCCGAATCCAAAAGTGACTCCATGATCATCTTGATGCATATGGACAACATTCATTGTCCCCTCAGCCAAATACGAATGGCTTATAATGCCATTTGGATTGAAAAATGCACCCCAGATCTTCTAGAGAAGAATGGATGACATTTTTAGAAGCCACCAAGACTACATTGACGACATCCTCATTGCCTCTAAAACCTAGAAGAACACAAAGAACACGTCAAAGCTATAATCGATGAGATCAAGAAAGATGGTCTTATCATTTCACCCACTAAGTGTGAAATTTCGCAATATGGTGATATTAGACAAGGGAGATAATATTCAATATTATCTATTCGAAGAACAGAAGGCAATTATACATTGCACATGGTGGAATAAAGAGACTTATACCCGTTATCCACCTATAGACAAATCTGTTCAAGTCAAGTTCGAATTGAAATGGTCACCCACTCCTCATTTGTGTGAAGAATGTGGAAATTACATAGAAGGAATAGACAATGAACACGATTGTCTCATGATCAACCATGAATCAGGTGTTTGCTTCTGTAACGCCCTGAAAATCGGGGGTCGAACATAAACTCAACTCCCGAGTTCCAGAACACCACTTATGCAACAAAATGAATGATGATTGAATGTTGACTGTATTTGTGCATTGAACATGAGTGAGATTAAGCCAAAACAGAATATCATACTCCAGAGACAATAAATTAGCAAGCGGAAGACTGTGATAGGTAGATAAAATATATAAACTGTGGTGAGTCTCCAGAGTGTGATAAAGTTACCAGGTTAAATAATTACAAGTAAATTATACCAAGTTGTGTAGTATGATCTAGTCAACATCCCTGTAGCCCCGACAATCAAGGTACGGCTCTCACGAAGCCGCCAGAAAACAGCATATACGAGAAAGCATTCCCGTCATCATAGAAGTCCGGCTCCGCCTCAGAAATAGCGTCGCCATCTGCAATCAGACAAAGTCTGGTGGGTGTTCGGAACACCGTCCCGTATCGTGGGAGTGAGTGATCAACTCAGTGGAACAATAAAGCATAGGTTAACATGTTATCAATTCAATCAAGCAGTAATGATAAAGCAGTACAAATCAACAATTCTAACTACTCTTATTAAATGCAAGTATGAAATGACATGATGTATGCCCTTGCCAAACCATCCTTAGCGACATCATCTTACGTTCGCGAATGCTTAACTCCCTCAGTGCGCCACATCTACTAAGCACATGCGGTGCGATGATGATCATGATTACCGAGTTATTATTAGTCCATTTCAAACAGCAGTATTGGGAAACTAAGGTACCTCCCTTGTATCATTCCCAAACATGATCCATTCTAGGGTCGTCAGTCCTAGTTAATCTCATACGATATTATGGTTTGAGAGGCGTAGCGAAAGCATCACAAAGGGCTCGTCACCCGTCAGCACGGATACAGATCTCACCGTATGCGGCTCAATTGCTGACCGTCAGCTCGAGTACAGGTCTCACCGTACTCGGCTCAATCACTAGCCGTCAGCTCGAGTACAGGTCTCACCGTACTCGGCTCAATCACTAGCTGTCAGCTCGAGTACAGGTCTCACCGTACTCGGCTCAACTCATACTCTAGTTGCTGTGAAAGACTCGTCGCCAATCACAGACTCTTGGAGTATACTCGAAGATACTACGGAGGACTTGTCACCCATCAGCACGAGCACAGGTCTCACCATACTCGGCTCTCGCCGTAAGTATCGACAGCTCGAATATAGTGTCCCATACCACCATAATCAGCTCACGAGTCTAGTTGCTCACTGGTCACTACGGGGAGGCACGTGGCCCCAGCGTAGGCCGACAGCTCGACCACGGTGTCCCATACCACCATGCCCGGCTCATGAGTCTTAGCGGATCGAGTACCATGGTTAAAAAGGATTTCAATTGGTAAGTTTGGTATCTAGGTTCGGGCATTAGCGATCAAACATGGTGAACATACATAAGACGGATCGGGTTACTTGACGAGCTCGGCTAGCTCGAGCGCACAACAAGTTAAACGACATGAAGTGCATAAACACTTCGTGTGGCCAACCACTATCGCCAACCGAAGTACGACTCGGGTTCGTCGAACACATCTCACGTGGCAAATGAATCGCACCACGAATTCAATTCACAATGCAGGATTATCGGACTATAATCATAGCCCCAAACATGATAACTTGCGGATAGATAAAGCGATAATGGATCAAGATTCAACTCATACAATCAAGGTATGGTATTATCCGTTTAGGGTTGCAGTGGTACATTGCAGACGCACTCGTTGCTCAGCTCCCCATCACCCATGACGGATTATACAACGTAAATATAAATTTAAACATATGCATTATATAGTTATAATCATAAAGCAGTTGAGCATGTTATGAATCACAACAAAGCATGAGTTTATACATGTTCAATTCCTAATCACACAACAATCCAAGGAGATCATACACATAGTTAAAAGAGGTTGAGAATCATATCTCAATACCCTTATACATTACAATTTGCTAACTACTACTCATTCAGATATTTCCAAAAAAAAAAAAAACACTTAAACAAACATACACAAACATACACCAACATACATGACACATGTCGATCACATAGGCATTAGGCCAAATCCTTTCCCTAGGGAGTTGCCCCAATCATAACACGCATACACCCACGACGGATAGTCATGGCAAGCAGGAATTCAAGTCCCATATTCATTCAGTCATTTCCACAAACACTTGGGCCACACATTTTAGCATATATGGTGTCTATTGGCCGTGGCGTGATTTAGGGCAAATCCTTTTGTCAAAAGGGTATCGCCAATACAACAATCATGAATCCATGACAATTAGTCATGGCGAGCACGAATGAGGATTCTATACTCATTCAGTCATTTTCATAAACACTTAGAATACACTAATATAACATACATGGTGTATGTTAGCAAAACATGTATTAGGGCTATCCTTTAGCCAAGTGAGTATTTTACCCATGTATAATATATTACTACAGCAAATAATCATGATAAATGCATCTCCAAAATTTATACGTAGACAGTATTTTCTAGAATACGCATTTTCAACATACATACTGTATACAAGCAAACATGTATTACGGCGATTCCCTTCGCCAAGCAAATATTTTATATGCACATAATATATTTATACGACGATTAATCATGACAAACACATCGCTAAAATATACATGTATACGGTACTTCTTACAATACTGTATTTCTACATACATAGTGTTTATTAATAAACATGTATTTAGGCGAATCCTTTCCCCAAATAAGTATTTTATCCATACGTCATATATCCATACGACAAATAAACATGTCAAACACATTTCCATAAAAAATACGTATACGGTACTTTATACGAATACCTAGAGTATGTGAAATTCCAAATTCTACAATTCTAATCGAAACTGAAAACGGAAAGCACTTTGTACATGTGCAATTGCATGCAGATCATGAATCTATCATTATCTGACATTGAAAGCGTTGAAAACAATAACCTATACACCTAAAGTCCGCACCTTGTGTCGTAGAATCGTAACAGAGTTGATAGGTTCGCTAAGCTTCCGTATACGGGAGTTTGGCAACCTAGAGAATGAAATAGGTTAACTATTTCCTAACCTACAATTGTCTAATCCTCCAAACAGGTTAGGGTTAGGGTTTATTACCTAGAAATGACGCCGGAATCGCCGGAAAAGCCGCAAGAAAGAGGCGGTGCAGCCCGTGGAGCGGCAGGGAGTAGCTCCCACTTCTCCCACACTTTCTCTCTCTTTTCTCTCTCTCTCAAATCCAAATTCGTATGGCTGGAATGGGAGAGGGTTTAAGGTCCTTTTATAGCCTAGAACCTTCCCAAAATAGACTCAGGTTCAAGGGTTACTGCTAATATAGGTATTTCGTCACTTTTCCGGCTCAAAAGAGAGGTTCTGGTGGCCCTCCTTGAGCCAAATGTCAAACTTAAGCTCACCACCTATGGATCTATGTGGGATTACATTTTCGACTCGATCGGATTCCCAGATCGCACGTGGCAGACCACTTTCAGTTCGACGGTCAGTGGGCCACGATCAGAAATTCCAAGTACATGTAAATGTTCTGAAATTTTCTTAATCCGAGGGTGTAATTTGGTCGATTCTGCGGTCGGGTTGCTTAATACTGATGCGTCAACGAATGGTGCCAGATCACTATTCCTGATATTTATTTTGAAATGGGAATAGTGTTTTTCACACACCCTCGCTCCGAATCGAAACGAATGGCCGTGGGACATCGGATGGACCTGATTTTTGAGATGATTGTCAAGTCCAGTGAGGCGGTCCTAGTTCCTTAACCGTGTTAATCGGATTTCCGATGTGCGGTCTAGACCTAATACGAAGTTTGAGATGCTCCGAGATGCTCCCGTGAGCAATGAGATTGATCCTAAGTTTTAGGGTAACCTAGCATCAATGATTCTACAAGTTTTGAGTCTTGCAGATCGTATTTAAAGCGATTCAAATGGATTTCATAGCTAATCTAGTTTAACACTTAGTTAACTTTGTCAAATTTCTAAAGGATTTAATCCTAAGTGATTTCCGTCTGAGGTGGTACTTAGTCCTTTGTAGTTTGTATATAAAGTGATCCAAGTAATACTACTTAGCTAGTTTAAGATAGTGTCTAGGGTGAAAGTGCTTTGAAAAATTGGAAGATCAAGGTGGTGAAGGGTTGGATTTGTGAAGGAAATGGGTTAAGGAGCGATTTTAGACTGTGGGATTCAGTTCTGACAAGTTACTAAGGTGTTAGGATCGACCCATTGCCTAAGGACGTCTCATTCCAGGTTGGCAAAAATCCGGGGTGTTACAGCTTCCATAAATGGTGCTTTGTACATGAAATGATCAGACAACAAGGAAGCAAAGGAAGACAATGGATCTTCTACTTATACGGAGAATCCTGGAAAGAAGTAGAAGAATACAGACATGAACAGTACCTTGAGTACCTTGAATTTAAAGAATTCAAAGAGAGACAAAAGGGAAAGAAAGATAGAAGTAGAAGATAAACCCTCATCCAACGATGAAGAAATCAATCCTCTACAAGGATCTTTCAAAGACTCAAAAAGACAAGCTCGTGGAATTAATATTAATTCTGCAAAAATATCGACATCCAGACCCCAAAGTACCGAACTTCCTCATATTCGAATTAAAATCTCTAATATAGACAACAGAGAAGTCAAAGCCCTGATAGACACATGGGCTTTAGCATCAATGTGTTCTAAACACATGACCCCAGATAAATTTATTAGGCAATCGCTCGATGGAATCATTGGAGTCTATAGGCATAAATATGTTTGAAGCCACAAACATAGAAAATGAATTTATAGACAAACTCTCTAAGTGCAAAACCTTAGAAGAAATGAAAAAAGTCACAGAAAACCCTGGAGTGACTAGTGAGACAAATGCCATTTTGATCAAAACCTTTGACATGGGCCATTTCTATGGATAAAAGACATTGACATGCTTGGGCCATTCAAAGTATCCAAATTGTTCATATTATTCGGATCATTCGGTCATACAAACTCATCATACGATTGAAGTTCATTTCATGATCCAAACTCATCATATGATTGAAGTTGCTTTTCATGATCTATGGCAATGGATATGCTAAGTTGATCCCTGCCCTAAATTTTGTTGGGCCTTCTTAAGCTTTACAAATGATCCAAATTGTTCATATGATTTGGCCCATTTTTAGTGATCCAAACCTTTGAGATGCTTAGGCCATTTCAATGGATCAAGACCTTTGACGTGCTTGGGCCATTTCAATGGATTTTAACTTCTTATATGATTCGGCCCATTCTGTGATCCAAATACATCATATGATTCATGCTGCTGTTAGTGATCTAAACTCATCATATGATTGAAGCCTCTTTTCTTAACCCATTCCAAATTGTTCATATGATTTGGCCCATTTTTAGTGATCCAAACCTTTGAGATGCTTGGGCCATTTCAATGGATCAGGAGCTTTGACGTGCTTGGGCCATTTCAACGGATTTTAACTTCTTATATGATTCGATCCATTCTGCGATCCAAATACATCATATGATTCGTGCTGCTGTTAGTGATCTAAACTCATCATATGATTGGAGCCTCTTTTCTTGACCCATTCCAATGGATATGTTAAGCTGATCCATCTATTCATAATATTTGAGGTTGGTTCTTAATGATCCACATCGTTAATTTTGTAGGACGTTCTTCCATTCTATTAACAATTCAAACAATCAGGTTTCTTTTTACAACGATACAAATTTATATGATTTGACCAATTTCTATTGATCCAAACCTTTTACTTGGGCCATTTCGACGGATATAAAACAGTGACATGTTTGGGCCATTCAATGGATCCAAATTGTTCATATTATTCGAATCATTCGGTGATACAAACTCATCATACGATCGAAGCTGCTGTTCATGAACCAAACTCATCATATGATTGAAGTTGCTTTTCATGATCCATGGCAATGGATATGCCAAGTTGATCCCTGCCCTAAATTTTGTACGACCCGATTAAGCTTTACAAATGATCCAAACTGTTTATATGATTTGGCCCATTTCTAGTGATCCAAACATTTGACATGCTTGGGCCATTTCAATGGATCAAAACCTTTGAAGTGCTTTGGCCATTTCAGCCTATTTGAACTTCTTATATGATTCGGCCCATTAAGTGATCCAAATGCGTCAAATGATTCGTGCTGCTGTTAGTGATCTAAACTCATCATATGATTGAATCCTCTTTCCATGACCCATCCTGATGGATATGTTAAGCTGATCCATCTATTCATAATATTTGAGGTTGGTTCTCAGTGATCCACATCGTTAATTTTCTAGGACCCTCTTCCGTTCTATCGACAATTCAAAAAGTTGGGTTTTGTTTTAAAACGATACTAATTAATATGATTTGGCCCATTTCTATTGATCCAAACCTTTGACATGGGCCATTTTGATGGATTGAAAACATTGACATGCTTGGGCCATTCAATGGATCCAAATTGTTCATATTATTCGGATCATTCGGTCATACAAACTCATCATATGATTGAAGCTCCTTTTCATGATCTAAACTCATCATATGATTGAAGTTGCTTTTCATGATCCAAAGTCATCATATGATTGAAGCTGCATTTCATGATCCATGACAATGGATATGCTTAGTTGATCCATGCCCTAAATTTTGTAGGAACCTCTTCATCTTTACAAATGATCCAAACTATTCATATGATTTGGCCCATTTCTAGTGATCCAAACCTTTTGACATGCTTGGGCCATTTCAATAGATCAAAACCTTTGACGTGCTTGGGCAATTTCATCGGATTTGAACTTCTTATATGATTCGGCCCATTCAACAATCCAAATGTATCATATGATTCATGCTGCTGTTAGTTATCTAAACTCGTCATATGATTGAAGCCTCTTTCCATGACCCATCCTAATGGATTTGTTAAGATGATACATATATTCATTATATTTGAGGTTGGTTCTCGGTGATCCACATCGTTAATTTTGTTTGACCCTCTTCAGTTCCATACACAATTCAATCAGTCGTGTTTCTTTTTACAAGGATCCAAATTCATATGATTTGGCCCATTTCTAGTGATCCAAACCTCTGACATGGGCCATTTCGATGGATAAAAAACATTGACATGCTTGGGCCATTTAGCGGATCGGAATTGTTGATATGATTCAGCTTGTTCGACGATCCGAACTCATCATATGATTGAAGCTGCTTTTCATGATCCAAACTCATCATATGATTGAAACTGCTTTTCATGATCCATGGCAATGGATATGCTAAGTTGATCCATCCCCTAAATTTTGTAGGACCCTCGTCATCTTTACAAATGATCCAAACCGTTCATATGATTTGGCCCATTTCTAGTGATCCAAACCTTTGACATGCTTGGGCCATTTTAATGGATAAAAACCTTTGACTTGTTTGGGCCATTTCAGCGGATTTGAACTACTTATATGATACGGCCCTTTCAGCGATCCAAATGCATCATATGATTCGTGCTGCTGTTAATGATCTAAACTCATCAGATGATTGAAGCCTCTTTGCATGACCTATCCTAGTGGATATGTTAAGTTGATCCATCTATTCATAATATTTGAGGTTGGTTCTTAGTGATCCACATCGTTAATTTTGTAGGACCCTCTTTCGTTCTATCGACAATTCAAATAGTCAGTTTTTTTTTTTTTTTTTTTTTTTTTTTTTTTTTTTTTTGCAATGATACAGATTAATATTATTTGGCCCAACTCTATTGATCCAAACCTTTGACATGGGTCATTTCGATGGATAAAAAAACATTGACATGCTCGATCCATTCAATGGATCCAAATTGTTCATGTTATTTGTCCATTCAATGGATACAAACTCATATGATTGAAGTTGCTTTTCATGGTTAGGCCATTTCAGCGGATTTGAACTTCTTATATGATTTGGCCCATTTAGCGATTCAAATGCATCATATGATTCGTGCTGCTTGTAGTGATCTAAACTCATCATATGATTGAAGCGAAGCCTCTTTCCATGAGCTATCAATGGATACATTAAGTTAATCCATCAATTCATAATATTTGAGGTTGGTTCTCAGTGATACACATCATTAATTTTGTAAGACCTTTTCAGTTTGATACAAAATTCAAACAATCATGTTTCTTTATACAACGATCCAAATTCTTATGATTTGGCCCATTTCTAGTGATCCAAACCTTTGACATGGGCCATTTCAATGGATAAAGGTGATAGCTTCAATTGAAATCCTTTTTAAAACAAAACGAAAAAAATTATTATTATTTTTAATTTTTTGGTTTTGGGAAATGCGATCGAACTAAATAGGTGTTGATTGTAGGGCTGGAATTTTGGTTGTTTATGAGAAGTGAGGGATTGTTTGATCCCCTGCCTTACATGTATTATCTCTCGAAGTCTTGAGTTCAGAGATTTGGGCCTGACATTTTGATGATTTTAAAGCGTTGGTTTTATTGTCCCAATCATGGTGAAAAGTTTGTCAGAAAAATATAAAAAAGTTTCCCATAGTGGATGATCCTAGCAAACCAATCTTTCAAGTATGAATGTTTGCCATGCTATTTTCTTGATTGTCTATTTAGTGGCCACCATTTGAAGGCTTAGCATTGTCCCATCTGGGCAATTTTTGTGGCCCCATCCTTGGTGATCAATAGGTTGTATAACTGAGTCATGGGTCTCACTTGTATGGGTGCAAGGCCTGATGCTGCTAACCCCCTTTGTGCTTATATAATTGTTGATGAGACATTGGTGAACTTTGATTGGCTGAGCGGTCGATTACAAAACCTGCATTGATCTCTGTATAGGCATTGGAAATAATTGGTAACTAGCTCTAACCACTGATTGGATTCGACATCCTAAAAATTGTTATGGGTGAAGGAATTTATTCATAGAATATTTTGACCTTTTGCCATTGAATGCAGAGTTGAGGTATTTCCCTTTGTAACTGTCTATTTGTTAGCTACTAAGTTTAGACTTGCAATATTTTCTTGTTCAAGATATTTTGTGCCTAGGTCAATTGCAATTGGCCTATTTTTAGGGATCCAATTCATTCATAGGGTAGGCTTAGTATTCAATGATTGAAACTATTTATACGATTGAGCTAATTTTTAGTGATCCTTAGTGGTCTCTTATAATAGGGCGCTTATTTTGTATTCCAAATCATTTGCACAATTGGGCTTGTTTTCAATGATCCAAACCTTAATATCATGTAAACCATTTCCAGTGGTAAAAACTATATGCATAAGTGTCCAATTTGAATGATCTAAGCCATTGATACGATTGGGCTTATTTTCTCCAATTCTGACTGTTCATATGGCTGACCCATATTAGTGATACAAACCATTAATATGGTTAGGTCTGTTTACAATGATCTAAATTGCTCATATGATTTGGCCTTTCTCTAGTGATCCATACCTATGATATGATTGGGCAATTTCAGCGGATCCAAACTATTCATATGAATGGGCTCATATTTGTTGATCAACATGCTTGGTATGTTAAGTTGATACATAACTTTCATTTGATCGAGTTGGTTCACAGTGGTCAATATTTCTATATTCTAGGGCCCTTATTCATTGCTATAAATTGCTCGAATGATTGGACTTGTTTTCAATTCAAACCATTCATTTGATTGCTTCATTAATGTAATCCAAACCATCTATAGAGTTAGTCTTGTGCTCAACAAATTAATTTTTGGGTGCCTCATGTACAAAAAATCATCAGTGATTCAAATTGTTCGTATGATAGGCCTTGTTTTCAGTCACACAAAACTTCGATATGAGTGCACCTATTCGCGAGATTAAAATCATTCCTATACTTGTCTGTTTTAAGTGATCTAAACCCCTTCATTAGATTGGAGTAAACTTAGGTCTTTGTTTACGAAGCCAATGAATGAAAGTTTTATACTCTTTGTTGGGTTGCACAAGCACAAAAAATCATTATGGGAGGAGTAATCTTGTCAAATCATTGTGCTCATTTTCAACAACCCTGCTAATCATATGATTGACAAGTTTTTGGTGATTTAAGCTGTTAATATGGTAGAGTCTGTTTTCGTCAATCTAAGCCGTTCATCTAGTTTGGCTTGTTTTGTGACACAACCCTTGGCGGATTTGTAATTGCGGTTTCACTCATTAGAGACAATTGAATGCATGAGTCATTGTTTTGTCGGTAAAAATAAGTAAAAAACTTTTACCGACGAGTTTTTTCGTAGGTAAAAATATTTACAAAACGTTTCCTTACGAAAATTTTCGTAGGTAAAAATGCGGATGAGACTTTTACGTACAAAAAATTTTGTAGGTAAAAACATGGATGAGACTTTTACCTACGAAACTTTTCATAGGTAAAAAACGTGGATGAGGCTTTTACCTACAAAATAGTTCGTAGGTAAAAGTCTTTTTAAATATATATATATATATATATACATATATATATATATATATATATATATATATATATATTCTAGCACAAAATTCCTGATATACACCTGTCACAATATATTTTATCATATTCTTCCTAGTATACACCTGTTATATAATATATTTCATCATATTCACATTCACATCCATCCAAACACAAACTACGTAAATCCATCCAAACATAAATTACATTCATCCAAACACAAACTACATCCATCCAAATACAAACAATCGTATCCACATCATATTCATCCACGCATAAATACATATAAGTTTAACATTATAAATAAAATACAAAAAATTATTCATAGTCTATTTCCTGGTGGGGCTCACAAAATTCAGTGTGGTGAACACATCGCCGACTGTACACATACACGTAGGTCCTTACTCATGCCTTCATCGTAGATTCAAAATAGTTTCAATACAAGGTTACGACTTGAAGTACCCATTGTGGCCGTAAGCGACTCTGGTGTGTGAGTGTGTGTTAAAAGAAAAAGAAAGAAAGAAAATGTTGATTTATCTTTTTGGGTTGAGCTTAATGGTACTTGATGATTTCTCATCAGGTAGAAATTATTATTAGTTGTTTTTAGAAAGGTGAAATTAGGCCACTTATAATTATATTAACATGATAAAATGTTGTACGTGAGCAGACACCACAAAATAAATAATCTTATGGAAAAAAAACAAATGAAAAGAGAGAGAACATATGAGAGGTGATCCTTATCTCCTTTGATGGATTCAAGCTACATGTGCCCTACCCAACTTTCTATAAGGAGAAGTTATATGGGTCTTGGAATAATGTTGGTGACAAATCCACCTTGTCAATTAATATTATCATATTGTGTTAGGAGATGACTCTAAAAATGAGATAAATCCAAATCTCAAATAATCTATGTTATAAGAAATAGTGGAGATGGAAATAGATGCATTGTGATACTTGAGTTCGAGTATGCTTGCCAACAAAGTAAGATTTTCTTGTTTGTTGCCATGTGATTGGGCTAAATTATTACATCAATCGGGTTCGGGTTTGGGATCGGGTTTAGGTTTGGGTTTTTAAGTTTAGGTTTAAGTTTAGGTTAGGTAGTTGGATTAGGTGTAGGTTTTGGTTTAGTGATTTGAGAATACATTTAGGTTTTAGGTTTAGGTTTAGGTTTTAGGTTATAGGTTCAGGTTATAGGTTTAGGTTTAGGTTTTAGGTTCAAGTTAAGGTTAGGTTATAGGTTATAAGTTTAGGTTATAGGTTATAGGTTAAGGTTTAGGTTTTGGTTTAGGTTAAGGTTATAGGTTTAGGTTTAGGTTATAGGTTATAGGTTATAGCTTTAGGGAATTGAGAATAGGTTAACGTTTAGGTTTAGGAAATCGGGTTCGGGTTCGGGATCGGAGTTTAGGTTTGGGTTTTCAAGTTTAGGTTTAAGTTTAGGTTAGGGAGTTGAGATTAGGATTAGGTGTAGGTTTAGGTTTAGGGATTTGAGAATACATTTAGGTTTTTAGGTTTAGGTTATAGGTTATAGGTTTAGGTTAGGTTATAGGTTAAGGTTTAGGGACTTGAGTTTAGGTTATAGGTTATAGGTTATAGGTTATAGATTAAGGTTTATGTTATAGGTTAAGGTTATAGGTTTTGGGATTTGAGAATAGGTTTAGGTTATAAGTATAGGTTTAGGTTAATGTTGTAGGTTATAAGTTTATGTTAATGTTGTAGGTTATAGGTTTAGGTTTAGATTTAGGGATTTGAGAATACACTTACGTTTTAGGTTTAGGTTTAGGTTTTACGTTTAGGTTAAGGTTACAGGTTTAGGTTTAGGTTATAAGTGTAGGTTATAGGTTTAGGTTTAAGTTAGGTTATAGGTTAAGGTTTAGGGAATTGAGTTTAGTTTATAGGTTTTAGGTTTTAGGTTATAGGTTAAGGTTTAGGTTAGGTTATAGGTTTAAGCTTAGGTTATAGGTTTTGAGATTTGGGAATAGGTTTAGGTTATAAGTATATGTTTAGGTTAATGTTCTAGGTTATAGGTTTAGGTTATAAGTTTATGTTAATGTTGTAGGTTATAGGTTTAGGTTAAGGTTTAGGTTTAGGGATCTGAGAATACATTTAGGTTTTAGGTTTAGGTTTAGGTTAAGGTTATAGCCTTATAGGTTTAGGTTTAGGTTATAAGTGTAGGTTATAGGTTTAAATTTAGGTTAGGTTATAGGTTAAGGTTTAGGGAATTGAGAATAGGTTAAGGTTTAGGTTTAGGAAATCGGGTTCGGGTTCGGGTTTAGGTTTGGGTTTTCAAGTTTAGGTTTAGGTTAAGGAGTTGAGATTAGGATTAGGTGTAGGTTTAGGTTTAGGGATTTGAGAATACATTTAGGTTTTATGTTTTAGGTTTAGGTTTAGGTTTAGGTTTAGGTTTAGGTTATAGGTTATAGCTTTAGGGAATTGAGAATAGGTTAAGGTTTAGGTTTAGGAAATCGGGTTTGGGTTCGGGATCGGGTTTAGGTTTGGGTTTTCATGTTTATGTTTAGGTTAAGGAGTTGAGATTAGGATTAGGTGTAGGTTTAGGTTTAAGGATTTGAGAATACATTTAGGTTTTAGGTTTAGGTTAAGGTTTTAGGTTTAGGTTATAGGTTTACGTTAAGGTTTAGGTTTAGGTTATAGGTTATAGGTTATAGGTTATAGCTTTAGGGAATGAAGAATAGGTTAAGGTTTAGGTTTAGGAAATCAGGTTCGGGTTCGGGATCGGGTTTAGGTTTAGGTTTAGGTTTAGGTTAGGGAGTTGAGATTAGGATTAGGCATAGGTTTAGGTTTAGGGATTTGAGAATACAAATATCATCATCATACATATATCATCAAACCCTTCTAATAGTTTAGGTTTAGGGATTTGATATATATATATATATATGTATGATACATATATCATCATACATATACTTAGATAATGATTAATGATATACATACATACATATATCATCATCTCATTCTCATCATCATCATCAAAGTATTGTACTAATTGATTGTGATCAACCACATGAATCCTGTTATGTCACTTTATGCCGTCACATACCATATCTTCAAACTATAAGTCCATTAGTCATTTCCTAGTACATCCACCATTGTCCTTTTGAGCGTTACCTTAGCCATTTTAGAGATTTTCAACTAAAACCGACTAACTCCTTATCTCCATTGCACGTGGCCAAATCATTTAAGTCTACTTTCTTTCTTCATCCTCATTTCAACCACATTCATCGTATGAATGTGTTGTTCCTCGTCTTCTCACACATTCTTCTCAATCACTTCATCATGGTCGGGCTTATGAAATAAGTGGCATGGAACATCCAATATTGTAGACCTGATGAAACCTTTGAGATAATTTATTATTTTTTTGTTTAGCTACCCATTCCAATTGTTCTTTATGAGTTTCTATCTGGATTGATTATTAGTTCCAAGGGTCTTTAAAAATGCTATTACCATTTGTGGATGTATATAAACATCAATACAACCAAGAAGAACAGGGTTGGTTTGAGTAGGAGGTATTAGGAAACGACTTGAGAAATTATGATTTTGGAGTGTGTTAGTACAAGTTAAAGGTTTTAAACGAGCAAGCGATAGTCTTGAAAGGACATGGATGGAGCAAAGGATATTGCTTGTAAGATTTAGCATATGGTGAATAAAGTAGAGATGTGTACCTCTAGAATTTTATAAAATTGCCTCAAGTACCTTTCTAAGTCACTCATCGGATAAATCTAACTTGGATGAAGTGATTGAGAAAAATGTTGCTTATATATTTAAAGCATGGCGAATAAAGTGTATGTGTCACTCTAAAAATTTGTAAAATTGCCTTATACTAATAAAACTGAAAGAGAAATTCTATATGATATGGGTAGAAGACCGGTCATGACACAAGGGACAAAATGTTAGACAGTTGAGGAATAATAAATTCATAAGATGAGTAAGGTTGTTAAATCAAATAAAATCATATAAGTTATTACCTTGGGTTGATCACATAAGCAATCGCTCAAGTTGGTATTTTTTTTTAAATTAAAAATTGAAAAAATGGTTAATAAAAGAAGGAAGAAAAAAGAAAAGTTTAAAAAAAAATCTGTAACTTTTTGAAATCTGTCTAATTACTATGTATAAGAACAGTAATGATACGTGGGTTAAAATTTTGGACAGTCACCGAACGACATATTCATACGATGAGCATTACAAATGAGGAACTGAAGATAAATGTGTGGGAAGATAAGGAGTGACAAAATTAGAAATGAATGGTTCAAATAAAAGTTAGGAGTAACACCAAAGATAATAAGAATGAGATGATTTGGCCACGTGCAATAAAGATATGGAAGTAAACGTTTTTTTTTTTAAAAAAAAATTAAAATTGAAAAAAAATGGTTAATAAAAGAAGGAAGAAAAAAGAAAAGTTAAAAAAAAATTTGTAACTTTTTGAAATCTGTCTAATTACTATGTATAAGAACAGTAATGATACGTGGGTTAAAATTTTGGACAGTCACCAAACGACATATTCATATGATGAGCATCACAAATGAGGAACTGAAGATAAATGTGTGGGAAGATAGGGAATGACAAAATTAGAAATGAATGGTTTAAATGAAAGTTAGGAGTAACACCAAAGATAATAAGATTGAGATGATTTGGCCACGTGCAATGAAGATATGAAAGTAAACGGTTTTTTTTTTTTTATATAAAAAAATTAAAAATTGAAAAAATGGTTAATAAAAGGAAGAAAAAAGAAACGTTTTAAAAAAAATCTGTAACTTTTTGAAAACTGTCTAATTACTATGTATAAGAACAGTAATGATACGTGGGTTAAAATTTTGGACAGTCACCAAATAACATATTCATACGATGAGCATCACAAATGAGGAACTGAAGATAAATGTGTGAGAAGATAAGAAATGATAAAATTAGAAATGAATGGTTTAAATGAAAGTTAGGGGTAATACCAAAGATAATAAGATTGAGATGATTTGGACACGTGTAATGAAGATATGGAAGTAAATGGGTTTTAAGAAATAGATTGGTAAGTTTAAAGCTAAAATTAGTAGATATACTAATAAAATATTTAAAAACTAACAGTTTGGTTGAGAATATAACCTGAATGGATTGGATGGATATAAAAGAATTATAAAGCTTAGATTAGCTGGGATGGTGCTTTGGTGAGGATGAGCCATACATTTATACGTCATCCTCATCCTCATCCTCATCCTTATCATCAAAGCATTTAGTCCCAACTGATTGGGTCAACCACATGAATCCTATTATGCCATGCCACTCTGCCAAGGAACATATCTTCAATTAAATTATCGACTTTTAAATAATTTCTTTCTACCTCCACGCTCACATGGTAATAGTTTTTTTAAAAGTCCCATAGAACTAAAAATTAATCCAAATAGAAACTAGAATGGACCACACCACAGAGAACAATTGAGAGGGGGAGCACATCCAAAAATTAGCTAAGAGGTTTTGTTGAGTTCACCAAGTTGAATGTAGCCAAATTAAGCGATCGAGAAAGATATTACGTATAAATTTAGAGATAGGTGAATGTATTAGAGTTGTATACCTCTATAGTTTTATGAAATTTATGTCCAACAAGACAATGAATGACATAACTAAAAATAAATGCATTCAATGAAAGTCACGAGTAACACCAATGAATAATAATATGAGGTAAAGTCGACCGGGATGATTTTCAAGTGTAAAAACAAAAAAAAAAAAAAAAAAAAAAAAAAAAAAAAAAAAAAGGGAAAAAGTGTAAATCAAAGGCCTAAAGAGACATGGGTGGAGGTAGTAACAAAAGATTTATGCTTTAATAAAATAAGTCGACAGGTTTAAGTTAAAGGTCGTAAAAGGGCAAATAAAAGGCCTAATTGGGACAAGGGTGGAGGTAGTAACAAAAGATTTAATGACATATATGGCAACCGATGATATAATTTATGAGCGTGTTAGTACAAGTAATAGGTTTTAAACGAGCAAACGATAGTCTTAAAAGGACATGGATGGATCAAAAGATATTGCTTATAAGATTTAGAGCATGGCGAATAATAAAGTGAAGAAGTGTGCCTCTGGAATTTTGTGAAATTGCCTTAAGTACCTTTCTAAGCCACTCATCAGATAAACCCGAGTAGGATGAAGTGATTTGAGAAAGACGTTGCTTGTATATTTAAAGCATAGCGAATAAAGTGTGTATGTATCACTCTGAAATTTTGTAAAATTGCCGTATACTAATAAAACTGAAAGAAAAATTCTATATGATGGTTGGAAGATTGGTCATGACACATGGGGTAAAATGTTGGATAGTCGAGGAATAACAAATTCATAGGATGAGCAAGGTTGATCGCATATGCGATCACTTTTTTTTTTAATTAAAATTAAAATTTGAAAAAATGGTTAATAATAAAAAAAAAGTTTAAAAAAATCTATGAGCATATTAGTACAAGTAAAAGGTTTTAAACAAGCAAACAATAGTCTTAAAAGGATATGGATGGATCGAAAGATATTGCTTGTAAGATTTAGAGCATGATGAATAATAAAGTGGAGAAGTGTGCCTCTGAAATTTTGTGAAATTGTCTTAAGTACCTTTCTAAGCCACTCATTAGATAAACCCGAGTAGGATGAAGTGATTTGAGAAAGACGTTGCTTATATATTTAAAGCATAGCGAATAAAGTGTGTATGTCTCACTCTGAAATTTTGTAAAATTGTCGTATACTAATAAAATTGAAAGAAAAATTCTATATGATGGTTGGAAGACTGGTCATGACACATGGGGTAAAATGTTGAATAGTCGAGGAATAACAAATTCATAGGATGAGCAAGGTTGATCGCATATGCGATCGCTTTTTCTTTTTTTTTTAATTAAAATTAAAATTTGAAAAAATGGTTAATAAAAGAAAAAAAAGTTAAAAAAATCTATGAGCGTATTAGTACAAGTAAAAGGTTTTAAATGAGCAAACGATAGTCTTAAAAGGATATGGATGGATCGAAAGATATTGCTTGTAAGATTTAGAGCATGATGAATAATAAAGTGGAGAAGTGTGCCTCTGGAATTTTGTGAAATTGCCTTAAGTACCTTTCTAAGCCACTCATCAGATAAACCCGAGTAGGATGAAGTGATTTGAGAAAGACGTTGCTTGTATATTTAAAGCATAGCGAATAAAGTGTGTATGTATCACTCTGAAATTTTATAAAATTGCCGTATACTAATAAAACTGAAAGAAAAATTCTATATGATGGTTGGAAGATTGGTCATGACACATGGGGTAAAATGTTGGATAGTCGAGGAATAACAAATTCATAGGATGAGCAAGGTTGATCGCATTTGCAATTGCTTTTTTTTTTTTCTTTTTTTAAATTAAAAATTGAAAAAATGGTTAATAATAAAAAAAAGTTTAAAAAAATCTAAAACTTTTAGAAAATTGTCTAATTATTATGTATAAGAAGAGTCACGATACATAAATTTTAAATAGTTACCAAACGATATATTCTTACGACATGCCTCGCAAAAATGAGGAACTAGAAATGAATGTGTGAGAAGACAAGGAATAACAAAATTAGGAATGAATGCTTTAAATGAAAGTTATGAATAACACAAAAGGTGCAATGAAGATAAGGAACTAAACGTGTTTGAAGGAGTTAATTGGTAAGTTGAAGGCTAAAAAGGGTGGATGTTCTAACAGAAGATTTAAGCACTAACAGTTTAATTGATGATACAACCTAGATGAATTGGAGGAATGTAACATAATTGTAAAGCTTAGATTAGTTGGGATAGTGCTTAGATGATGATGATGATATACATACATACATCATCCTCATCCTTATTATCATCATTAAAGCATTTTGTCCCAACTGATTTGGTCAATTATATGAATCAAATTATGACATGTCACTCCGCCAAGGACCATATCTTTAGTTAAATTATCAGCGTTCAAGTCATTTCTTTCTACCTCCATGCTCGCATGGTAATAATTTTTATTTTTATATATTTTTTTTAAATTTTAAATACCCATAGAACTAAAAATTAATCCAAATGGAAACTCAAATGGACGAGACCACAGAGAACAATTGAGAGGGGGAGCATAACCAAAAAAGTTAAATGTAGACAACTTAAGCGATCGAGAAAGATATTACGTATAAATTTATACTAGGTGAATGTAATAAAGTTGTATACCTTTATAGTTTTGAGAAATTTTTGTCCAAGAAGATAAGGAATGACATAACTAAAAACAAATAATTCAATGAAGGTCATGAGTAACACCAATGAATAATAATATGAGGTAAAGTCAACCGGGATGATTTTCAAATGTAAAAACAAAAAAGAAAAGAAAATAAAGGGCAAAAGTGCAAATAAAAGGCCTTTAGGTACATGGGTGGAGGTAGTAACAAAAGATTTAAGCTTCGTTAGTGATAGTTGGTTTAAGTTGAAGGTCGTAAAAGGGCAAATAAAAGGCCTAATGGGACATGGGAGGAGGTAGTAATAAAAGATTTAAGCTTTGATAGTGTTAGTTGGTTTAAGTTGAAGGTCATAAAAAGGCAAATAAAAGGCCTAAGGGACATAGGTGGTGGTAGTAACAAAAGATTTAAGAACATATATAGTTTAACTGAGAATACAGTTTTGTAGTGAGTTAGTACAAGTTAAAAGTTTTAAACGAGCAAGCGATAGTCTTAAAAGGACATGCAGGAACGAATGATATTGCTTATAAGATTTAGAACATGGTGAATAAAGTGAAGATGTGTTCCTCTAGAATTTTGTTCATTTACGTTAAGTATATTTTTAAACCACTCATCGGATAAACCTGACTAGGATGAAGTGATTGAGAAAGATGCTTCTTGTAGATTTAGTGCATAGCGAATAAAGTGTGGATGCGTCAGTCTGAGAATTTTGTAAGATTACCTTATACTAATAAAACTGAAAGAGATTTTAATATGATAGGTAGAAGACCGGTCATGACTCATGGGGCAAATTGTTGGACATTTGAGGAATAACAAATTCATAGGATGAGTAATGTTATTAAATCAAATAAAATCACATAAGCCATAACCCTAGGTTGATCGCTTATGTGATCACTAAAGCTGATGATTTTTTTTTTTTTTAAATAAATTTTGAAAAAATGGTTAATAAAGGAAAAAAAGTAAAAGAAAAAAGTTTAAAACTTTTTTAAAATTGTCTAATTACTATGTATTAGAACAGTCATGATACATGGGTTAAAATTTTTTACAGTCACCAAACGACATATCCATATGATGAGCATCACAAAAATGAGGAACTAGATATGAATGTGTGGGAAGACAATGAATGACAAAATTAGGAATGAATCCTTTAAATAAAAGTTAGGAGTAACACCAAAAGTAATAAGATTGAGATGATTTGACCACGTGCAATGAAGATAAGGAACTAAACGGGTTTAAAGGAGTTGATAGGTAAGTTGAAGGCTAAAAATGGTGGATGTTCTAACAGAAGATTTAAGCACTAACAGTTTAGTTGATTATACAACCTGGATGGATTGGAGGTACATAACATAATTGTAAAGCTTAAATTAGTTGGGATAGTGCTTAAATGACGATGATTATATGCATACATACGTCATCCTCATCCTCATGATCATCATCAAAGCATTTTGTCCCAACTGATTTGGTCAACTATATGAATCCTATTATGTCACGCCACTTCGCCAAGGACCATATCTTCAGTTAAACTATCGGCGTTCAAGTCATTTCTTTCTACCTCCACTCTCACATGGTAGTAGTTTTTGTAAAAAGACCCATATGACTACCAAGTAGAAACTCAAATGCACCACACCACAAAGAACAATTGAGAGGGCGAGCAAATCATAAAACAATCTTGGAGATTTTGTCGAGTCTGCCAAGTTGAATGTAGGTAAATTAAGCGATCAAAAAATATATTATGTATAACTTTAGACACGTGAATTTAGTAGAGTTGTATACCTCTATAGTTTTGTGAAATTTCTGTCTATGAAGACAAGGAATGATATAAACAAATACATCCAACGAAAGTCATGAGTAACTAATGAGTAAGAACATGAGGTAAAGACGACCGGGATGATATTCAAGTATAAAAACAAAAAAGAAAAAAGAAAATAAAGGGCAAAGTACAAATCAAAGGCCTAAAGGGACATAGGTGGAGGTAGTAACAGAAGACTTAAGCTTTAAAACAATACGTTGATAGGTTTAAGTTGAAGGTCATAACAGGGCAAATAAAATGCCTAATAGGACAAGGGTGGAGATAGAAAAAAAAAAAAGATTTAAGAACATATATGGCCTAACTGAGGATACGGTTTAAGAGTGGGTTAGTACAAGTTAAATATTTTAAACAGGCAAGCGATAGTCTTAAAAGGATGTGGATGGAGGGATGGATAATTTTTTTTAAGATATAAAGAATGGTGAATAAAGTAGAGATGTGTGCTTTTAAAATTTTGTGAAATTGCCTCAAGTACATTTCTAAACCACTCATCGGAAAACCCGACTAGGATGAAGTGATTGAGAAAGATGTTGCTTGTAGATTTAAAGCATGACGAATGAAGTGTAGATATCTTACTCTAAAATTTTGTAAATTTGCCTTATACTAATAAAAATGAAAGTGAAATTCTATATGATGGGTAAAAGACTGGTCATGATGCACGAGGCAAATTGTTGGACAGTTGAGGAATAACAAATTCATAAATGAGCAAGATTGTTAAATCAAATAAAATCACATAAGACATAACCCTAGGTTAATAAGGGAAATAAGAAGTAAAAAAAAAAAAATCTGAATCTTTTTGAAAATTATTTAATTACTATGTATAAGAATAGTCATGATACATGAGTTAAAATTTTGGACAGTCACCAAATGACATAGTCATACAATGTGCATCGTAAAAATGAGGAATCAAAGATGAATGTGTGTGAGATCCGACCCTAGTTTTCATGTATGCATGCGTATGTGTGAGTATGCATTCCGTTCATTTTGGTCTCGCGGTCCTACCGGTTAAATTTCAGCGACCCACGACCCTCGGGTAATGTTTGCGGTCATCCTTAAGTTCGGTCACATAGACCTGATTCAGATTGACCCGAGACCTATGCCATTATGTCCGCCTCGTCGTCGTGATTCCGACGCCGTGTCCCGTGCATTAATTCGATATGTACATCTCAAGTTATGAGCATTGATTGATATGGGTCATTGATTACATGATTGGTGGACCCCACCATGGGTTGCATGTTTTCCCATGCCATCATTTCACCCTAGGCTGAGATTTCTAAAAAGGCTATTACCCTAAGCCTTGTTAATATCACCATAGGCCACCATCATTGCCTAAGAGAGAGAGAGCTCATCATTACAAGTCTTAAAAGTCACACACACTCTCTCTCTTTCCCTCTCATCTCTCTCTCTCTCTCTCTCTCTCTCTCTCTCTCTCTCTCTCTCTCTCTTCTCTTCACTTCTTCTCTAGCAATTTCCCTCCATTTCTCCGGCCCATCTTCCCTCCATTTCAGCCCCTTCTCCCTAAAATACCTCCTCATCTACCCCTTCTCACCTGATCTTAGCCATTGATCCATGTTGCTTGGAGCCTCTAGATGATGGTGATGTAAGTTTCAAGGTTGATCTGGGTGGGTGCTTTCTTCATCAAGTAAATCTTTCCTCTTCTTCATGCAGCTCTTTCTTCCTCATGTAATCTCTTTCCTCTCTCTCATTTGGATGTGTAGGACCCACCAATTAATGGTGGAGATCCTACACAACTATCTAGATGTGACCATGAGGCCCACATTGTACATGCATGTCCATGCATGGGATTCTTCCCTTGATGGACCCCTTGCATGGGGATTTCTCCTATTTTTCTAGGTATGATGTGTCATCTAGGCCCTTACATGTGGCTAGGATGACATCCCAACCACTCATTTCAAAGATCTAGGCCATGCATTATAAGATCTATGTTATACAATGTGTTTATATTATTGTTTGTGGTTGTGATTGTGTGGGGATGACTTAATAGTGGCGGAGCACTCCCCTGATGGCCGGATGTTCTTCCTTCTCTTTTCTTTGTTAGTAATATGATGATATTATGTGTGGTCCACTTAGTGGGCCTGGATTGCCCAGAAAAGCCCAGTAAGGATGGGACATTTATACTCAACCTACAACATGGTTTAAATGCCCCTTTTTGCCACCTTAAATGTTCTTGCAAGGGTGGGAATTTAGAGATTTATTCTGGACAATTGTGGGGCCCACTAGGGTGGGCCATGACACCCAATTTATGGGCCAATCCCTTCCTTAATAGGCCCATACATTTATTTTATTCCATGCATGTATTGCTGTCCAGAAATTTCTGGACAGATTTTTGTTGGACTTTGGGCTTGAATTTGTGACTGATTGGGGGACCTTTTGTACCCATCAAATATGTTTTTCTGAAAGGTGGGGATCTCATCTTGATGTTCCCCAAATTTTAGCCCCACCTGATCTTAATGGAGGTGTAACGACCCGCAAATTTCCGTACGTTAGCTCGAGTACCACCTCGACCAGAAATCAATTAGGATTAAATCCTTTAGAAATTTAACAAAGTTAACTAAGTACTAAACTCGATTAGCCATGAAATCTGTTGGGATCGCTTTAAATACGATCTGCAAGACCCAAAACTTGCAAAACAAGTGACTCTAGGTTACCCTAAAGTTTAGAACCAAACTCATTTCCCGACTGCTCTCGGGAATGAAACGAAACTTCGTATTAGGTCTAGATCGCACATCGGAAGTCCGATTAACACGAAGCTAAGGAACTAGGACCACCTCACTGGGCTTGACAATCATCTCTAAAATCAGGTCCAACCGATGTCCCACGGCCATTCGTTTCGATTCGGAGAGAGGGTGTGTGAAAAATACTATTCCCATTCCAAAATAAATATCAGGAATAGTGATTTGGCACCATTCGTTTACGCGTCAGTATTAAGCAACCTGACCGTCAGAATCAGACCAAATTACACCCTCGGATTAAGACAAAATTTCAGGAACATTTACATGTACTTGGAATTTTGGATCATGGCCCACTGACCATTGAACTGAAAGTGGTCCGCCACATGCGATCTGGGAATCCGATCGAGTCGAAGACGTAATCCCACATAGATCCATGTGTGGTGAGCTTAAGTCTGACGTTTGGCTCAAGGGGGGCCACCAGAAACACTCATTTGAGCTGGAAAAGTGACAAATTACCTATATAGGCAATAACCCTTGAACCTGAGCCTATTTTGGGAAGGGTTTTGGCTATAAAAGGAGCTTAGAACAGCCCCTCTCACAGCCATACGAATTTGGGATAAAACCCTAGAGAGAGAGAGAAAAGAGAGAGAAGAGCTTGGGATTTGTGGGAGATCTTCCTCCTACTGCTTTCATTCATCACACGGCCTACACCGCTTCCTTCCAGAGGTTTTTCCGGCGGTATCCACTCCGTTTGAAGGTGAGAAACCCTAACCCTAGGTCTAATTTGAAGTAGGAAGGTTGTAGGTTGTGTAAAGACTGACCGATTCCGCTCTTTAGGCTAGAAAACGCCCGTATACGGAAGCTCAACAACCCTTGCTGATTCGTTGTGATTCCAAGGGCAAAGGTGAGGACTTGAAGTGTATAAGTTACGGTTTTCAACGCTTTCAATGTCAGATAATGGTAGATTCATGATCTGCATGCAATTGCACATGTACAAAGTGCTTTCCGTTTCCTGTTTTGATTAACGTTGTAGAATATGGAATTTCACATACTCTGGGTATACGTAGAAATACCGTATACGTATTTTTTTTGGAAAAATGTTTGACATGTTTATTTAATGTATGATTATATGATATATGGATAAAATACTAATTTGGCGAAAGGAATCGCTGAAATACATGTTCACTTGTAAACACTACGTATGTTGAAATTGTGTATTCTAGAAATACCGTATACGTATTTTTTTTGGGAAAATGTTTGACATATTTATTTGATGTATGATTATACAATATATGGATAAAATACTAGTTTGGCGAAAGGAATCGCCGTAATATATGTTCGCTTGTAAACACTATGTATGTTGAAATTGTGTATTCTAGAAATACCGCATATGTGTAAATTTTGGAAGTGTAATTGTCATGATTATTTGTTGTATGAATATGGTATACGTGGATAAAATAACCGCTTGGCGAAAGAATAGCCCTAATACGCATTTGCTAACATACGTCATGTATGTTGGAATGGCGCACTCTAAGTGTTTGTGTAAATGCTTGTGTGTGAAAAAGCTTGAGTGTTAGTGCCTTAGATAGGCGCTGATATGGAATTTCCGACTACCTTAGAGACATGTAGGATCCCCTCCATGTGGTGGTTCGCTATAACCACTCACTTGTGATGTGTATGTAATTGTATCCCTACTTGTATAGTGCTTTATAACATGCTTTAGTACATGCTTTACTTCATGCTTTATTTCATGCTTTATAACATGACTGCTAACATGCTTGTATTACTTCGTTATCATGCTTTACTCCACATGCTATTGATGAGATCTGTTTGAGTTTGGGACTAAGTCTATAGTCCAAACATTCGGTACCAGACTTGAGATTGTGGCTGAGACTCATGTCGCCACAAAGGATGTGTCTGGCGAACCCGAGTCGTACTTCGGTTGGCGATAGTGGTTGGCCACACGGAGTGCTTTTGCGCTCCATATCGCCCAACTTGTGGTGCGCTCAAGTTAGTCAGGCTCGTCAAGTAAACCGATATGTGTATGTGTGTTCACCATGTTTGGTCGCTACTGCTTGAACCTAGGGTACCAAACTTACCAGTGGCGATCCCGTTAACCATGGTACCTCGATCCGCTAAGACGCATAAGCCATGCATGGTGGTATGGGACACCGTGGTCGAGCTGTCGGCCTATGCTGGGGCCATGTGCCTCCCCGTAGTGACCATTACGCAACTAAACTCGTGAGCCGAATACGGTGGTATGGGACACTGTATTCGAGATGTCGATACTTACGGCGAGAGCCGAGTACGGTGAGACCTGTGCTCGTGCTGACGGGCGACGAGTCCTCCGTAGTATCTTCGAGTATACTCCAAGTGTCTGTGATTGGCGATGAGTCTTTCACAGCAACTAGAGTATGAGTTGAGCCGAGTACGGTGAGACCTGTACTCGAGCTGACGGCTAGTGATTAAGCCAAGTACGGTGAGACCTGTACTTGAGCTGACATCCAGCAATTGAGCCGCATATGGTGAGATCTGTATCCGCGCTGACGGGTGACGATCCATTTGCGATGCCTTCACTACGCTTCTCAAACCATAATATCGTATGAGATTAGCTAGGATTGACAACCCTAGAATGGATCATGTTTGGGAATGATACAAGGGAGGTACCTTAGTTTCCCAATACTGCTGGTTGAAATGGACTAATAATAACTCGGTAATCATGATCATCATCACACCGCATGTGCTTAGTAGATGTGGCGCACTGAGGGAGTTAAGCATTCGCGAACGTAAGATGATGTCGCTTGAGGGTGGTTTGGCAAGAGCATACAGCATCATGTCATTTCATTTTTGCACTTAATAAGAGTAGTTAGAATTGTTTGATTTGTACTGCTTTATCATTACTGCTTGATTGAATTGATAACATGTTAACCTATGCTTTATTGTTCCACTGAGTTAGCTACTCACTCCCACGTTACAGGACGGTGTTTGCAACACCCACCAGACTCTGTCGCAGGTATAGATGGTGCCTCGGTTCAGGAGCCGGAGCCCGACTTCTAGGAGGATCAGAATGAGTTCTCCTTTATGCAGTACTCTGACGGCTATGCTTAGGCCGACTACATCGCGGGGATTCCAGGGCTTATCTACGGAATTGTATTTTGATTTTTGACTTAGAAACAAAACATGTATATTGGTACTCAGTTAGTACTCATACTCTGGAGTTCACAAAATTTTGTTACTTTACATACTTTGAATATAAAATTTCAGTCTTCCGCTTGCCTTTATACAATTGAACTGGAGTATGATTTACTGTCATTTAACCATCATTATGTATGTTGCATAAGTGATGCGTTGGAACTCGGGAGTTGAGTTCATACTCGATCCCCAATTTTCAGGGCGTTACAGGAGGTCCCAAAGGTGTGGCCCAAGTGAGGTGGACAGTTTGGATTTTCTGCACTGTTCCAGCAACTTTCCACCCTAGACAGGTTGGAATTCTGAAATTTATTAAAATAGTTTTGGGTATCTAAAAATTCTAAAAATTTATAGGGAGGTTACTTACCCATGTTAGGACTCACCTACAAAATTTTAGGGCCAATGAACGCCTGTACACACCATGGTGGTGGTTGGACCGGCCCACTATAATATGGTGTCTAGATCAGTCCGATTTTTTGGACAGATTGATTTCTTTAAATGAATTAAAATATTTATACATGTCTAAAAATTCTGAAATTGTGTAGGAGTATGGTCCACTCATATTGGGACCTACCTACCAAATTTCAGGGCCAATGGACCCCTATGCACACCGTGGCGAGGGCCAAACTGGCCCACCACGTTGGGATGTCGAGGTCTGTCCAATTTTCTGATCAGATTGTTTTGTTTAAATTAATTAAAATACTTAGAAATATCCAAAAATTCTGAAATTTTGTAGGGCTATGTCCCACCTATGGAAGTGTCACTCTGTAAACTTTCAAACCCAACAGACATTTGATCTGGCCGTGGTGCAGCGGGGAGTGGCCAGCTAGGCAGGGACGTCCAGACTGGGGCATCCAGCTTGGGCTAGCCATCCAGCCTGCTTCGTGGGCCCACCTTGATGTGTTGTATACTCCACCACCCATCCATGTGGGGTCCTTAGGAGATTTATCATCCTTATTTTTTTTTAATATTTAATTGGGGCCCATTGATTGGATTTTTGGGCCAGATACCCCGAGCCCATAGGGCTGCCTACACATGGGATATCCCTGCCTTAGGCTACTGCTGGGCCTGCATTCCAACAGTCTGATCCACTTGAATATATGTGTTGTATATTTCCCCTCTCATCCAGTGGGGCTTACAGTGATGTGTATCCTTTGTTATTTCCAGATGTACTTGTTGTGATCTTGGGTATGCTCGTATTGGTAATGATTATACTGTTATGAAAATCCTCCTTATAGGATCCCAGGATCGGAACTTGCCTCAGGAGCTGAGAATGGGGTACTACGGAGGCTATCTTGCACAACACGCCAACAACGCAGTGAGCCTAGATCCAATCTCAAGCCTCACCCACAAATGATAAACAGGAAGAAATATAAACTAGAAACAGATCAAAGCAATCCAAAACAAACCATAAGACAAGATATACGTGGAAAAATCCCAATCTAGGGTAAAAAAAACCACGGATGTAAACTTCCACTATGAAGAATGAAGATTACAAGGCAATATACTAACCTCTCCCTTGGAAGTACAGAGAAAATCCCTTGTTCACACCTTAAAAATTTTCTCAATATTCACCTTAACCCTAGAATAGCCCTAGGGACTCCAATTTATAGTTTTGGCAACTTTCCTTTCCACATCCCAGTTGCGAAAGGACTTGCAAAATGAAATCCACGAAACTCCTTTCTGCATCCTAGTTGCGAAAGGACTTGCGACACGAAATCTGTGAAACTCCTTTCCTCATCCCAGTTGCGAAAGGACTTGCGACAAGAAATTCGCGCATGTGGCTCCACTTCTCGACAATCTCCCACTTGGAGACACATCGCCATAAACCTTTGTTTTCTTCATCCGGAGTACACCACCCCCCGTCTTCAAGCCTGAAGACCAATCAAAGCTGAACAGAGCTTCAGCTTCTCTCGTGTGACTGCCTTGGTCAACATATCCGTAGGATTCTCACTTATATGAATCTTCTCCAAAGCAATCGATCCATCTTCCAGTAACGAACGTATGAAGTGATATTTGATGGCAATATGCTTGGTCCTTAAATGAAAGGCTGAATTCTTGGCCAAGTGTATTGCACTTTGACTGTCACTGTACAGTTTGCAATCTGCTTGCTTCTTACCCAACTCTTCCATGAAACCTTGCATCCACACCATCTCCTTGCATGCTTTTGTAGCCGCAACATATTCTCTTACATCTTGATGGATACTATCTTCTGAATCGAGAGACCCAACCGACTCAGACAAAGACTACCCAAAGTAAAGACATAACTTGTAATGCTTCTCCTGCTGTCAATATCTCCTGCAAATCTGAATCCACGTAGCCTTGTAGCTTGATTTTCGATCCACCATATCACAACCCTACATTCTTAGTACTTACCAAATATCTAAGGATCCACTTCACAGCTTCCCAATGTTCCTTCCTAGGGTTGTTCATGAACCTGCTAACAACTCCCACTGCTTGAGCAATGTTTGGCCTCGTACTCACCATAGCATACATGAGACTCCCAATAGCTGACACGTATGGGACTTTAGCCATGTAGTCTCGTTCCTCCTGCTTCTTTGCCCCTTGCTCCTTAGATAGCTTGAAGTGGTTGGCTAATGGAGTGCTAACCGGCTTAACACCTCCTATATCAAATCGGTCAAGTACCTTGGCTATGTACTCTCTCTTGGCAGAGTAAGAATCAAAATTCAATATCATTATCTCTACTGAAGAAATACATACATTGCCGGAAGTCTCTTTGTGCACAACTCATTTAGATGAAACAAATGCTGTTGGACTACAGGATTGAACAACCCACAATGAGTCTTTTCTGCGATAACACAAGCACAATCAACATTTCAAAAAGTCTTGTTCAACATTCTCGGACTAAACACATTGACATCCATCATCATTTTATCCGAGAACTTGTTGATGACAAGATTATCACATTGGACTATGTTTCCACAGAAAAGCAACTCGCAGACATCCTCACCAAACCTCTCGATACAAATAGGTTTAGTGACCTTCAAAAATCCAATAGGGTCTACTTTCACTAAATCTCAGTAAACTTGAGTCACATAAGTAAATCCCTACACTGGGACATTCATGGTTATACGTCAACCACAAGTCTAAACTCTTTACATTAACCATGTTAGTTTTGAGCTGCAAAATAAGTCTTTTATTGAAATAACTATTAACTTGCTGCCAAGCTTGGGCAGTTTATTTTGGACAGTTGGATATTTTGGTTTCATTTTGGATTATGGCTGAATATAATTCATATCTTTAATGTCATATCTCTGTTTTAAGCTTCCCCTGGGTTACTAAGTTTCTGCTATGGATTGCATGAGATGCCTTTAACGAATACCTTAACTGCTATATAATTGCTCCATGTTATTTAAAATGCATCCATTGGTTCTGATATTGATGTTTGCTTAAATTGAATTCTTATTATACATCAATTGTTCTGCTTCTACCTGATCGGTTCTCCCAAGTAATTCACTCTTCAGTCAACATCACCTAATCTATCTTTGTCAATGACTGACAAAAAGGAGGAGAACATTTACAAACACCCTGAATGGAAATTGTGTATCTGTTGCAGTTGTTGCAGGTGTTAGGGGGAGCAGCAGCAATAAGGAAGGGGGAGTTGGGGTTTACAAGTCAGGGGGAGCAGCTACTGGTTGTGTACATGGGGTAGAAATTACAAAATTGTGTAAAAGCATGTACACACAATTTAGGGTGTGTCTATCTAGAGAATTCTAGGGTGTTTTGGGGATTTTGTCACGTAATTGACAAAGGGGGAGATTGAAAGTGCCCTGGTTTGTCAAGTTACATGAGTGTTGAGTCAAAGTGTCTGCAGAGCCTGATAGGAAGATCAATTCAAGCATCTGCCTCAACCGGATGTGTACAAGCTTGCCACAGGTAAACTTAAAGCCTCACATCCCATGACCCAAATCACCAGGTAAAGAAAACCCTTAAAAATAAGTTAGAAATCATAGGATTTTAAGGTGAGAAAACTTTTTTCAAAATAGGAAAATTTCTAAGTTTTTATCGCCTTGTCGATTTTATCGGAAACCCTCGATATGATCGACCTACTCTGTCGATGTCCTCGATACCTTAACGATATTATGGATGTGAGGACCAAAAGTGTCCAGCAACTAAATATTCATCTGGACGGATTTATCGATGTATCGATACATCTATCGATATAAGCACTAAATATGTCCAACAACTTCACAACATATCTGGACGAATTATTGATGTATTGATACACCTATCGATATCATCGATATTTAAATCTCGAGTCCATTGAGAGTGGCTCGATAAGATTGATAGGCAGATTTTCGGCGCCCCTGTTTTTTAATAAAAATCTCAAATTCCTTCAATATATCGATGTTCTTCCGATATAATCTGAAATCAAATATCGATAACATCGGAAGCCCATCGATGATATCGATCAAGGGCGCGCATTTCTTACAACAGATATTTCAGGTCGTTTTTAACTATGATCGGGGGCCCTTCTATAGAATCGATATTCAAATATCAATGATATCGACACCAAGTCGATTGCATTGAATAAGGTCATAAACTATCCAGCAACCTTAAAGATAAATCAGCTAAATTTATCGATGCCTCGACTCTAATCTCGATATCATCGACATTCAAATTCCGATGATCTCGATGGTTCCCCGATCATTCATGAAAACTTAAAATATTTCAAAGTCAAGTCTCTCTCATTTTCAAATGTCGATGGATCAAACCTGTCATTGATAGAATCGAAGTTTGAAATCCGATGACATCGACAATAGTTTCGATTCATCGACCAATTGGCAAGGAGTTTCAAAAGCATATGACATTGAGTCCGAGTGATCGAGCAGACCATCGATGCTATCGAGTGTATATGCTTGATGATATCGAACCTGCTCGATGATATCGAACTCTGTCATAAATGTGACTGTTTTATATCCATTGGAACTTTTTACCTATTTATAGAGGACTTGTCTTTTGTTGCTGTGAGAGAAAGAAGAGAGAGCTTTTGAGTGTTTCAACTTATATCTTATATCTAAAGCCCTTTCTCTCAAGGGAGTTCATCCTCCAATCCACCCTCACCATTGACATTCAATAGAGTGGATTGAAAAATTAACTTCAGCATTTAAGGATCCTTCAGCTACTACCTTAATGGTAAATCATTAAACTGGGATGCCTTAAATGCAT
The DNA here is from genome assembly GCA_030180095.1 of Magnolia changhungtana. Classification (NCBI taxonomy): domain Eukaryota; kingdom Viridiplantae; phylum Streptophyta; class Magnoliopsida; order Magnoliales; family Magnoliaceae; genus Magnolia; species Magnolia changhungtana. The sequence continues at coordinate 397,514 of JASAUF010000056.1, read as the reverse complement.
AAAATTGGAATCGCTATACATTCCTGATAGGAAAATATTTTGAGAGTAGGATTCCATCTTCACCTTGACCCAACCTGAAGCCGAGTATTAGTACATCATTTTGTGTTGCAGATCAAGGGAACAGAAGACTCTTAGTCGACAAGGAGGAGGAGATCTTCGACATTGAGCTAAACGGGACTCATCAACTTATTTGTAAGTATCCAGAGTCCAAGAGGACACTTGTGATCATTCCTTTCTAGGATTGGGTCTTAAGCTGACGTCCAGGCCATTGGACGGCTTGGACAGCCAAACGCATTAAGGAGGACCCCACACGTGGGGTGGACGGTGGACCCAACACATACATGATGGTGCAGCCCATCTGAACGGAGGGACAACGTGGATGGGTCCCACAGACCCCACTGCTGGCTCACGCTTCACCGCTGGCCACACCCACCTCCAGTACACACCTTACTGACAGTTACACTTCACTGTTAGCCACTCCCACTAGGAATCCATACTAAGACCTCAGTGTTGAAACGAGGTATCTTCCACTCAGTCTACCATTTGAGCTATAGATCAGGGTGGATAGATGCATCAAGGAGGGCCCCACCCACACATGTGGGGCGGGCCACGTCCTAGATGGATGGTTGGGATGGCATATAAACATCATGGTGTCTCTCACATGGATGGGGTCCATCGGTAGATAGCAGGGATAAAATACAAACATCATAGGTGGGCCATACATCTCATCATCATCATCACCATAACAAAAGAAAAGAGAGAGAAAAAGAGAATGAGGAGAGATCGGATGGTGATGGAGGGACCCCGCCACTATAGGCCCTCCATGGATATAAAACATACATAAAAAATGGGTCCCATCACAAGTGGGCCTTCTAATAGAAAATCAATGGTGGATCACCCACTGATTGCTAATCTTCTTGCTCCCTTGGTTTCCTTTACTCCCTAGCTTTAATCCTAACGGAAGAGATGGAGATGGAGTTTGGATGGTTGAGATGAGAGATGAGAGGGTAGGAAGTGGGCCATACTAAAGCTCCTCCATGAGAGCTTTGGGAAAGCTTGGATGTGTGGCTCTTTGGTTGCTTGGAATGTAGTTTGAGAATGAGAGAAAGAGGTTTGTAGAGAGAGAGAGAGAGAGAGAGATGGGTGATGGATGTGTAAGAGACTTTTTGACTTTTGTTGTAAATGGTGTAAGAAAAGTATGGGTGTGTAAGAACCTTTTTGACTTTAGGGGGTTGCTTGGGGAAGGGTGTGGGGTGATGGTATACTTAGTTAAGGTGATTGGTTGATGGATGTGACAAGTTGTAGAGATTCCCATGGAATTCGTACGAGCAGTATTTTTCTAGAACTAAACACGGGCTCACATCTCCTGGCCTGGGTAGGACCTGGTGCGCGAGTCGCGGCATCGGAACTACGGCAACGGTGCAGTCACTAGGATACAAGTCTCAGGTCAAACCAACTCTGGTTGACGGCATGCGTCTCAGGGTTGTGCATAAACGTCAGACAAAGGTCGAAGGTTGCCGGAATTCTACCTGGAAGACCGCAAAAGCCTACGGAATGGTACGGTCTAGGATACAGTGCTTGCATTAATACTCGTAGTAAATACAATTCATCAACAATTTCTCATTCATCAACAATTGTCTAAATTTATGACAAGCACTAATCATTTTCTATTGCTCGTTTAAACATTTCAACAAACACATAGGGTGCATCATTTATTTATCACAGTTCATAGGTATATCTCATACAGAATCAATGTATTTAAGACAATACGGTAGTAATCAAGACAGACATAAATCATTAGCTGTCATGAAAGCATTGATAAACCGCAACCTAAGCATTTATAGTCCGCACCTTTCGTTAGTATGCTCGACTCGGACTCAGTCCAAATTCTACATTTCCAAAAATTGAAAAGTCAGGCACCTAAACGATGAAACTGGTTAGCTAGGTTGGTAAAAAACTATTTGGGAGCTCTACATCGATATTAGGGTTGGTATTTCTTCCCGAAATCGTAGCCGAAAGAGGTTTGGTAGTGCAACGGGGAGGTGATTAGGCATGTGGATTCGTGGGAGAAGGTTTCTGCAGCGATCTTCTAAAGTTATCCTTCTTTCTTTCCTCTTTTCTCCTCTTTCTCCCTCTAGGGTTTGTGAAATTCGTATATGGTAGAGAGAGGGTGAAATGAGGGCTATTTGTAGCCCCAGATGTGATGCAAATGGCCCTAGGGCCACTTTATACATTGTTTATACCCCATGGGCGGCTGTTTCTGGCGAACAGGGCTCATAGGGAGGCCCACAACCCATCTACGTCATAGGGTACGCTCCTTGACAATGGATCCATGGTAGGACACGATTTTGGTGTGATAGGATAAGCCGATCGACCATGGAGAGCCTGTGTCAGATCAACGGTTGTACATGTCCAATCGGGGCCACAGTTATACGGATAGGTGTAGGAAAATTTCTTTTCCCCATGAGTGAAGTTTGGTCAAAAACTAACGGTCTGAATTATTTAACTTTGTGTGAGAGAGAACAGCTCAATTCACTTAAGTTTCAGTTCATTTTCTAAGTATATTCACGTTTCCCATGCACTTCACTCATGGCTCAAGTTAGGCGTTTCTGGACACTATCTGGGCTTGATTTCCGCGATAGTAATCAAGCCCAGCAGGACAGACATCTTCCTATATCGGACCCTCGATGTGTGGTCTGAAATGGTGGTGAAGACTGCACTAGTTGAAGAAGGAATATGCCAATATGTCCTAGAGGGGGGTGAATAGGACTTTTTAAAGTTTTTATGAGTTATTTAAAAATCCTACTTCACTAATCCTATGATTATGCAATTCTCAGGATTACTCAAATGTAACTCTACTAGCTTTCAAGCCTGGTAGAGGATCTAATCACAAACTGCTTAAGGAATAAACAATATGCAATCTAGTTCATGATGGATATGACTGTGTAGGTGTGTGAGGAGTGATCAAATAATCAGATATGGAAGTATTAAAGAAAATCACTCAATCAAAATAACAATCTCAAACATAATCATTTTATAGTGGTTCGACGATAAGTTTACTCCACTCCCGGTAACCGCACTCAACCCTTGAGTGTACCGGATTTCACTAAGGAGGTTTCACAATGGTTCACCTCTAACCTAAGGTTTTAAATCAAGTTCACCTTCAACCTTTACAACCTACACTGAGGCTGACTGTTTATGCTCTCACGAGCAAGGGTCAACACAACGCACCCACTTTTAGGCACACTGGCTAAGGATCTTCTATAAGACCCTACTGGAGGTTTCTACACGGTTGACCTCAAACCCTAAGGTTTTACCCGGTTCACCTAAAACCCAGAGTTTTACTATTTCACTCCTAACCAGATGTTTATGCTCTCCACAGAGCAAGGGTCCACACAACACACCCACCATGTACACTCCCGCTGGAGGCTTCCTTGAGGACTTCAAAGGGTGAGAACCACTTAAGAACTAATCCTAGAAAGGAATGATCACAAGTGTCCTTGTAACGACCCGTAAATTTCCGTACGTTGGCTCGAGTACCACCTCGACCAGAAATCAATTAGGATTAAATCCTTTAGAAATTTAACAAAGTTAACTAAGTACTAAACTCAATAAGCCATGAAATCCGTTGGGATCGCTTTAAATACGATCTGCAAGACCCAAAACTTGTAAAACAAGTGACTCTAGCTTACCCTAAAGTTTAGAGCCAAACTCATTACCCGGCTGCTCTTGGGAATGAAACGAAACTTCGTATTAGGTCTAGATCGCACATCGGAAGTCCGATTAACACGAGGCTAAGGAACTAGGACCGCCTCACTGGGCTTGACAATCATCTCAAAAATCAGGTCTAGCCGATGTCCCACGGCCATTCGTTTCGATCCGGAGCGAGGGAGTGTGAAAAACACTATTCCCTTTGAAAGATAAATATCTGGAATAGTGATCTGCACCTTTAAACAGCACGCGTCGGTATAAGCAACCCGACCATCAGAATCCGACCAAATTACACCCTCGGATTAAGAAAAATTTCAGGAACATTTACATGTACTTGGAATTTCTGATTGTGGCCCACTGACCGTCGAATTGAAAGTGGTCCGCCATGTGCGATCTGGGAATCCGATCGAGTCGAAAACGTAATCCCACATAGATCCATAGGTGGTGAGTTTAAGTCTGACGTTTGGCTCAAGGATGGATACCAGAACCTCTCTTTTGAGCTGGAAAAGTGACGAATATCCTATATTAGCAGTAACCCTTGAACCCGAGTCTATTTTGGGAATGTTTTTGGCTATAAAAGGAGCTTAGAACAGCCCCTCTCACAGCCATACGAATTTGGGATTAAAACCCTAGAGAGAGAGAGAGAAAAGAGAGAGAAGAGCTTGGGATTTGTGGGAGATCTTCCTCCTACTGCTTTCGGTTGTTGCACGGCCTACACCGCTCCTTTCAGTGTTTTCTCGGCGGTATCCATTCCGTTTGAAGGTAAGAAACCCTAACCCTAGGTCGATTTGATGTAAGTTCGTTGTAGGTTATGTAAAGGCTAACCGATTCCGCTCTTTAGGCTAGAAAACTCCCCGTATCACGAGCTCAACGACCCTTGGCTTGATTCGTTGTGATTCCAAGGGCAAATGTGAGGACTTTAAGTGTATAAGTTGCGGTTTTCAACGCTTTCAATGTCGAGATAATGGTAGATTCATGATCTGCATGCAATGCACATGTACAAAGTGCCTTAGTTTTGTTTCGATTAGAATTGTAGAATTTGGAATTTCACATACTTTAGGTATTCATATAAAATACCGTATACATATTTTTTATGGAAATGTGTTTGACATGTTTAATTGTCGTATGGACATATGATGTATGGATAAAGTACTCATTTGGCGAAAGGGTTCGCTTAAATACATGTTTACTAATATACACCATGTATGTAGAAATACGGTATTGTAAGAAGTACCGTATACGTGTATATTTTTGTGACATGTTTGTCATGATTAATTGTTGTATAAATATATTAAGTGCGTATAAATTAATTGCTTGGCAAAAAGAATCACCGTATTACAAGTTCCCTTGTAAACACTATGTATGTGGAAATTGGGTATACTAGAAAATACCCTATACGTATAAAATTTACTGATATAATTGTCAGGATTATTTGCTGTATGAATATGATGTATATGTATAAAATACTAGTTTAGTAAAGGGACAACTCTAGTGCACTTTCCTCTATCATACGTCATGTATGTTGAAATAGAGCATTCCAAGTGTTAGTGAAATCGCTTGTGAGTGTAAGTGCTTAAGTGTTAGAACCTTAGGTAGGTGCTGAGATGGGATTCTCAGCTACCTTAGAGTCACATATGATACCCTCCATGTGGTTATTCACTCTAACCACTCACCTATGAAATATATGTATTTGTATCCCTATTTGCATAATGCTTTATAACATGCTTTTGAACATGCTTTGTAACTTGATTATTAACATGCTTCATGATAGGCTTTATAATATGATTGCTAGTGTTCTTGAATTACCATGTTATCATGCTGTATTTTACATGCTATGGTTAGGACTTGATTGAGCTTGGGACTATGTCCATAGTCCAGCATCCGGTATCGACTTGAAGTTGTGGTTGGGATTCGTTCCGCCACACATGATGTGTTGGCGAACCCGTGTCGTACTTCATTGGCGATAGTGGTTGGCCACACGAGGTGCTTCGCTTTCATATCGCCCAACTTGTTGTGCGCTCGAGCCAGCCGAACACGTCAAGTAACCCGTGTGTCTTATGTATGTTCACCATGTTTGGTCGCTAATGTTTGAACCTAAGGTACCAAACTTACCAGTGAAAATCCCGTTAACCATGGTACCTCGATCCGCTAAGACTCATGAGCCGGGCATGGTGGTATGGGACACCGTGGTCGAGCTGTCGGCCTACGCTGGGGCTACGTGCCTCCCCGTAGTGACCAATGAGCAACTTAACTCGTGAGCCGATTATGGTGGTATAGGACACTATATTCGCGCTGTCGACCTACATTGATAAGGTGATGGGGGAGTGGTGCAACCTTTGTACGTAACAGCCCTGGCTGCCCTTTGTAGTGATCGCGAACATATTCTGAAGTCGCAGTGCACCTTAGGGTTCGCCGTGATATATAGAGTATGAACTAGGCCTGTTTCTGTATAGTGATGAATCGTTTAAGGGGTGATGGGGAGTGGTGCAACCTTTGCGTAATGCCACAGCGCCTCTGCATGACCTAGAAAATACACCATCGTCTGATATTAACTAGGACTGACGACCCTAGAATGGATCATGTTTGGGAATGATACAAGGGAGGTACCTTAGTTTCCCAATCCTGCTGTTTGAAATGGATTAATTAAAAACTCGGTAATCATGCTCATCATGCATCGCATGTGCCTGGAAGATGTGGAGCACTGTGGGATATAAGCATGCCACGAACGTGAGATGGTGTCGCATGAGGGAGTATGTCGGTGAGGGCATCCATCATACCTGCATTCATACTTGCATTAATCAGAGTAACTAGGAGTGTTTGATTTACTGCTTTATCATTACTGCTTGACTGTATTGATAACATGATAACTTATGCCTTATTGTTCCACTGAGTTAGCTACTCACTCCCATGTTACGGACGGTGTTGCGCACACCAACCAGACTCATCTCAGGTTTAGGCGATCCGACGACTCTCTAGAGGCGAGGCTGATTATGACGAGGACCAAGAGGAGTTCTCGTATATGCGATTCTCTGGCGGCTTCGACTAGGTTGCCGGGATCGACGGGTTCTACAGGGGATTGTACCTAGTTTATTTTTGACATTTTGATTATAAACGAGCAAATGTATATGGAGACTCGATTTGATTCATACTACTGGAGAATGAAACGTTTATTTTGTTTCTTTACATACATATATATATATGATTCGGTCTTAAAACTTGCTTTTATACAATTGATCTGGAGTATGAATTACTGTTTTGGTATAATCTCATTCACGTTTATTGCTCTAACACAGACAACATTCAAACATCATTAAATATGTTGCATAAGTGATGCGTTGGAACTCGGGAGTTGAGTTACACTCGACCCCCGATTTTCAGGGCGTTACAGTCCTCTTAAACTCTAGATACTTACAAATAAGCTGACGAGTCCCATTTAGCTCAATGCCGAAGATCTCCTCCTCCTTGTTGACGAAGAGTCTTCTGCTCCTTTGATCCGCAACACAAAATGATGTACTAATACTCGGCTTCGGGTTGGGTCAAGGTGAAGATGGAATCCTACTCTCAAAATATTTTCCTATCAGGAATGTAGAGCGATTCCAATCTTATGCATTCAAGGCATCCCAGCTTAATGATTTGCCATTAAGGTAGTAGCTGGAGGATCCTTAAATGCGGAAGTTCATTCCCCAATCCACTCTATTGAATGTCAATGGTGAGGGTGGATTGGAGGATGAACTCCCTTGAGAGAAAGGGCTTTAGATATAAGATATAAGTTAAAACACTCAAAAGTTCTCTCTTCTTTCTCTCACAGCAACAAAAGATAAGTCCTCTATATATAGGCAAAAAGTTCCAACGGATATAAAACGGTCATATTTATGATAGAGTTCGATATCATTGAGCAGGTTCGATATCATCGAGCGTATACTCTCGATAGCATCGATGGTCTGCTTGATGACTCGGACTCAATGTCATACGCTTTTGAAACTCTTTATCAATTGGTCGATGAATCGAAACTATTATCGATGTCATCGTATTTCGAACTCCGATTCCATCGATGGCAGGTTCGATCCATCGACACTTGAAAAGTGAGAGAGACTTGACTTTGAAATATTTCAGGTTTTCATGAATGATCGGAGAACCATCGAGATCATCGGAATTTGAATGTCGATGATATCGAGATCAGAGTCGAGGCATCAATAAATCCAGCTGATTTGTCTTTAAGCTTGCTGGACAGTTTATGACCTTGTTCGATGTAATCGACTTGGTGCTGATATCATCGATATTTGAATATCGATTCTATCGAAGGGCCCCCGATCATAGTTTAAAACAACCTGAAATATCTATTGTAAGAAATGCGCACCCTTGATCAATATCATCGATGGACTTCCGATGTTATCGATATTTGATTTCAGATCATATCGGAAGAACATTGATATATCGAAGAAATTTAAGATTTTCATTAAAAAATTGGGGCGTTGGAAATCAGCCTGTCGATCTTATCAAGCCACTCTCGATGGACTCGAGATTTGAATATCGATGATATCGATAATTTGTCCAGATATGTTGTGAAGTTGCTGGACATATTTAGTGCTTATATCGATGATATCGATAGATGTATCGATACATCAATAAATCCGTCTAGATGAATATTTAGTTGTTGGACACTTTTGGTCCTAACATCGATAATATCGTTAAAGTATCAAGGACATCGACAGAGTAGGTCGATCATATCGAGGGTGTTCCGATAAAATCGACAAGGCAAGAAAAACTCAGAATTTTCTTATTTTAAAAAATGTTTTCTCACCTAAAAATCCTATGATTTCTAACTTGTTTTTAAGGGTTTTCTTCACCTGGTGTTTTGGGTCATGGGAAGTGAGGGTTTAGTTTTACCTGTGACGAGCTTGAACACATCCGGTTGAGGTAAACGTTTAAATTGATCTTCCTATCAGGCTCTGTAGACACTCTGACTCAACATTCACGTAACTTAATAAACCAGGGCACTTTCAATCTCCCCTTTTGTTAATTACGTGACAAAATCCCAAAACATCCTAAAATGTTCTAGTCAAGCACAGTACCCTAAATTGTGTGTACATGCTTTTATACAATTTTACAATTTTCTAACCCATGTACACACCCAGTGACTGCTCATCCTTTCTTGTAAACTCCTCCTTGCTTGATGCAGCTGCTCCACCTAACACCTGCAACAACATCTAACAGATATACAATTTCCATTTGGGGTGTTTGTAAATGTTCTCCCCCATTTTGTCAGTCATTGACAAGGATAGATTAGGTGATATTGACTGAAGCTTGAAATCCTTGAGAGAACCAATCGGATAAAAGTAGAACATTGATGTATAATAGTTAACTCAAATCAATCACACATCAATTTCAGAATTCATGAATGCGTATTAGATAAGATAGAGCAGTTATATAACAGTTAAAATATTTATCAAAGGCATCTCATGCATTCCAAATCAGAAAACTAGATAAACCAGGGGAACAGAAAACTTAATTATGGCAATAAAAGATAGAATTATATTCGGCCATAATCCAAAACATCCAAACATGTACTGCCACAGACAGCAATAGCTTTAACAGTTTATCCCATCAAAACCAACCCAAAAAAATATGTTCAGTCCAACTATGGAATATATAATTTTCAAAAACCAACGTCAGATCCTCCAGATTAGTTAGTTATCACATACACCCAGACAGGCGTGGAATATTCAAGAAGATACTGATATTCGTACGCAGAGATATGGGTGAAGTGTAGGTGATAGCATGTAGTGAACATCATCATGGTGCAGAGTGTGATGGTGCAGTGTCGTCCCGGCGACAGGTTATCATGTTCACCAATTATTGGATGGTTTGCTGCACACTTAGCACCATCTGTTCCAGGACAGTAAATCTCTCATTCATTGACTCCCTGAGCTGAGAGACTTCATGCTGAATGGTGCCAAGCTTGTCTGGATGGGGCTTAAACCTTTTTGCATGCCCAGGTGTTGATGTTGATGGAGTATGTTGAGGTTTAAAAGCAGCTTCTTCAGTCATCCTGGTCCCTCCCATAGGAGCATCACCAGCCCTCCCTTCTTCCTCAGCTTGAATTCCTTCCTCTAAGGGCTCCTCAGGGTATTTGTGAAACCTCAGATCCATCCTTCGGATGTTGCTTTTGTTGAAGGATTGAAGAGGAAGAACTAGATCATTTGTAGTTTGGAACCCTATGGTATTACAAATTGTATTGATGATCCAGGGATATGGTAGGAGAATGTCCCTAGCCCTATGATAAGCGTACACCAATTGATACACAATCAGGGTAGGCAGATAGATCTTGATCCCAGCGGCAATCGAATAGATTATCATAGTCATGAAGCCAGTGAGGTCAGCTCTGTTGGAACCTCTAGAGTAAATATTCGAAGAAAGAATACCATGCAGGACTCGATAACATGGTTCCATGAACTTGACTTTCAGGGCATTCCCTTGATACCACTTGACATCATGATTATGACAGAGAAATTTAGTGACCTTAGACCAAACTTCAGGGTCTTCCATGTCCATATCAGGGATTCTTATAGGAGATAAGATAAGATTGAATATTCCTGCAACAGACCCTGGAGTGATCAGCACATCATCACCATCTACAGTTACGGAGATGGATGGAGGATCAGATGTCAGAGAATGGCAGGCAGCAAAGAAATGGTAAGTTCGTTCAAGCTGATATGATCCTCCAAAGTCGAGAACTGGTGACCAATCTATAGCTGAAAATAGAGGTTCCAGATTATATGGAATCAAGCAGCTTCTGTCGACTTTCCTTTTGGGAATGACTTTCCTTCGTGCAAATCTTGTCAAGATGGGATTGACTTGCATTGGTGGAGGTGTCTGCTCTTCTGACTGGGACCCACCATGTTTTGACCGTTGCTTTGTGGGGTATGGAAGCACTTGCTTTAGCGTTAGAGGCAAGCACCTTTTATCGGGAGGTTTTCGAAGATTCCCCCTGTCCGAATCCTTTCCCTTTGTCTTTTCCCATGGGGACAAGTTGGGAAAAAAGACAAAAACCTGACAAGAACGAAAAAAATACCCAAACGAGAATGGACTCTTGACCCGTCAAAAGGGTAGTACCCAATTTGTGGAGGGGTTTGAGTAGTCTGACGTGGCTTCCAGCAGTTTTGGTCGAGAGAATAATGTGGAGAGGATGATTGAAACCCTTGAGAAAATGAACCCCTTTTTCACTTCGCTGACTTTTATCGAGCGACATCTATTGATATTATCGATTATTGGTTCGATATCATCGAGAAGTTATTGGTCGATTCTATCGAGTCTGTCTTCGATATCGATCTTGGTCACACGACTATTCATATTCTCAAGAGGCGTCGATGATATCGTCTTTTTATCGATATGTCGAGAAAGTCATATCGAAGATGAAGATTTGCAGTTTTCAGCATTCAGACGGATCTTTAAGTATACTTTTTGTACTTCTATCAACAGTATACTCAACAAAAAATTATGCACACACACTGTACACAACAAAATTATAAACATTTGAATGTTTATACAAAAAAAGAGGAGGTGAAGTACCTTACATATATCATTTGAAGTTCAACAAAAATATTTCCTCATTTTAGCACAGGTTCAGATTCTTATGCATGATCTGAACTAATTCTTCCTTATCCATTTCATTTTATTAACCGATTTGGGTGGTGATGCACGGGCATTGCTCTATCCATATCCTTAAGAGGACTCTTGAAGTTCTGTATTTCTCTGGCTGACAATTTGTTAACATAATTCTGACCAGATTTAGGTTAAGTCCTCCTAGGAGTTATGCATTCAAAATTATAATGTCCTAAATCACCACACAAATAACATACTGGAGTTGTTCTGGTTTTGCTTCCAGAAGCAACAGATTTTTCAGTTCTGGGAGCTGCATTTCCAGACTTTGATTTATGTTTTTCATATCCAAGACTACTTTTATCCTTTCCAGGTCTTCCCATTCCTAACAGTTTTTCTAGCTTTTCGCCACTCTAGGAAAACTTGTAGTTTATCTTGGCTATCTTCTTGGATTCTTCCAGATCAAACAGAAGTGTATGATTTTTATTTTGAAGAAGCATATTTTTATCTTTTAATTGTTCAACCTGTTTGTTCAGTTTTTCAGACTCGTTTTTAAGAAGAGTATTGACTTGTTCAAGTCTATCATTATCCATATGATATTGCTGCAGATCATTTATTAATTGTGTGTTGATTTCCAATGCTTTATCCAAATCTTTCTGCAGCAACTTACCCTTGTTTTCTATTATTCCGAGTCTCTTAAGGATATTGATGTTATGAATATAGAGTTGATTGTAAGCATCTTGCAGTTTACCCTTTTCGATTTCTTTTTCTTCTTTTCCATTGTCGGATGAAGATGATTTCATGGCTAGTGTTCTTTCTCGTTCTCTGATTCAGTGGGAATGATTGAAGTAGTGGAGTCCATGAGTATTTTCAATGATTTCTGATCTCCATCGCTTTCTGAGTCACCTGATTCTGAATTTGACTCCTCGGTATCATCCCACGTGGCAGCCATAGCCTTGCCCTTAGTTTTTCTATTTGGACAATCAATAGATAGGTGTCCATACTCGTGACAGGCATAGCATTGTGGTTCTTTGGTTCTTCTACCAAATTTGCCTGCAGAAGGTTTGTTGTTCACCTTTCTACCTCTGGAAGATAGACCACGATTCTTTTGAAAGAATCTTTTGAATTTTTGTGCCAGCAAGGCCACTTCTTCATCTTCATCTTCCTTTTCACTTTCACCGTCCTCATGAATGGTTTTCTTTGAAGTTTTTAAGACAGTGTTTTTGGATTTTTGGGATTGTTTGAAGTGTAGTTCAAAAGTTTGTAGGGAACTTACCAGTTCTTCTACTTTCATTTCATCTATGTTCCTACACTCCTCAATTATTGTAACCTTGGAATTAAATAGTTCCGTTAGGGTCTTAGAATTTTCCTACAAATTTTCGGTATGGAACTTTCGCTCCCAATCTACCCATGGAGTTGCAAATTATATTTAACTTTGTGAAAAACTCCATAAATGTCTCATGCTCTTCCATTCTGAGACTTTCGAACTGTGAAGTCAGGAGTTGAAGTTTGGATTGCTTCACAGTGCTTGTGCCTTCATGGGTTGTTTCCAATAAATCCCATGCTTCCTTGGATGTCTCACACATACTTATCTGATTGAATATATCCTAGGACACGATATAGTAGATAGCATTCATAGCCTTGGCTTCAGATGTTTGCCTTTCTTTGTCGAATGTTGTCCACTTTTCTTTGGGTTTGGGCTTTGTAATTGTTGTGCCACTGTCAAGTATGATTTGTTCAGTTGGTGGCACGTATCCACTTTCAACTATATCCCAAACGTCATGATCCAAAGATCTCAGAAAGTAGTGCATCCTAGCTTCCAGTATGCATAGTTTGAGCCGTCAAATACTGGAGGTCTAGTGACTGATGAGCCCTCTCCTTTGGCCATATTCCTAACTTCAGTTAAGATCACTCTCTAGGCGGTGTAGCCCTTAAAGAGAGACCCACCGTAACATCCCGGATTTTTACCAACTTGGAAATAGACGTCCTTAGGCAATGTGTCGATCATAACACCTTGGTAACTTCTCATAACTCAATCCCAAAGCCAAAAATCCATTTTTAACCCATTCCCTTCGAAATCTCATCTTTCGTCACCTCATTCTTCAAAATTTTCTAAGTCCTTTCATATTAAACATTAGTCCTAAAGGTTAAGTGATGGAGAATAATACTTAAACTCAAATCTACTACAATTAGTAAATTTAGACATAAAATGAGTTTTTTCCACTAATCTTATGGAATCTCACAAAGTAAATAGGTTAGTTGGATGGATTAGCTTCTCCTACCCTAAAATCATATATTGCACGTCAAACAACTCATTCCAGTTTACAAATGAGACCCGATAATGCTTCGACGGACTCGGGGGCCCAAACGACGCAATGCGGGGGGACCCGAGGTGGGTCCCGCATGTATCCGACACCCCGGGGGGGAGGGGGGGAGGACATCTCCCCGGGGTCCAGTGGACCGCGAGGCCTGGCAGGGCCGCAACGGGCCGGCGGCCCGTTTTCGACAGAAAAATTCTACAATTTTTGTCCAACTTTGAAAAATCATATCTCCCCCATTATAACTCCGATTTAGGCGATTCAAAAGCCAGATTGAAGATTGATGAGTCTAATTTTATATAAAAATAAGTAAAAAATAAAATAAATTATTTAATATAGTTAAATATAGGTCGTTGTAACAACTATCAGAAAATCATTAGTTTTGACAACTGCTGCTTTTAGAATTTTTAGAATTTTTTTATAATACAAAATCTAATGAAATTTGATGGAAATGAATTATACTTGATGGTGAACTACTAGAAAATTAATAAAAATAATATACTAATTAAAAGTGCTGAAACGGGCGTAGAACTGTCCTAGGACCTTATTTTGTCGTAATTAGGGCACGCTTTAGTTAAGTACTAAACTGAACAATCAGTAGAATTAGCTTGAACTACTTTAAATATGAACTGAAAGATCTAAAAATTACAGAATCATTAACGCTACATTACCTTGAAATCTAGGATCAATCTCATTACCCAGTTGCTCTCGGGAGCACATTGAAACTTCGTATCGGACCTGGACCGCACGTCGAAAGTCCGATGACCACGAAACTAAACGCTTATGACCTCCTTGCTGGGCTTGACAACCATCTCAGAAATCAAATTCAGATAGTATCCAGAAACGCACAGCTTGAGCCCGAAGCGAAGTATGTGAGAAACGCGAATATCTTTAGAAATTGAACTCAGATTTAAGTGATTTGGGTCATTTGCTTGTGGGCCAAATATAAGGATTCAGACCGTCAGAATCTGACCCAAATACACCCTCGGATCAGGAGAAATTTTTCACACATGTCAGTACACTTGTGGCCCTGATCAAGTACCTGTGACCGTTGAACTAAAACTGGTCCGCCGCGGTCGATCTGTAAATTTGATCGGGCCGAAAACATAACTTGACCTAGATCCAATGCCAGGGAGTTTAAGTCCGACTGCACGCAGAAAAGGGGCCTCCAGAAGTGCTCCGTTGGATCGGAACAGCCGATCTTTGGCTATAACCTAAGTATACCTTGGCCCTAGGGCCATTCCCATCAGTTCTGGGCCTATATAAGGGCCTTAAACCCTCTCTCTCATATTTTATACGAATTTAGAAACCCTAAGAAAGAGAGGAGAGAAAAAGGGAAGGAAAGAGAGAGAAAGTGAGAGAGAGAGTAGGCGCTTCTTCTTGGGATTCGATCCCGTTACTCCACACACTTGTTTATCATGTCTGTATCGCAAATCCGGCATTTTCAACAATGTACTTGGGTAAGAAATTCTAACCCTAACCTGTTGTAGAAACTCAAATAGAACAGTTGATAAAATAATTAACCTATTCTCTGTTATAGGTTGTTCTGGTGCCGTAGACAAAGACTTAGTGTCTAAACTGAATTTGTTACGAGTCTACTGGCGAAAGGTACAGACTATATACGTTTAGGTTATAGTTTTTAAGGCTTTCAATGTCAGTTAATGATTTATTACTGGCTTGGGTTCTATTTCACATGCCAAACGTGATGTCTATTTCGCTTTACGAATACGTATGCAATATGTATAGTATAGTGTATTCTATGTACTTGTCGAAATAACTGAATATGTATGGATTTTGGATTCATAATTGACATGATTATTTTTCGTGCATATATGCTTGTTGCATAGGTGACAACTCCTCGGTGAAAGGATTTGCCCTAATGCGTGGTATAACCAACATACATCATGTATGTTGGAATGTGTAGTTTAAGTGTTTGTTAAAATGTCTGAATGAGTAAGTAGTTAGTAAATTATAATGTATAAGGGTGTTGAGAAATGATTCTCAACTACTTTAACTATGTGTATGATTTTCTCCATGTACTGTATATTATAGCGTCTGTTTTAGCTACGTGATGTATATGTATAATCTATGTTTAAGTTGTATTTCATAAAATGCTTGATGATTGTATGAGCTGAATTATTGATCCATTATACTTTGATTATCTCGTATGATTATTTATTGTAATTGAATGTGTTTGGGACTATTATATAGTCCAGGCAATCGGTAACAGGCCTTGATTTGGTGGCTGAGATTGTTTTACCACAAAGGACGTGTTCGCTGAATCTGAGCCGTACTTCGGTCGACGACAGTAGTAGGCCACACAGAGTGCTTACACACTTCATGTCGATCGACTCGAGGTGCGCTCGTGCTAGTCGAGCTCGTCAAATAACCCGATTGACCCGATGTATGTTCACCATGTATGGACGTTACTGCTTGAACCTAAGGTACCAAACTCACCAGTGGAAATCATGTTAACCTTGGTACCTCGATCTGCTAAGACTCATGAGCTGGACATGGTGGTATGGGACACCGTGGGCGAGCTGTCGGCTTACGCTGGGGCGATGAGCCTCCCCGTAGTGAGCAGTGAGCAACCCAGACTCGTGAGCCAAATATGGTGGTATGGGACACTGTATACGAGCTGTCAGCCTACACTGATAAGGTGACGAGCCCTTTGTAGTGACCTTGAGCATACTCTGAGGCTACATGGAGGCGACGAGCCTTTCCGTAGTAACAAGAGTACAAACTAGGCCTACACTAATCAGGGAACGAGCCCTTTATAGCGACCTAGAACCATAACATCGTATGAGATTTACTAGGACTGACGACCCTAGAATAGTTCATTGTTTGAGAAATGATATAAGGGAGGTCCCTTAGTTTCCCAATCCTGCTGTATGAAAAGGGCTAATAAGAACCTGACTAATCAAGTGCATACACTGCATTGCATGTGCTTTGGCGAGGAAGAGCACTTTCAGGTGGTTTCCATGCGCGCCGTAAGATGAAGACGCTGAGGGAGTGCAGGCGAGGGCATGCATCATATATACATACTATTTTTGCATTAATCAGAGTACTTAGGGATGTTTGATTGTATAGTTTTATCATTACTGCTTGACTGAATTGATAACATGTTAACCTTTGCTTTATGGTTCCACTGAGTTGATCACTCACTCCCACATTACGGGACGGTGTTGTACACACCAAGCAGACCCTGTCTCAGTTTCAGATGATGGCGATGCTTGCGAAGTGGAGTCGGACTTGTATGATGACGAGGAGGGTTTCTCCTATATGCTGCTATCAGTTGGGTCTAAGTAGACCATGTTCTGATCGACGGGGTTACAGGGATGTTGATAATATGCCTTTACACTTGTTATTTTACACTTTTGGAACACCCATGTATATTCATTTTATTTATTTTTGGAGTATACATGTATATATTTAACCTGGTAACATGTTCACACTCTGGAGACTTACAATAGTTTATATATTTTATATATCTATCACGTTTTCCGCTTACAAAATTTAACTGTCTCTGGAGTATGATATGTTGTTTTGGTATAATCCCACTCATGTTTAATGCACTAACACAGACAACATTTAATCATCATTATTTATGTTGCATAAGTGATGCGTTGGAACTCAGGAGTCGAGTGTATGCTCGACCCCCAATTTTTAGGGCGTTACACCCGTTTTGATACCAATTGAAATGGCGATGAAGACTGCACTAGTTGAAGAAGGAATATGCCAATATGTCCTAGAGGGGGGTGAATAGGACTTTTTAAAGTTTTTATGAGTTATTTAAAAATTCTACTTCACTAATCTTATAATCATGCAATTCTCAGGATTACTTAAATGTAATTCTACTGGCTTTCAAGCCTGATAGAGGATCCAATCACAAACTGCTTAAGGAGTAAACAATATGCAATCTAGTTCATGATGGAAATGACTGTGTAGGTGTGTGAGGAGTGATCAGATAATCAGATATGAAAGTATTAAAGTAAATCACTCAATCAAAATAACAATCTCAAACACAGTCATTTTATAGTGGTTCGATGATAAGTCTACTCCACTCCCAGTAACCGCACTCAACCCTTGAGTGTACCGGATTTCACTAAGGAGGTTTCACAATGGTTCACCTCTAACCTAAGGTTTTAAATCAGGTTTACCTTTAACCTTTACAACCTACACTGAGGCTGACTGTTTATGCTCTCACGAGCAAGGGTCAACACAACACACCCACTTTTAGGCACACTTGCCAAGGATCTTCCATAAGACCTTACTGGAGTTTTCTACATGGTTGACTTCAAACCCTAAGGTTTTACCCGGTTCACCTAAAACCCAGAGTTTTACTGATTCACTCCTAACCAGATGTTTATACTCTCCACAGAGCAAGGGTCCACACAACGCACCCACACATACACTCCTGTTGGAGGCCTCCTTGAGGACTTCAAAGGGTGAGAACCACTTAAGACCCAATCCTAGAAAGGAATGATCACAAGTGTCCTCTTGGACTCTGGATACTTACAAATAAGCTGATGAGTCCCGTTTAGCTCAATGCCGAAGATCTCCTCCTCCTTATTGACGAAGAGTCTTCTGCTCCCTTGATCCGCAACACAAAATGATGTACCAATACTCGGCTTCGGATTAGGTTAAGGTGAAGATGGAATCCTACTCTCAAAATATTTTCCTATCAGGAATGTAGAGCGATTCCAATCTTATGCATTCAAGGCATCCCAGCTTAATGATTTGCCATTAAGGTAGTAGCTGGAGGATCCTTAAATGCGGAAGTTCATTCCCCAATCCACTCTATTGAATGTCAATGGCGAGGGCGGATTAGAGGATGAAATTCCTTGAGAGAAAGGGCTTTAGATAGAAGATATAAGTTGAAACACTCAAAAGCTCTCTTCTTTCTCTCACAGCAATAAAAGACAAGTCCTCTATATATAGGCAAAAAGTTCCAACGGATATAAAATGGTCACATTTATGACAGAGTTTGATATCATCGAGCAGGTTCGATATCATCGAGTGTATACTCTCGATAGCATCGATGGTCTGCTCGATGACTCGGACTCAATGTCATACGCTTTTGAAACTCTTTGCCAATTGGTCGATGAATCGAAACTATTGTCGATGTCATTATATTTTGAACTCCGATTCCATCGATGGCAGGTTTGATCCATCGACACTTGAAAAGTGAGAGAGACTTGACTTTGAAATAGTTCAGGTTTTCATGAATATCAGGGAACCATCGAGATCATCAGAATTTGAATGTCGATGATATCGAGATCAGAGTCGAGGCATCAATAAATCCAGCTGATTTGTCTTTAAGCTTGCTGGACAGTTTATGACCTTGTTCGATGCAATCGACCTGGTGCCGATATCATCGATATTTGAATATCGATTCTATCGAAGGGCCCCCGATCATAATTAAAAGCAACCTGAAATATCTACTGTAAGAAATACGCACCCTCGATCGATATCATCGATGGACTTTCGATGTTATCGATATTTGATTTCAGATCATATTGGAAGAGCATCGATATATCAAGAAATTTGAAATTTTCATTAAAAAACAGGAGCGCCGGAAATTAGCCTGTCATTCTTATCGAGCCACTCTCGATGGACTCGAGATTTGAATATCGATGATATCGATAGGTGTATCAATACATCGATAATTTGTCCAGATATGTTGTGAAGTTGCTAGACATATTTAGTGCTTATATCGGTGATATCAATAGATGTATCGATACATCGATAAATCCGTCCAGATGAATATTTAGTTGCTGGACACTTTTGGTCCTCACATCGATAATATCGTTAAGGTATTGAGGACATCGACAGAGCAAGTTGGTCATATCGAGGGTGTTCCGATAAAATCGACAAGGCGAGAAAAACTTAGAAAATTTTCTATTTTGAAAAAAGTTTTCTCACCTAAAAACCCTATAATTTCTGACTTGTTTTTAAGGGTTTTCTTCACCTAGTATTTTGGGTCATGGGATGTGAAGCTTTAGTTTTACCTGTGATGAGCTTGCACACATCCGTTTGAGACAGACGCTTGAATTGATCTTCCTATCAGGCTCTGTAGATACTCTGACTCAACATTCATGTAACTTGACAAACCAGGGCACTTTCACGGTATAGGTCCATTACAGAGTTTCAATGTACTCTCAAGAGCGATAGGCCCTTAGGATTTCTCCTAGGTCTTAAGATGACATTGAACCAGTGGTATTCCTGATTCTAGGCCTTCCCATTTGTAAAAATGGTGGCCCAAGCTTAATCCATCGAATACTTAGTCATTTAAATTTAATCCCGTCTAAATTATACCAACGGGTGTGGTCCTTCGGTTGTTCCGCCTGAGGTTGTACTCGGGTCTTTGTACGGATTTTTTTGGGACGTTATAGTTTCTTAAATTTAATTATCAAAATTTAGATTTTCTTTTCAAGATCTT
Organism: Magnolia changhungtana; assembly: GCA_030180095.1. NCBI lineage: Eukaryota > Viridiplantae > Streptophyta > Magnoliopsida > Magnoliales > Magnoliaceae > Magnolia > Magnolia changhungtana. Next base: position 377,444 of record JASAUF010000056.1, on the reverse strand, counting down.
AAAATTAATGTCAAATGATTGATCGGGGTGGCCCACCGGATGACTGGATCATCTAGATTCTTGTGGTCTTGGCATATTTTAACTCTACACATTGGATGAATAGTGTGGATCTAACCACATATACATTGATGTCCCATCTCGACCTTCTACGCTAAGTGATACCAATCACTTGCACAAAAATCTGAGCTTTCCTTATTAAACATTTTCATATTTGATCAGTATGGCCCATCTGATGGTCAGATTGATTCGGAAGTTAGGACTCTTGTATATTTTGGCCTTAGAGATCGGATGATCCATACAGATCTAATCTACTTTGACCAAATGTACACTAATCAATCTCTGCGAGAAGAAACTTCACATTTAATTTTAGACTTCCATCATCTTTACATCAGATATACCGACAGATCAATGAAATGAATGTATGACCGATCCACATCGTTCATTGCATAAACCGAATCAAATTACATTAAATGCATAAAAATAATGAAAGAATGGATTATAAACTTACAATATCTAAGCTCTCCAAAACACTCTCTCTTTCTGCCTTTCTTATTTGCCACAGGGTGCCTTTTTGCTAATATCTAAGTTGGAGTGGAACTCCTCTTATGACAGACTCCGTAAAAGGAAAACTTATTTGAGGGATTGTGTCTTGAGAGATACGGGGGGTATATATAAGAGAGAAGGAGTAGGGATAGATGTAAGATAAAGATAAGATAATAATAAGATATAGATAATATAGAGATAAGATATGGTAAGATAGATATAAGATAGAGATAAGATAAGATAAAAAAATATTTTATTATTAAATTTAAAAATTTCATGGGCGTTACACCTTTTGCTAGGGCGAGGGAGGTCAACCATTCCTGCACAGCGACAAATGCCAATAAAAAAAGAAAAAAAAAAAAAAAAAAAAAGGAGAAGCTACAAGCTCAACAGAAATCACTTAATCTACTAACTACCTCCTGAGATGGATAAAGCAAGGCCAGACTAGTGAAGAAGCTCTAGAGTATTCAACTGCTTCCAAGACCTTTCAGAAGCTTCCACTAGCCTTGCGCGGTTGATTTGATGACGCTCTAACTCGAATATCAGCGCAGGCTTCTTGGGTAGAATTGCAAAAGAATACTTCTACCATTAGTAAGCAAGAGAGTAGAATGAATACTAAATTACGAGGTCTACGGACTTGGGTTGGCAAACTGGGTGGGGACCCGAGGTCGTAGCTTGGCCACATCAATTGTCGGAGCTTCCCAATCTCTTATAAGTGATAAGGGCTTGACCCTTGTTCGGCTAGGCTGAGAAATAATACCAACCTGTGTGCTTAGGGTTAGCCCTTGTTTGGTAGAGCTGAAGGACTTCGTCAGCAGTCGGCTCGGTATTCTAGAGATGAAACAATAAAATGTAGGCCCCCAACAGAGCCCTCCAAGAATTCAGAATTATCTGGCCAGAGGCCATCCTCAAGCGAGATGTGACATCCCTATCCCTAACAATGCTGTGAATAGGGAGTCTAAGGCCATATTGTAAGGCGGCCAAATATACACCCACCTTGCCCTCGTGAGGATCTTTTGAAATCTCACCAAGTCCAGGAGCTCGGAGTACCATGAAGTCAGGAATGTGATACTCCGACTTGATCTAAACCAGGTCAGATTCTTTAAGCCTCGACCCAAATGGGCCTATATCCGTGGGCTGCTCTATGGAAGATTAAGCAGTCCTCGACGTTTACAGGCCTCTCCACAAAGGATCGGCCTATTGCCATCTCTGTCAGGGAAGACATAGTCTCATTATTACGCCGTAGTGGAATTGAAGACGATGGATCACAGGGAGCCCCCAGCTGAGAATCCCCACTTTTCAGCTATGAATTGCCCTAGAAGGCCGCAGGTTCATCCCATTCATTAGAAGTATCAGACATTCGTGGACGAAAAAGAGAAATAAAGAAGAAAAATGGAGAGACAAAGGCAAAAATAGAGCTCGCTGGAGAAGAAGACTTTCGACTTACCAAAAATTGCCAATTCCGGGAAGTCAGAGAAAGGCAGCAGAGGCAAATAGCTGAGATTGCTCGGGTTCCCCCCTTTTTATAAGGTACCTTGGCCGCAGGCATTAATTGCCTGCATTTAATGCCGTAGCCGAAGAGATGCCACCTCGCGCAAACTCTCCCACATGGCAACGTCCCATTGGATGGGCGGCCCGATTTCTGAAGTTGTGCCACATGTCCGCGCCCTATAGACCGAAAACTGAAAAGACACCTTGCCAACACACGCCACCTCGAGCGCACCATCATTATCATTGCAGATCCCTCGATCTCTACGCCTGCTGCCCTTCTTCGCAATAATGACAGAATACCATGAGTCAGTCCACTCTACACTGACTTACTTCCCGAGCTTACGTAGAGAGCTCGGAAGTATGGGCTTACTGTTATGGGTGAAAATGGACTGACCAGAGATGACCAGTATGATAGAATACAAAAGGACCTAAGGAAAATGGCCTGACTCTAATGCTCAGGCACAACCTCAGCATGAAGATCGATGACTTGACCACGAGCTGAGAACTCGAAAAATTACCAAGGACTTGTTAGAATACAAATCAAATCGTTCTACATATTGGAAGAAGACCTTACCACACCCTACTAAACACTCATCTTAGGATGATCGTCCTCAAGTCGACTCCAAGCTTTAGATCCTAAGGTTAGTTTAGATGGTCGACCTCGAATACTAGTCCTTTATGTTTCCAGGTCACGACCACCCGACCTTATCACTAAAGATCATTCCTAAGGATCTCGGGAAATGGCTGAGAAAAGTTAACAACGCACGCCTATGATTCGGAGAGCGTTTATATCCATGTAACCTACTCTAGGCCTATAAATAGAGGCCCCACCTATAGTGAAAGGTACGCACTAATTACCCTTAAATCGACTAGACCCAAATTCCTCAAGAGTTCTAACTTAGGCATCGGAGGGTCCCATTGCCATAGCTAGGGTCTCCTTTGCCATCTTTGTGTTGTAGGTACCCAAAGGTCTCGTAAGGGCTAACTGGATTTCTACATCAACAATCGTCATTCCTCTTAAGAGCTAATTAGAGCTGATTATGTGTGATTTATGCAAAATCCGCATGGTACGTTTGGAGATTTGAAAAGATTTCTTAGCAAACAACAACTGGAACATCTAAGAGAGTGCCACGTCAATGTCTAAGCGGCCGACGAAGAAGCGATCATGGAGAAACGATTACAGGACAAATGACAAAAGGATAAATAAAGGAAGTCAAGTAGTGTTGAATGGTTATGGTAACTGTTAAAACGTGAGAAAGCTCTAGATGGCCAAATTAAAGCTATAAATATAAGAGGAATTCAAGAGGAACATTTCGTCTCATACCAACCTAATCAAACCAAATATATCTTTTAATAACCAAGTCAATTTACATTTCATAGTGTAATTCTTTACTTTTCATGTCAAGAAAATTACATTTCCTAGTGTAATCTTTTACTTTTCGGTTTGCTGTTTACATTTCGTAGTGTAATCCATAGTATTAACCAAGTATATGGTAATCTTTAGTTGTAATTTGAGCCTACGCTCATACGCTGGATTCAGTTCTTCATTTGGAAAGGTGTTTTGTAGTTGTTCTCCACAAATGACGGTAAGGATCCTTTTCTCGTTTTACTTTATCTATATTGAAAATTCCTTTCGTACAGAAGGCAAATGTGCAATCCATCATTAGAGAATGAACATCACCCTCTGAATATCGCCTGATCCTATTTACATATTGAGTGAGGTGCTGAATAGGAAATCAATCTCACTAGATCTCAATCATACACCGTGTGTTTGCCTATCATAACGCTTGGGTTTATAGTTGTTCGGCTTGAATTGAAGCAGCAATTTCAATTTTGGCATGCTGCACATGTATAACCAAAGACTGAGCAACTAACGCCTGAACAATGTGAGCCTAAAATCTGAATGGTCCATGTGATACAATGACCCATGAAAACCTGGAGCCCAACCTTCACCCTTATCTAAAACTCGGGTGGGTCATAACAAAAAGAAAGAGACAAAATTTCGTTTTCCATGCCCCGCCAAAGTTTTATGTCAGAGTAAAAGTTGGACCGGAGGTTTCATGGCTGCATCATGTGGATCGTTAAGATTCTGGACTCACATCACCAGAGTTGAGTTCTCAAAAAGTTATCGTGATAAAGGTAAGCATTTCAAAATATACAGAGAGAGAGGAAATCAGATTGATTGCATGATCCTGGATGCCCGTCATTGCAGTTGTGTGTTGAATTGGTGTTGCTGAACTCTTTCTATTTTTCATTTCAACCATTCAGTTGGTGGTCAGCAATAAGATGCCTTGGACCATCGGTTTAGATGTAATTTTGGATTATGCTTTATCCTTAATGTAGGAAACGAAACGAAGATTCCAGATCTGGCCGGATAACGCCACATGTACATTCTGCCCAATTCAAATTCAACTCCGTATCAACTAAAGCCAACATCATCGGGGAGTGGATTAGGTGCGGCCCGGCCTCACCCAACACGGGCGGCGCTGAACGTGGGGCCACCTTGATGTATGTTATATATTCATGCTGTCCATCCAATTTGCAAGGAAAATTTAGGGCGTAGACCAAAATTGAACAAGATCGAAATTTCAGGTAGACCACACCGCATGAAATAGTGGTGATTCATCGTTAAAAACTTCTTATCACCCACAAAAGTTTTGGATCAGGTTGATATTTGCTTTTTTACTTTCATCCAAATCTGTAGGACCTTATCAATCGGTCCGATGGAAAATAAACATTATGGTGAGCATTAAAGTGAGGCCAGGAAGTTTTAAACGGTAAGTGTTTAATAACCACTTTTAGCTATGGTGTGGTTCATCTAAGATTTGAATCTACTTCGTTTTTTGTCTGACATCCTAAAATAAGCTTGAAAATCGTTTTTTGTCTGACATCCTAAAATAAGCTTGAAAAACGGATGGAGGGCATGAGGGCATGGATATACAATAAATACATCAAGGCATTTCTCACAGTCATGGCCGCACTGCGTCGGGTGGGAACCACCTAATCCGCTCCCTAATCATCTGTGGCCGGGCCACACCGTAAAAAAAAAAATAATAAATAAAAATAAAAAAATCCACCAATAACTTCTTGGTCCATTTGCACGGGCTCATTTTATAGGCGTCCCACTTTCATAGTTTGGTCACTATCATAGTTTGGTGAACCTTGGTTTTTTTAATGCCAGATGCCATAGATTCTTAACTGTGGGACCCATCTACGACCTTTGTAGAACAAGCTTATTACACCAAACGTTGCAGAGGATCCAGCGTCTTTCCTTTTATCACTGCTTGTGGGATATGGACACATTTGCGGTATGTAACTATTCAAAGAGGCTTGATAATTTCAGACCGTTCCGAGCCCTGACATCCACGTGCCAGCAAACGTGTTAATATAAAACAGTGTATGCCAAAGGTTTTGTACTCCTTATTCTTTTTTCACGCCATATTAACCATCAGTAAATGAATTGGTGAAAGCTTTTAATGAGACGATAGTAAGAATTCTGAAAAAATCGTCAAGGAAAATAAATGTTAAGTGTGATGAAAAATTCACTACAAGAAAATAGGCGTTTACCAGCGGTCAAAACCGCCGCTAAAAGTCCCTAAAACTGCCGTACAAGTATTACTGGTAGTCGGGCACGTGCCGCTAAAGGGGGCGTCGTTGCATCTCTGGCGGTCACCCCTTTTACCGGCGTTTGTAATGGAGGCCGCTAAAAGTTGAACATTTAGCGGCGTTCTTATCCTTTATCGGCGCCTCTATGACAGCCGCCAAAAATTGTGAAAGCGCTGCTATAAAGTATAAACGCGCCACTAAAACCTGCACGAAGTGCCAGTAAAAACGGTACGAAGCTCTGGTAAAAACTATAAAAATGCCGATGAAAGCTTGAGAAACGCGAAACGGAAAAGCGCCTCTAAAACTTAGAAACGCCGCGACAACAAACGCCGCTAAAAGCTGTTACAAGTGCCGCTAGAGCTTAGAAAACGTCGATAATAGAAATTCTTAATGATTCTTTGCTAATCCTTTCACACAAATTCCTATTAATTCTGACTAATCCTTTCCTATAACTGTTGTCCTACAATCAAATCTCCATCGGTCTAACTATCAAATCTCTATCTGCATAACTATCAAAACCCTATGACTGAATGACAAGAATTTGAATTACCCAATAATCTAATTTCATAAAAACTAAAATGAGAATAGAGATGAAAAGACAGCGAAGCAGACAAGAGTAACCCGGCCCAAAATTCAACAAACTCCTATTTGGATCATTTAAGCAAGTCTTCAAACTACAAGGCAGATAGCTTCAAATGTTTTCAATTAAAAATATTTATCGATATACGGAACTTATGTGACAAGCCCCTGTTTGGTAACAAGACTAACTGATATCAAGTAATGTAGATATGGAACACCTATTACTCAAGGTAAAGAAATACTATTGGCAGATATCAAAAAATACTACCAAAGAAATAGTTATAATTCAGATAAACTTCATCAGAAATTACCTTAGTATGTTCCTTAAAGTTTTTGAAGCAATACAACATGACATGATGACCATTCACATCATTCATCAAAATGCTTGCATCATTCGTCACACTGTAAGCACTGATGAGAAACATGCAATTCTGTCAACTCATTCAACACATTATCTTGCCAATACTAGTGGAAAATCAAGCTAATGCAGAAGTATTTAGTATCATGCAGATTTTCATGTTGAATATGGTATATTCGAGCTCCATAAAACCTGCTATTTCATACTGTCTGAACCCACCTGATGGATGGCTTGGATCTTGCACCTGCTTGTCATGCTAGGACATATAGTGGCATGTAGATGGTATGCCTTGTACAGGCATGGGTGCTACAGATAGATTTTAAAAAAGGCATCCATAATTGACTCAAGATTGAGTTGGTTCCTAACCAAGTCAATAATTAAGCCAGAATCAAACCACGTGAGCACAAAGTGAGTTTACTGCATCATTCGGTGCTTGGTTTCTAGAAAAATTGAGTGACTCGATAGAATACAAAGTCTCAGCTCCAAGTTTCAAACCATACCCAATGTCCATGTGGTAAAGAGAAAGACTACGAGAATGAAATCATGGGCTTGATTCCAACTTACCCACAAAACAAAAGAGAAAAGAAAAGGTCATGAAATATAAAACTACAAAAAATGCTTCAGGAACAAAAGAGTTACTTGGGGAGTGTTTGCCGCAGGACTTCCACATGAAGCATCGGTTCCATCAGCAGCCTCACAATTGCCAAGGTAGAAAAAATTCAAATAATCTTGCGGCACATATGTTTTCTCGATCCCAACCTCTTCCAAGGCCTTATAAATTATGTCATACATCATTTGCATTGTTTTATTTGCATTGTTTTATTCTACAACAATCAAAAGGTCTCCATATAAATAAACATTACATCATACAAAGTACAAAAGGATGAATGATAAAATTTATAATTTAAAAAAAAAAAAGTAAATTAAATTTCCCATTCAATGTCTAAAGCCTCTCAAGATGTCCAAGATTCCTAATAAAAACTAAAATCAAATACAGTCAGTGGAGATCACCTGCCAAAAAAGAATCCTCTGTGTAGGAACACTTGTTGGATCACATTCAGGCCACATTGGGATAACTATATAGGCAGAAAATCTCTCATTCGCTTTGATCTTGTTTACAATCTTAAGAGCAATTTCCATTGGTATTAAATTGTTAGCACTTGCACAATAACCAAAACTCCTTGAAATTCTTAAGTTGGAAATGTTGAACTCAAGAAAATTTTGAAGTAAATTAACAGCAGCGAATTCTTCTCTGGTTAAAAAGATTTTAGAATTTTAGAGTTGCCAACGAGCAGAATTAGGTACCATCAAAAGCAACTAATTACCAAGATAGCAGAAAAAAAAAAAAAAAAAAAAAAAAAAAAAGAACCCTAGAAAAAATAGCCTCGCACAAATATTAAAGAGAAATATGCAATGGACAGGTATATTCCCCCACACACTAAATTTTGATAATGACTGCCTCTGACTCCAGATGTACAAACCATTGAATAACATATGCCCCAACTTGTAAGTGTACCTGCACCAATATCAGGTTATAAAAAAAGATTTTGATGCAAGGCATAAACAGAGGTTTCTTGACAAGCTACTTCAATTTGAACGCCTTACCATTAAAGACTTTCTAAAGCCTAGTGTAATGTTTCTTAATGTTTATTTATCATCCAACCTATGAATAAGATCATATAAATCTGGATGAAGCAAAGCTAATCATCGGGTTTCAACCACAAAGCCCGATTGTAAAACCAATAAAGCTTTTAAATATTGCTCAATCATGAAGTGCAAAACAAAATCGGGCAAAAAAATTCAAAGTTGCATTGACTTAATTAATTTATTTTCTGCCAAATGGAAAAAAAAAAAAAAAAAAGAAGACTTGCAGTTCAAGATGATGATGATGATAAAAGGAACAAATATTATTAGTTGAAATGATAGAATGCGTAAATTGGAGTTCCCCTATAACACAGGAAGGAAATTTGATCATATTCTGTTTGATTCCATGGATTATCCAACCTACGATTCATCATCCCTCATACAATGCAAAACAGTAATTAAAAAAAAAATAGAATTTGAGAGAGAGAGAGAGAGAGATGAATCGGGACTAAACAGGATGCGTGTTAACAGGGAGTGCATGTAGAGAGCTAGGCTGTTTGTCAGGTGGGCCCACTGTGAATTCCCTGGCCCAAAAATCAAGCCAAATGCAGCATGCACTCATATGATAAAAATCTAGGTATAAAAATATATATATAAACAGATTTAAATGCAGTGGAGGTCCACTTGTTTAGATTGTGGAGAAGCTAATAGTATCAGACCACTAGACCTGATTTCTTTCAGATCCATGGAGGAGAAGAGAAGTTGAGCTGACATGCACAATGATGTTTGTTGTATATTCATATAGGAAGGGAGAAGCATTGTGCAATCAAACAAAAGTAATTCAGATGTTCTGTTCAATCACCAATAGGGTTAGAAGAGATGGAAAATAAAAAATAAAAAAAGTGATTCCAATGTTCTGAAATAGTTAATCGAAAGAGGGTGCCCCAGGTCTAGCCAGCATATTTGCTTTAGGTGTGAGGGCCTATCTATTTACCAATCATGGTTGAAGCATTTCTTCAAACATGGAAGCGAGTGAACCCTCCACACTTGGAAGATCATGGAAGCCATCCTAAAATCAAAAGGAAAAAATAAAAAGATAGAATGTCTAAAAGAAATTGATGCAGACATGTTTAAATGGAGGAAAAAAGCTAAAGGAAATAAGATAAAAGCTGGTGAAACATTCAGGAACTATACTGCTGGTTAGTTATACCTCCTGTTCAGTCACAGATTCAACATGGTTAGCTCTTTCAGGAGACTTCACCTTTGGTGCAAAATCCATAATATCATTTCCATCCTTTGACCTGCTATTCATATCTGAATCTTCTACAGTGGAAATTCCATCATCACCCAACACCAAAAAAGGACAAAACATTGAATAAATATACAGATCAGAAATGTAGCTGCAATTTGACACCCTAAACAGCCCATCGCCACAAACGTGCCCAAAGTGCCGAGGCAATTCTTGTATTATAATCTTGCAGAAATGACACTCCACCCTGTCCCAATTTGTGGGAGATCCAAACAAGCACAAAAATATCCAATCTAACAGAATAAAAAACAGCCAAAATTCCAAAAAGAATGGTATCAAAAAGCCACTTACAGAGCTCAAACGGTGAATAGAGCTTTCTCTGCTCTTGACCTTGCACCGCTCAAGTTCAGGTGGCAAAAAAAGAAGAAGAAGAAGCAAGTTCAGATAGTAAAAAATAAATCTATAATTAAAAAACAACCTAAATGATAATTAGGTGTTAGAAAAGATAGTGTCTCTGTCAAGTGAAAATAAGAACTGGATCAGACTTAGAACTGCATTAACTCAAACCTTATAAAATCTGTCCTTGCACTGTCTTATACAATCTCACCACTTGCTTTTCAACTCAAATCTCATCACTTGCACTGTCAATTATTCCACCATTTGAAACAAAAGAACATGAAATTTTAATGACAATGGGAACAAATAACCAACGGTCTAATCTCAAGATAAAATGCATAAGACACATCCATTAATAGCAATCATCATAAATAGTTTTGTTGCTGAAGTTAGGTAGATAGGTAGCTAGCTAGATAGATAGATAGAGAGATAGAGAGAGAGAGAGAGAGTGATGCAGTTCTAATTTGATTAGTATGAAGTTATCTTAAATTATTAGTATGGTGTTAAAACTAGAATCATTTGAAGGTTGAACGTTCACTGCATTTTCATCCCTATGCAACAAACTCCATATGTGTGAGGGTAGAAACATTGGTGTGAGATTTGGGTCTAGGCTGCCTGCACTGTGTAAGTGCCCTGATTGAAGCCAATCCACTCATCAAATGAGCCGCATGCATATGTAAAGTGAGATGTGCTCATATATGAAAGAAAAAGAAAAGGAAAAAAAAAAAAAGGTCAGCCCACATAGAAAAGAAAAGGAAAAAAAAAAAACTGACCCAAAACAGGGGATGCACATCTAGCCACATCTCCCCAAGGGTTACTCCTTTGTCATCTCTTCTTTCTAAACGTGCCCAAACCTGTACAGTCTAAGGTCAGTGCCCCTCTAATCAGCCTAGGGAGTAATTAAAAGTTTAAGCATGGAAGTGAGATGAATACACCTTAGCATAAGACTATTTAGGATCTTTTTTCCCCATTTTTGTATTTATATTTAATTCAAATATGACACTATGTTGACTTCATTGGTTGGACCAGTTTGACCAAACTGCCCACAAAAATGGGTCCAAATTGCGTCCGGATTTTAAAACATCACTTACTTACACCCAATGGAAATATAAGCCACATGAATATGACATTTTAAAAAAATAGGTCCAGATTGCATCCACATTCTCAGCTGTGTGTAATATGGCTTCAGCAATACCATGTGCATACCAAGGCTACAGGAAAAGAAGTAAAAGTTGCTCAAATGAAAAAAATTAAAGTTACCTCTTAAAAAAAGAGAAAAAAGAGTAAATGTACACACTTGGAACAATAATACAAGAGTACGAATAGTGCATACTAGTACATTCACTTTAACATAGTAAAATAGTGTGCTGGTATAAGACTATAGATAACAAGGAAAAAAAAAATGAAAAAAAGGACTGGAATGGCAAAAGCATCCATATTTAATGAATCTATTTATCCAATGAAAGCAAGCAAATGAAAAGGACATTGACCAGTAAAGAAGATCTTTATCATATACAAGGCAAAAAAAAAAAAAAAAAACTAACTTGGCTACAATAGCTTGAGCCCATATAGGGGATTTTGGCTTGATGATACCCAATCTGAAATCGTTTATATCTTTCATCCATTTTATGTTAAATGTACACCATAGCTATATAGGAGACCACTTGTTAGATGATTAGTAACTTTTGCTGGTTTGGAGATAAATGGGTATATTTTAAAACCAAGTAGTTATGTCTTGTGTTCCGCAGCCTTTGTTTTGAAGGTAAATGGAAACTTTTTTAATATGTTTTGAAACATCAACAAAATGATGTGATTCCTGTGTAATCTAAATGAAATGTATTTTTAGAAGGCTGGAGCATTGCTCACAAATGTAACAAAGGTGTCATTAGGCTAATAATCCATTGTACACATGGCAGGTTGATGATACTGTAAGACAATCCAAATAATAATTGCAACACTAAAGTCACATTAATAGAATGATCTAAACCATTTAAACGTTGGACATCTAAATGGATAGTTAAAAGATGTCGGTGATCACTCGTTTATGATCCTAATGTTTAAGGCTCACCCAAGGCTTGGAATTTCGTCATTTTTTGCTACAAGCTCTCAAATATAAGATGCATATTTCAGGGCATTTCAATCAAATACAACTGAGGATTTGGATTTACATGTGCACATGTGCAGATAAATTATCATAAGGAGCATTTTAATTAAGAAAAAGTTCTGAAACAATAAATTGTTTTTAAAAAGTCTAAAATTTTATTCGACTTTTTATAATAGTTGTATAGATATAGATAGTCTGGCATTAGGAGTGTAGTACTGTAGCGAGATTACTGTAGCAGGATTACTGTAGCAGTAGTACTATAGCACGGGTACTGTAGCATTGGTACTGTAGCAACGGATTAGAGACTAAACACGTTTAGAAAAGTGTAAGCAAATGCTACAAATGCAAACAAATAAGCAAACAAAAAATAATCCTATACACACTAATACAGCTGAGGTAAGCTCAGTCGAAGACATGACATAGTAGGTAGCTGATGTGGTCGCAAATGGATAGTGCGATGAGAGGGAGCTAAGAAGATAATATCAGTGATTAAAACAAATCTAGAGAAACGATAAGGTAATAAACGCTTAACTCGGGGGTGAAATTTAAAACAAACAGTTTTTCTTAAGAGCATAGGGTATACGAAGATAACACAGAAATGCAAAGTTAAAGATAAGATTTGAAAAAGACTTGATAATGACTTGAAAACGACTAACTCTCATATATCACTTTCAAACTATTTACAAGACTATGACTCTTACAACTCTTTCTCAGAGAACTCTTTTTCACTTCTCTCTTACAAGTATATTTTTCTATCTATTTCTTCTTTTTTGTTACATCGGAGCATACATAGGTATTTATAGATGGGAGAGACCCGTTGTGGCGGATCTGAAACACTTCTTCAATTTCGGAAAGCTTATCGTCTCGGAAAGAGGGTTGACGGGGCAGATCATCAGGAGAGGTGGAACGACGAGCTTATCTTGCAGGTAGGGGCTTCTGTCAGAACTTAGAGAGGGAGAAGACAGCTGGACGGGCGAGCGTAGCTGTAGAGTGACACGTCTCTGATCTTGGAGAACGAGCTGAGAACGAGTTTACACGTAAGTTGCAATCCATAATTTACATGGATATGAGAGTAACTGATGTGACATTCTGATGTGACAACTCCTTACTATACACACTGATGTGACATTCGACTGCGATCCCACTTACGGACGCCCAAATGGTCACAGAATACGACAATTGCAGTCAGGAATGAAAGTGTGCTAAAGTACCTTGCATATGAATAAAAATCATCCCAATCCGACATCAAACGAGGGAGTTATGAGCGCCTTCATTGGATCGCACGATTTGGAAAGATTAACAATTAAAATTGCAAAATGACTATCGAAGAGTTCCAACATGCTTTTGGGATATCGAACGGTCTTGAAATTACCCAATCTGGTCTTATTTAGAAGCTTGTCAAGTTACCATTCTAATGTACTCAAAATAGTCTAAATTTGACCACTGAAGAGAGAGTTATGAAGGTTACTGTTGGACATGGAGATGAAGGAGAAATTCAGTAGCGACGACTGTGATCCCACTTACAGATGACCAATTGGTCTCGGAATATGGCGATTGCAGTCAGGAATGAAAGTGCGCGTACCTTTCAAATGACCAAAAATCAACCCAATCCAACATCAAACGAGGGAGTTGTGAGCGCCTCCGTTGGATCGCTCGTTTTGGAAAGATTAACAATCGAAATTACAAAATGACGATCGAAGAGTTCCAACGTGCTTTTGGGATATCGAACGGTCTCGAAATTACCAATTCTAGCCTCATTTAGAAGCTTGTCAAGTTACCATTCCAAGGAGCCCAAAATGGTGTAAATTCCTCCACTGAAGAGAGAGTTATGAAGGTTACTGTTGGACAAGGAGATGAAGGAGAAATTCAGTAGCGACGACTGCGATCCCACTTACGGATGCCCAAATGGTCTCGGAATACGACGATTGCAGTCAGGAATGAAAGTGCGCTAAAGTACCTTTCAGATGTCCAAAAATTGACCCAATCCGACATCAAACGAGGGAGTTATGAGCGCCTCTGTTGGATCGCGCGTTTTGGAAAGATTAACAATCTAAATTGCAAAATGACGATCGAAGAGTTCCGTTGTGCTTTTGGGATATCGAATGGTCTCGTAATTACCCAATTCTAGTCTCATTTAGATGCTTGTCAAGTTACCACTCCAATGAGCCCAAAATAGTCTAAATTCGACCACTGAAGAGAGAGTTATGAACATTACTATTGGACAAGGAGATGAAGGAGAAAGTCAGTACCGACAACTGCGATCCCAATTATGCATGCCCAAATGGTCTCGGAATATGACGATTCAAGTCAGGAATGAAACAGTATTAAAGTCCCTTTTAGATTACCAAAAATCGACCAAAAATTGACCAAATCCGACATCAGACAAGGGAGTTATGAGCGCCTCCGTTGGATGGCACAATTTGCAAAGATTAATAATTGAAATTGCAAAAGGACGATCGAAGAGTTCCAACTTACTTTTGGGATATCGAACAATCTCGAAATTACCCAATTCTAGTCTCATTTTGAAGCTTGTCAAGTTACCATATCAATGAGCTTAACATAGTCTAAATTCCACCACTAAAGAGAGAGTTATGAAGGTTATTGTTAGACAAGGAGATGAAGGAGAAATTCAGTAGCGACGACTGCGATCCCACTTACGGATGCCCAAATGGTCTCGAAATACGACGATTGCAGTTAGGAATGAAAGTGCACTAAAGTACCTTTCAGATGTCCAAAAATTGACCCAATCTGATATCAAACAAAGGAGTTATGAGCGCCTTTATTGGATCGCGCGATATGGAAAGATTAACAATCGAAATTGTAAAATGACGATCGAAGAGTTCCAATGTGCTTTTGGGATATCGAACAGTCTCGAAATTACCCAATTCTGGTCTCATTTAGAAGCTTGTCAAGTTACCATTCCAATGAGCTCAAAATAGTCAAAATTCGACCACTGAAGAGAGAGTTATGAGGTTACTGTTGGACAAGGAGATGAAGGAGAAATTCAGTACCGACGATTGCGATATCACTTATGCTTGCCCAAATAGTCTCGGAATATGACGATTCTAGGCAGGGATAAAAGAGCACTAAAGTACCTTTCAGATGACCAAAAAATGACCCAATCCGACATCAAACGAGGGAGTTATGAGCGCCTCCACTGGATCGCACGATTTAGAACGATTAAAAATCTAAATTACAAAATGACGATCGAAGAGTTCCAATGTGCTTTTGGGATATTGAACGGTCTCGAAATTACCCAATTCTGGTCTCATTTAGAAGCTTGTCAAGTTACCATTCCAATGAGCTCAAAATAGTCTAAATTCGACCACTGAAGAGAGAGTTATGAAGGTTACTATTAGACGAGGAGATGAAGGAGAAATTCAGTAGCGACGACTGCGATCCCACTTACGGATGCCCAAATGGTCTCAGAATATGACAATTAGGTCAGGAATGAAAGTGCACTAAATTACCTTTCAGATGACCTGAAATTGACCCAATCCGACATCAAACGAGGGAGTTATAGCGTCTCCGTTGGATGGCGCGATTTGGAAAGATTAACAATTGAAATTGCAAAATGACAATCGAAGAGTTCCAACATGCGTTTGGGATATCGAACGATCTCAAAATTACCCAATTCTGGTCTCATTTAGAAGCTTGTCAAGTTACCATTCCAATGAGCTCAACATCGTCTAAATTTGACCACTGAAGAGACAGTTATGAAGGTTACTGTTGGACTAGGAGATGAAGGAGAAATTCAGTAGCGACGACTGTGGTCCCACTTACGGATGCCCAAATGGTCTCGAAATACGATGATTGCAGTCAAGAATGAAAGTGCGCTAAAGTATCTTTAAAATGTCCAAAAATTGATCCAATACGACATCAAACATGGGAGTTATGAGCGCCTCCATTGGATCACGCAATTTGTAAAGATTGACAATCGAAATTGCAAAATGACGATCGAAGAGTTCCAACATGCCTTTGGGATATCGAACGGTCTCGAAATTACCCAATTCTGGTCTCATTTAGAAGCTTGTCAAGTTACCATTCGAATGAGCTCAAAATAGTCTAAATTCGACCACTGAAGAGAGAGTTATGAAGGTTACTGTTGGACAAGGAGATGAAGGAGAAATTCAGTAGCGACGACTGCCATCCCACTTACGGATGCCCAAATTGTCTCGGAATGCGACGATTGCAATCAGGAATGAAAGTGTGCTAAAGTACCTTTCAGATGACCAAAAATCGACGCAATCCGACATCAAACGAGGGAGTTATTATTGCATTCTTAACTTTCTTTTCTTTTTTCTAATGTGGCGTTACTGAAGAGCATGAAGACGATGAGGTATGAAATAATCCATGAAGATAAGGAAAGCATTTTCTTTTAAACTTTGCTTACTATTTCACTTAGGGCAATGAAGAGGCCAGATTGGCTTGTGGGTTTCGAGTTCCCAACTTGAATGAGTTGGACTTGGACCTGTAACTAGACCCGCTGATGGTCCTAGGCCAGATTTACCCTAGGTCAGGCTGACGTTCGGGTCAACTAGACTCGCGGATGGTCCATGATCCTTATGAAGTTGATCCTTTCTGGTGGGGAGAAATCAAGCTATAAGACTAGTTAGGGTTAGAAGGGATGTTGCAGCTCATGATATGCGGGGTTGGCACTCTCAACATCTTCTTAGTATTGGTTATGCTGGCGACTCACCTATCAAGGTTTGTGGAGATTATCAAATGTTATGTTTAGCATTTGGCTTTGTGCTCATACCATGTTGTAAAATTTCTTCCATGTGAATAAATATGTTGGATCAGGTCTAATCAGAAGGCCTTCATTGTTTCTAGTCATCACATTGTCTACACTATTAAAATAGAGAATTGGGACAAACCACTCCATCTAGTCAAACTATGTTGTAAAATTGTCCACATCTATACATTGGTTAGTATTATGCAGCTAATTTACCTATGGCATTTTGATTTCTATACATTATTGTAACGAGCTCATATCAGAAGCGTTTTCCCTGCACATTATCTTTCCTTAACTTTACCCAATAAGAATCTTAGCATACTAATCTATCAAATAACACGGCATTTTAGAAAGATCTGAAACTATATGCAAGTAGAATTGCTGGTGAATTATGTATTGTAGACCATCTGAAACTTCATCTCACAATAGATAATGAAGTAAAATGAAATACCCAAAACCACCAAGAACATCAACAGAGTTTGTATTCTTCTCTCTGATACAATAATATAGATTTCTGATTTATAATTATCAATACAAGGACTAGAACAGCAGATATAAGAAAAGGGGAAGTGTCAAATAAGAAGGCTATACTATAGATTAGTGGCATGATGATCTATGATATGATTTATTCAGCATTCAACATGAATTTTGCTTTCCTCTGTTGCGGGGCCAATTCATGGAAATCACCTGTCCTTGTACAGTGTTGTAGCCTTGGGAAAAACCTGTGACTTTTCACTTTCTTGAGCCATTTTTATACATGTACATGCATTTGATGGTTGTTTTCTTTTGTTTCTCTATGATTTTTTTTTCTAGGAGGATTTATAGGATCGTTCAACCCCTGGGCTTTGCACATTGATACTCCGGCTTTCAGTTCTAAAAAGTTGGGCCTGTGGTCCAGTGGGTCAGACCATTAATCTATTGCATGTGATCATGGAAGGTTTATGCCTTGACAATCTCTTGGATAGGACAATCCTCATCCTTCAATTTATAGTATACAATAGATGGTCTAGAAGAGAAATAAATCAAAAAGCCATAGTTTGGCTGAATGGTACTCAATGGTGTATAAGCATAAGTTGTGGCTGCGAATTTTGGTTGAATGGTACTCAATGGTGTATAAGCATAAGTCGTGGCTGCGAATGACCCATGCTTATACCTTCTCTCGCAGACATCTATGTAATTTGCATTCTCTAGGGGCCTTATTAGCAGCCTCCAGGTTGTGCCATTATCACTTTTATCTTCCACTTTATTTCATGTTGTTTGGTGGTGTCTGAACCTTGGAATTACGCATTTTTGCTGCATTGTAGAAAGATCATATCCATTTGATCTCTAGCTTTTGTATTAGTTGAATGTGGTTTGTTGTTATACTTATTTTCTCAACAACATATGCTAGACTCACATCGAAGGGTTAGGATTTTCCCATAGCAGGCTTTTGGTTGTGGGCCAGTGCTAGCAACTCTTTGGACCACTAAACCAAGGGATCTCACTTTTACAAAGTGAAAACCTAACCGTACTTGAATACCTGAGCTTACTACAAACCTCTTTCCTAGATTAATAGTGCTACAAGAAATAAAACAACGTGAAAATTGCAGCAATGTGCGTACATGTATCCACAGGTAGTACTATTTTAAGTTATATGTAACATCTCAGAAAATTCCGTACAAAGACCCGAGTACCACCTCAGGCAGAAATCACCTAGGATCAAATCCTTTAGGAATTAGATAAAGTGACTAAGTGCTAAACTAGATTAGCTGCGAAATCCACTTGATCCACTTTAAATACAATCTGCAAGACCCAAAACTTGTTGAATCATTGACGCTAGGTTATCCTGAAATATAGGATCAATCTCATTACCCAGTTGCTCTTAGGAGCACATTGAAACTCCGTATCGAATCTGGACCACACGTTGAAGGTCCGATTACTACGAAATTATATAATTAGGACTGCCTTGCTAGGCTTTATAACCATCTCAAAAATCAAATCCAGATAGTGTCCCGGGGATATTTGCTTGAGCCCGGAGTGAAGAGTGTGAGAAAACATGGTTTTCTTTAGAAATTAAATATAATTTGAGTAATCTGAGACCTGTCGCTTGCGGGCCTGATATAAGCAATCAGATCGTCAGAATCTGACCCAAATACACCCTCAGATCAGGAGAAATTTCATACACATGGCAGTGTACTTGTAACCCTGATCGAGTTTCGGTGACCGTTGAACTGAAACTGGTCCACCACGTCTGATCTGGAAACCCGACTGGAATGAAAACTTAACTCGACCTAGATCCATAGTCTGTTAGCTTAAGTCCGACCTTTGGCTTAAGGGGGGCTCCAGAAGTACTCCGTTGAGCTGAAACAGATGCCCTTTAGCTATAACTTAAGTATACCTTGGCCCTAGGGCCATTTTCATCAGTTTTAGGCCTATATAAGGACTTAAACCCTCTCTCATTCACTCCATACGAATTTGAGAAAACCCTAGGAGAGAGAAGTGAGTAAAGAGAGAGAAAGTGAGAGTGAAGTTGGAATCATTCTTGAAAATCGATCCCTGCTATTCTTTGTGCCTATCTATCACTACTGTATCGCTCTTCTGGCAATTCTGATTTCGTTTTCGGGTAAGAAATCCTAACCGTAATCAGTTCTAGAGATTCAACTAGAGTAAGTGATGAAATAGCTAACCTATTTCATGACATAGGTTGTCGTTCTACCGTTGATAAAGACTTGTGTTTAAACTGAGTCCGTTACTTGCTTCTACGGTATAAGGTGCGGACTATAGACGTTTAGGTTATGGTTTTCAATACTTTCAATGTCAGATAATGATATGTTCATGATTTGGGTGTTATTTCACATGCAAAATGCGATGTTAGTTTTGCAATTCAGTTATGTATGCAATTTATGGCATATAGTGTATTCTGTATACTTGTAGAGAATACTGTATACGTACAAAATATGAAAGTGTGTTTGCCATGATTAATTACTGTGCGTATATGTTATATATGTGTAATACTTACTCGGCGAAAGGATTCGCCCTAATACATGTTTTGGCTAATATACGTTATGTATGTTAAATAAGTGTAGTTTAAGTGTTTGTGAAAATGCTTGTATGAGTAAGTATTTAGATGATAGTGCTAGGGTAGGTGTTGAGAGAGGATTCTCAACTACCTTAGTGATGTGTATGATTTCCTTCATGCAAGTTGTTTAGTTTAATCATTTACTTATGAAATGTATGTGTTTGGATTTCCTATTTGCCTTGTGTTTTATATGTTTGCATTACTTGTTTAATTCTGCTCTGACTACTCCACATGCTTATTGGTTAAGGATTGAATGTGATTGGGGCTATATTATAGTCTAGGCAATCGGTAACAGGCTTGAAGTCATGGCTAAGATTCATTCGCCACGTAGGACGTGTTTAACAAACTCGAGTCGTGTGTTGGTCGTTGGCAGTGGTTAGGCTACACGAAGTGCTTACGCACTTCATGTCGATCAATACAATGTCCGCTCGTGCTAGTCGAGCTCGTCAAGTAACCCGATGTGCCCTATATGTTCACCATGTATGGATGCTACTGCTTGAACCTAAGGTACCAAACTCACTAGTGAAATCATGTTTAACCTTGGTACCTCGATCCATTAAGCTCATGAGCCAGACATGATGGTATAGGACACCGTGGTTGAGCTATTGGCCTACGCTGGGGCGACGAGCCTCCCCGTAGTGACCAGTGAGCAACCCAGACTCGTGAGCTGAATATGGTGGTATGGGACACTGTATTCGAGCTGTCGGCCTACAATGTTTTGATGACGAAGCTGTGATGGGTGATGGGGGAGTGGTGCAACGATTCCGTGCAATAGCCCCGGCAGCCCTAGACGTGCCCTTTGTAGTGACCTCGAGCATACTCTGAGTCTACGTGGGGGCGACAACCCTTCCGTAGCATCTTGAGCATAAACTAGGCCTGTAATGATTTGGCGATGAGCCCATTGCAGCGACCTAGAACCGCAACATCGTATGAGATTTACTAGGACCGACGACCCTAGAATGGATCATTGTTTGGGAAATGAAATAAGGGAGGTACCTTAGTTTTCCAATCCTGCTGTATGAAAAGGACTAATAAGAACTTGGTAATCATATACATGCACTGCATTACGAGTACATTCAGGCATAGCAAGTCAAGCACTGAGGCAGTGTTGTCATGCGCGAACGTGAGATGAAGTCGCTGAGGGAGCGTAGGCGAGGGCATGCATCATACATTCATACCATTCTTGCATTAACAAGAGTACTTAGGGATGTGTGATTTACTGCTTTATCATTACTGCTTGACTGAATTGATAACATGTTAACCTATGCTTTATTGTTCCACTGAGTTGATCACTCACTCCCACAATACGGGATAGTGTTTTAAACACCAACCAGACTCTGTCTTGATTTCAGATGATGACGTGACCCCTGAGGCGGAGCCTGATTATTATGACGATCAGGACGAGTTCTCTTACATATAGTTCTCTGATGGCTTCGCTTAGGCTCTCCTGTTCGACTGGCTACAGGGTTTTATTACAGTTGAACCATTTTTTTGAGACTTTTGACTTTTGTAATATTACATGTAATACTTCATGTACACAGTGACTCAGTGTTATATTCATACTATGGAGACCGATTGTGATCTTTTGACTTATATACGTTTATTTATATCTTTCAGTCTTCCGCTTACGTTTTACAACTGATTTGGAGTATGAATTACTGTTTTGGTATAATCTCATTCATGATTAATGCACTAACACAGACAACATTTAATCATAAGCATATATGTTGCATAAGTGATGTCTTGAAACTCGAGATTTGAGTGGCTACTCGACCCCCGATTTTCAGGGCGTTACATTATATGGCACAAAACAACAACATAACCAGGTTATAGGCTGGCATGTAACGTCATTTCACTTTTCTAAAGGAGGGATTAGAAATCTACCTTTTACTGCTGCAACCCTAAAGAGAAATTTACGAGTACGACCCATTTATGGCCCATTTACGAGACCAAGCCCACCTCATTTTACCTTGCAAGAATAAGCCCCAGCTATACGGACGCCTTCCCAAAGGTCAAAAATGCCCCTGCTTTTTCCTTCAAGCGGATCGGCCGCTGCTCGAAGACAAGCGCTGACGCTCCTCGAACTCCGAGTTATACGAATGGTTCAAAAGAGATCAACGTTACATGGGCCCCACAATTATGTATTTATTATATCCACAACGTTCATCCATATTTCAAGATAATTTCGGAGCATTATTAAAAAAAAATAAAAATCATATCCAAAGATCAACTGGAGCACACCACAAAGAGCCATGGAAAATTGATTTTCACCGTTGAAACTTTTGTACACACCATAACATTTATTTTCCATCCAATCTATTCATAAGGTCACAAAGACCTGGATGAAGAGGAAAAACAAATTTCATAATGATTCAAAACTTCTGTAACCACTAAAAGGGTTTTAATAGTAGACATTCAATTCCCCACTGCCTTTTAAAGTGTCGTCCACTTGATAGTTAGATCTATCTTATTTTCCATCTCAAGCCTTAATATGAGCTCGCTAAATAGATGTACGGTTTGGATATAACATAGACCTCATGATGGGACCCAAAAAACAACAAAGATTCGACGTTATAAAATTTAAAAAAAAAAACAGATTTTTATTTTATTGGATACAGAGATTTGGCTACGGATTATAACCGTAGCCATACCTACCAAATCCGTAGCTAAAGGGGCCTGTCCGGGGTGGGCGCGCCGAACTAGGGCGTCCGCGCCACTCGCTAGCCTATTCGGCGGAGGCGAGCCGATCTGGCGGGGCCACGCCCATCTGGCGACCCCTATAGCTATGGATTATAATCGTAGCCATAACTGTAGTCTGTGCCAATCTATGAAATTTTTTAAAATTTTTTTATTTTTTTATTTTTTTTATTTTTTTACATGGAGAACTTCATTCTACCTACAATTTTCTCTAACACATATTTATATAAATATGTATATATAAGCATATAAAAAAATTTTCTCTCTTTTTTCATTTCTTTCTTTATTCATTTAACAAGAATATCTTTTAAACTA
The DNA here is from genome assembly GCA_030180095.1 of Magnolia changhungtana. Classification (NCBI taxonomy): domain Eukaryota; kingdom Viridiplantae; phylum Streptophyta; class Magnoliopsida; order Magnoliales; family Magnoliaceae; genus Magnolia; species Magnolia changhungtana. Next base: position 354,729 of record JASAUF010000056.1, on the reverse strand, counting down.
CAATTAGTTACTTAATGTATCCTATATGATTATGGGGTAGGAGAAGCTACTTTAACCAACCAACTTGGTTATTTTCTAAGATTCCATCAGGTCAATGGTCAAAAATCCATTTCATTCACTTAGCGGTCAATTTCATTCATTTCATTTACTTCCATGTTGATTCACAGTCATTTCGGCGCATTTCACGGTCATGCCCCTTCACTTCACGGTCATTTCTGCGCATTTCACGGTCCAATCGTCTCACTTCACGGTCATTTCAATGCATATCATGGTCATTCCCGCCTATTCCGTATTGATTCACGGTCATTTCGACGCATTTCACGATCATGCCCCTTCACTTCACGGTCATTTCCATGCATTTCATGGTCATTCTCGCCTATTCCGTGTTGATTCACGGTCATTTCGATGCATTTCACGGTCATGCCCCTTCACTTCACGGTCATTTTCGCGCATTTCACGGTCCAATCGCTACACTTCACCGTGAAATGCATCGAAATGACCGTGAATCAACACGGAATAGGCGAGAATGACCGTGCAATGCATGGAAATGACCGTGAAGTGAAGCGAATTGACCGTGAAATGCGCAGAAATGACCGTGAAGTGAAGGGCCATGACAGTGTAATGCACCAAAATGACCGTGAATCAACATGGAATAGGCGGGAATGACCGTGAAATGCATGGAAATGACCGTGAAGTGAAGCAAATTGACCGTGAAATGCGCGGAAATGACCGTGAAGTGAAGGAAAGTCAACCTTCTTGTGCTTCACTTTGACGAAGGGTGATGAGGGATAAAAGGCAAGGATGAAGGATTTGGGATGGGAAAGTGGGCCACACACACACTCACTTTTCTCACACTTGGGATGCCATGGACGTGGGATTTTTTTCTCCTTGCTTGGGAATGTGAGTTTGAAAAATGAGGGAGAGAGAGTGTAGTAAAGAGAGGGAGAGAGTAGCTTAGGTAGGCCATGATTACTTGTAAGAGAGGGTGGCTTGCAATAAATGGTTGTAAGAGGGCTAGGGGTAGGGTGGCTAGCCATAAGTGGTTGTAAGAAGGCTAGGGGTAGGGTGGCTTAGCTAGGTTAGGGTGGCTATAGATAGGGTGATGTCATCACTCTCATGATTTCCTAGGAATTGGTGCCACATGGAGTAGGTGGGTCCCGCAATATGCGGTCCATGGTCATTATAATGTACGGTCCACATCTTATGATATAGGAGTCGGATTGGCATATGAGATGTGGCATTGGAATCGCGGCTACGGTGCGATCGCAATGGTTTAAGTCTCAGATTAAGCCGACTCAAACCTACAGGATACGACTTAGGGTCATGCACAAACGTCAGTTATCGGTCGTGGATTATCGGACTTTGACGGAAAGGATCGCGGGATTCGTTGGAACAGTACGAACTAGGATACGGGTCTTACAGCTCTCCCCACCTAATAAAAATTTCATCCTAAAAATTTATACTACCATCGCAATTCAACATAACTCATAAGGGAATAGGAAACATATCATCATATATAATCAAAACACAGTACAACATACAATCAAACATCGAAAAGATGGGGATAAGGCTCGCAAATCTCCGCCTCGTGCTCTCAAGACGCCTCATCCACACTATGATGGCCCCACTGCACCTTTACCAAGGGAATGACCTTGGTCCGCAGGACCTGCTCCGTCCGATCAAGGATACGAACTGGTTGCTCAATGTAAGAAGCGTCCTCACGAACCTCCAACGGCTGCCAATCAATAACAGGAATGATGTCTGACCCACACTTCCTCAGCATAGAGACGTGGAAAACGTTGTGGACGTCAGACAACTGAGATGGCAAGGCAAGCCGATAGGCCACGGCGCCAATGCGCCCGGTGATCTCAAAAGGTTCTATAAATCTCGGGGCAAGCTTGCCCTTCACTCCAAAACGAACCACACCCTTCATGGGTGAGACCTTGAGATACACATGGTCCCCAACAGCAAACTCCAAGGGACGACGCTGACGGTCAGCAAAACTCTTCTGCCTGCTCTAAGTTGTGCGCATCCTCTGCCTGATGATATCGATAGCCTCTGACGTCTGCATAGGGAGTATATCTTTTCTTGCAAACGAATATTTCATATGATCTTTATTTTGCCTGGACCTTTTATATGTCATTATAACTGCATGACCATTTATATCTTCTTTATCGCTGTCTTTTTCAACATTATGATAATCTTCTTTTAATTTCTTCTTTTCGAGTGATGTGGGCTGATTTTGACTGAAAAGCAGACACTCTTCCCATCATCTTTTTAAGAGCATAAGCCGTCGTAGCAAAATTACGAAAGGTTTTCCAATCTTTACTAATCAGGTGGCATGCCAATTCTGGTCTCAGACCTTCTAAACATAGTTCTACTTGTTCCGATTCCCGCAGAGGATGTTGACATAATGTTACCAAGTCCTTCCATCGACTGATGAATTCTTCAACTAGTTCATTTTCTTCTTGGCGAATAGAGGCTAATTCGGTCAAACTAATTTCTTTGTCCGAAGAGAAAAAGTTTGACATAAAAGCATCCTGCATCTGTTCCCAGGTATGAATAGATCCTGGGATTAAACTTGAATACCATCTGAAAGCTCTTCCTGTCAGAGAAGATCCGAATAATCGCAGACAATATTGAGGAATTCTAGAGAAATTTTTGCTATGAAATGCATCATATGTTCTTCTAGGGATCCGTTCCCGTTGAATTTTTGAAAGTCTGGGTGTTTGAAGTCAGCGGGAAATGGTGTTTCTTCTATTTCACAAGGATACGGTGTCTGATATTGAAATTTCTTATTCTGACTTCGCTCATTCTCTAGGTTAATAGATTCGATAACCATCTGCCGGATTTCTTCCTGTGTGATATTCTGAGTAACGTTAGGCATTGGCTTTTGAAATCTGACCGTTTACGGCTATTGCCTTTCTACTTGTGGCTCAGTGTTGTTCACAACAATCACTGTCGGAATATTAGGGACTTCTTCAGCCGCATGTTCATCTAGTGAAAACTGATCAGGCTGATTAATATTTGTCGATGAGCTTTCTGTTTCTTTATACTTTGATTGTCTTGATATTGAGGGAGAAAACGAGCGTTGTGCTGCTAACACTGTTGAAGAGGATGAACTATCATTTGAAGGACTAACTGACTCGAATCGTATCATTTTTAATGCATGAGTTTGCTTAAAATCTTTCGCAAGAGGTGCTATGAGTGAACATTCGCTGGTTACGGTCGTCTTCCCTTTGTTTTTCTGAACTCGCAATGATTCTATGGAGGATGTGTTTACGGTTATAGTTGATGGTATTGAAAGACCTTTTGGAGTGACGGGCCTTTCCGTTTTTCTCGAATAAGATGATTATATGACCGAAGCAGGGCTATGTCTCACGACACTTCGCATAATTGACCCAGTAGTTGGCGAAATGATGCTTCTTACAGAAGCAGATCGAACTTTTTAACTTTTAGATATACTATCCTCCATCTTCCCTCATCTTCTTGAGCCACTAGTGAAATAGAGATTATTCCGTCCATTAAGTGAAATTCACTGTTCTTGATCACAGCAAACTTTGCTTTCTATAATGTTTTCTACTTGCTCTTAACTCTTTTCTCTTCCATTCTAGAAAGTTGTGGCGATGCCCCCTGGATTCTCTATTGGCTGACGAATTCGTTAATTCATTAATTAATTCGCCTACCTTTCGGCGAGCAGTGTATGATTCAGTCAAACTGACTTCTTATCTGAAGGTTTTCCTCAAGGTTTACTATTGCTCACGGTGGTTGCTATTGAAAAGTTGGGGATTTCTTCAGTAATATGCTCATCTGATGCAGACTGATCAACATTTGCTGGTAAATTTTCTCTTTGAGGATGAATTGAGTGAGTGATGTAAAACAGCGCCTCATAACATTTCACATGATTGACATATTATCCATACTCGACAGATTAAGCCCTGACATTATCTGTCCTTGATCACAACTGATTTAATCTTCTCTGATACTTTCTTTTGTGGAAATCTGTTCGATGAGAGTACACAACCATTTTAGTCGGGAGAAAGGTCGTTACTGTATACCTGTCATTCTTAACAGAATGTTAGTTATTTTATTTAAATAAAATTGTACTTTGCTTTTAGAGATGAAGGGGAGGATGTTCCCACTGAGAGTCGCCATTTTGGCGTCTATACAAACGCTAAAAGTGATGAATGCTCTCTTAATATTTTCTAAGTCATCATCGAATAATAAGTCCCCAGCAGAGTCACCATTTTGTTTCGATAAGAAAACAAACGTGTTTGATTTGGGGGATTTATTCAATGATAACAAAGCAAGAATGAGAGAACATTGATCACATTTATTCTGAGTTCATTTACATCCTCGGATTCCCTTGATTCTGAAAACAAAGCACAATCAATTAAAACAGACAAGATAGCCTGATAGAAATTTCGGCAGCATTCTGACGCTATTTCGATCATCTCCTAGATACTTACGAAGAATTGCTGAATTAATCAGCTAATCTCCAATGAGATAGAATTTCGGCAGTACTCCAGCACTATTTCGATCATCTCCTAGATACTTAGGAGGAATTGCTGAATTGATCAGCTAATCTTCTTGGAGACAGAAATTCCGACAACACTCTGGTAGCTTCTTCAGTCATCTCCCAACACTTATGAGGAATTGCTGAATTGATCAGGTTCTGTGACCCACCTAACCGATACACTGGTTGCGCGATCGGCGTAACTGGTATTCTTGTTGCGCGGTCCACGTAACCGATAACTTCGTTGCGTAGTCCACGCAACTGATAACTTCGTTGCACGGTCCGCGCAACTGATCATTGCCTCTGCTCTCTACCTTCGGTTGCTCCGCTCCGGTTTCCCAAAATCTTTCATCCTGTAATTGAAAGGAGGAGCGGGGTATTTATAGGCCCCACACACGTGTCAATCCTCAATTCTTGTGTCAGTAGATTCCTTGATTGTGCAATCTGCGTAACTGACTTCTTGATTCTGCGACCCGCGCAACGGATCTTCTTGATTTCACAACCCGCGCAACGGATCTTCTTGCTTGTGCGACCCACACAACAGACTTCTTGATTCCGCAACCCGCGCAACGGATCTTCTTGTTTGCGCGGCCCGCACAACGGATTTCTAGGTTCCGCGACCCGCGCAACCAATCCTCTTGCTTGCGCGGCCTACGCAACGGACTTCTAGGTTCCGCGACCCGCGCAACCAATCTTCTCTGACTATGGAATGGAATATTTTTTTGTGCCTCAACAGCCACACATTGCATGGCCTTGGTATGGCCGATCGCATTCATACCTTGCATTACATAGTTTTAGTACATTTGATAGTATTCATGGACTTACCGCACATTTTCGCATTACTCTGATATTGTATACTTGGCGCTGACTTCGTGCACACACTTACACCACCCTCTAAGCTTTTGTAAGCTTATGCACGACAGTTGCGTGCAGGTAACGTTGGACAGCAGCAGCGCTGAGGCAAGAGCACATGTCGGATTCTTTTGAAGCTTTTGATCATCTTGTATTTCCCTTTCCGCATTGTACTTAAAAAGTTTTTGATATAGTGGATATGTGATGATGTTGTTTTGTGACTTGGTTATGCTTGTGGTTATGCTCCCTTACAAAAAAAAAAAAAAAAAAAAAAACTCATACTGAAAATCCTCCTTGTAGGATCCCAGGATCAGAATCTGGCGTATGGGCGCTGGAAGTCAAGAACGGGGTATTACGAAGCTGTCGGCATCGGATTCGGTGATCGAAAATTTTGTGAGCCCATTTTCCGAGTTTAGGGCATGACAGGGCATGACCGTGAAATGCGTCGAAATGACCGTGAATCAATACGGAATAGGCGAGAATGACCATGATATGCATGGAAATGACTGTGAAGTGAGGCGATTGGACAGAGAAATGCGCAGAAATGACTATGAAGTGAAGGGGTATGACCGTGAAATGCGCCGAAATGACTGTGAATCAACACAGAATATCACGGTCATTCCCACCTATTCCGTGTTGATTCACGGTCATGCCCCTTCACTTCACGGTCATTTCCGTGCATTTCACGATCAATTCGCTTCACTTCATGGTCATTCCCGCCTATTTCATGTTGATTCACGGTCATTTCGATGCATTTCATGGTCATGCCCCTTCACTTCACAGTCATTTTCGCGCATTTCACGATCCAATCGCTACACTTCACCGTGAAATGCATCGAAATGATCGTGAATCAACATGGAATAGGCGGGAATGACCGTGAAATGCATGGAAATGACTGTAAAGTAAAGCGAATTAACCGTGAAATGCGCAGAAATGACCGTGAAGTGAAGGGGCATGACCGTGAAATGCGTCGAAATGACCGTGAATCAACATGGAATAGACGGGAATGACTGTGATATACATGGAAATCACAGTCATTCCCGTCTATTCCGTGTTGATTCACGATCATTTCGGCACATTTCACGGTTAATTCCCTTCACTTCACGGTCATTTCCATGCATTTCACGGTCAATTCGCTTCACTTCACAATCATTTCCACACATTTCACAGTCATTCCCGCCTATTCCTTGTTGATTCACGGTCATTTCGACACATTTCATGGTCATGCCCCTTCACTTCACGGTCATTTTCACGCATTTCATGGTCCAATCGCTACACTTCACAGTAATATGCGTCGAAATGACCGTGAATCAACACAGAATAGGCGGGAATGACCGTGAAGTGAAGCAAATGTATGGGAATGACCATGAAGTGAAGGGAATTGACTGTGAAATGCACTTAAATGACCGTGAATCAACACAGAATAGGCGGGAATGACCATGATTTTCATGCATATCACGGTCATTCTCGCCTATTCCGTGTTGATTCACGGTCATTTCGATGCATTTCACGGTCATGCCCCTTCACTTCACGGTCATTTTCGTGTATTTCACAGTCAATTCGCTTCACTTCACAGTCATTTCCATGCATTTCACGGTCATTCCCGCCTATTCCGTGTTGATTCACGATCATTTCGACACATTTCACGGTGAAGTGTAGCGATTGGACCGTGAAATGCGCGGAAATGACCATGAAGTGAAGGGGCATGACCGTGAAATGCGCCGAAATGACCGCGAATCAACACGGAATAGGTGAGAATGACCCTAAAATGCATGGAAATGACTGTGAAGGGAATTGACCGTGAAATGCACCGAAATGACCGTGAATCAACAAGGAATAGACAGGAATGACCGTGATTTCCATGCATATCACAGTCATTCTCGCCTATTCCGTGTTGATTCACGGTCATTTCGACACATTTCACGGTCATGCCCCTTCACGTCACGATCATTTTCGCGCATTTCACGGTCAATTCGCTTCACTTCACAGTCATTTCCAAGCATTTCACGGTCATTTCTGCCTATTTCGTGTTGATTCACGGTCATTTCGACGCATTTCATGCTAAAGTGTAGTGATTGGATCGTGAAATGCGTGGAAATGACCGTGAGTGATGGGGCATGACCGTGAAATGCGTCGAAATGACTATGAATCAACACGGAATAGGTGGGAATGACCGTGAAATGCATGAAAATTATCGTGAAGTGAAGCGAATTGACCGTGAAATGCGCGGAAATGACTGTGAAGTGAAGGGGCATGACCGTGAAATGTGTCGAAATGATCGTGAATGTTACGGAATAAGCAGGAATGACCATGATATGCATGAAAATCATGGTCATTTCTCGCTAATCAATTCCGCGGTCATTTGAATTTCACGGGATTGTCCACTTCACGTGAAATGCATTTCATGGAATTGATCACTTCATCATTTCGCATTTCACGGTCATTCCCGCTTATTATTCCGTAATTTCACGGTCATGCATTCAGTCAAATTTCACGCATTTCCGTTGTTCAATCGCTACACTTCACCATGAAATGCGTAGAATGATCAGAATCAACAATTGAATAAAATGACCGTAATGCATGGAAATGACCGTGAAGTGAAGCGCAAATGCATGGAAATGACCATGAAGTGAAGGGAATTGAGCGTGAAATGCATGGAAATGACCGCGAATCAAAACGGAATCGCCGGGATTGTCCGTGAAATGCATGGAATTGATCGCGAAGTTAAGCGAATTGACCGTAAAATGCATAGAAATGACCGTGAATCAAAACGAAATCGCCAGATTGACCTTGAAATGCATGAAAATGACCGTGAAGTGAAGCGAATTGATCGTGAAATGCATGGAAATGACCGTAAGTTAAGCGAATTGACTGTAAAATGCATGAAAATGACCGTGAATCAAAACGGAATCGCCAGATTGACCGTGAAATACATGAAAATGACCGTGAAGTGAAGTGAATTGACTGTGAAATGCATGGAAATGACCGTGAAGTGAAGGGAATTGACTGTGAAATGCATGAAAATGACCATGAATCAAAACGGAATCGCCGGGATTGACCATGAAATGCATGAAAATGACCATGAAGTGAAGTGCATTGACCGTGAAATGCATGGAAATGACCATGAAGTGAAGGGAATTGACCATGAAATACATGGAAATGACCGTGAATCAAAATGGAATCACCGGGATTGACCGTGAAATGCATGGAATTGATCGTGAAGTAAATGAAATGAGCGAAATTGACCACGAATTGATTGAAATTGACTGTGAAGTGAATGAAATTGATTTTCAACCATCGACCTAATGAAATCTTGCAAAATAACCAGGTTGGTTGGCTAAAGTGGCTTCTCCTACCCCATAATCATATAGGGTACATCAAGTAACTAATTTTGGTTTAGAAGATATTCTTATTAGATGAAAAAAGAAAGAAATGAAAAAGAGAGAGAGAGAGAGAGAAAAAAAAAAAAAAAATTTATATGCTTATATATACATATTTATATAAATATGTATTAGAGAAAATTGTAGGTAGAATGAAGTTCTCCATGTAAAAAAATAAAATTAAAATTAAAAATTAAAAAAAAAAATTCATAGATTAGCACAGACTACAGCTATGGCTACGGTTATAATCCGTAGCTATAGGGGTCGCCTGATGGGCGTGGTCCCGCCAGATCGGCGTGTCCCGGCCGGATAGGTCAGCGAGTGGTGCGGGCGAGTGGCGCGGGCGCCCTAGTTCGGCACGCCCACCCCGGACAAGCTCCTTTAGCTACGGATTTTAGTAGGTATGGCTACGGTTATAATCTGTAGCCAAATCTTTGTATCTAATAGAATAAAAATCTATTTTTTTTTAACGTCGAATCTTTGTTGTTTTTTGGGTCCCATCATGAGGTCTATGTTATATCTAAACCGTACATCTATTTGGTGAGCTCATATTAAGGCTTGAGACAGAAAATAAGACAGATCTAACTATCAAGTGGACCACACGTTAAAAGGCAGTGGGGAATTGAACGTCTACCATTGAAACCCTTTTAGGGTTACAGAAGTTTTAGATCATTATGAAATTTATTTTTCCTCTTCATCCAGGTCTTTGTGGCCTTATGAGTAGATTGGATGGAAAATAAATGTTATGGAAGGCCCTACAAAAGTTTCAACGGTGAAAATCAAATTTTTGCTGCTCTTTGTGGTGTGGTCCAGTTGATCTTTGGATATGATTTTTTTTTTTGGATAATGCTCGGAAATGATCTCGAAATATGGATGAACGTTGTGGATATAATAAATACATAACTGTGGGGCCCACGTAATGTTGATCTCTTTGAACCGTTCGTACAGCTCAGAGTTCGAGGAGCGTCAACGCTCGTCTTCGAGCACCAGCCGATCCGCTTGAAGGTAAAAGCAAGGGGCATTTTCAACCTTTGGCAAGTCATCCGTACAGTTGGGGCTTATTCTCGCAAGGGAAAATGAGGTGGGCTTCATCTTGTAAATGGGTTGTACAGTCGTAAATTTCTCAACCCTAAATCTAAACCCAGTGGAAGAAAACTTCTTTATAGTGCAAAATTCATTTCCTAGTTGTTGGGAAACTATTTCTGGTCGCCGGATATTATGATGAGTGGCGTGGATATATAAAGGCCGCAACTATTTCAGTGTGGACATACATTTGAGATATCAAGGTTACCCATGGTAAAGGCTGCAATTAATCCACTCTAGGGAAGTTACCAAAGGCATGCCTCCTCACCCAATCTGTGGAGCTCATAAAGATTCTCATGAAAGATCCACTCCATTCATCAGTTTATAAACATAAAAATAAAACAGGAAGAGAAAAATCAAGCAGATCTAAAACTTAAGTGGCCCACGCCACATGAAACAATAGTAAGTGAATGACCACCATTTGAAATTTTATGGGGGCCACAAAATTTTTATATCAATACGATCTTTGTTTTTAAAGATTATTTGAGTGGTAATTACCCTATGAATGGTTTGGATGGCTGTAACGCCCTGAAAATCGGGGGTCGAGCATAAACTCAACTCCCGAGTTCCAACGCATCACTTATGCAACAAAATGAATGATGATTGAATGTTGTCTGTATTAGTGCATTGAACATGAGTGAGATTAAGCCAAAACAACATATCATACTCCGAGACAAATGAGATTGCAAGCGGAAGACTGTGATAGATATATAAAATATAAAAACTATGGTGAGTCTCCAGAGTGTGATAAGGTTACCAGGTCAATTCATTACGAGTACAATTTCAAATTATACCAAGTTGTGTAAGGTCATCTAGTCACTATCCCAGAAAGCCCCGTCAATCAGGACACGGCTCACAGGAACCTGCTTGAAACTGCATAAAGGAGGAATCCTCTTCATCCACATAAAAGTCCGGCTCCACTTCGCAGCATCGCCATCATCTAAAACTCAAACAAATCTGGTTGGTGTGTACAACACCTTCCCGTAACGTGGGAGTGAGTAATCAACTCAGTGGAACAGTAAAGCATAGGTTAACATGTTATCAATTCAGTGAAGCAGTAATGATAAAGCAGTACAATCAAACAATCCTAACTACTCTTATTTAATGCAAGTATGAAATGACATGATGAATGCCCTTGCCAAACCACTCTCATGCGACACCATCTTACGTTTAAGAAATACGTTCATCCCTCAGTGCTCCACATCTACCAGGCACATGCAGTGCGATGATGAGCATGATTACCGAGTAGTTATTAGTCCTTTCAAACAGTAATATTGAGAAATTAAGGTACCTCCCTATATCATTCCCAAACATGATCCATTCTAGGGTCGTCAATCCTAGATAATTTCATACTATAGTATATTTTTACATCACTGCAAAGGCTGTCAGGGCTGTTACGTGCAATCGTTACACCACTCCCCCATCACTTTTTTAACGGTTCATCACTAAATTGATACAGGCCTAGTTCATACTCTATACACTGCGGTAAAACTCGTCACCTCACCGTAAATTCAGAGTATGCTCGAGGTCACTACAAAGGGCTGTCAGGGCTGTTACACGCATTCGTTGCACCACTCCCCCATCACCTTATCAATGTAGGCCGACATCACGAATATAGTATCCCATACCACCATAATCAGCTCACGAGTCTGGTTGCTCACTGGTCACTACGGGGAGGCAGATGGCCCCAGCGTAGGCCGACAGCTCGACCACGATGTCCCATACCACCATGCCCGACTCATGAGTCTTAGCAGATCGAGGTACCATGGTTAACGAGATTTCACTGGTAAGTTTGGTACCCTAAGTTCAAACAGTAGCGTCCAAACATGGTGAATATACATTAGACATATCGGGTTACTTGACGAGCCTGACTAGCTCGAGCGCACGATCAACTGAACGACATGAAGTGCATAAGCACTTCGCGTGGCCTACCCACTGTCGCCAACCGAAGTACGACTCGAGTTCGTCAAACACATCCTACATGGCGAAATGAATCTCAACCACAATCTCAAGTCTGGTACCGATTGTTTGGACTATAAATATAGTCCCAAACTTAATCAATCCTTATTTAGAGCATGTGGAGTAAAGCATAATAAACAAAGTAATTCAAGCAAGTTAACAAGCATGTCATAAAGCATGTTATAAAACATGTTATAAAGCATGTTATAAAGCACGTTATAAAGCACCATATAAACAGGAAATATAAACACATATATTTCATAAGTAAGCGGTTACATTAAACAACCAACATAGAGGAAATCATACACGTCTCTAAGGTAGTTGAGAATCCCATCTCAACACCTACCTAAGGCACCATCATCAAAGCACTTACTCTCACAAGCATTTTCACAAACACTTAGAATACACTAATACAACATACATAGTGTATATTAGCAAAACATGTATTAGGGTGAGTCCTTTCGCCAAGCAAGTATTTTATCCATATATAATATATTCATACAGCAAATAATCATGGCAAACACATTTCCAAAATTTATACGTATACGGTACTTTCTACAAATACCTAAAATATGTAAAATTCCATATTCTTCGTCTTTAATCAAAATGGAAAACTGCTAGCACTTTGTACATGTGCAATTGCATGCAGATCATGAATTTATCATTATCTGACATTGAAAGCGTTGAAAACCATAACCTATACACCTAAAGTCCTCACCTTTTATCGTAGAATCGTAACGAATCCAATAGGTTTGTTAAGCTTTCATCTACGGCAGTTTGGCAACCTATAGAACGAATAGGTTAGCTATTTCATAACCTGCAACTATCGAAACCCCAAAACAGATTAGGGTTAGGGTTTCTTACCTAAAAATGACGCCGAAATCGCCGGGAAAGCGATTAGAATGGAGTGGTGGAGCATGGATAGCAGCAGGGAAGAAGGGCAGGAAGACTTTCCCACATCTCCCACACTTTCTCTCTCTTTTCTCTCTTCTCTCTCTAGGGTTTCTCTCAAATTCGTATAGTTATAAGAGAGAGGGTTCTAAGGTCCTTATATAGCCTAAAAACACACCGAAATAGACTTAAGGTCAAGGTATACTTGGGTTTTGTCCAAAGGGCATCTGTTTCAGCTCAACGGAGCATTTCCGGAGCCCCCCCTTGAGCCAAAGGTCAGACTTAAGCTCACTGACATTGGATCTAGGTCGAGTTAAGTTTTCAGTCCAATCGGGTTCCCAGATCACACATGGCGGACTAGTTTCAGCTCAACGATCAGTGAAACTCGATCAGAGATTTCAAGTACACTGACATGTGTATGAAATTTCTCTTGATCCGAGGGTGTAATTTGGTCTGATTCTGACGGTCAGGTTGCTTAATACTGACCCGCAAGTGACAAGTCTCAGATTACTATTTGAGATATTAATTTATAAAGAAAACCAAGTGTTCTCACACTCCCCGCTTCGAGCTCAAGCGAAAAGCGCTGGGACACTATCTGGATTTGATTTCCAAGATGGTTGTCAAGCCCAGCAAGGCGATCCTAAGTCTATAACTTCGTATTATTCAGACTTCCGACGTGCGGTCCAGATCTGATACGAAGTTTCGGGATGCTCCCGAGAGCAGCCGGGTAATGAGATTGATCCTAGATTTTAGGGTAACCTAACATCAATGATTCTACAGGTTTTGGGTCTTGCAGATCGTATTTAAAGTGGATCAAGCGGATTTCGTAGCTAATCTAGTTTCGCACTTAATTACTTTGTCTCATTTCTAAAGGATTTAGTCCTGAATTTCTGTCTGAGGTGGCACTAGGGTCTTTGTACGGATTTTTAAAGCATTGTTCTTCATCACCTAAATGTTAGGATTCATGCCTAAAATGAAAGTACTTAGAGACGTTTAAAGAACAAGGTAATGAAAGGTGTAAAGAACAAGGTAGTGAAAGGTGAGATTTGTGAAGGAAATGGGTTAAGAAGTGATTTTAGACTGTGGGATTGAGTTCTAACAAGTTAATAAGGCGTTAGGAGCGACCCATTGCCTAAGGACGTCTAATCCCAGGTTGGCAAAAATTCGGGATGTTACAATCTACCCCCCTTAAAACCAAATTTCGTCCCCGAAATTGCCTATGGGTAATAAGTTAGAATTCTATTATTTCATTTACCTAAGACTTATTGATTTCAAGTTTCTATGCGTGGTAGGGTATATAATAGCCTGGTTCATTTTAGTTTACCCCACTTAAAACTTATTTCTTTATCCATTTCACATATCCTAATGGTTTTCTACAATTCATTTCTTTACTTATTTGGAGTCTTGACGACAATTCCCAACAATTTAGAGTAAGATAGTTGTTTTCAATGTTTGACCAACACAGAGAGACGGTTATAGTGGGCTTGATCCCGATACATCAATCATCTACCTGACTAGGGTAGAAGGCTCACCGTATCCCCTCCGAATCCTGGTGGATCCTGGTCTTCTGCTCGTCAGCAGTGAGTCCATTGATAGTCGCCCAGGATTGAGAATTGGGTCAAGCCGCGAATGCTTCGCAGTTGTATATTTCAGTAACTCCGTAGTCCGATCACTCTAAAAATGTAGGGAATGTCCATCATTGAAAGGTTCAAATGTCCTATTTCTTGGGTTGCCCATTGGTCTAAGAGAGTCCTTGTTATTATCTATGTCCAAGGAAATGGTGAATCAAATTTTACTAAATCATCCTAAAACGGTTGCTCATAGCAGAACTTACTAGGGCTTCTATAATGTTCGTATTCAACGAGCACAGATTCGATCCTGGGCCAGTGGGGTAGGGTCCACCACGCTTCCGCTGCGCCACCCAGATCAAAGAGGTGTATTAGGTAACCTAACTAGAGTGGGTTCATAATGTTCTACCTCCCTTAAAAATTATTTTTACTTCCAGGCTTCAAGATCCATGTCCTGTTCCATATGTCGGAACAAGGTGTAATATAGGACCTATCCTTAACACGAAATGGGAAGCAATCCCTCAATACAATGGTCTTCCTTCCATCGATGATGTGTACTATGACATTAGTACCTATGGTCATATAAAGGAGCTAAAGATGATGGGTATCGTGGTTGATTTCAGGGACAGGTGTGAGTCTGTGGCAAAATGCCTAATCCTACCAAGGAGTTTTGTCACAGTCTAGACTTATCCTATTTAATAATGTCTAGCTTAACAGGCAGGCTATCTTTCTACGTTCATATGCACAATATGTATGCCGACATGGCATGTAATCTGGGACCTAGGAATACTGTCTGTTGCCTATTTGGGAAATTCTTTGGGCCTAAAAAGAAAATCTTTATTGGCTATATGTTCTTAACACTTCTCGAAGACAAAGTTATAAACTTTTAGTTGCAAGTGGTCGGGCCAACACGGAAGGAATGTTGTGTAGTGGGTCTGAGTCGGATACATGGACCTTCTGCCTAGCTAGGACAGAAAATTGTCATATCATTTCTTAATCCTAGTCGATCCCGACCTTCTGCTTGATCAGAGCATAGGGTTCATTGGTCACTACCAGGATTGAGAATTCGATTCAAACCGCAAATACCTCGCTTATATGTAGTTTCTCTGCTCTGTAGTCCCGATTGTACTAAGTCCTTGAGAAGGCGATTCTAAGGGGTGTATTGATTTGACCTATCATTAAATCCAAGGGATATATAAGTTTTCTCTGAGCGTGAATAGTTACTAATCAAACAAGCCTCCTAAGAGTTGTTAAATAAGCCTATGAGTACCGAGGGGATTCAACAAAAGAACGGGGTCTCGCTCTAACCTAATCAAGTCAACTAACTAAGTCTATCATGCAATTGGCTTAGTATAATTAATTAGTCTTTTACTTTCCTTAGCCTAACCAGTAGTCTAGTCTTAATTTAGGAGTAGCGGTAATCCACAGGTCGTAATCCAAAGTCTATGCTTATACACTAGATGATTTTATACCCTTTCTAATATAAGAAATTGTTTTATCACTTAGGATCAAAGTTGTCTAATTGGAACTGGGTTGTCTGTACTTGACGCTCGAGCATTTCGCATATACTCATTCCAACTAAGAGGGTCCTAAGTTCACATTATTAATTTGTTAGATTTCCTACATGGTCAGGCCTGTCGAAATCTAGGAGCACCGCTCTAAGTCAAAAACTCTAAGGCCTATTGTCTTAAATGGGACTGCATTGCTAATCTCGCTTCGAGATTGGGAATAGCATATTTGGTAGGAGGGTGGGTGGGATAAAAATTAATTTTTATAGGCTTTGGAAAATGAGCCTAGTGTTGGAAAAGTGTGAGATGGGATTTCCAAATCCTAGGATAATGAATTTCTTAGTATAATTTGAAAGGAAAATACAGGATTTACGTTTAACTGACTATATTCCAAACATGGCATTAAAAAACATGGGATACACCCAATTTAGGGACCATATTTTACACATACATTTATTGTTAACTTTACAATTCTATCCACCTTAGGGCCCTAAACGTCCTCAAACATCTAAAACATTCTACCAACTACTACACCCATCAACATGAAAACAAAAACATCCAAAGACGGTAACCCATGCAAACGATAAGACATCGGTATGGATGATTAGGCCTCCAAGAAAATGGCCATACAAGCTCGGATAGAGCCATGGAAAATGAAGGAAAAGGGGAAAGAGGGCTGGAGTCTCTAACTCTCCATGGATTTAAGCCTCAACAGAGATTGTACAGGCTCAAGAGACAGGGTTCGAAGAAGGAAAGTGAAGAGATGGGAGGGATTGAGAGCTTACACGATTTGAGCTTCAAACGGGGGGTGTAGGATCTCAAATGAGAGAGAATAAAGAGGGTAGGGGGGTGTGTATTGTTATAAACGATGGAGGTGAATGGGTTGTGATAGAAAATGACGGAATGGGTGATTGGATGGGTGATTTTTGCCAAAAATTAGAAGTTTGAAAGAGAAAAGAGAGCTTGGAGGGGTGGTTTGTGAAGGAGATAGGGGTTTAGGGGGGTTTCAATGGACGGGACACACATCAGGGGGGTCCCACAACCCCCAAACTCGATCGGCCCGCCCGACCGGGTCCGAAACCCGGCGAGGCCTCGCCACCCACTGCATAAAGTGGCAAGGGATCACCACTTGGGCAAGGTCCTCGTGACCCCTAGGCCCCGAAAAACTCTGGGTCCCACCCTGGGTCCCCCCGGAGGTGCTCCGTTTGGCCCCCGACTCCATTTTGAACCGTATCGAGGCCAAATTGCAAACTGAAATGATTTTATGTGACGTGTAATATATGATTTTGGGATAGGAGATACTATTCTATCCAACTAACCTATTTATTTCATGAGATTCCATAATTTGAATGGTCAAAAGTCTAATTTATACATATATTTACTATTTATAGCAAATTTTTGTTTAAGTATTATTCTTCATCATTTATACGTTAGGATTTATGTCTAGTATGAAAGGACTTAGAAAAAATTGAAGAATGAAATGGTGCAAGGAGAGATTTTGAAGGAATTGGATAAAAAGGGGTTTGAGGCTTTGAGATGAAGTGTAAGGTGTTGTGGTTGACCCACAATTCTAGGGAATGACTCAAACCCGTCGACTGAAGGCCTAAAAGTGATTCGCGATCGTTTCTCGTGATCATGAATGTGTACGGGCCCAATCTCAGCGGTCGATTTTGTCGTTCGGGGAATTTGAAAAATCCTAAATCGGTTCCTACATTCCGTCGCTTCCTCCTAAGTCAGAGTGCGTCAGAGTGCATCGTGTTACCATAACCCAGGCCCGGTTTAATCCAAATCATGCTCTGATACCATCTTGTAACGCCGTGAAAATCGGGGGTCAAGCATAAACTCAACTCCCGAGTTCCAACGCATCACTTATGCAACAAAATGAATGATGATTAAATGTTGTCTGTATTAGTGCATTGAACATGAGTGAGATTAAGCCAAAACAGCATATCATACTCCAGAGACAAATGAGATTGCAAGCGGAAGACTGTGATAGATATATAAAATATAAAAACTATGGTGAGTCTCCAAAGTGTGATAAGGTTACCAGGTCAATTCATTACGAGTACAATTTCAAATTATACCAAGTTGTGTAAGGTCATCTAGTCACTATTCCAGAAAGCCCCGTCGATCAGGACATGGCTTACAGGAACCTGCCTGAAACTATATAAAGGAGGAATCCTCTTCATCCATATAAAAGTCCGGCTCCGCTTCGCAGCATCGCCATCATCTGAAACTCAAACAAATCTGGTTGGTGTGTACAACACCGTCCCGTAACGTGGGAGTGAGTGATCAACTCAGTGGAACAGTAAAGCATAGGTTAACATGTTATCAATTCAGTCAAGTAGTAATGATAAAGCAGTACAATCAAACAACCCTAACTACTCTTATTTAATGCAAGTATGAAATGACATGATGAATGCCCTTGCCAAACTACTCTCATGCGACACCATCTTACGTTCGCGAAATACGTTCATCCCTCAGTGCTCCACATCTAGCAGGCACATATAGTGCGATGATGAGCATGATTACCGAGTAGTTATTAGTGCTTTCAAACAGCAGGATTGGGAAACTAAGGTACCTCCCTTGTATCATTCCCAAACATGATCCATTCTAGGGTCGTCAATCCTGGATAATCTCATATGATAGTATATTTCTAGGTCACTGCAAAGGCTGCCAGGGCTGTCTCACGCAATCGTTACACCACTCCCCCATTACCTTCTTAACGGTTCATCACTAAATTGATACAGGCCTAGTTCATACTCTATACACTGCGGCAAAACTCGTCACCTCACCGTAAATTTAGAGTATGCCCGAGGTCACTACAAAGGGTTGTCAGGGCTGTTACACGCATTCGTTGCACCACTCCCCCATCACTTATCAATGTAGGCCGACAACATGAATATAGTGTCTCATACCACCATAATCGGCTCAAGAGTCTGGTTGCTCACTGGTCACTACGGGGAGGCACATGGCCTCAGCATAGGCCGACAGCTCAACCACGGTGTCCCATACCACCATGCCCGGCTCATGAGTCTTAGCGGATCGAGGTACCATGGTTAACGGGATTTTACTGGTAAGTTTGGTACCCTAGGTTCAAACAGTAGCGTCCAAACATGGTGAACATACATTAGACATATCGGGTTACTTGACGAGCCTGACTAGCTCGAGCGCACGATCAACTGAACGACATGAAGTGCATAATCACTTCGCGTGGCCTAACCACTGTCGCCAACCGAAGTACAACTCGAGTTCGTCAAACACATCCTACGTGGCGAAATGAATCTCAACCATGATCTCAAGTCTGGTACCGATTGTCTGAACTATAAACATAGTCCCAAACTCAATCAATCCTTATTTAGAGCATGTGGAGTAAAGCATAATAAGCAAAGTAATTCAAGCAAGTTAACAAGCATGTTACAAACAGGAAATATAAACACATATATTTCATAAGTAAGCGGTTATATTAAACAACCAACATGGAGGAAATCATACACGTCTCTAAGGTAGTTGAGAATCCCATCTCAACACCTACCTAAGGCACCATCATCAAAGCACTTACTCTCACAAGCATTTTCACACACTTAGAATACACTAATACAACATACATAGTGTATATTAGCAAAACATGTATTAGGGCGAGTCCTTTCGCCAAGCAAGTATTTTATCCATATATAATATATTCATACAGCAAATAATCATGGCAAACACATTTCCAAAATTTATACGTATACGGTACTTTCTACAAATACCTAGAATATGTAAAATTCCATATTCTTCGTCTTTAATCTAAACAGAAAACTGATAGCACTTTGTACATGTGCAATTACATACAGATCATGAATTTATCATTATCTGACATTGAAAGTATTGAAAACCATAACCTATACACCTAAAGTCCTCACTTTTTGTTGTAGAATCGTAACGAATCCAATAGTTTGCTAAGCTTTCATCTACGACAGTTTGGCAACCTATAGAATGAAATAGATTAGCTATTTCATAACCTACAACTATCAAAACTCCAAAACAGATTAGGGTTAGGGTTTCTTACCTAGAAATGACGCCGGAATCGCCGGAAAAGTGATTAAAATGGAGTGGTGGAGCATGGATAGCAGCAGGGAAGAAGGGCAGGAAGACTCTCTCACATCTCCCACACTTTCTCTCACTTTTCTCTCTTCTCTCTCTAGGGTTTCTCTCAAATTCGTATGACTGTGAGAGAGAGGATTTTAAGGTCCTTATATAGCCTAAAAACATACCGAAATAGACTTAAGCTCAAGGTATACTTGGGTTTTGTCCAAAGGGCATCTGTTTCAGCTCAACGGAGCATTTCCAGTGCCCCCCTTGAGCCAAAGGTCGGACTTAAGCTCACTGACATTGGATCTAGGTTGAGTTACATTTTCAGTCCAATCGGGTTCCCAGATCACACGTGGCGGACCAGTTTCAGTTCAACGGTCAGTGAAACTCGATCAGAGATTTCAAGTACACTGACACGTGTATGAAATTTCTCCTGATCCGAGGGTGTAATTTGGTCTGATTCTGATGGTCAGGTTGCTTAATACTGACCCGTAAGCAACAAGTCTCAAATTACTATTTGAGATATTAATTTATAAAGAAAACCAATTGTTCTCACACTCCCCGCTCCGAGCTCAAGCAAAAAGCGCTGGGACACTATCTGGATTTGATTTTCGAGATGGTTGTCAAGCCCAGCGAGGCAGTCCTAAGTCTATAACTTCATATTATTCGAACTTCCGACGTGCGGTCCAGATCTGATACGGAGTTTCGGGATGCTCCCGAGAGCAGCCGGGTAATGAGATTGATCCTAGATTTTAGGGTAACCTAGCGTCAATGATTCTACAGGTTTTAGGTCTTGCAGATCGTATTTAAAGTGGATCAAGTGGATTTCATAGCTAATCTAGTTTCGCACTTAGTTACTTTGTCTCATTTCTAAAGGATTTAGTCCTGAGTAATTTCTGTCTAAGGTGGCACTAGGGTCTTTGTACGAATTTCTAAAGCATTGTTCTTCATCACCTAAACGTTAGGATTCGTGCCTAAAATGAAAGTACTTAGAGACGTTCAAAGAACAAGGTAGTGAAAGGTGTAAAGAACAAGGTAGTGAAAGGTGGGATTTGTGAAGGAAATGGGTTAAGAAGCGATTTTAGACTGTGGGATTGAGTTCTTGACGAGTTAATAAGGCGTTAGGAGCGACCCATTGCCTAAGGCCGTCTAATCCCAGGTTGGCAAAAATCCGGGATGTTACAATGGCATATATACATCATGGTCGACTCGAGGAAGATTTGACATTAATTTTTCACTGTTTCTTGTGGTGTGGCCTACGTAAGTTTTGGATCTATGTTACTTTTTACGTTACTTCTTACTGTGATGTTTAGAAAGTGATGGACAGAGTGGATTTATCATAGTCATCTCTATTGGGACACAATTTGGCTAGTGTCCCTGTAACTAGCCCGCTAGTGGTCGGTGCTACGTGGGCTCCGTTCCGGTGTATGTGTTTTATCCATGTGGTGCATCCATTTTTATAGATCATTTTAGTGCTTGATCCCAAAAACGAAGGGGATATAAATCTCAGGTGGATCACACCGAAAATAGTAGTGACTGAATGTCTGCTTTTTAAATCCTCCTGGCCAGGCAGGGCCCTGCGGGGCCCACCATGATGTAAGTGTTTTATCCTCACCATTCATCATTTTCCTCAGTTCATTTTAATATGTCATCCAAAAAATGAGGTAGGTCCAAGGCATAAGTGAACCACAAAGTAGGGATTAAACGTCCACCATGAAAAACTTACTGGAGCTGGAGAAGTTTCGGATCAAGCTGATATTTATCACCACAGCTTTAGTTGTGGACCTACCTCATTTTTAGGATGAAACCTTAAAATGATCTGAAAAAAGAGATGAACGGCGGGGATAAAACATTTACATCAAGGTGGGCCCTGCAGAGCCATACGCGGACGGATTACCTGGACATAAGACAGGAAATTTAGGACTGTGGACCCCACCTTTTATCCAGCTATTTTTACAAAACAATACAAACTTTACTTTGGAACTTAGACCTGCTCGTACGGACAGCGAATTTGAGAACGAAAATACCCCTCCTTTCACGGAAACCTATTCGGTACTCCACCTGCCACCAGCCAAAGGCGGATGGTTGGTGGTCTGTGGGCCCTAGCATGATGTATGCTTTTCATCCATGCCGTTCATATATTTTTCCAGATCATTTTATGGTATGAGACCAAAAATGAGGTATATCCACATCTCAAATGTACCACATTACAGGAAACAGTGTTAAATGAGCGTCGACCATTAAAATTTTTAGGGGGCCCACTGTGATGTTTGTGAGAAATCCTCCCCATCTAAGTTCATTCATAGGATCACAAAGACTTGGATGAAGAGGAAAAACAAATTTCATAATGATCCAAAACTTCTGTAAACCCTAAAAGAGTTTCAATGGTATACGTTCAATTCCCCACTGCCTTTTACAGTGTGGTCCACTTGATAGTTAGATCTATCTTATTTTTCCCCTCAAGCCTTAATATGATCTCACCAAATAGATGGACAGTTTAGATATAATATAGACCTCATGATGGGACCCACAAAAGCAACAAAAAAAAACACAGACGGTCGCGGCAGTCTGCTACGGTTATGGCTACGGTTATAATCCGTAGCTATAGTGTGTTGAAAATTGCACGATTTTTTAGGTTAACTCGCTGGACAGTTCTGGACATTTTTTATAATATCGAAAGACCTTCGATACATATCGAAGGTGATATTTATGTATAGCTACGGATTATAACCGTTGTCATACTGTAGTCTGTGCCAGTCTATACAATTTTTTATCTTATTTTTTCTATTTTTATTTTTTTACATGGAGAACTTTATTCTACCTACAATATTCTCTAATACATATTTATATAAATATGTATATATAAGCATATAAAAAAATTTCTCTCTCTTTTTTTTTTAATTTCTTTCTTTATTCATTTAACAAGAATATCTTCTAAACCAAAATTAGTTACTTAACATACCCTATATGATTTTGGGGTAGGAGAAGCTACTTTAGCCAACCAACCTAGTTGTTTTTCAAGATTCCATCAGGTCGATGGTTGAAAATCCATTTCATTCACTTCGCGATCAATTTCATTCATTTCATTTACTTTGCGATCAATTCCATGCATTTCACGATCAATACCGGCGATTCCCCTTCACTTCACGGTCAATTCCATGCATTTCATGGTCAATTCCCTTCACTTCACGGTCAATTTCATGCATTTCATGGTCAATTCCCTTCATTTCATAGTCAAACAGAAATTGAGCGGGGCAAACTAGAAATTCAGCGGGTCAAACTAGAAATTGAGTGGGGCAAACATGAAATTGAGCGAGGCAAACTTGAAATTAAGAGGGGCAAACATGAAATTGAATGGGGCCAACGAGAAATTGAGCGGGGAAAACATGAAATTGAGCGGGGCAAACATGAAATTGAGCGGGACAAACTGAAAATTGAGCAGGGCAAACTACAAATTGAGCGGTGCAAACATGAAATTGAGCGAGGCAAACTAAAAATTGAGCGGGGCAAAAATGAAATTGAGCGGGGCATGCTTCAATTGATGGCTCATGTTTGCCCCGCTAAAATGAAATTGATGGCTCATATTAAGGCATGCTTCAAAAAATGAAGTAGATCCAAGCCCAAGCTACGGAGCTGGAAGTGGCTGCGACAACCTATGCCGAGGTCAATAAGGGTCTCCCTCTCCTCTTTGTTAATTCAGGTTTCTTTATTATTGCTTTGATTTCTTATAGCTCCATGCTATTTCACTTTTTCCCTTCAATATGAACACTAAAAGGAAACAATTTATTTGTCTCACATCTGATAACTTTTCAACGTAAGAGGGATGTTTAGTTCATAAAATTGGTTCTTCCATTGACTATCGAAAAATGATGTCTGCAAAGTTTCTATTCTCTCACTTATAGGTCAATTAAACATCCATTCCTTGCTAATAATGGCAGTTCACCCCGCTGATTGCAAATGATTGCACAAGCAGAGAGAATGCAAATGATTTGCTACGTCTTGTCCTATAAGTGAAAAGCCACCCAATTTTCAAGAGTATATTAGGTGCACCCCAGCCTCACCCAGAGTGATGCAGCCCTTACCATGAGGCATTTTTACAGACACTTGAACTGCAATTTCAAAAACCCACTGTCTTACAAACAAATATAATGGTTTTACAGGTGTTTTATCAAACACCTTCTAAGTACCATAAAAACAAAAAAAAAAACAGAGAAAAAAGGTATTTGTTTAATGTACATGTTTGCCCCGCTAAATTTTTGATTTGCCTCGCTAAATTCTAGTTTGGCCCACTCAATTTCATGTTTGCCCCACTCAATTTCTCATTAGCCCCGCTCAATTTCATGTTTGCCCCGCTCAATTTTCAGTTTGCCCCACTCAATTTCTAGTTTGCCCCACTCAATTTTCTTTACTAGTTTGCCCCACTCAATTTCATGTTTGCCCCGAATTTCAATTTGCCCCACTATAGTTTTGCCCAATTTCATTTTGTTTGCCAATTTCCCGCTCAATTTCATGTTTGCTCCGCTCAATTTCATGTTGATTGACATGACGAGGGAGGGTGTAAACACAAAGCTAGACATATGAACAGATGCTTTAGAATCTGAAGGATTTAAAATTAGTTAGACTAAAATAGAGTATATGGAGTGCAATTTTAGTAATAATAAGAGAGAGAACGAGGAATTAGTAAAGATTGCTTACTTGGATTGACAATACATGAGAGTGGATATATATAGAAGGATGTTGCTAATAGAATTCGGGCGAGGTGGAAGAAATGGAGATGTGCCTCTGAAGTTTTATGTGATCGTCGTGTACTCACTTAAATTGCCCTAATCCCATTGACTAAGGATCGAGGCAAGCAGGAGCCCTGTAGCAAGGGGATAGATTGAAGAGGCACATAATCCCCCCTCCCCTCTTTCCTTACCATCATCGTCAAATGAAAGTAGAGTTGTGGCTGCTCTCTACTTCTGCTTGTAGACTTCTTCTCCTTCGCGCTTCAAGTGACAAAATGTGAAGCAGAGGTAGGTGAAGAACATGTGGTTCCTAGCAAAAATGGTTATGAAATAGATGTTGAACAACAAAGTTTGATTTTAGAAAAACACCATCACTATGGGAATGTACACACGGTAAAAAAAAGTTACGTCAATTCGTTGAGATATGGTATGCTATAAGTGAATATTTGAGACAAAAAATGCATCCTAATTTAGGATGACTGATCCTTCTAATCTAGTCCATATAATGTCCTTTTTGGGAGTGTACATGTGAAGAAATGATCAAAAGGGTCGTATTTGTTAGGAAATTGGGAGTTCTTATCATAATGCATGATGATTTAATGGGGGGATTCACAGCAAATACTAGCTTGGCTCATTATTGCCAAAACAGTGGTCTACTTCTTCACATCCATTCAATTGGGTTGGTTTGTCTATTCCTTTCTATTGAAAAGGAGTCAGTTGTCCGCGTGAGTCACCTTCTTCTAGGCTCCACGAAAATTTTTATAAGATGGCTCTAAGATCAACCATGCTTTATGGGACAAAATTTTGGGCAGTTAAAAACAAAATGGCCATTGGATGAGTGTAGCTGAAATGAGGATGTTAAGATAGATGAGTGACAATATAAGAAAGGATTAGATTATAAATGAATGCATTTGAGGGAATTTTGTAGTAGCGCCAATAGGTAACAAGATGAGGGAAAGTAGAGTTAGATGGTTTGGTTATGTGCAATGGAGACCAAGAATTGCGCCAGCTAAAAGGAGTGAATTGGTACAAGTTGAAGGCTCTGAAAGGGCAAGGGGAAGGCCCAAAAGGACGTGAGTGGATGTAGTAATAAAGGACTTGATGAGCTATGGTCTAATTGAAGTTATGGCCTCTTAAAGAGTGGAATGGTGGAAAAGGATTCATGTAGCCAAACCAAACAGATGGTGAATGGATTACTTCATTACTCAAAAAAGAACCAAATAGAAAAATACAGAGTTGAGCCAAATAATGCAAAATCAAGAGCCTACCAACAACAATATAATTTTTGTTGTTGTCCCAACCATCACATACAATCCATTCCCCCATCACTGCCTTTCACTTTCCCATAGAATCTCTTCCCAATCTGCAAAAAATTTGATAATGCACAAATCCCCTTGCCTGACTATTTAATGAAGTCCAGTCCATGACCAACCTGAAAACTCTATTTGCTACTATCCTGGGAGAACTCTCATTCCCTTTGAAAACATGAACCATTTCTCTCTTTCCACAATGACCCCATTGTCGCATTTAGTGGGACCCTATAACTACGGATTATAACCGTAGCTATAACCATAGCTTCCATGTATTGAAAATCTTTCGATATTATCGAAAAAGTCTAGAACTGTCCAGTGAGTTTGCCTAAAAAATCCTGCAATTTTCGATACATATCGCAATGTTTTCGATATGTATCGAAGCTATAGCTACGGGTTATAGCCGTAGCCATAACTGTAGTCCGTAAAAGGCTATAAAAAAATTTTCCTGTTGCGGTTGATGTCAGATCGGCTACGGTACCTTTTGCTACGATTAAAATCCGTAACTATAGGTCTATGGTCATTACTCAATATTAGTTATCGATGCTATCAATCATGTCTCGATATTATCGATGACTTATGCTCGTACTATCGAACATATCTCGATATTATTGAAAATTCATCCATTTTTCGAGTTTTGTTGCTGGAAAATTTGGCATTCATCTTCAATATTATCAATAATCTATCGCTACGGTTATAATCCGTAGCCATAGGTCTACGGTCATTTTCTCATCTCTTTTCCCCACAAGTACTATTACTTTATCAACTTTCTTCTTCACACCTGATGCAAAAATAAATAAATAAATAAATAAATAAAAACAAAAAAAAAAAAAAAAAAAAAAAGAAAAAGAAAGAAACAAAGCATTAGGACACCATAGAGAATGTAACCTTAAAAGGTAATGTTTTGCCCGTCTGAGCTTCATGGGCAACATCTTCCTACAACATGAGAAGGCTCAAATTATGAAAGGAGCAAGTATCAACAGGATTCTTGTCCTATTCCGGAATAGGATAGTGCAGTGATGAGAATGCATTCAGACCAATATTTGAATTACAATATATTTTATAATATTACTCATGTAATTTGAAGTCTGGCTTAGTTTCTAACTTCCATCTTCCTGGCTTCAATAAATGCCCAATGTGATGAATGTTGCTCTGGTTGCTTTGGTAGTTCACATGGTTGGAGTTGATTATAAAGAGTGCTCCATGTAGAAACCTCTGCCATGTACTTCCTAAAAGCCAACCCAAATTCATAGGAGAAGACTAAGATAATAATGGTGATGATGATGCATTTGTAAATTCATACACATATACAAACATACATACTTATAGAAATATATAGATATGCATATGCACATATAGATACGATACTGAGCGTTTAGTTTTGATTGTATATGATCACACAATGCAATTCTTGAGATTTCGGAAAAGTCCATCTTTTTCATAGCCAGCAATCATGGCCACCTAAGACCTATCACTTGTTATGAAAGAGAAAAAACCAACATGTGAATCTGTTGCAGACCCAGGCCAGATCCCAGTCAACAATAAGACGGGCCTAAAAGCTCGACAGTCCACTACCATCTCATGAGATCCCCATGCCATCCCTTCTTTTAGTGAAGTAAATTGTACACATCTTGTGGGATGCCTATCAAACTAATGACTAATTCGATTTCCATGATAAATGAATTAAATTATAGAACCTGAATTGTAAATCGTAGGATGTTAACCACAAGCTCATGTTATGAGAACCCAAAATGTGATTCAAGATCATGATAGTCCAAGGGACACCTGAGAGCTGATTGGAGGTCACCATTCTCCCGAAACATTGAAAACACGTGCACAACCTATATCAAGCATACCCTTGTAAATCATACATGTAAATCCCAATAACCAAAGTGTTCTCCCTTTGGCTCCAACAAACCATATCCGGAAGAGTTCTCAATAATAACCAAAGTGTCAAGTGGAGGAGAAAAGAAACCCATAAAGCAGTTGAACTTTGTGGATACCAAAGGCCTGAGGTCATGTTGGGCTCAAGTTGCCCTCAACCCAACCCAACCTACCCCTCACTACAACTTGGGTTTGGATCAATCGGCCCAACTTGAGATGGGGTCAGGTTCACTCAGGTTGTCACAGTCTTGAGCGGGGCAAACATGAAATTGACCTTATCTACCATGAAATTAAGCTGGGCAAACATTAAATAAGCCTCGATGAAATTTACCAAGGCAAACTGGAAATCGAGCAGGGCAAACATGAAATTGAGCGGGGCAAACATGAAATTGAGCAGGGCAAACATGAAATTCAGCGGAGCAAACTGGAAATTGAGCGGGCCAAGCATGAAATTGAGCGGTGCAAACTGGAAATTCAGTGGGGCAAGCATGAAATTGAGCGTGGCAAACTGGAAATTGAGCGAGGCAAACATGAAATTGAGCGGGGCAAGCATGAAATTGAGCGGGGCAAACATGAAATTGAGAACCTTTCAAGTCGAAAGAAAAGCAGATAATGCATTGGCTCCTCACCCCTAGCTCGAACATCAACCTCTAAAGCTATATCGGCGAACAGCTACTACAACAAGTTGAGTCACTGAGATTGAGATGCTAGTGCCTGCAAAGACAAAACAGCCATTGATCAAACATGTCAACTTACATGCATTTGGGCCCATGTAAATACTTGGAATTGGTTTCCTGTTGGAATCCATTTCCACCAAGATGCTTGTTGTCAATGACCATGAACTTCATCTCAAAATTAGCAATCTTATCTTGACCTTCAAAAATGACAAAACCCAGATCAGTGATAAAATTACATCTAAAATCACTTGCATCATATAATATAGAGTTTTGCTAAGCACACACCTAAAAAAAAAAAAAAAAAAACTGAAAATGAGCTCACTTCACTGTAAGTGACTTATAATTGAAAATCGCTTGCAAGTTGCAACTTAGAAACTTACATGCATCCAGATTATGTTAATAATATGAGTATTAGTTGGTGTTAAACGTGAAATATGCATCTTGGTTTTGAAAGTGAATAAGAGATGTTAGATTTATTATTTTCTTCTCCATTGTCTCTATTTTTTTTTTTTTTTTTATCATTGCTACTTTGTTGATTGAGAGGGTGATTAGTTTAGATCCAAGCACCTGCATGGTTGCACCTAATACAGCAAGTTTCTCTTCCCTTGTTTGGAAGGCCTTCGAATGCCTGTGTCTCAGCTACAGTTACATTGGTATAGCCATTCTCTATGGATTTAAAGAGAACCTTCATTTCGATGCTCTAGTGGTCATCCAGAGGTTCCCACAAAACCTCAAGAGTTGTGGTAGAATCATCCCATTCATGGCCATAATTCACATTGACACAACACAATTGAATCGATCAATTATCAAGATTGTTTTTTCTTTTAATGCGGTTGAGTGGCTTCTAGACAACCCAATCTGCATTACTGAAGTGCATACATATTTCTTTGGTGTATGATATCAGTCAGCTGAGAGTACTGATTCCTAAA
The DNA here is from genome assembly GCA_030180095.1 of Magnolia changhungtana. NCBI lineage: Eukaryota > Viridiplantae > Streptophyta > Magnoliopsida > Magnoliales > Magnoliaceae > Magnolia > Magnolia changhungtana. The sequence goes on along the minus strand of JASAUF010000056.1, from coordinate 325,371 downwards.
ATCTCTTTTGTACCCAACACCCAAAAATCAGAGATTTTGAGCTTTGGAATCAGTGTTGCATTGTTGAAAACATCTTAACCATCAGGTAATGCTTTTTCATTGATTAAAATGAGAGGGCAAGCATGAAAATGAGCGGGGCAAGCACGAAAATGAGCGGGACAAGCACGAAATTGAGCAGGGTAAACTAGGAATTGAGCGGGGCAAACATGAAATTGAGCGGGGCAAACTAGGAATTCAGTGGGGCAATCACGAATTTGAGCGGGGCAAACATGAAAATGAGCGGGGCAAACTAGGAATTGAGCGGGGCAAACCTGAAAATTGAGTGGGGTAAGCTAGGAATTGAGTGGGGCAAACAAGAAAATGAGCGGGGCAAGCACGAAATTAAGTGGGGGCAAACATGAAATTCAGCGGGGCAAGCACGAATTTGAGTGGGGCAAACATGAAAATGAGCGGGGCAAACTAGGAATTGAGTGGGGCAAACTTGAAATTCAGCGGGGCAAACTTGAATTTGAGCGGGGCAAACTATAAATTCAACTGGGCAAACAAGAAATTCAGCGGGGGAAACTTGCATTTGAGCGGGGCAAACTACAAAATCAGGGGGCAAACTAGAAATCAGAGGCAAATCCGAAATTGAGCGGGGAAACATGAAATTTAGTGGGGCAAACTAGAAAATCAGCGGTGCAAACTTAACATATAATTTCATGCATTGAGCCAAAAAACTAAACGTATCCAATGTTCAAATGGATCACACCACATAAAAATTTTGAATTGAACTTCTCATGTAGATCATTTCTTAAGGGCTACAGAAGTTTTGGATCAAGCTTATAATTGTGTTTTTATATATGATCTTATGAATAGGTTTGATAACAAACAAGCATCACTGTTGGGCCCACTATGGTTTTAACAGTGGAAATCATTATGCCCACTGTTTCCCGTGGTATGATCCACTTGATCTTTTGATATGCTTCAGTTTGGGGCTAAACCGCTAAAATTAGATGGAAGAACAGATGGACGCCGTGGATATACTACATACATTCAATGTGGGCCCATCTGAGTTTACTTAGTACAATGGGAGCGTACTGACTAACTCAGTACGCAATCCGATTACGCTTGCTACGCCCCACAATGATGTTTTATTTGTAATACATCATGTTCATCGGATTATGTATACACCAAAACCCCATATGTGGGAGGGAACCTAGACATTGAACGGGGCAAACATGAAATTCAACGGGGGAAACTATGAATTCAGCGGGGCAAACTAAAAAATCAGCAGGGCAACCTAGAAAATCAGCAAGGCAAACATAAAATTGAGTGGGCAAACTAGAAAATCAACAGGGCAAACGTGAAATTGAGCGAGGGAAGCATGAAATCAACGGGGCAAATTAGAAAATCATTATGCCCACTGTTTCCAGTGGTATGATCCACTTGATATTTTGATATGCTTCAATTTGGGGCTCAACCCCTTAAATTAGATGGAAAAACCGATGGACGACGTAGATATACTACAGGAAACCGATGTTCGGTGCTCTGTGGGCCCCATCATGATGTATGTGTTTCATCCATGCCGTCCATCTATTTTTATAGATCATTTTATGATATTAAACAAAAAATGAGGTATATCCTGATCTCAATTGGACCACATTACAGGAAACAGTGTTTAATGAACATCGACTATTAAAAACTTTTTGGGGGCCATAAAAGTATTGGATCAAGATGATCATTGTTTTTAGCTTTCATCTGGGTCTTTATGACCTACTAAACAGATTGGATTTCAGATAAACAGTACAATGGGCCTCAGGAGGATTTAAATGATGGATATCCAATCACTATTGTTTTCTTGTAGTGTGGTACATCTAAGATTTATATCCCTCTTATTTTTAGGATAAAGCCCTAAAATGATCTTTACAAATGGATGAACGGAATGGATGAAACACATATATCATGGTGGGGCTCACGGAGCACCGACCACCAACCACGGGGCTGGTGTCAGGGGGAGTAGCCAATCCGTTTCCTATACTACATATATTCAATGTGGGCCCAACTGAGTTTAAAATATACCTGGTGCGTGATTTCTTCACTTGGACCGACCATTTTCAGAAGAAGACAAAATGCTAATAAGGGGGCTCACAAAATGAGTTTTTTTGGTCTTTCTCATGGAAACGGAGTGAGGAAAGGGGGTGAAAGCAATGGCAGTGAAAGCAGCAATGGAAAGGGAGATGAAAAGCAAACAGTGGAAAGGGAGAGGAAAATTAGACAACAGTTAAAAGGAGGGGTATTTTCGTCATGAAATTCGGTCTCTGCACGTGCAGGTCTAAGTTCCAAAACAAAGTTTGTAGTGTTTCATAAAAACAACTGGATAAAAGGTGGGGTACATAGTCCTAAATTTCTCCCGTTTATTTGACATCTCCGACAAGAGCTCCCCATGCAACTTGCGTCCTTTCATAGAATTTCCTGCGCTGGAATGCTAGGCGGGGCCACCTTGATTTTTGTGAGAAATCCACACCGTCCATCCGTTTTGAGAGATCATTTTAGGTCACACAACAAAAAATGAGGTGTATCGAAAATTCAAGTGGGCCATACGAAAGGGAAAACCGTGGAAAGAGTATTCTATTGTTGAAACTTCCCTGGAATCTACCTTGATGTTTATATGCCATCCAAACCGTTTATAAGGAAATTCCCACTGGGGTGAAGTGAGAAAACCAAAATTTTTCCTGATATGAAGCTTTGTGGCCATACCAATGTTTCAAACGGTGGTCATAAATGTTGTTTCCTCCCGTGCGGTCCACTTTAGTTTTGGGTCCACCTTAATTTTAGTTGAACGTCCTAAAATGATCTCGAAAAACGGATGCACGGTGTGGATTTCTCATAAACATCAAGGTGGGCCCCAGTTAGCATCCCTGCACAGGAACTTTCTGCGAAAGGTTTCCGCGTCCGGAGCGGAGCACTCTTGCCTTAATAGCCAAGAGAAATGCCGCAACGGCTCTCTGTTCGGAAAAAAGCAAAAAATCAAATCTCTCCCTCATTCGGCTTCTCTCGCCGAGCGCCCTCTCCCTCAACGGTCCTCCCTAAACGGTATTCTATTGCCCCCATGAAGCCCTCGATCTCTCTCTTCTCTGTAATGGCGATGATGGTGAGATGATGATGAGATGATGATGATGTGATCTGGTCCGTTAGTCTGCATTTTCAAGGCATCAAAACCCCGGCAACAACCACCAGGTCATCTCTCTCTCTCTGGTCGAATGTTCTTTAATCTCCTGTTCTTCGACGTGCGATTCAGAAATTTCTAGCGCGAATGGATGTATTGTGTCTCTCTTCTTTTGATTTGATTTATTGATCGGCCTCTGGAAAATCGATTCTCCATCCGAATTCTGCTACGATTATGGTCTCTGGATAGGTTTTATAATGCCATCAATGGTATTGTGAATTCTTTTTCAAAAAAGGGTAGTTTGGTCCTTTTTTGGGGAAATCGAGATTTTTTATTATTATTAATTCAATTCATTAGCATGTTGGATTTGGTGATCTAGGGTTTGGATAGTTTTATTTTTGTGTTATTCTTTCTGGCAATCATTTTGGTTTTTTCTTTATCATCTGTAGAGATTGTTCATGAGGACATTATGGATTCGAATTGGTTCTAATAAGGGTTTTGATATGTTCATATAGGGCGGTCTTTCTGATTTTTTTTTTTTTTTCTTTTTTCCTTTTTATTATTATATATAGGATATCGGTTAATGTATTGAGTTTCAGATCAGAAATTCTTTAGGTTTTTGGATTGGTTTTAGTCAAGAATCTTCAATGGGTTCAGATGGATTCATTGATCAGAATTCTTTAAAATTTGGTATTTTGGTCCTTTTATGGTCCCCTTGCAGGGATTGGTTATGAGGATATTGAGTCCCAACTTGGGAATTCATTAACCCTTTTAGCTTTGGATCGTTGAAGGCTTTGATAGCTTTACTTAATGGAATTCTTTCGGAAAATAGGGAATGGGTCTCCTCTCTTATTATTATTATTTTCTTTTTTCGTTCTTTTTTTTTTCCTTCCTTAAGAGATCTGCAGTGAGGAGAAATTTGATTTTCTTATTTGAAATTTGTTCTGAATGATTCAATCATTTCATTTCTTCCTTTGTGGAGCCTTCCTTGCCAGTCTTACAACTCGTATCTCATAGGAAGCTTGCTAATTTTCAATCCACCTATTTCTACATACTTGTTTCTTTTCAATGTTGGAAGTTGGCATGGGCCATGGAAGCATGCCCATCGTTCAAAGTATCGTCCAATATGACTTGGCATTGTGAGATTCATATTGGTTTTGGTGGGACCTGGTACAAGTTGGACCACTTGTACAACTATGTTTCTTTATTTTAGAATTTAAATTGTGCTACTGCAAGTAATTTCCCATCTGGTCCTAATCCTTATAAACCTCCTTCTGTTGGTGGTAGCACAAGTAACATCCCATGCATTTAGGGAAATCATCAATCCTGAGTGTTCCGATCCCTCTTATTTTTCATTTTTCACTTGAATATATTATTCAAACAATTCAGTTCTGTTTTCTTAATAGGGGATTTGGATTTTTTCCTGCTTTTGCCTGTGCTATTGACCGATTTTTCCTTGATCTTTTTCCTTTTCAATCCATCTGCATATTTCCGTCTTGAAAATTTCTTTTGAATTAATTTCTCCAAAGAATTCAACGGTTTTCAAGCGGTCTTTGCACTTAATTCTTCAAAGATGCCGTCAATTTGCCAAATTCCAATTGATTAAAAAAAGACTCCTATTTGATCCAGTTTTCAACTTCTTTATTTGAACAAAAGAAAGTGCTCTTTTTCCCCTGCTTGTATATTCTTTTCCCCTCGTTTCATCTTTTCCTGTCTATCTTATGTTAGCATGAAGGACTTCTCTTGCTTGGATCTCATTTATAATTAGTCGTCGTTGACGGGCAAAGACTTTATATAGATGTATCCATTGTCCGTTAAACCTAATAGCTTCTTCAAGATTGAAGTTAGCTAAGGAGTTGTCTATATATGTATGAATTTCTTTCGGTTATGAGGAACTGTTAATCTAATCGATCTCTAGCTTCTCTTATTTGTCTGAAATATTGTTGATACCAAGAGGAGAGTTGCACGCGGAATTAACGAAATTCAAAAGAACAGAATAAACTAAAGTTTTCAGAATGGAAATTAGGGTTTTGCCATCTGACCTTAGCTCATAATATTGTATCGAAGTTTTTGCATTAGTGAAATGTCTTTTCCATATCTCCATCTTTCTTTACTTATGATAAGATAATATGAAAATGTCGTGGATTTGCGCATTCCATGAATAGCCTTAACCTTGTTCCTTGCCATTGAGCCGTTGCCATTAGCCGTTAGCATGGTGCGTTAGGCGTTGAGGCGTAGGTTGTTGTCGCAGTGGGAACTTGCTGTGGTGATCCGAAGATGCTGGTTGACTAGTTTTGGTATTCGGATTCCTTTTCCGAATCCAAAAGTGACTCCATGATCATCTTGATGCATATGGACATCATTCACTGTCCCCTCAGCCAAATACGAATGGCTTGTAATGCCATTTGGATTGAAAAATGCACCCCAGATCTTCTAGAGAAGAATGGATGACATTTTTAGAAGCCACCAAGACTACATTGACGACATCCTCGTTGCCTCTTGAAACCTATAAGAACACAAAGAACACGTCAAAGCTATAATCGATGAGATCAAGAAAGATGGTCTCATCATTTCACCCACTAAGTGTGAAATAGCGAAGTTTCAGAACCAAATTGCGAAAGCCATATGGTGATTTTAGACAAGGGAGATAATATTCAATATTATCTATTCGAAGAACAGAAGGCAATTATACATTGCAGATGGTGGAATAAAGAGACTTATACCCGTTATCCACCTATAGACAAATCTGTTCAAGTCAAGTTCGAATTGAAATGGTCACCCACTCCTCATTTATGTGAAGAATGTGGAAATTACACAGAAGGAACAGACAATGAACACGATTGTCTCATGATCAACCATGAATCAGGTGTTTGCTTCCATAAATGGTGCTTTGTACATGAAATGATCAGACAACAAGGAAGCGAAGGAAGACAATGGATCTTCTACTTATACGGAGAATCCTGGAAAGAAGTAGAAGAATACAGACATGAACAGTACCTTGAGTACCTTGAATTTAAAGAATTCAAAGAGAGACAAAAAGGAAAAAGAAAGATAGAAGTAGAAGATAAACCCTCATCTGACGCTGAAGAAATCAACCCTCTACAAGGATCTTTCAAAGACTCAAAAAGACAAGCTCGCGGAATTAATATTAATTCTCAAAAATATCGACATCCGACCCCAAAGTACTGAACTTCCTCATATTCGAATTAAAATCTCGAATATAACAATGAGAGAAGTCAAAGCCCTGATAGACACGTGGGCTTCAGCATCAATGTGTTCTAAACACATGATCCTAGATAAATTTATTAGGCAATCGCTCGATGGAATCATCGGAGTCTATAGACATAAATATGTTTGAAGCCACAAACATAGAAAAGGAATTTATAGACAAACTCTCTAAGTACAAAACCTTAGAAGAAATGAAAAAAGTCATAGAAAACCCTGAAGTGACTAGCGAGACAAATGCCATTTTGATCCAAACCTTTGACATGGGCCATTTCGATGGATAAAAGACATTGACATGCTTGGGCCATTCAAAGGATCCAAATTGTTCATATTATTCGGATCATTCGGTCATACAAACTCATCATACGATTGAAGCTCATTTCATGATCCAAACTCATCATATGATTGAAGTTGCTTTTCATGATCTATGGCAATGGATATGCTAAGTTGATCCCTGCCCTAAATTTTGTAGGGCCCTCTTAAGCTTTACAAATGATCCAAACTGTTCATATGATTTGGCCCATTTTTAGTGATCCAAACCTTTAAGATGCTTGGGCCATTTCAATGGATGACGTGCTTGGGCCATTTCAATGGATTTTAACTTCTTATATGATTCGACCCATTCTATGATCCAAATACATAATATGATTCGTGCTGCTGTTAGTGATCTAAACTCATCATATGATTGAAGCCTCTTTTCTTGACCCATTCCAAATTGTTCATATGATTTGGCCCATTTTTAGTGATCCAAACCTTTGAGATGCTTGGGCCATTTCAATGAATCAAGACCTTTGACGTGCTTGGGCCATTTCAACGGATTTTAACTTCTTATATGATTCGACCCATTCTGCGATCCAAATACATCATATGATTCGTGTTGCTGTTAGTGATCTAAACTCATCATATGATTGAAGCCTCTTTTCTTGACCCATTCCAATGGATATGTTAAGCTGATCCATCTATTCATAATATTTGAGGTTGGTTCTCAATGATCCACATCGTTAATTTTGTAGGACCCTCTTCCGTTCTATTAACAATTCAAACAATCAGGTTTCTTTTTACAACGATACAAATTTATATGATTTGGCCCATTTCTATTGATCCAAACCTTTTACTTGGGCCATTTCGACGGATATAAAACATTGACATGCTTGGGCCATTCAATGGATCCAAATTGTTCATATTATTCGAATCATTCGGTGATACAAACTCATCATACGATCGAAGTTGCTGTTCATGATCCAAACTCATCATATGATTGAAGTTGCTTTTCATGATCCATGGCAATGGATATGCCAAGTTGATCCCTGCCCTAAATTTTGTAGGACCCGATTAAGCTTTACAAATGATCCAAACTGTTTATATGATTTGGCCCATTTCTAGTGATCCAAACATTTGACATGCTTGGGCCATTTCAATGGATCAAAACCTTTGAAGTGCTTTGGCCATTTCAGCCTATTTGAACTTCTTATATGATTCGGCCCATTAAGCGATCCAAATACGTCATATGATTCGTGCTGCTGTTAGTGATCTAAACTCATCATATGATTGAAGCCTCTTTCCATGACCCATCCCGATGGATATGTTAAGCTGATCCATCTATTCATAATATTTGAGGTTGGTTCTCAGTGATCCACATCGTTAATTTTCTAGGACCCTCTTCCGTTCTATCGACAATTCAAACAATTGGGTTTTGTTTTAAAACGATACTAATTTATATGATTTGGCCCATTTCTATTGATCCAAACCTTTGACATGGGCCATTTTGATGGATAGAAAACATTGACATGCTTGGGCCATTCAATGGATCCAAATTGTTCATATTATTCGGATCATTCGGTCATACAAACTCATCATATGATTGAAGCTCCTTTTCATGATCCAAACTCATCATATGATTGAAGTTGCTTTTCATGATCCAAAGTCATCATATGATTGAAGTTGCATTTCATGATCCATGGCAATGGATATGCTTAGTTGATCCATGCCCTAAATTTTGTAGGAACCTCTTCATCTTTACAAATGATCCAAACTATTCATATGATTCGGCCCATTTCTAGTGATCCAAACCTTTTGACATGCTTGGGCCATTTCAATAGATCAAAACCTTTGACGTGCTTGGGCAATTTCATCGGATTTGAACTTCTTATATGATTCGGCCCATTCAGCGATCCAAATGCATCATATGATTCATGCTGCTGTTAGTTATCTAAACTCGTCATATGATTGAAGCCTCTTTCCATGACCCATCCTAATGGATATGTTAAGATGATACATATATTCATTATATTTGAGGTTGGTTCTCGGTGATCCACATCGTTAATTTTGTTTGACCCTCTTCAGTCCATACACAATTCAATCGGTCGTGTTTCTTTTTACAAGGATCCAAATTCATATGATTTGGCCCATTTCTAGTGATCCAAACCTCTGACATGGGCCATTTCGATGGATAAAAAACATTGACATGCTTGGGCCATTTAGTGGATCGGAATTGTTGATATGATTCAGCTCGTTCGACGATCTAAACTCATCAAAACTCATCATACGATTGAAGCTGCTTTTCATGATCCAAACTCATCATATGATTGAAACTGCTTTTCATGATCCATGGCAATGGATATGCTAAGTTGATCCATCCCCTAAATTTTGTAGGACCCTCGTCATCTTTACAAATGATCCAAACCGTTCATATGATTTGGCCCATTTCTAGTGATCCAAACCTTTAACATGCTTGGGCCATTTTAATGGATAAAAACCTTTGACTTGTTTGGGCCATTTTAGCGGATTTGAACTACTTATATGATACGGCCCTTTCAGCGATCCAAATGCATCATATGATTCGTGCTGCTGTTAATGATCTAAACTCATCAGATGATTGAAGCCTCTTTGCATGACCTATCCCAGTGGCTATGTTAAGTTGATCCATCTATTCATAATATTTGAGGTTGGTTCTTAGTGATCCACATCGTTAATTTTGTAGGACCCTCTTTCGTTCTATCGACAATTCAAATAGTCAGTTTTTTTTTTTTTGCAATGATACAGATTAATATTATTTGGCCCAACTCTATTGATCCAAACCTTTGACATGGGTCATTTCGATGGATAAAAAAACATTGACATGCTTGATCCATTCAATGGATCAAAATTGTTCATGTTATTTGTCCATTCAATGGATACAAAATCAATATATGATTGAAGTTGCTTTTCATGGTTGGGCCATTTCAGCGGATTTGAACTTCTTATATGATTCGGCCCATTTAGCGATTCAAATGCATCATATGATTCGTGCTGCTTATAGTGATCTAAACTCATCATATGATTGAAGCGAAGCCTCTTTCCATGAGCCATCAATGGATATGTTAAGTTGATCCATCAATTCGTAATATTTGAGGTTGGTTCTCAGTGATACACATCATTAATTTTGTAGGACCCTTTTCAGTTTGATACAAAATTCAAACAATCATGATTCTTTATACAACGATCCAAATTCTTATGATTTGGCCCATTTCTAGTGATCCAAACCTTTGACATGGGCCATTTCGATGGATAAAGGTGATAGCTTCAATTGAAATCCTTTTTAAAACAAATTTTTTTTAAAATTATTATTATATTGGGAAATGCGATAGAACTAAATAGGTGTTGATTGTAGGGCTGGAATTTTGGCTGTTTATGAGAAGTGAGGGATTGTATGATCCCCTTTCTTATCTCTCGAAGTCTTTGAGTTCAGAGATTTGGGCCTGACATTTTGATGATTTTAAAGCGTTGGTTTTATTGTCCCAATCATGGTGAAAAGTTTGTCAGAAAAATATAAAAAAGTTTCCCATAGTGGATGATCCTAGCAACCAATCTTTCAAGTATGAATGTTTGCCATGCTATTTTCTTGATTGTCTATTTAGTGGCCACCATTTGAAGGCTTAGCATTGTCCCATCTGGGCAATTTTTGTGGCCCCATCCTTGGTGATCAATAGGTTGTATAACTGAGTCATGGGTCTCACTTGTATGGGTGCAAGGCCTGATGCCGCTAACCCCCTTTGTGCTTATATAATTGCTGATGAGACATTGGTGAACTTTGATTGGTGCGGTTGATTACAAAACTTGCATTGATCTCTCATATGGGCATTGGAAATAATTGGTAACTAGCTCTAACCACTTGATTGGATTCGACATCCTAAAAATTGTTATGAGTGAAGGAATTTATTCATAGAATATTTTGACCTTTCATTGAATGCATACCATTGAGGTATTTCCCTTTGTAACTGTCTATTTGTTAGCTACTAAGTTTAGACTTGCAATATTTTCTTGTTCAAGATATTTTGTGCCTAGGTCAATTGCAATTGGCCTGTTTTTAGGGATCCAGTCCATTCATAGGGTAGGCTTAGTATTCAATGATCGAAACTATTTATACAATTGAGCTAATTTTTAGTGATACTTAGTGGTCTCTTATAATAGGGCCCTTATTTTGTATTCCAAATCATTTGCACAATTGGGCTTGTTTTCAATGATCCAAACCTTAATATCATGTAGACCATTTCTATTGGTAAAAACTATATGCATAAGTATCCAATTTGAATGATCTAAGCCATTGATACGATTGGGCTCATTTTCTCCAATTCTGTGTTTTATGGTGACCCATATTAGTGATACAAACCATTAATATGGTTAGTCTGTTTACAATGATCTAAATTGCTCATATGATTTGGCTTTTCTCTAGTGATCCAATGATATGATTGGGCCATTTCAATGATCCAAACTATTCATGTGAATGGGCTCATATTTGTTGATCAACATGCTTGATATGTTAATTTGATACATTTTCATTTGATCAGTTGGTTCATGGTCAATATTTCTATATTCTAGGGCCCTTATTCATTGCTATAAATTGTTCAAATGATTGGACTAATCCAAACCAGGGTTTCCAATGTTGATCATTAGCAATATTTCTCTTTCATTTGTTGCCAAAACTGCCTCATTTATAACTCATTCATTACTTGATTAATATTTAATGTGGCCTTTCCCTTTTTGCTTGGTTGAATCTTTTTAGCATAGGTGTATAATTCATATCAGATGATTTGATCACTGTGAGTCACCATCTTTCTTCTTTCTTCTTCTTCTTCTTCCTCTCTCTCTCTCTCTCTTCTTCTTTCCTCTTTCCCTCTTTTTTTCTCTTCTTTCCTCTTTTTTCTTTTCGGGTCTCACTTGTTTGCCCTGATGCCGCTAACTCCCTTTGTGCTTATATAATTGCTTGAGACATTGGTGAACCTTTGATTCAATACCGAGCAGTTGATTACAAACTTTGCATTGATTCATCAAAGTTATGTGGGCTCCATATTTAACATAGCTCTAACCACTTGTTGATTTTCACATCCACCCGAAAAATTGTTATGAGTCAAGGAATTTATTCATAGAATTTTTGAAACTTTTGCCATTGAATGCACTTGAGGTATTTCCCTTTCCATCCAATCCGATCAAACTCATTATGATGTATATATTTTATCCATGTGTCCATCCATTTTGCCATGTCATTGATCTAAAAATTAGTAATATCAAATCTTCGTGTGGACCACATATTTTTTGAATGGTCACCATTAAAAATTTCTTAAGGTCCTGTTTATTTTCAGGGATCCATTAATTGGGTCATATAAGGCTTAGTATTCAATGATCAAAACTATTTATAAAATTTTAATGCTAATTTTTATTGATACTTATGTGGTCTCTTATAATTTTGGGCCCTTATTTTGGGCTATTCCAAATTATTTGGCAAAATTGGGGATGTTGGATATAACTAATTCATCACGATCCAAAAAACTTTATATCATGTATTTTCTAGTGGTAAAAACTATATGCACTTAAGTGTCCAATTTGAATGATCTAATTCATTGATAAATCATTGGGCTATTTTCTTATTATTTGTGGACTTTTATCCTTTTGATTTATTTTTTTTTATGATTCACTATCCAATAAACCATTTATGGAGGGATAGGTAAATGGCATGAATTTGATTAAATTGCTAGATTGGTCTTCAAGATTTGGCCTTTCTCTATCAAACCTATGATATGATTGGGCCATTTTAAGTATATCCAAACTATTCATTGAATTTTGGTCATATTTGTTGATCAACATGTTTGAATGTTGTTCTACATAACTTTCATTTGATCGAGTTGGTTCACAGTGGTCAATATTTCTATATTCTAGGCCCTTATTCATTGCTATAAATTGTTCAAATGATTGGACATGTTTTCAATCCAAACCATTCATTTGATTGCTTCATTAATGTAATCCAAACCATCTATAAAGTTAGTCTTGTGCTCAACAAATTAATTTTTGGGTGCCTCATGTACAAAAAATCATTAGTGATTCAAATTGTTCGTATGATAGGCCTTGTTTTCAGTCACACAAAACTTTGATATGAGTGCACCTATTCACGAGATTAAAATCATTCCTATACTTGTCTGTTTTAAGTGATCTAAACCCCTTCATTTGATTGGAGTAAACTTAGGTCTTTTTTTACTAAGCCAATGGATGAAAGTTTTATACTCTTTGTTGGGTTGCACAAGCACAAAAATTCATTATGGGAGGAGTAATCTTGTCAAATCATTGTTCTCATTTTCAACAAACCTGCTAATCATATGATTGACAAGTTTTTGGTGATTTAAGCTATTAATATGGTAGAGTCTGTTTCCGTCAATCTAAGACGTTCATCTAGTTTGGCTTGTTTTGTGACACAACCCTTGGCGGATTTGTAATTGCGGTTTCACTCATTAGAGACAATTGAATGCATGAGTCATGCACAATGGGCCCATTTTCAATTATTCAAGCCATTAATTAATCTCTTGTTCCATTTTTCTTGGTAGAAACCGTTCTTATGGTTGGGTCCCTTTGTAGTGACCTACCATTAATCACGTAGCTCGCTTCTAGTGATGCAAACTATTTATAAGCAAGTCCCATTTTTGATAACCAAATCATTTATAAAGATGGGCCTATCTTTTGAAATGCTTGGGCCATTTGAAGTTATCCAATGGAGCTAACCTTCTAAAATGCTTGGGTTGGTTGGAGTAAATCAAATCATTCATATTGCTGGCTCTTTTTAAGTGATCCAATCCCTCTATATAATTCAAGCCATTTTAGTGATCCACACCCTTTGTATTATTGAGGCTATTTCTAGTGATCCAAATCAGTTAATATCCTAAGGTCCATGGTTCAACAATCCAAGCAGACTTATCCGAACCCTTTACATAATTTGGCCTGTTTTAGTGATCCAAACTTGTCTTATTGTTGGGGCCCTTTTTAGTCATCTAAATTAACTGACATTTTAAGGCTTATGTTCATTAATCTAAGCAAATGATCTATAGCCCATGTTGGTTGGATTGGTATGCTGCTAATGTCAACCGTCAATATTATGCTCAGGCCTATGTCTTGCGATTCAAATAGGCGATGTGATACAAACCTTGACGGATCTGAAATTGTGTTTCACCCATTTGAGACAAGTAAGTGACCGAATCAAGCACAATGGGCCTATTTTCAATTATCCAAACCATTAATATCTCTTGCTCCATTTTTACTGGTAGAAACCATTCTTATGGTTGGTTCCTTTGCAGTAATCCAGACCGTTAATCACCCGCTTATAATGTTGCGAGCTACTTATAGGAATGGTCCCACTTTCATTAACCAAACCATTTGTAGGATGAGCTAACCTTTTGAAATGCTTGGGCCATTCAAAGTGATCCAATTAGGCCAAGCTTTTAAAATGCTTGGGTTGTTTGGAATGATCTAAATTGTTCATATTAGTGGTTCTTTTTATGTTGTCTAAATCGATCTTTAAATCATCCTTGATTTATCTATGTTAAGTCAAACTGAGCGGTTGCCACTTCTCTTTTATTATTATTATTATTTATAAATAGGTTGGGCAAATTTTTTTAGCATGTTGGATGATCTTTGCAAGCTTTGAGTCAACTTAGCAATTCTGCAACCTGAGGGAACTAGCTTGTTAAACTATTAATATTTTTTCGGTTAAGTGATATGTTTATTAGTGTTTAGGAAGGAATGCAACTTTTTCCCTAATGAAACTTTGTAAGCTCGAAGTTAGCAATTTGCAACATGAGGGAACTAGCTTGGCATATTTTCTATATTTTTTAGGTTATAGTGATATGTTTATAATTAGATTAGAGGATAAAATGCACTTTGTTTCTTAACGAATCCTTTTTCTTGGCATGTTCCTAATGAAATTTGTTTCTTTTTCATCTAGTTTTGATAGGTACATCAGCGGTTTATGACAATTGTTCTTTTATGCTTAATATATCTCCAAAAGAACTCAATTAGGCTGTTCTTTTGTCTCATGCCTTATCTATGGTTTTAATCACACCATTTTTTTTTTTTTTTGGTGTTTCAGCTTCTTTGCATTCAAGCGTTTTGTTAGATTTACTAAGGAGAACGATGAAACTTGTTCGTTTCCATCATATTCATCAGGTTTTTAATTCTTCTATGAGTGAGATTTTTCTTAACACTTTTCTTGTTATTAATTGATCATGGAATTATCGTTTTGAATTTTAAGGATCTTATTCGATTATATTGGGGGTTGATATGTGGAGATTCTATTCTTCCCTTTTAGTTATAATACCATGTAGTTACCATTTGTGATGGTTTAACATATGTACTTACTGTTTTTTATTTTTTATTATACTTGTCCATCATGTTTGTTTGCCTCTGCTTGTTTCAATGGTTTGCTAGTTTTAGTTAATTACTTTAAAGATACACTATTAGAATGATGTGAATAGTTTTTCATTTTTATGAAGGGGAATAGTTTCTATGATAATGTTACATTCAATTTATTAGTTGTAGTTGTAGATTGTATGTTAATTTTTTATGGTACACTAGATTAAATTATCCAATTAGTTGAGGTGGTTTGGTGTACCTTGGGAGATGTAGAATGGCGACTTCTCTTTTTAGTGGCTTTAGGACAATAGTCGGCTACATTGGTTTATTTTATGTGACCTAATCTATTGAATATCATGTGGACCATTTCTAACGATGCAAACTATTTGCATAATTTGGTCCAATTTGAATGGTCCATCGTTGATATGAGTAGGCTCATTTTATTAAATTCTAACTATTCTTGTGGTTGGCCTGTATTAACTGATCCAAATTGCCAATATGGTTGCATTCTTTTACAATAATCCAAATTGTTTATAGGATTTAGCTCGTTTTTACTGATCTAAACCTCTAATTTGCCTGGGGCATTTAAGTATTGGAACCTTTGCCATAATTGGGCCATTTTAATCGATTCAAACCATTCATATGATTGGGTGATTCGGTGATCCAAATGCTTCATATGTTTGGATATGCTTTTAATGATCTAAACTCTTGATATGATTGAGGTTGTTTTTAGTGATCCAAGTGCTTCAAACGGTCCGTGTCTTTTTCATTAGTCTAACCGAAGTGATATTTAAATGTAGATTGTTTAGGTATTCCAGTTCTTAAGTATCTATTTGTGAGCTGCTTATTCTATAGTTTCGATATTTCTTGTTTGTGATACTTGGTGCATGGGTCAACCGTGCCTATGATTGATTCAAATCTCAGAGATCCTATATATGATTGGGGCCTTGTTCAGTGTTTCGAGCCTTTCATATAATGGGGCATGTTTTAATGGTCCAATTCTTATGATTGGTCTGTTCCAATGATTGATTTGTTAAGGCATGTTTTTAGTAATCTAATTGGTTGATGTGATATATCCCATGGTGTATGTTGAATTGTGATTTTTCACATGTAAGAGATCGGTACATGAATCATCAACAGTGGACCATTTTCAATTATCTAAGTTAATGTTTCCTAACCCACTATGAAAGCTATAAATTGATCGTATGATTGGGTCCATTTTTAATTGTCTAAATCGTTGAAATTATTGGACTCATTTTAATTATTTAAGCCATTCTTAATGATTGGGCCTACATTCTGTGATTCAAATCGTTAATATTGTAGGGTGCCTACTATCATTATAAAAAAATTAAGGTAGGGCCTATTTTCAGTGATCCAATTAATATGGTAGGGCTTGTTTTCAATGATCCAATGGTTAATATTGATTAGGAACATTTTCACCCACATGAATATTTGATATCGTTGGGACATTCCAAGTGATTGAAATTGTTCATTTGATTGGGCCTATTGTAAGTGATCCAAACCCTTTATATCATTGTGGCCATTTTAATGATCTGAACCAATATATGCTGAGGCCTGTGTTCACCAATCAATTCCGTTGATTATTAATAGCCCTCATTGGATGTGGTAAGGACAAAAATTGTTAGTGGAGCAATCTTGACATATAATATTTCCATCTTTTATAGTTAAGTGTGGAGTGTAGTTATTTTTCTTGACTAATTGTTCATCTAACTAGCCAATATTCAACGATCCAAATCGTTAATATGGCCTAGGGTTTATCCAAACCCTACCACGATTGATCCAAGCCCTTCATATGATATGCTGGTTTCCGGTGATGCAAACCTTTGACATGCTTGGGCCATTTTAATTGATTTGAACCGTTAATATGATTGGCTTATACTTACTGATCCAATGCTTCATATGATTGGGGTTGCTTTTAGTGATCTATGCTCTAAATATCATTAAGGTCGTTTTTGGTGATATATTATATACAATGATAGTGCCTTTTAGTTGTTCATTGTGATGGATGTTTTTAAATGGCGGTTAATTTCAATGAACGAGATGTATGAAGATATACATGAATATATTAATAAGGTCTACCAAAAATTCCAATAGGTGATACAATATGTACAATGATAATGCCCTTTATTTGTTAATGGGGAAGATACTATGGGGAAGATGATCAATTACCACGTCTATTCTTTTTTGTATGGTCATACAAAGCTCCACCATGGGCGACAACGTTCGCTTGACTTGTGGGAAGAAAGAGGGTGTTGACAATCAATAATTTGCAAAGAAGATCCCTTACCCTTCCTAACATACATATGTATAATGTGTATGGGAGATGTAGAGTTAATTAATCACCTCTTCATTCATTGCATGTTTGCTTGAAAGATGTGGGACTACTTTCTCAATGCTCTCCATACAAGCTTAGGTGAAGCCGAATTCTGTTGTGGGCCTTCTGTGGTTTGGCATTCAGGTGGGGTGGGAAAAGTGGGGAAAGCTTTGTGGAGATTGCTTCTATATCGGAGATGTTTTTAGAATAGGAGTTCTTCGCATGTTGTGGCCGTTAGGGAAGTTAAATGTATTTTTTAAGTTGGGCTTCTTATGTAAAGCCAGTTAATCCTGCTCATCTCTCATATGTTTTTCAATTGTGTAGGTGGGTTGTTTTCTTTTGCGCATTTTGTGGGCTTTTAATGAAGCTCTCTCAAAAAGTAAAAAAGAAAAAAGAAAAAAGAAGGCAATTTGAAATGAGCCATAGCTAAATTCTTTTGTTGGTTTTAGGTTTTACTACAAAAATACAAAATGAAAAACAAATAGGAAGGACATAAATAAAGAAGAAATGAAAAAAAAAAAAAGTAAAAAAGTATGAAGAATCTAAACTAAAGATGATTTTTGAGCAAGATTTCCTAGTAGGTGAAAACTAAATGCCCCAAATTTGTTGTTGGAATGACCTTTTATCAATAAATGAAATTCAATATACAAATTAACTTCTTGATCTTTAAAAAATTGATTATTTGAAAATACCACTTATGTATGATATTTTTGTTCGAGGCAAACTAATCTTCATGCTAAGTGTCTTTCCTATTTTGGGATACTCTTGATCTTAGTAGGGTTTGACAGTTTACACATATAACTAATTACACCCTAAGCACACAATACACAACTTCACTAAATGCTGAATATCATTCACCTCCAATAGAAGGATAGTCAAATACATATTCAAGGATGAGCCTACCCCAATCCTTTTTTCTCATTTTACTTGGATCTACGATAGATGTGAGGTTTCGCTTCCCAAAAGGGATGGGGATAGGGACACCCTGTTGTTATAAAAAAAAACTTCCCAAAACCCGTCACGAGTTTGGGTGAATGGCTTTGGTCATGGGTTTGCTCCCCATAGACACAAGTGTGATTCCCCTCCCCGTGGATTACCTATCACGAGTTGGGGCGAACGACTTTGGTCGTGGGTTTGCTCCTCACAGACACGAGTTTAATTCCCCTCGTGGATTACCTGTTATGAGTTTGGGCGAACGACTTTGGTCGTGGGTTTGCTCCTCACAGATAAGAGTTCGATTCCCATCCCCGTGGATTACTCGATGCGCATGGTGTAACTGGGAAGTTTTTTATTTATAATCCCCACATCTGGAGACCCGCTACACCCGACCCGACGCGGTGCTAACTCGACTCGACTCGGTACCTTTGACTGGGTCAGACTCAGTCTGGATTAGTCCATGCCAGACCTGGACTTAGATCTGGTCAGGCATGCTGGCCTTGGTACTGAGTTGGGCGAGTCGGGTCAGCCCTTCAGCCCTAACTTAGTCCAACTCGACTCGTTGCCCTGTTCTTCACCCTATTTATCAGGGAAAGTTTTTGTTTTTAATCCTCACATTTGGATATTCTTGAAATTTTAACCTTCAATTTCAGTTTTCAGTATTAAGCCTACGCCTGTCCATTCCTTTCAAGCTTGATCCTGCCCCTATAGGTGTATGCTCATGACGCTTAACGATTGAGTTCGATTTCCTCCCCTTGGATTTTCCGATGCACGTGGTTGGCGGGTGATTGCGTGCATTTGTAAGGAATGGTCTCACCTTAAAGGGATGGTGACACCCCCCCGTCTTTAAAAAAAAAAAAAAAAAAAAAAATCCCAAAACCCGTCACGAGTTTGGGCGAATGGCTTTGGTCTTGGGTTTGCTCCCCATAGATAAGAGTTTGTTTCCCCTCTCCGCGGGTTACCAGTCACGAGTTTGGGAGAACGACTTTGGTCGTGGGTTTGCTCCCCATAGACACGAGTTCGGGATAATGGCTTTGGTCGTGGGTTTGCTTCCCACAGACACGAGTTCAATTCCCTTTCTCGTGGATTACCCGTCATGAGTTTCGGTGAACAACTTTGGTCGTGGGTTTGCTCCCCACAGACATGAGTTCGATTCCCCTTTCCGTGGATTACTCGATGCACGTGGTGTATTAAGGGAAGTTTTTTTTTTTTTTTTTTTTTTTTTAATTTTTTTTTTTTTTTTTTTAAATTTTTATATTTAAATCCTCACAACTGGAGACTCCTGAAACCCTCAATTCTGCGTTCACTATTAAGCCTATGCACGTCCATTCCTTTCAAACTTCATACTGCCCTTATGGGTGTAAGCTATGCTTAACGACTGAATGAGAGCTTTGTCTGTCGATGAATAACGGATTGACTCCATTGTTGGCATTACTTTGTTTTTCCCTAATTTCCTATTAGTGAGTTCCGATGCACGCTGTCACTAATAGGGAGACGTCATATCTGTTGAAAAACAGAGCCCCAATCTAGTAGGGTGCACTATAGCGCACTCCAGGTGGCCTAGCTTCTAGCTCTCTTGATAAGGTCGTCGTATTTTGCGGTGGCAACTCCCGAAGCAGGGGAACTACTCCCAGACCAGCGGAATTACATGAACGGCATGGCGTTTCCAGTCAAAGCCTTCGACCCGAACTTCAATATATAGATCTCATTTATCTTCAAAATAGATCTATCAGGGGCCAGGCTAGCCCGAACCCCCGAATGGGCTTATCATCGGGTGTTGGTTGACCGACTCGATTGCCTATCAGTTGTTCGCTATCACCAAAAAGTCCATTTACATCCCTTATTCAAATTAGAAATCCTGCCTTGCCTCTTATCACTTCACTCCTTCCCCGTGATCATTTTTTGGTTTTGGTTTGTCCCAGACGATGGGGTAAGCTCCCATGAATGTGCACATGACTTACTTTTTATTGGACTATCTTTAATAGGCAAAATCTCACACCACTTTACACAAGGGTTGATTAGCTGTGGAATCAAAGTAATAACCCTCGATCTTTAATTAGGATCAAGACAAATAAAAACAATTAGACTCTTACCCGAAGATGAAGTTAGGCTCGAATAAGGACACTACTTGGATTAGGAAGTCATTCATAACAACATGCTTTTTTAGCTGAAAATACTGGGGCATCATTTAAAATTGACAAATTTTATGCATCATCTTCAAAAGGATTCTGCGCCTGAATCAAACACTAGGAAAATTTTAATGATTAAGAAATAAATTGATATGAACAATACCAAAGGACAATCTACGCTAAAATAAAATGAATACATCAAAGCCTTTGATCCTTATATTCCAATCTATACTTTCCATTGTCAAAGTGGCTAGGAGAAAAAATTTAGAATTCTAGTAAGAGGATTGTGGTATCTATCAATAGTGGATTAAATGTTAAACTCTAGAATTCTATGAGCAAATTTAGATCATATTAGTTAAAACCTTGTTAGTATTGAAGTCCTCATATGGGTAGACCATATGACCTTGTATAAAAATTGCTTACTCCAAGTTTGATTCCCCTCCCTGTGGATTACTCGTCGCGAGTTTGGGAGTATGGCTTTGGTTGTGGGTTTGCTCCCCTTCCGTGGATTACCCGATGCACGTGGTTGGCAGGTGATTGTGTGCATTCAGAGGGAATAGTCTTGCCTTAAAGGGGGCGAGGACACCATGTTGTTATGAAAACAAAAGAAAATTCCAAATTCACAAGTGTGGTGTTTGTCATCGTTGCTATAGCAAAATTAGAACGACAAGAAAGAGTACAAAAAAGAGAAAAGAAAAGACTTGAAGGAGCTTAGAAAATGAAGATAGCGTAACGGGAAGTTTTTAGATGCTTAACTTTACATAGAGCTTAACTTTGAACAGAGCTTAGAAAATATATTACTTTTGAAACTAAGGAATCCAATGGTTTGTTGGTTATTTCACATCATAATGATGTTTTTTTTTTTGCCAACTAACTTGAAGGACGTCTAATTCTAATAGTAGAAAGGGTGCTTTTTTGAACTCCTTTGAAAGTTATTCTCTTTGAGAAGTCCTTGGGGCTCATTGGTAGTGACCTTAAGTGTGTTGCACAAAGTTGTTTATCTTGTCAGCTGAAGACTCACTTAGTAATTGCTTCTATATAGTAAGGGTACTTTTCTGAACTCCTCACTAATGGCGTGTTAAAATCTCATCAAGAAATATTTTCGATTTCAAGGTCGAATCAAGACGGCGACCAATCTAACCTTGATGGTGTCACCTTGCTTCCTAAACTATTTGTGCACATGGTGGGCGTGCACTTAACCGTATATGGTCCAATCTTCAATTTCCCATCCCTAAAAAAAAAACTTGATTTGGGCGATCCTTTAATAGAAAAAGTTTGATCTTTGATATAGATTGTTTGGGCGGTCCTTTCATAGAAATTTTCTACCTAGGGTGACGATGCTCCTGCTATTGCTATTAAGTAATTGCTCCCATTTCTCTTGTCTATGCTCCCTTATGTCTCTTGCTTGTTTTATTAGGAGCATGACTATGATCCCAGTACTTGATTTGTAGAATGAATGCCTTCATTTATTGGGCTTGTTTTGCTAGTTAAAAGTATTTTCACATTCATTTGTTGGCGCAAGTGAAGATGAGGTCAAAGTGTTTCAACTTAAATAGCATATGTTGCATTCTAAGCTTTTGTTAAATGTCTTGGGAGACTACACGGTTTATTCTTTTGTGTGGTAAGAATCATGTGAATTTGCATATTACACGACATGTATGGCATACGATAACTATTCATAGTGATAGAAAGAAATTGAGTAAGAAATACTAGTTATACATGCAAGGTGTGTGATTTGATGGATGAATATAAAACATTGTGCTGTTGTGGATATGGGTGTCTTTGACCCTTACAATGCTTGGTTTTATGTATTTACCATTATATGCCATCTCTTCGTATGCATTCTTTTGTTTTTGCACTAGTATTTGCGATTGCTGGAAAGGCCTCTTGATCTAAGTTGCAAACATGGTGTCATCGGCCAGGGGACTTCAACTGTAAGTAAATGCACTCATGGATTTTTATTTTTTTTATTTTTTAATTTTTCATTTTGAATGCTTGGGTTTGAACTTCAAAGCCAATGCTCTTTGCTAGTAGCCTCATTATGTCAATTGTGCTTTACAATGTTTACTTTTGAGGTTTGTAGCAATTTCTCACCATCACTTATGAAGACTTGTCATTCATATCCTTGTGTTCGATAGTTTCTATTTATTTGTTACTGAATGGCATAGACTTTTTGCTTGCTAAGAAGGGGGGGCATATTGCCCTCTATGGGTTGCGGGTTTCTTCATACTCTCTAAAGTGATTCCTCTTCTTTAATGAAGTCTCATCTAAGCTGCAAACATGGTGTCATCGGCCAGGGGACTTCAACTGTAAGTAAATGATCTCATGGATTTATTTTTATTTTTTTCCATTTTGAATGCTTGTGTTTGAACTTCAAAGCCAATGCTCTTTGCTAGTAGCCTCATTATGTCAATTGTGTTTTACAATGTTTACTTTTGAGGTTTGTAGCAATTTCTCACCATCACTTATGAAGACTTGTCATTCATATCCTTGTGTTCGATAGTTTCTATTTATTTGTTACTATGAATAATTAGCCTTCATTAAAGAAGAGGAATCACTTTAGAGAGTATGAAGAAACCCGCAACCCATAGAGGGCAATATGCCCCTTCTTAGCAAGCAAAAAGTCTATGCCATCTAGATGTTATTTACCAAGCATGTTGTCTCTATAGTTCATAAAGATAACCCCAAATAAAATGTTTCTAGTTCTCTCCACAAAAGCCAAATGACGACTCGACTCGGTTGATCCTTTTCTTCTCCTCTTTTCTTTCCTCTTTCTTCTCCTTCTCTCTCGTTTCTTCCTGGTTAAGACTCAGTAAACAAATTCTCTCTTATTGTCTCTCACTCGTTCTCTCTCTTTCATTCTGTTTTCTCTCTCTATTTGATGTGGGTGGTTTCATATCACAAGGAATGATTATATATGTTCAAGGCTTTTGAAAGGATCCTTGTGTATGGAATAATGTCGAGTCAATGTGCTGAGTTGTTTATGCGTGGATTTCACCTGCTGAAGGGTTGTTACAAGATTTCTTTTGCGCGAAGGAATCTTGGAGTGGTTGGGTGGTTGAATGACGGTTAAGAGGGCCAACAAATGGACAATTTTGATCCATGATCAGAGCAAGCACTTGTGTGAACAACTATTGCAAGCTTTTATTGAGGAAGACAACCGACCTCCAATGACGTTTTTGGATCCGAGGGGTATCTCTTCAAATAGTAGCTTGTGGATGGTTTAGATGGTCACATGAAGCTTGTGGGGCCCACAAATCAGAGCTTTTTACACATTTCACTGAAGGGTTTGGGTCTCAAATGCTTTCGTAGTTTTGCCGCACTTGGCCATTGAATCGGCGTAAAACATAGACACAGTTTGTGTTTCCGATTCCTTGCGTGGTAGGAAACACTAATGGGCAATTTGGATTAATTTAGAATCCAAAATTTTGAAGGAAAAGATCTCCAAGATCTTCTCCTACAAAAACGCAGTTTCTATGTTGTAGGCTGACTTGAAATCGAGTTGGGTTGAGTTGCACCCATTATGTAAGATGGGGTCCACCGTAGTGTTTTGAGATATCCACATCCTCCATTAGCTTCTACGTTTTTTGTTTGGATAGGCCTCCAAAACGTGGTAGATCTGAGGTTGCAAGTGGGCATGTCAGTGTGGTTTGGGACAAGAAATGCCTACCATAGAAAACGTCCCTGCTGTCGGCTTTTGATATAAATGGTTTGAATCATCTCCTTGGATGTGGAGTAGAGGAGAAAAGGAGGAGACGATTGATTTGACAATGTCACAAGCTTTGTCTATTTCCCTTGCATACCTCCATGGAAATTAGTGATTCAACTTAGCATTTTTTACGTTGCACATGTAAAAGAGGTGCAATAATTGAGTCAACGCAGTCACAAGCTTCCTCCATTTCATTTACAAACGTACATGGAAATTGTCGATCCTTGATTCATTTGATTGCGTTCTACGAAACGTCAATTGGGATGTTATAGTGGATAGCGGCATGCTTAACCCCATGAAGCAAGTTAGCAGAATTAGCGGCACTAGAGTCACATTCCTCACTGGACCTGGAACTCTAGGATAGTGAACCCTTGGCTATTATTTGATAGATCGTCTATGCCTTCCAGCCACAGGTTCCCTAGGGAACAACAATTAAAATTCTATTTGAAGCTTCTCATATGGGGATAGTGCCACCTTTCAAGAAACTTGTTAAGCAATCCATTGCTTTATAAAACCTCCCTAGTTGGAAGGGATAATGGCACCAGGAATTCATTCAGAGAACTTATTCTACTTGCCGCATTGCACGATCAACTGAAGGATTTTCTCCAAACTAATCCCCTCTTAGCTATTCTTTCCTTTGAAAATCCTTTTATTCCTTTCGAACCAAATGCTCCAAAGAGTGGTGTTGACGACAAATTTCCATAAGCGACCCAAAGTAGAAAACAAACAAACATGTAGTCTCCTCAACACATCGGAAATAATCTATAGGATTCCAGGCTTGTACAAATTCAAGGATCAAATTCTTTGAGAAAACCGACAATCGAGCAAATATCATCATCATCATCATCATCAAAGCATTGTACATACATACATACATCATCATCGTACATATATCATCATCATCATCATCATCATACATATATCATCACACATATACTTTCGCATACATATATGTATGATGATGATGTATGTATGTATTTCGCATACATACATACATACATAGGCCCAACCTATTGGAAGGGTTGTATTTCGCATTCACATGAACCGTAACTTGTGGTCCAACACCTAGTGCATAACTTCTGATGTTCCATATTGTGGTTGAACATAGTGGATAACTTTCAACTTTTCATGTATGCGAGACATCCAACCCATCCATTAGGTTCACTCCATTATGAGGATCCCTTTGTGCAAAAATTAGCCCCCTTCGCTCATTGAGTGGACTGAACTTGTATTTTATTTATCATTAGGGCATGCAAAGGCATATTTGTAATATTTGTTCCAACCCATCCCCTAATCTCCCTCATATCTCTGCTCCAACTCCCCCCGCTGTATTAAAATTGCAGAAGGAATCTCAGATTAACATAAAAACTGATTTTCTCTTGAATAGATTTTCAGAAACCTGTGATTTCTTTTTAGAGCTGCTATACGTCTTCGATCGGTATAGGAATCAATTTGGGAAATGTTAGAGTCGACATCTCTCTAGTTTGAAGGAGGAATATTCAACATCTCATCATCTCATATGGGTATAAGCTTTTTAGAAACAATTGCTTGTGATTTTGCACCCTATTGCTTGTGATTGCTACCATTGCATGGGTATAAGCTTTTTAGAAAATTGTGCTATTTTCCAGCTTATGGAACATTGGACTTGCTGTGCATGTTGAATAAAGCAACATCCAAATTTTTATGATAATTGAATTAACTCAGCACCAAAATTCAGTGTTCTTTTTGTATTATGTTCAGACCTAGACACCAAGTGGATGGATGGGTTTCGCTCAAATTGTGGAGCCAATAATGATTCGTTCCCATTTTTCTAAATGAGGCCCTTTTATTTATTCGTTCCCATTTTTCTCACTCTATTTTTTCCCTTCCCCTCACTTTGCTTAGTACATCCTTATTGTTTAGGTCAAAACCGACCTGACCGATCCCATTTGCAACCTTACCCGTCAGGCTTTTGGGTCTAGCAGCTATGGGTCGGGCTTAGGCTTAAAATTTAAGCCTCATTTTCAAATAGGAGCTGGTCTGGACCATTTACAATGGATTATAAGCCCAGCCCAGTCAATTAAAGTTTGGAAGGGCTAGCAGTGGACCCCACCATGTTGCATTAAAAAATCCACTCCGACCACTAGGTTAGTGAGGGAAATTTAGCATAGGGCTCATAAGTCAGGCAGATTCTTGATTCAAGTGTGCTATACAAAAGGAAACATTGGGAGGGGGATGACCACCATTGAAATTATGTAGGGCCCACCATGATGTTTATGTGAAATCCACTCCAACCAAGTATCTACATTGTGAAAATTCATATATGAGAACCAAAGTTTATTTATGCCCATAACTGATTCTTGTGGGCCACACAGAGTGAAACAGTTTGGATGGTGTGTCCCTCACTGTTTCTGCTAATGTGTGTCCCAATCATGCACGATATGGTTGAAGCAGATTTCACATACATATTACAGTGGGGCCCACCGCCAGCCCTTCTTGGTTCTCCCGGCCCATCTCCTGCTGCCGACCTGACGTCCTGCCAGTAGAGCATGCTGATTGGTGCTGGAAGTGCAATGTGGGCCCCACCATGATGCATGTGTTTTATCAATGATGTCCATCCATTTTTTCATATAATTTAGTGCATAAGCCTTAACATGAGTAAGATCCAATAATCCTCAGGTGTACTACCACGATTTAAAATTTCATGAAAGCCATAAAAAGTTTTGTATCAAGCTGATAATTTGTATTTCCCTTTTAATCCAGGTTTTGTATTAACTAATCAATTTGATTAGATGGCCAATAAACATTACAGTAGATCCTAGGAAGTGTTTAACGGCAGGCATTCAATCACCAACTGTTTTCCTGTGGTGTGGTCCACCTGAGATTTGGATCTTCCTCTCTTTTTTTGGGCTAATGGCGTAAATGAGATGGAAAAATGGATGGACAACAGGAATGAAACAAATACATCATTGTGGGGCCACGAGCACCAACTAGCAAGGTCCGTGCATGCGGGTTGGCCCATGTTGACGAATATATGAAATCCACTCCAAATGTAAGGTGAGTGACAAAATTTTAGGTATGAGGCTAAAAAATCAGCCATCAAGTGGGTCATATGAGTGAAAATAGTGCAGTGGACAGCCACCATCAAAACTTTTTCACTAGGCATGGCTCACATAAATCACTTATGGGTCTTGACTAACTTTCTAGTACATGCCTGATGTTTGGAGTGGATTCCATAGACTCATCACTGTGAGGCTTGCCCCACCATACCCATCTAAGTATTTTGTGCTGTCCATTATCTTTGGTCCACGTCATTGCTGTTGAGGATCGAACGAATTACTGTTGAAACCTTTGTAGGGCCAACAGTGAGTTTCTATGGCACCATTGTAAATTTCACACGTCAAGAAATTTAGGTGCTTGCTGGTTCAGTACATTTACAAGTAAGAGAAGAAAACGGACGACACCAGCTCACGATTTTCTCACCCACAAATAGGTGCCACACAACACAATTTTTAACGTATGGAACTTCTCTGGCCCCACCATGATTTAGAGTGGATAGGAAGATTCTAGGTGATCCTCATGGTGGAGCCAATTGAAAAATAGGCCTGGATTTTCAGTCTAGAGCTGAAAGTTGGGCCGGTTCAACCTGATGACCTGACATTGGGTTGGGCTCGGGCAGGATGTATCAAGTTCGGTCTTGGGCAGGATGTATCGGGTTCAGTCTCGGGCTTGAGCTATACAAACACCAACTCGATAAAACTTGGGTCGGGCTCTGGTTGCCCAACCCGAATCCGAACCCAAACCCGATCGATATATAAGTTACTTATAAATTAGAGCCCGAACCCGATCGATATATAAGTTACTTATAAATTAGAACCCGAAACCAATCGATATATAAGTTACTTATAAATTATAATTGAGTATGGATCGTCTGTGTTGAAGGCACATGGAATTCTAGTGCCGTTGGGTCTCATTGGCCCACATAATTTCCGAGTCAATTTCTCTCACCCAAATACATTGTGTGCTACACAACATGACTTTTAAATGAGTAGTTCTCTATTTTAGCTTGTTTGTTTAAAAAATAATGAAGTTCTTTATGATAAATAACTACATATATAATTAATAAAATCATAGTTACAAAAATAAAACGTGTGTTGAAATATAATAGACTAATGTAATAAAGAAAATATTAGCATTTATCCACCCGACCGAGCCCACTTGGGTTGGGTTTGGGTTGAGAATTCCTAACCCAAGGTTATGTTGGGTTTGGTTAGGGTTGAGATATAGGAACCTTGGGTTGGGCTTGGGTTGAGCACTAACCCAACCCAACCCGCCTGACTTTCAACCCTATTTAAGTCTGAGCCTGGCCCTCAGGCCAAATACTACAACCCAAAGCTGGCCCAAGGCGAGGCTAGGCCTGAAGTTTGCCACATTGACCCGGCCATTGATCGATCTTAGCAATACTGCCTAGTCCGGTTACTAAGAAAGCATGCAAGTTTTTTTTTTTCTAAAAGTTTTCCAATATGCCACGCCATTAATTTAATTGATTATCATTGGGTACCTTTCGCATGGAGATTTGTGAATGGAAGTTGAGGTTCAACATGCAAGCAAGGAGTGGGTGGCTTAAGAAGACATGTGCATCACCCAATGTATAGGTATGTTTTTTAGTCCTAGTTCTAAAAAGATTGGTGTGGATTTCTTATAATCATCACTGTGGGCCCTATAAACGTCAAGGGTGGATGTATCTCTTAACTTTCTTTTTTTTCCCTTTTAGTGGGCCCACCCGATTTTTTGGCATTGAGTGTAATGGACAGAGTGGATTTCATATATACATTACGGTGGCCCCTTAAAAAAAAAAAAAAAAAAAAACCTCTCCCAATTATTCCTAAATTTTCAGTGCTAAGAGAGAATTTACCTTGCTTGACCCAACCCAAAACCCAAAATAAAATAAAATAATTATAGATAAATCCATTGTCTAGACCTGAAAAGACCTAATTTCTAAACTGGTTTAATTATTGGACCTGAACTCTATAAAATTGGATTGGGTTTGATGTTACTTAGGTTCATTGGGTATCGGACTTCGGGTGCCCATCGATAGGCTTTCTAACCCTAACATGACTAGTGTGATAAATGGGTCAAATTTGGGTCATGGGCCCATTATCAACCCATTTAATGTATGGGCTGGCTGCTTTTGATTTCGACTTTGACCTAACCTTGATTGGACCTAAATTTTAATGGGTCAGGTCTAGGTCCAAAACACCAATTAGATTCTTACACGGGTTGATCACGAGGTGTCCCTCGAGTTGTCCCAACCTATTTTCAAAAATCCAATTAGATTCTTACATGAGTTAAGTAGGAGGCACTCCTCGACTAGACAACCCATTTGAACTCGTTAAAATCATATATTGTTTGATGTTAGGTTCATGGGGTACCCTTTGCGTTGGGTACCCATTGACATCCCTACTACCCTAATGCGACCCATGTGATAAACGGGTGAGATATGGGTTACGGGGGCATTATCAACCCATTAAATGTATGGGGCGACTGCTTTGATTTCGACATTGACTTGACCTAGAGAGAGAGAGAGAGAGAGAGAGAGAGAGAGAGAGAGAGAAACAAAACCATACATTATTACAAAACCCATATGCTTTAGAGTTGAGAACCATACATTATTGACAGAGAGAAAAACAAAACCTACTAAGTGCGAGGAGGTATGTTTGTGGTCTAATTTGTGCAACACCTTATTACAATTTTCATGTGCATATTTGTAATATACTATTCCATGATATCTGATCAAGTGTCCTAGAAGTATAGGTGTAAAGAAAGTAGATTTTTCTCAAGAAAATCAAGCAATCAAGGGGTGAAAGCGTGAAGTTGAGAGATCTAGACAGGTGGTTATTTCTACTTTTCACCTAAACAATTCATTGTTTGTTCTTTTTATTTGTCTAATATGTCTACTTTTACATGTGCTTGTATCAATCTAATTGCGTTTGTTGTTGAAGGTTGTAGAGATGAGAAAAATGACATGTCGCATAGACATTATATATATAAACATTAGAGAGCTACTAGTTTTGTGCACCTATACCCATTCACATAACCTATTTCCCTATGTATCTATGCATCTATCAATTTCACTAAACTCATCTACATATCTGAATTGAGCCACTTGAAATTTCATGCCATATACCAAGTGGAGTTACTCATTCCATATCTGAAGAGGAGTTATTGATACTTCCCTGGAAGATTGATTATTGGATTATTTATTTATTTATTATTATTATTATTTTTGTCATTTAGATAAGTCTGAGAGCCGTGTTCTACTTTTCTCTAGGTGGTTGAGAATGATGGTCTTGTCAAGTACCTTTGTTGTTCATGGGGCATATCACATGGATTTAGATTTAATGTGAGCCATCCCAACATGGGATTGTGCTTTCTATGTGCAGGAACTTGGTACATATATGAACCTTTGGTGTTTGGAGAATCTGTTCTAAATGATGCAGTATGCGTTTATACCTCCCATCTTCAAAGTCTTTAATATTTCTATCCTTTTTTTTTTTTTTTTTTGCCTATCCTTTGGAAGTTTTCCTTTGATGATGGTATGTATTAAGTGATGCAGTGAAGAGAAAAATGAGAAGGCTACCTGTGGGGGCCAGTAGTTAACATTCACCCAGCAGGTAACTTCCAACCTTAATGTCCAACCCATCCAGTAGGTTGCTCAAATCATAACAATCACCTAAAAACCAGCCGTATCCACACGTATTTTGCTATTTATCAATGGCTAGATGTTGTTTTATATGTAGCTTGCCTGGTTTAACTTTTGGCAATGGGTGATTCTTATGGTGAGGCCCAACCTATTGGAAGGGTTGTATTTCGCATTCACATGAACCGTAACTTGTGGTCCAACACCTAGTGAATAACTTCTGATGTTCCATATTGTGGTTGAACGTAGTGGATAACTTTCAACTTTTCATGTATGTGAGACATCCAACCCATCCATTAGGTTCACTCCATTATGAGGATCCTTTTGTGCAAAAATTAGCCCCCTTCACTCATTGAGTGGACTGAACTTGTATTTTATTTATCATTAGGGCATGCAAGGGCATATTTGTAATATTTGTTCCAACCCATCCCCTAATCTCCCTCATATCTCTGCTCCAACTCCCCCCGCTGTATTAAAATTGCAGAAGGAATCTCAGATTAACATAAAAACTGATTTTCTCTTGAATAGATTTTCAGAAACCTGTGATTTCTTTTTAGAGCTGCTATACATCTTCGATCGGTATAGGAATCGATTTGGGAAATGTTAGAGTCGACATCTCTCTAGTTTGAAGGAGGAATATTCAACATCTCATAATCTCATATGGGTATAAGCTTTTTAGAAACAATTGCATGTGATTTTGCACCCTATTGCTTGTGATTGCTACCATTGCATGGGTATAAGCTTTTTTAGAAAATTGTGCTATTTTCCAGCTTATGGAACATTGGACTTGCTGTGCATGTTGAATAAAGCAACATCCAAATTTTTATGATAATTGAATTAACTAAGCACCAAAATCTGTAAAATAGTATCCTTCTCGGTGCTCTTTTTGTATTATGTTCAGACCTAGACACCAAGTGGATGGATGGGTTTCGATCAAATTGTGGAGCCAATAATGATTCGGAGTTCTTCTAAATGAGGCCCTTTTATTTATTCGTTACCATTTTTCTCACTCTGTTTTTTCCCTTCCCCTCACCTTGCTTAGTACAGCCTTGTCGTTTAGGACTGAACGGGATTGGCTCGGGCCTAGCAAATGCAAAAGAAATTCTAATAGACCTGGTTCATACCCATCCTGAGGCCCGGCGCGTTGACAACCCTATTAGTGTTATATCCCCACCTCCTCATCCTGAGAAAAGCTGAGAAAAGAGAGAGAATTCATTAACTTTCGTATTAGAACTTGATGGATGAGAGAGAGGGATGGTAGAGATTGTGTATTAGAGTCGGATTTAAAGCATGCAAAATTATCATTTGCACTTTCCTCCAAATGGCAAAGTGAATTTTTTTTTTTTTGTTTCTATGTTTTATATTTTGTGTTGATGGAATTTTTACCAACTTCATACAACAGTTTTCTCCTGAGTTGGAGCAGGTGGGAGATGGTGGATGTTGGCAACAGGAAAGCCTTCCTAATAACTAAATAACTAATATAAGGATGAGTTGGTATGTTTCTTTCATGATAAGCATCATCTTTGACAATTTGATTATGCTATTGATTTGATGATGTATTTACCTAGTGTAGGAAAATATCTAGATTCACGGGTTTTCAGTATGTTTACTCTGATTTCTTGAACTTGTAGCGTTAAGTGGTGCTTGTATCATTACTAGTGTAAAGATATGTGTGGCTTATTCACTGTTTTGGTCTTGATAGTGTATCTTATATTTTTGTTCTCGGAATGTGTTACAGATGAATGAGGATGTTTGTTTGTCTCCCTCTGGCACATATCTTTGATCGGGTGATTGAGGAGTTGTTTATTTGTCATGGTGCCTTGATAGGATTTTGGCGTGGGGTGAGTTATTTTGTCAATTGGATATCCTTTTACCAAATAAGAGTCCAATTGAATTTATATTTTCCTTTAAGCATGTGTCAAGAGAAGTGTTCCTTGGCCATCTTAGCGAAGCATTCATCAGGTTCGCTTTTTATTGGGATCCATATCCATTGCCTAAATGGATATTTTTTATACATATCATTTTTCAATAAATTGATTGGTTGTAACCGAAAAATAAATAAAACTATATTTTTCATGTTCAGGAAGTAAAATTATTGACCAAGTACATTGGAGAGCTAAAACCAACTATTGTTTGATGAACTTAATGCCAACCTTTGTTACAAAGAGTTTGGACCTGCTTTATAGTTTCCTTCTATAATTGTTTATGTTGTTTGTTATTTTTGTTGGGTTGCAAGGTTATTTCAGAAAATTATTACAAATCCACGCTGTATTTTGATGATAGCTTTGTTGTGTATGCAGACTAAAGAAGAAAAAACATCACAACAAAAGCGTAATTTTGAGAAGCAACTCTTGGAAGTTGAACATTTACGGTCACAGGTACAAATGATTCATTGTGTGCACTGACTGTATCTACCCTCATGTAATGAAGACAGATGCTATTTGGAGACTCCCATCTAAGAAATTCCTTTCTTACAATCTTCCTACTCATCCTTAGGACTATCAACATGCTGGGCTTGGGGTTGGCTACAACTTGAATTTTGAACTGTTTGGTCCAAGCCTGACGGGCTGGACCTATTCAAAATTTTGATATCTCGTGGCCCAAGCCCGGTCTATTGACAACACTACTCTTCCTAGTGAGATCTTGATCACTCCCGACTTTCTTTTGTTGAAAGTTTTGCACCAGCTTATAGGCTTCTGGAAACAACCGCACATGATTTTGGCACTCTCTAATCACTTGATTGCATGTAAGATTAGGGCATGGAAAAGCGGTAAATGATCAATTGACTTCTTGTTTTTGTATGAAAATTTGAGGAATTATAGAATCATCGGGCGATGATATATGTACCATATGCTTTGACCCTCGAGTTTATAAAAATGTAGTGCATGGATCGGTTATCAAGATGGTTCATCTAATGGGTCCCACCATGGATGAGGAATCCCCTCAAAACACCTTTTGATGAGAATATTCTTCACCCTTGATCAGTGTCTATAAAATACATTGTTTGTGGTGATCTGCATTCAACAAAAGATGCCAAAGATTGGATGAGTACAATCTCCCAATCAAGTTGATGCTTTGGGAATCTCATATACACATTGGGCCCCTTTTGATGAATGTTTTGGGTTAGCGATCAGTGGGCTCCCCTTGCACAAACTATAAGCTAAGGATATGGTGTAAGTCCTAAAGATGATGCATTGATTATGCATGATTCTCTTTATCCTAAAACACATTCTCACCTAAAACACGTCACACAAGATACAGTTTTTGTTTCATTTTATTTTATTTTTAAATGTATCAAGATTCCTTGTGTGAGGCCATGATTTGGGGTAGGAAAGCCTCCCATATTGGAATATTTGTAACTGTTCAATTGTTGGTCCATTTTTCATTGAATTTGGACCTTTCTTGTAGCTTTTCATTATACAATTTCTAGGCCATTGATTGTCTTCCAAATGGAGAGATCTTGGTTCTTTGGATAGTGGGTCACTAAAAATAGCAATGTGAATTGCAATGACCCATAATCCAGTTTGCTCACTCTATCTGGAATTCATGGTGGGGTTCATCGGATTCATGGTGGGCTCCACATGTACACATGAGAAAATTGCACTTGTTGAGAGCTGAAGCCCTATAATTGCCCAAGAAGTTTCATGCAAAGTTACCAAATTATATTCTTGGTTTTGCGTGCTTTACTCTCTCTCTTTCTTTCTTTTTTTTTTTTCTTTTCCAGCTACGCTACCAAAGAACATGAAGACAACGGGATATGAAATAATTAACGAAGGTAAGGAAAAAATTTTACTTTTGAACTTTGCCTGCTATTTATTCTGCTTACAAGAATTGTACCTTGCATTAGGCAATGAATAGGCCAAATTAGCCTGTGGGCTTTGGCTCCTGACCTGAATGGGTTGGGCTTGGGTCCAATATACAGGCCTAGCTCTGATTTGAAATGGGTTGGCCTTAGACCTAGGTCAGGCTGGCTTGCAGGTTAACTGACCCAACCTACTTTTGAGGTAGGTTCAGGCCAAACTAATTGGGTAGTGGTTCGTGTTCGAGCTGGGCTTGGGTTGAACCCTTCCTACCCATAGGTTTTTAATGGGTTGAGCCAAATGACACGACTTGACTCTACCCAAAACCCCAAAATAAAATAACTAAGAAAATTATGGACTCTACTTGATTTCTTGGGTCCAGTTTATTGAACTTGAGCTCCTTAAAATTGAGTTGGGTTCATCAGGTACCCATTGACATCCCTACCGACCTTAATGCGACCCATGTGATAAACGGGTCAGATTTAGATGGAGGGCCAGTATCGACCCATTAAATTAGTGAGTCGGTTGCTTTTTATTTTGACCTGACCTAAATTGGCCCTGAATTTTAATGGGTCAAGTTTAGGTCCAAAACTCCAAGTGGATTATTTAATTTCGACCTGACCTAAATTGGCCCTGAATTTTAATGGGTCAGGTCTAAATTCAAAACTCTGTGGATTCTTAAATGGGTCGGGTCTGGATACAAGGTGCCCCTAGACCCGACCCGACCAATCCCATTTGCAGCCTTACCCGTCGGGCTTTTGGTTCTAGCTGCTATGGGTTGGGCTTAGGCTTAAAATTCAAGCCTCATTTTCAAATAGGAGCTGGTTTGGACCATTTACAATAGATTATAAGCCCAGCCCAGTCGATTAGAGTTTGGAAGGGCTAGCGGTGGGCCCCACCATGTTGCGTTAAAAAATCCACTCCGACCACTAGGTCAATGAGGGAAATTTAGCATAGGGCTCATAAGTCAGGCAGATTCTTGATTCAAGTGTGCTATACAAAAGGAAACAGTGGGAGGGGGATGACCACCATTGAAATTATATAGGGCCCACCATGATGTTTATGTGAAATCCACTCCAACCAGTATCTACATTGTGAAAATTCATATATGGGAACCAAAGTTTATTTATGCCCATAACTGATTCTTGTGGGCCACACAGAGTGAAACAGTTTGGATGGTGGGTCCCTCACTGTTTCTGCTAATGTGTGTCCCAATCATGCACGATATGGTTGAAGCAGATTTCACGTACATATTACGGTGGGGCCCACTGCCAGCCCTTCTTGGTTCTCCCGGCCCATCTCCTGCTGCTGGCCTGACATCCTGCCAGCAGAGCATGCTGATTGGTGCTGGAAGTGCAATGTGGGCCCCACCATGATGCATGTGTTGTGTTTTATCAATGACGTCCATCCATTTTTTCATATAATTTAGTGCATAAGCCTTAACATGAGAAAGATCCAATAATCCTCAGGTGGACCACACCACCGGAAACAGTGTTGATTGAACTACCACCATTTAAAATTTCATGGGAGCCATAAAAAGTTTTGTATCGAGCTAATAATTTGTATTTCCCTTTTAATCCAGGTTTTGTATTAACTAATCAATTTGATTAGATGGCCAATAAACATTACAGTAGATCCTAGGAAGTGTTTAACGGCAGGCATTCAATCACCAACTGTTTTCCTGTGGTGTGGTCCACCTGAGATTTGGATCTTCCTCTCTTTTTTTGGGCTAATGGTGTAAATGAGATGGAAAAATGGATGGACAACAGGAATGAAACAAATACATCATTGTGGGGCCACGAGCACCAACTAGCAAGGTCCGTGCTTGCGGGATGGCCCACATTGATGAATATATGAAATCCACTGATATAAGGTGAGTGATGAAATTTTTGGTAAGAAGCTAAAAAAATCAGCCATCAGGTGGGTCATATGAGTGAAAATAGTGTAGTGGACAGCCACCATCAAGACTTTTTCACTAGGTGTGGTTCACATAAATCACTTATGGGTCTTGACTAAATTTCTAGTACATGCCTAATGTTTGGAGTGGATTCCACAGACTCATCACGGTGAGGCCTGCCCCCACCATACCCATCTAAGTATTCTGTGCCGTCCATTATCTTTAATCCACGTCGTACGAAATACTGTTGAAACCTTCTTAGGGCCAACAGTGAGGTTTCTATGGTAAATTTCACATGTCAAGAAATTTAGGTGCTTGCTGGTGCAGTACATTTACAGGTGAGAGAAGAAAACGGATGACACCGGGCACACGATTTTCTCACCCCCAAATAGGTGTTCACAATTTTTAACCTATGGAACTGATCTGGGCCCACCGTAATTTTTAGAGTGGATAGGAAGATTATAGGTGATCCTCATGGTGGGGCCAATTGAAAAAAAGGCCTGGATTTTAAGTCTATGGCTAAAAGTTGGGCCGATTCAACCTAACCCAACGTTGGGTTGGGCTTGGGCAATATGTATCGGGTTTGGTCTTGGGCTTGGGCTATACAAACACCAACTCGATAAAACTTGGGTTGGGCTCAGGTTGCCCAACCCAAACCTTAACCCAAACCCAATCGATATATAAGTTACTTATAAATTATAATTGAGTGTGTATATGTGTTGAAGGCATAGGAAATTCCAGTGGCGTTGGGTCTCATTGGTCCACATCATTTTTGATGACTCAAGCTAACAAGATATGTTGGATTTCTCTCCCAAATACATTGTGTGCTACACAACACTACTTTTATTTATTTCGAATAAATAACTATATATATATATATATATATATATATATATATATATATATATATATATATATATATAAAATCATAGGCACAAAAAATAAGACGTGTATTGAAAAAATATAATAGACTAATTTAATAAATAAAATATTAGCATGTATCCACCCGACCGAGCCCACTTGGGAGATTCGTGAATAGAAGTTGAGGTTCAACATGCAAGCAAAGAGCGGGTGGCTTAAGAGGACCTGTGCATCACCCAATGTTTTGCCCGGGATCAAAAGTCTTACTCCATTAGGTGGACCAGATGACTGAAAACAGGGTATTGGGCAATGCTCACCCTCAAAACTATTTCCCTTGGTGTTGCCCATTTGAATAATGTATAGGTATGTTTTTTGGTCCTAGGCCTAAAGAATGGTGTGGATTTCTTATAATCATAACTGTGGGCCCTATAAATGTCAAAGGCGGATTTCCGTTTAGCGGGCCCACCTGATTTTTTGGCATTGAGTGTAATGGACAGAGTGGATTTCACATATACATTATGGATATACATTATGGTGGACCCTTGAAAAAATAATAATAATAAAAAAATAAAAAATCAATAGTAGGCTGCCATCTCCAACTATTCCTAAATTTTCACTATTAAGAGAGAATTTACCTATACGCTCACCCATTTATTTTTATGGGGCCTACCTTGAGGTGCACACGAGATCCACCATTATAAGTGTAATCCAATGTTAGGCCTAGTGACAAAAAATCAGTTTGACGTATGATTGAGGTAGGACATGCACCCTTGATTTTTATAGGGCCCACTGCAACTACAACCATTAGATTCCACACTAAAATTTAGGCACATGGCCCAAAAATCAAACCTATAAGTGATTCAAATGGGCCACATTAAGGAGAAACAATTTGGAGGGTGAGCATTGCCTGCACACTATTTCCAATCATGTGGTCCACCTGAATCATGTATGGGGTTAATTTTTGGGCCCTAAGTGTGACATGGGATGACATACCTAACAGTTGGGTGGATTTCACGTAAACATTTAAATTGGGGGCCTACCCAAACCTCCAATGAAAATTACTTCATTAATGGTGTAGTTTATTAAAACTTTTTGAAAAGAAAGCAGTAAATAATGTATAAATGGTGTAGAATAAATTCCCATTCCTTGCTCGCATGGTATGTACACGGACGGGCAGTTCTGTGGGCAGGCCCACCATGAAGTATCTGTTTATCCATGCCGTTTATCCCTAATTTCATATTATTTTAAGGTATGTGCACAAAAATGAAACAGATCTAACGCTCATGTGGACCACACCAAATAATAAGCTTGGGTTGCATTAAATGCAAGAGTCATCTGTGGTTTGGTCTGCTCCACTTGATCGTTGGATTTGCCTCATTTTTGTGCTCATACCTTAAAATGATATGAGAAAAGTGATGGACGGCATTGATAATCATATACATCACGGTGGGCTCACCCATAGAATTGCCTGTTCGTGGCTAGAGACGGACGGGGTTAGTACGCAATCCGCGTCCGTGTGGTGTACATCTGTAATGCTCAGGAACCACACCCTCCACACTAAATAGGGCTGAAAGTAAGGTTGGGTTCAACCCATGTATCGGGTTCAGTCTCGGGCTTGGGCTAGGGGTGCACACAGGTTGGTTCAGTCCGGTTCTAGGGTGAAACCGGAACCGAACCGTTCTGAACGGTTCTAAGATATTCAGGAACCAGGAACGTTAGCACCCTAGAACCGAACCAGAACCGAACCGTTAAAACCGGTTCGGTTCCACGGTTCTGGGCTTTTTATAATTCAGCCCAATTGCACATTTTATTCGATTATCTAGCCCATGTCCATTCATGTTGTGATCCATTTGATGAATGGTTTAGATATTGTATAAGGTGTGCAAAAATACATTTATAGAAACAATCAAATGGTGCATTATAAATCATAAATCATGAGTCAAATATGGAAACAATTAAAGGGTTCCGGGTTCGGTTCCAGGTTCAGTTCCACGGTTTGGTTTTATGGATCGGATCCACGGTTCGGTTCTACGGATCGGTTCATGGTTCCGGTTCGGTTTTACGGATCGGATCCACGGTTCGGTTTTACGGATCGGTTCATGGTTCGGTTCTACGGATCGGTTCACGGTTCGGTTCGGTTCTACATACTCCCAAACCGAGAACCGAGCCGATGTAATCGGTTCTTTGATTTTTGAAACCGGAACCAGAACCAGTGCACTCTAAAACCGGACCAAACCGGACCGTTTGGTTGGTTTCGGTCCGGTTCCACGGTTCTACTAGTTCAATGTGCACCCATAGCCCAAGCTTGGGCTATACAAACACCAACCCAATAAAACTTGGGTCGGGCTCGAGTTGAGGTCTCGGGTTGCCTGACCCAACCCGAACCCGATTGATATATAAGTTACTTATAAATTATAATCAAGTGTGGATCATCTGTGTTGAAGGCACAAGAAATTCCAATGCCATGGAGTTTCATTGGACAACTTTATTTTCAATGACTCAAGCTAACAAAATACGCGGGACTTCTCTCTTCCAAACAGATTGTGTGCTACACAATGCGGCTTTTAAAGTAGTCGTCCTATATTTTAAGCATGTTTGTTCAGAAAAAATAAAGTTATTTATAATAAATAACTACGTATATAATTAATAAAATCATAAGTATAAAAAATTAAGACGTGTATTGAAAATATGATAAACTAATGTAATAATGAAAATATTAGCATGGATCAACCGACCAACCCAACTAAGCCCGCTTGATTGGGTTTGGGTTGAGAATTCTTAATCCAAGGTTTAGGTAGAGGAACCTTAGGTTGGGCTTGGGTTGAGCACTATATAATTACATTTCCATACCATTTTCAAAAGATTTTCAATAAAGTATTGTATTAATTTAAGTAATTATCAATGGGTACCTTCTGTTGGCGGTGGGAGCAAAGGGATTAGCCAGCCATGCATGTTGAACCCTCCATGATGTTTATGTGAATCCATCCAAACAACAAGGCGTGTTGTAGATGATGTTTATGTAATCATTGTGGAACCCATATAACTTTGATATCCTTTGAACCGTTTGTATTAGGGGTGCACATTTAACCGGCAGAACCGTGGAACCGGACTAGAACCGAACAAATGGTTCGGTTTGGTCCAGTTCTAGAATGCACCGGTTCTGGTTACGGCTCCAAAAATCAAAGAACCGGTGACATCGGTTCGGTTCTCGGTTTGGGGGTATGTAGAACCGAACCGAATCGTGAACCGATCCTAAAACCAAACCGTGGATCCAATCCGTAGAATCGAACCGTGGAACCGAACATCGAACCGAACCGATGTATTTTTGCACACCTTATAATTATTTTCTCTAGAACAATTATTTTCGTAAATGTATTTTTGCACACCTTATACAATATCTAAACCATTCATCAAATGGACCATAACATGGATGGACATGGGCTTGCAATTGGGATGGATTATAAAAAGCCCAGAACTGTGGAGCCGATCCGGAACCGAACCGGTTTTAACGGTTCGGTTCCGGTTCGGTTCTAGGGTGCCAACGGTCCGGTTCCGGTTTCGAATTTCCTAGAACCGTTAGGAACGGTTCGGTTCCAGTTTCACCCCAGAACCGGACCAAACCGAACCGTGTGCACCCCTAGTTTGTAGAACTGGGAACTCGAGGAGCGTTTACGCTCATATTTGCACGACACGTACCCGGTACCCACACCGGCTAGGTTGCTGGTGTGGTACACCAGCCAATTCGGTTTCACGGTTATGTATTTATCATATCTACACCGTTCATCAATTTGGAGCGATCATTTTAGATCTTGATCCCAAAAATGAGTAATTTTCAAAGCTTAAGTGGACCGCAACACAAATAGTAGTGGGGACAATGATTTTCATCATTAAAACATTCGTAAGGCCCACTGTAATGTTTAATTTCCATCCAATATGTTCATAAGGTGACAAAGACCTAAATGAAGAGGAAAAATAAATTTCATATTGATCCAAAACTTCTATGACCCCAAGAAGTGTTTCAATGGTAGACGTTCAATCCCCTGCTGATTTTTGCAATGTGGTCTACTTGATAGTTAGATCTTTCTTATTTTTCCTCTTAACCCGTAAGATGAGCTCGCCAAATGGATGTACAGTTTGGATATACCTCATACCTCATAATCAGATCCACAGAACTTGCTGACATCAATACAATAGCTATACAGCTGGTCTGAGGTACACCAGCCAATCGACTTCTGCTGTAAAAGGGGTTGAGAAGGACGCAGATTTCCCGTGAAAGGGTGCTGGGTGGGGCCCAACACCATGTTTCTGAGAAATCTAACCCGTTCATCCGTTTTGTGAACTCATTTTATGATATTCGACCTAATCGGAGATGCATCCAAAACTCAAGTGGGCCACACGAGAGGAAACAGTGGGGATTCAGTGAGAACCGTTGAAACATTCTCGTGGCCATTAAAGTTCCGTGTCATGCTTCTTCTTCTTCTTCTTCTTCTTCTTTGTTAAATAAAATTTTATTTTCACTTCATCTCATTGGTGACCTTAATGGTATGACCTTAAAAACAATTTGGATGGCATATAAACATCAAGGTGGAGCCCAAGAAGGTTTTAACGGTGGATATTTCTTTCCCCAATTTTACCTCTTGTGTGGCCTACTTGAGTTTTAGATCCACCTAGTTTTTGCTCTTTTGTCCTAAAAATGAACTAGCCAAAGGGATGAATAGGGTAGATTTCCCACAAACATGGCCATGGGCCTCACCCAACATCCTTGCGCAGGAAATCCACATCCCGTTGAGAATTTTTTTTTCTTTTTTGATTTGATGCTCTGTGAGAGAGTAACCTGAAAAAGGCCCAGATCTTGACCCATTTAGCCAAGCCCAACAAGACCCAGGTTCAATCGCACCAGGATAGGCCCAGTCTCAGCCACTCGAGCCCACTAAGGTCCGAGCCCAGGTTCGAGCTAATCCAACCATATTCAGCCAAGTGCATACTAAGGCCCAGAGATTATTCCATTCTGAATCCAAGTCCTAAAATAAAATTCGGCCCACTTGTAAGCTCATTTCTTAAGAGGGGGTTAAAATAAAAACAAAAACAAAAACTATGATTCTTGTTGATGCAGAAATCTCGTTAGCCTTCCCTCGACCTTCGTGTACCTACACAAGGGATGACAAAGGAGACCCTGACTAGTGCAGGGGACCCTCCGATGCCTAAGTCAGGTAGGGAATATAAGTCTAGTCGAATAAGAGGTTTTAGGCTAGAGATTTCTGCATCAATCGTTATCATCTTTGCCATTCATAATAAGATTTTCACTCCATTAGAATCAAGAACCATCCAATGGAAATGCATGAGATAATGGGAGAGGATCAAGCATTCAACAATATCAACTAGTCTAATGACTAGAACACGTGCAGTCCTCTTGACATTAAAGGCAAGTATTTTTGGATAACATGGTCAGTTTTCTGAACTAATCTAATTTCAGTTTTAGAACACCAAAATTGGAAAAATAAATATAATATCATGTACAGAACAATGAAAGGTGCTTACAATTACAAATTTCAAACTTTACAGTGAAGTTTGAAATGGTGAAAGTCATGAGAAGCATATTGGTAGACGTACCAATAACTTACTTGTAGGAATATGCTCATAAAGGCTAAAATTCTACAAGTCTGTTGGAGGAATCTTATGACATATTTGACTCTCATGGCCAAGTTCAAGATGTTGGCACATTTCTTGGCGGTCAAAGATGGTTCTATTAATGATTTTTTTTTTTTTTTTTTTACAAA
Organism: Magnolia changhungtana; assembly: GCA_030180095.1. Taxonomy (NCBI): domain Eukaryota; kingdom Viridiplantae; phylum Streptophyta; class Magnoliopsida; order Magnoliales; family Magnoliaceae; genus Magnolia; species Magnolia changhungtana. The sequence goes on along the minus strand of JASAUF010000056.1, from coordinate 282,226 downwards.
ATTATTATTATTTTTTAAAATCAGTTTTCAAATAAGAAATGACAATAAAACAATAAGTTACTACTAAAAAAAAAAATTATGAAATAAATAGTAACAAATCAACATGTGGTGATTAGCGTTGGACACCGAGCGAGCCGAGCTATGCCAAGCTCAACTCAATTCGGCTAGCATCTTATCTTGGCTCGAATTGAGCTTGGCTTGGTCCTCAAGTTGTACTGCCCAGCTCAGCTCGGTTCAGTCAGCAGCTCGAGTCGAGTTCAAGTGCTCAAGTCAACTAAGGGAAAAAGGCAGCTCGGCTAGGGCGAAAATTGGAAGGAGTTTATATATATATATATATATATATATATATATATATATATATATATATATATATCTATATATATATATATATATATATATATATATATATATATATATATAGCGAATGCTCAGTTGCGCACCAGTTCGCATGGAACTCATGCGAACTTTTTTGGTATGTCATAATACGTGATGTGAACTCCAAAATCTGAACGGTCCACGTGAAGCGAAGCAGCACCTCATGAAACCCCTCGGTCCCAATTTTTTACTTTGATACAAAACTTTGTTGGGCCATAGAAAATAAAAACAATTTCCTCTATTGATTTGCATTTCTCTTTGCTATGGCGCACCGGAATTTTAGATCAAGGTAAAAGTTTGTCCCTTGGGGTTTCATGGGATTCCACATCACATGGACCGTTCGGATTAGACGCCCATGACACGTGTACAAAGGTATGCATGTGCATAGGTGAGCATGACTCTCTCTCTCTCTCTCTCTCTATATATATATATATATATATATATATATATATATATATATATATATATGGGATTGTTTTTTTTTTTTTCTTTCTAAAATTAGGTTAATGAATTGAGCCAAGTTGAGTGAGTTAACTGATCTAGCTCAGTTCGTGTTTAGCTCTAGTGGTGATATCTCTAGGGATCAATTAGGTTGTTGTGCCTAACCCTATCTACTAATGGAATCAACAGGTATTCTTCTCTGACACAGCCTCCAAGTTCAGGTTTCATGCCCATTAGGCACGTGACAGTTTCATGTATTTTTATTGAACACCCATACTATTATATAAAAGGATCACTTGTATCCTTGAAAATCATCTAGAAAGCAGATAAAACCAAAGTTCTAGAAGAGTTGATATGCCCCCATAGCCCCCTCCATTCTAATGTTAATTTGACATCACAATGCTCCCATTGACATTCTAATGCTAATTCAACATCACAATGCTCCCATTAACATTGGGATCATTGGAGATAAAGTGCTATCTAGTGTCTCTAAAGGGGCCAATTTGACAACTTGGCTGACTATAATGCTCTAAGTAAAGTACTCTGCACGCTTTAGGTTCCATACTTATGAGTAATAAGTAACATTTATCATTTGATTTGAGCCCATATCACCTCACATGGCGATTAAGTCATAACAACTCTTATGAGTGCTTAAACCATTGTGGTGCTCTCTCTCTCTCTCTCTCTCTCTCTCTCTCTCTCTCTCTCTCATGCCTAGGTGATGTAGAGCATGTCACAGATACTTTTATGGCAAAGATGGACCAGAGAAGGCTTGATTAGAGGCGGAAACTATTCGGACCATCAAGACCTTAAAATTGGTCGTATCTCACCAGTTAGGATGAGTTTTTTGACCTATTATGTAAGACCCGTGTCCTAGCCTGTACTGTTCCGTAGGCTTCTGCGGCCCTTCTGGTTGAATTCTGGCAACCCTTGACCTGTATCCGACGTTTGTGCACGATCCCAAGTCGAGTCCCGCATATTAGAGTTAACTCGACTCGAAACCTATAACCCTTGCGACCGCGCCGTCGCCGCGATTCCGAGCCGCGTATTATGCTCCAAGGCGATACCCGGGCCCGGAGATGTGGGCCTGTGTTTAGTTCGAGGAAAAATGCCGCGTATTGCAAATCCTAAGAGAGCATCACATCAATCCCATCAATTAGGTACACATCACACATTAATGTCAAGTACAACCACCTCTCCTCTAAGTTAACTCTTTCTTACAACAAGTACACACCCTTCACCCATCACCATCCCTCTCCCCATCACTCACATCACCTCCCTCTCTCTCTTACACCTTTCTCTCATCTTTCTCATTCTCCAAGAAAAAAAAAAAGCAACCTACGTCTCAACCCTCCATGAGAAAACTTGGTGTGGCCCACCTTTCTACCATCCTATCCCACCCTCCATGATCGATCTCAACCATTGAAGTCCGTCCATTGGGGTTCTAGCATGCATTGGCGGAAGAAGGAAGGGAAGATCTAACTGTGGGTGCCTCTCTCTCTCTCTCTCTCTCTCTCTCTCTCTCTCCTTCCTATGATGAAACCTTTTCCTCAGTGGGAAAATTAAACTCTGTCCGTATCCTACTGTCTATCACTGTAAACCATAATTAGCCTTTGCATTAACTGGATGTCAAAATGCGTTTCTACATGGAGATCCTTGTGAAGAGATATATATGGCCCTTCTTCCCGGTTTTGCAGCCTAAGGGGGAGACTGGCAAAGTTTGTCATTTTTGAAAAGCTTTGTATGGTCTAAACATTCTCCTCGGGCCTAGTTTGAAAATCCTAGCAATATGACTTCCAACATCAAATTTAAAAAAAGCACCTTTGATCACTCTTTGTTTGTAAGACTTAAGGAAGGTAACACGACAATTCTTGTCATATATGTTAATGATATTATTCTATCTAGCTCGAGCATAACCAAGATAGACAATGTTAATAAACTGGCCTCTTCATTCGAGATGAAAGATTTATGGATGCTTAAGTACTTCCTTGAAATTGAAGTAGCTCACTCAAAACGGGGAAAGTATGTACTTGATCTGCTAACCGAGATAGGTGTTACTTGGTGCTCGCCTTGTTGAATACCTATTTAGGTAAATCATAAGTTGCATGAGAGACAATCAGATGAATTTGATCATCCAGGCATGCATTGTCGTATAGTGGGTCGTCTAATTTATCCTAGCTTTACTCGACCAAACATCTTGTATGTTGTTGAAATTGTTAGCCAATTTATGCAACGACCTTGTTGGTACCATCTTGTAGTGGTTTATCGAATTGTTTCTTATTTAATAGCTGCAATACAAGATATTGTATACTCGTAGGGGGAAACTTAATTGGAAAAGTAAGAAGCAATTCGTTGTTGCCCATTCCTCTGCCGAGGCCAAATACCATGCAATGGCTCATGCAACTTTTGAACTGATATCAATTCCAATTCATTGTGATTATCAAGCAACCTTCCATATTGCAACCAACCTGGTCTTCCACGACCGCAAAAAGCACATTGAGGTCGATAGTCACTTCATTTGAGAAAAATTGGCCACTAAGCTTCTGCATACACATTTTGTTTGTTCAAGATCAACTAGTAGATGTCTTCACCAAAGCCACATCAATAGTGCTCTTGAAGAGCATCAACATCATGCTCAAAGATGAACAATATTCATGCTCTAACTTGAGTGGGAGTGTTACCGTGCACATAGATTTGTGTACACCTAAGGAGTACACAACATTGATGGTGTACACATACCATTATGCACTTGCGGTGTACCTTATAAAGAAATTAGGCATAGGTTTTCTAATCATCCTTAGCTTCTATCTCTTCCAGTCTCCTAATTGTAATCTAATTGGAATTAGGGTGAAATTAAGGTTATAAATAAAGGTTTTAGGAAGGAAAGGGTGTACGTCAAACATCCTATCTCTTCTCCTTCTCTTTCTATTCTCTTTTTCTCCATCCATTCCTTTATCCATAAAAAAGAATTTTGTTACGTCCAGAAAAAGAAGTGTGGAATCTTACACCTTGTTTGGCACCTTGGATTTGGTGGTAAATGGGTGTATTTCAAATTCAAATAGTTGCCTTTTATGTTTCACAGCCTTGGATTTGGTGGTAAATGGAAACGGAGGTATTTTAAATCTATCTTTTTAATGTGTTTTGAAATCTCAGCAAAATGCTAAGATTCTGGTGTAATCCACAAGAAATGCCTTTTGTGCTTCATTTTTAAAGGTAAGAGAGTCACACATGTAACAAAGATGTCTCTAGGCTACTAATCCACTTGGCATATGCCACATTGATCATACCCCAAAACAATTCAATTATTGACTGCAACACTAAAATTACAACAATAAAATGATATGAACCATCTAAATGCTAGACATCTAAATGAACGGTTAAAAAATGTCAAATCTATCTTTTAGTGTGTTTTGAAATCTTAGCAAAATGGTAAGATTCTAGTGTAATCTAAAGGAAATGCCTGTTTTGCCTCATTTTTAAAGGTAAGAGAGTCGCACATGTAAAAAAGGTGTCTTTAGGCTACTAATCCACTGGACACATGCCACACTGATCATACCCCAAAACAATTCAATTATCGGCTACAACACCAAAATTACAATAATAGAATGATCTAAACCATCCAAACGCTGGACATCTAAACGAACGATTAAAAAAACGTCAATGGGTCGCTTCTTTGTGATCCTTGCATTTGTGACCCACCCAAGGCTCGGAATTTCCTCTTTTTTGGCCAAAGTATGTATATATATTGAAGACACAAGGTGTCCCCACCTCTTTTTTTGAAGTGAGACTAATCCCCGCGGATACATGCAATCACCCACAACCACGTGTATCGGGTAAAGTCAAAGTATATATTTTAATGGGCTTATTACAATCATTCTATCAAATATCACACACACACACACACACATATATATATATATATATATACACACACACACACACACTAATTTGGGATGTGAAACCTTATTTAGTTAATCAAATCTAAGTCCTGTGAATATACCGAAGAATTCCAATGCCCTCTAAATACAGGCGTCCAAACAAAAGATTTGGATTCTAGTGCATTTCAACCAAACACAAAAATGAGGATTCGGAATCACTCTGATTCCAAAGGGTCCCAAATGGGCCCTTATGGTGATGATGATGGCTTACAGGCAAAAGAATAGCTCGCTATGTGCTCCGAACATTGTTGCATATTTCTTTTTTTCTTTTTTCTTTTTGGAGAGACAATACTATTGCATATAATGATGCCCTGTAGAAAGAAAAAGAAGAAGAAAAGATGTGGCTTTTGATATGCTCCAATAAGCAACAACTATAGTTTGTAAAGCGCAATTGATATGCATCTAACAAAAAAAAAAAAAAAAAAACTGTGCTTTTGCATAGGCTATGAGACAATAGAAAAGGATGTGGTCATACGGTGCTCCTAGAGTGACGTCTTTGCTTGGCTCGTGTGAAGAAAGTGAGTCTTAACCATTGATAATTTGCAAAGAAGGGCCCTCAGTATCCCCAATGTGTGCTTGATGTGCATGTAAGCTGCGGAATCGATTGATCACATTTTCGTTCATTGTAGTTTTGTTTGGAAGGTGTGGGATTTTTTCCTTTCCGCTTTCCATTCAGCTTGGATTATGCCGAGCTTGATTTCAGAGTTGTTTTGGGCTTGGCATGGAGGTGGATTGGGTAAGCTTGGAAAAGCTTTGTGGCATCTTCTTTTTATTGCCATGCTTTGGTCCATATGAGAAGAGCGCAACAAGAGATGCTTTCGAAATAGGAAATCTTCGTTCGAAGAGGTCATTAGGGAAGTCAAATTCAATGGGTTGGGTTGTGCTCCTGCTGTGAAGGCAGTTAATCCTGCCAATCTTTCCTCTATCTTTGCGTTTTAGTTTGTAGTTGTATTCTTTTGTGCTTTTTGCACTTTAATAAAATTGCTCTCTCTCAGAAAAAAAAAAAAGGAAAAAAAGATGTGGGACTTCTCTATGAAGCTTCTATTTGACGATCAGAGATGCAAAAGCATAATCTGGCAAATGTAAATTGTAGTGTTTATGTGCATGGGACTAACATCATGGTTCGTCAATGTTCTGATTGGCAAGAATGCATGATGGATTGAGATATACATCTATTCTGATGGGGAAGTCACCCAATAAATTCTCCAAGGGGCTAGCCTACCGAAGCTAAAAGTTTCATTCCTCATTAGTGGCAAATGGCAATAGTTAACTAGCATGAAAAGAAGAGGTAAAGAATTATCTTATTGCTTCTAAATAGTTCAAAGCCTAACAACAAAATCCATGCCAAAAGCTTAATAACTGAAAGGAAATTAAAAAATCTACACAATAATATAAAGCCTAACCCTAAGTTAGCTACAAAAAGCATGCAAGTCAAGTAGAAAAGGAACTCTAAATTACCTTTTGCACATCGCTAGGTACTTCACGACCGATATGAGAAGTCGGCCTTGTCAAAACTTGGATTTCTACGTCAGTTGCTGTTTCTTCCTTGAACCAATGCTATCTAATCGCCAACCCCTGTATGTTTTCTGTTCTGACTCCAACAATCCAGATTATGGGTCATTGTGATCCAGATCACTATTTTTACGGATCTGAAATTATGCTTCTATACTCCTATTTTAGATTAACTTGTAATATCTATCTATATCAGAACATAAGAGACTTCTAATTTCATTTATTCAACAACATGCTTTTAATGTCATGCTTATGGGACCTATACGAGTAATATTCATCATCTTTTTTGTCTTTTTTTTTTTCCTCCCCTTTTTTGCAATCAGGGCTTCAAAATACTGACTTTGAAGGTGACAGGTGACATGTTCATTTTCTGAAGCCACATGAAAACAGTGCAATCAGGCTGGGTGAAGCCCTTGATTTTTTTAATTTTATTTTTATGGCTTTCACAATTGGTCCAAACGATTGATGGTGAAGAGTTGTGACGCACACATCATGCTGTTTCTTGTGAATGGTGAGGGATGCTATGGTTAAAAATAAAAATTAGTAAATAAAAAAAAAATACAATTGGACAAGGTTTTCTTGAATACATGATGCAGTAAGAATTTAAACATGGTGTGATTATGCTCGTAAGTAATAGCCTAATTGGCTATAAGTAGAGTTAGGCATCGAGTCGAGTTGGAACGAGTTAGGGCTGATGCGACTTGATCCGGTTTTGAAATATGCCCGACCCGAACTCGACCCAACTCAGTACCGAGTCCAGCGTGCTTGACCCAAATCCGAGTCTGGGTCTGGCCTGGACTAATCTGGACCAAGTCTGACCTGGTCATAGGTACCGAGTTGGGTCGTGTGCAGCGGATATCCATGGGCTGAAATCACAACTCAAAACCTAGGTGCACCTGTCAGAATTACAGCCTCTCTATCAGCTACACTGCATCTCAGATCTGAAACATCAAATTTAGGGTTATATATGTGTGTGTACGAGTTGGGTTTCGGATCGAGTCGAGTCAATACTGAGTTGGATTTTGGGTCGAGTCAATGGACAAAGTCTACTCGGTTCCGATCGACTCACCCCACTCAGTTTAGGTCGAGTTGGATGAGTTGAGTCGTCCCGTACTCAACTCTAGCTATAAGGGGCGCAAAAAGCCTACAAATGGGAGGTTTTTTGTGTGCCTGATCTGATCCATCCAATCAAATAGGCTGGCAGTTCACAGATACAAGATTTGATGAGGTCACGTCATTCCATCCATTCATTTTAGATGTGGACCATCTGATGTGTGGATTAAACTTATTTTTGTGGCAGCCTAGTTTGGACATTGGGGCTAAATTGATCAGTGGTCCGAACATTGCTCCTTGTAATTGGCATATCTGGTGGCTTATACATGTGCTTCCTATGCTTTTCAAAGCAAAGTTACAAGACATTTATAAGAGGAATCCTAATCACTTGTGCTTTGTAGGGCAACTGCTTTGATCTGCCATTCATATGAAGCCAATTTACAGGTCAGTTAGACCATGATCAGATGGATTTTTCTGTTTACCATCTGTATAGTGCATCCACTATACAAGTTTTGCCTGACCGATGGATAGAACAATTCCTGCTTATGGACAAGGTATGCTAGCCCTGGACGTGTATTTCCTGAGAAAGCCTTTAGCAGGAAGTTCCTGCACTGGAAACCTAGGTGGGGCCACCATGATGTTTATGAGAAATCTACCGTTTTGTGAGCTCATTTTAGGACTTAGACCAAAAATGAGAAGGATCCAAGCCTCAAGCGGACCGCACTAAAGGAAAAGGTGGGTAAGGAAATTCCTACCGTTGAAACCTCCCCGGGGATCTACAGTGATGTTTACATGCCATCCATACCATTCGTAACGTCATTCCTACTAAGATGAACTGAAAACACTAATATTAGCCTGATTCAAAACTTCTGTGGCCTCTTGAAAATTTCAAAACTGTGAAAGTTCAATCCTCATGTTTTCGTCCCTCTTGAGTATTGGATCCAGTCGAAGCATGCAAAAACTGATATTACATAGTTATCTGTCCGGCTTCAATGGGACTCTTGATGTCACCTCGATGCCATCGAAGTACAATCCTCGATGACATTAAATGAGCTTTGATGACATCGAAGTTTAAATTTCAATGCCATCGAAGTATCAATGACACCGATGTAGAGCGCCCGCGCAAAGATGGTTTCACTTCCATTTTCATTTTTCTCTTCTCTTGCATTGTTTGTTTGTCTCCTATCCCTCTCCCTCTCCTTCATATCATTGATTGGGTACAAATCGCTTCCGCATCATTAGATTTTGGTCATTTTCAATGGCAAGTCAAGTTCCTTGTTGGTATTTTATCAAATCTTTCGGTTTGTTTTCGATTACCACCAGTTCCTTACTCAATTCCTGTCTAGTGAACTTCATTTCCTTCAGATCCTCCTTGTCATCATTGTTATATCATGTCGAAGGATAAGGGAAAGGCTCTAGCTACAGGGGAGTCTTCTCAACCTGCACGGGTCAAGAAGCTTGCCCCATGGTGGGTTGAACATGTGAGGTGACAAACCCCATCACCCTCGCCGTCTAGGACATCATCACGAAGCGAGAATCCACCGACTACTCCACCACGACCCCCGAAGAAAATGTTGGACAAATAAAAGGGTCGCAAGGTGATTTTGGAAAGGAACGGGGATATCTCGTGTGTCCAATCCTTTGGCATCAATTCTATGTTCGCAACTATAGGTTGGGAAAATGTTCTAAAATTTGAGGGCATGACTCGGTCCAACGAGGTATATGAATTTATGTCTTACTGTCATAATCCCCAAATTCAGCCCCCCTCCATTGAGGTAGAGGTCGAATAGTCGATTATAAAGATCACACCCGGTCGCATTGCAACCCTCATTGGAGTCCAGCTATCCAACACTGCGCTACCTAGTCACGACTTGGCATCTCTCATTGTACGGTCCATAATGACTAAATTTCTTTGTAACAGGAGAGATGAGCCATGGGTTCAAGGCAACGCACTGATATCATCGCACATGAGCAACCACTATCGTGTCCTCCACTAAATCGTTTCCACAAATGTCTACCGCAGGGGTACATATAGAGTAGATCTTACCCCTTTCATGGTAGATATTATATATAGTGTCACCTCTGGTATTCGCTTATGTCTCATGTCTGTCATTCTCTATTAGATTGCATTATTGATTAGGGGGAATCGAGCTACTCATCTTTTATTCGATCATCTTATATGTCTTGTCACATGGGAGTGCAGTTTCCTACCCACATCCAACGCTCTTATATCGGCACCGCGTATCACTCAAGATAATATAAAGAAGATACAGTTGTCGCCTCTACCTCCAGCTCCATTGGCGACTGATGCTCCAGCTGCGGTAGCCACTGAGATCGAACAGACCAACGACGGAGCAACACAGTAGGCTAAGCCATCTGTACAACCCACACTAGATTCTGCCGCAACTCGATGCTACATGCAATGGCATGATCGCCTCGATCCTCATAGCTGAGTAGACGAGACAGGGGGAGCACTTATCACACATGGAACAGATGATACAGGTGCTTCAGCGCACAGCTCAGGATCTAGTTGCGCTCGTTTCTTGCCAATGCAATAGTGTCATTTGGCCGGGGTCCGAACAGGATAGCTAGTGATCAATTTAGGGGGTGTTCAGTTTAGGTCTGATCATCTCGACCATTAGTACCTTTTTGAAAGAATCGAGATTGGATCACATGTATTTGATAGTATAGTTATATTTGGTTACATGTATGGATGTATTTGTTTTGTTGACAATATACTTCTGTTAGAGTGGATGTATTAGATATTATGGTTGTTGCGATGTTGTTATACTTTTTGGATATTATGTATTGGCCATCTTTGGCTCTATATTTTGTTAATAATACTGCCATATCTATTTATGCTTTCTTCAATGTGGTTTTATAATTATTGTTGTTAGTGCACTCATTTTTGCACACTGGTTTGTCAATCACGTGAGTCGTCGTGTCGTAAAGTCGATTAAGCCTTTGGAAAGCGAAGATCGAAGACACAGCGGAGCAGAAGCATAAAGGCAATAAGTATAGGTAAACAGGTGGCCTTAGTGACCCTAACCCTTGACCCAAAACAACCCTATAGCCTCTAAATAATCTTGACCCAAAGAGGAAACTCTATTTTGATCATCCCTTAAGCCATAAAGTTCATATTTCCTATTTCCTTAAATTTGACCTTAGAGGTTTAAAGTTGCTAAAACATACATTGAAAAATAGCAACCTCCGGTCCGACTAATCATAGTGTCGGTTCAACCAAATATGGCCATTGCAGGACAAAACCTTAACAGGAAAATCCGCTCTATTCGGTTGGACTTGGTCCGACCGAATGACACCTTTAGTCCGACCGAAACATCCTAAAATTGTCCAGCAAGTTTCAGAGTTAATTCCGTCCGACCGAGATAAAATTCAGTCCGACCGAACATATTTCGGTCCGACCAAAAGACTCCTCCATAGAACTAAAAACTAGCAGTTAAAGTTCCGTTGTAACTTTTTTCCTATAAAAATAACATCCAGATCTTTACGAAAATAATGAATTTTGGCATTCAAGAGACTCTAGTGCATCCCAGCCTAATTTATAGCCTAGAACTCTTTTCCATTGAGACTCATGCTCTCTTCCTTGTGATTCATCACTCAAACAAACATTTTATGCTTCTATTAAGGAAGAACATGATATCATGCCTTCTCTAAAGTATTGAAACCAACCTTATAGGTATATCTATAGTCTCTATGATACTTTAGAGTGTCCATCAGTTGAATCTCCTAGGAAAAACTTCTCATTAGTAATAGAAGATTTAACTCACTCCCATCACCTTGGTCATCTTAAAAGAAGCATCAAATGTAAGGAGATTGATTGTGGAACTAAAGCCTTGGCAAAGTAGCAACAATATGATCGGGAGAGTATTGGGGAGGTGATTGAAACACGGGAGAGCAGAAATCAAGCAACCCAAGAGGAGCTATAAAAATGGACTTTATCCGACAAGTTAGTGTCATTGTTAAGAGTACATAGGTTAGCCTCTTTCCTTGTTTAGGATTGAGGCTAAGAGTTTGTTATCCTCAAACTCGACTAGATTTTTGAGTAGGACATTGGCCTGTGTGGCCTAAATTGTTGGGTTCAAGAGTAGGACCCTTGCTCTTATGTAGAGCATAAATCTTAGGTTCAGGAGTAGGACCTTGGCCTGTGTGGTTTAAATTGTTGGGTTCAGGAGTAGGACCCTTGCTCTTATGTAGAGCATAAATCTTAGGTTCAGGATTAGGACCTCAGGTTCGGGAGTACGACCTTTACTCTTGTGTAGGGCTGTAAAGATTTGAGGTGGACCTGGTTTAAAACCTCTTATAGTGAAATCCGGTATACTCATGGGTTGAGTGCGTCTGCCGGGAGTGGAGTAGGCATGTAGCCGAACCGCTATACATGCTTGTGTTTGGGATTGTCATTTGTGCATCTGTTTAATTATGCTTGTGTTTGAATGTTAATTATATATGCATGATTAGATGAATGCCTAGGTTAATAGGTAGCATATTCCATACATACATGCTCACTATGTTATAGGCTAGTTACTTAATTTATATATCTTGAGTAGCCTATGTGATTTGACCCTCTATTGACTTGGAAACCTTAAGAGTAGTTATATTGCCTTACTTAATTTAATTGTAAATTAGTTTAAATTAGGCAATTAGGATTTTAAATTGGAATAATTTTTAATTGGTCCTAACCCCCCTCCTAGAACTTAGTCTACATTCTATAGTTCTGTCATATTCCGCACTTAGATGCATTAACGCTCATAACCGCATTTTCAATTGTTTCTTCTATCTAAATGTTATATCATGCTTATATGTAACGCCCTAGAAATTGGGGGTCATGCATACGCTCGACTCCTGAGTTCCCGAGAGTCACTTATCATCAATTTTTATGGTTTTATGAATTATCAAGTTTAATTGCGCAACTTGAAATTTTCTAAAACATGACGCACAACCACACAAGTCTTCTGAAATGAAAGAGATCAATTATATATATATATATATACATGTCCAAAAGAATAGAGGGGTCGCACATGGCGTCACCCAATAAAATCGCAAAAGAATAGTATGTCCAAAAAAATAGAGTTAAGCCGACAGCTCAGCGATCCATCGGCCCATCTACTGATTCGACGAGGTCCCACTCATCAACTAGAAATAGGAGAACTCGTCCTCCTCATCGCCAAGCCTCGCACCGTCAGGCTCCTCGAACTCATCGCTACCTGCAACTATTGAAGAGTCTAGTTGGTGTTTTAAAACACCGTCCCAGAGTGGGAGTGAGTGATCAACTTAGTGGGTGCTATTAGTCTTAAGTTGTAACAGGCATCAGTTATAATATGAATTTAATGAAAAATATTCATTCATAAATAACTAACTATTCTTATTAATGCATGTGCATGATGGATGATATGATGCATGTCATCGCCACAACACTCCCTCAAGTGACTCCATCTAACGATCGCGTATGGTCAACACTCCCTCAGAGCGACCTCGACTGCTGAGTCACCACCCTAACTAGTGCGATGCAATACAATCGTGTAGCTGAGTTTTTAGTTAAGTTCATTCATACAGTAGGTTGGGAAATCTAATACACCCCATGTATCAATACCCTGAACTGGTTACGAGGCCAAGACCCCCCAACGTGTGAGGCCAAGACCCCGCGATCCGTGATCCCATCGGGTTCCCCGTCCCCGACTTCAAGCACACGGGGAGTGCTGAAATGTGGGATCACTCGCGGTCACTATGGGGAGGCACGTCACCCCAGCGTAGGCCGACAACTCGGACACAGTGTCCCATTCCACCATGCTCGGCTCACGAGGCGGTAGATAGATTTCAATCCGGCTAATGATGGGCTACAATGGTTGTAGGGTGGTCCAGATTCCATACATGTGTGAGCAAACAGGGTTAACAAAATAAGGTTAGTCAGCCAGTAGACTAGACCGCACGAGTCAGGCGAGCACATGATGAGCGACATCGGGTACAAGGGACCCATATAGTCGAACTACTGCCACTTGTACTCACCCGCCCAAACCCACGAGTCTAGCCCTAACATAGTCCTACCGATGGAACTACCGTCTCTCCTCGTGTTCTTGACCAACCCCAAGGGCTTGAGGACGATTCATACATGCCAACCATCAAGGATATCAACTAGCATAACAGTATCATATTTGTATGCATCTCCACATACGATTTCAAATACTCTTAACAAGCAAACTATATCATCATGAACAAGGTGCATATGAGTGGTGTGGATTTGGGGAGAAAGTTAGGCACTTCACCCCAAGGAATCGAATACACAAGAGTAAAGAATCATGCACAACATGAAGTAACACATATGAGAAGGAATCAACAAACATGAGCATGTAATCATCCATATACCAAATCATGTGAGAGGCAAGCTCAATTATCAAAGGAGAATTAAGCATGCAATCCATACAATTCCAACAAACATACCATTCATAGGTTTCCTCTAGATTCTTCAACCCAACATCCCAAACAAATCATTAAGCTCCTACTATAATTGGTGCTAGGCCACCTAAGGATAATAGTCCGCACCTTCGGATTGTTGAAGGCTTGTAAGACGATCTAGAAATGAGGATTTTGGGGTCGAATGGCCGGAATCCCTAAAGCAAGCACTTGCTTGTTAGAGATCCATGCCAAACCCTTCTCAACACATGGGTTTCAAGAAGAAGGGATGAGGGATTTACCTAGACGATCAACGGAAGAAAAAAGCAGTCATAGTGGAGGGTTTCTTCCTGGAGAAGAGGTAGAGAGTTGTGGGGTTTGATTTCCTTGGGCCCCACCTTGATTTAGGGTCCACCTTGTTTAACCTCACTCACTCTTTCATCTCTTTGCTCTCTATTTTACTCCCTTGGCAATGGTGATTGTGGTGGGAGTTATGAGATAAGGGTTAGAGTTTATTTGCTAGACTTGGGCCCCTTGGCCCTAAGTTTTCACAAATTCCCAAATTAGCCCTCTATGACTCCCTATTGGTGTTGGGGCGGCCCTAACACCCTCCTTGCCACCAAATTTAGTGTGTAGGTGACTCATGGCCCTATAAGGGGTCATGCAAAGTTTGGGAACAAACAGATGAACAAATATTGGGTTTGATCATACGGTTTCAATCTTAAAATGGCCCTGTGGGGCCCATTTAGGAGATTGGGGTGGCTCTGGTGGCCACTAGCCATGAAACTTTTAGAATAGGTGCTCCATGACTCGATGAAGGGCCGTGCAAAATTTAGGAGCGATCGGATATGGGGTTTGGTTGTACTGGCCTAATCTATGATCAACGGTCACCGTGCCACGATCGGGTCCCAGATTTTGTGGATAGGCGTAGAAAAAATACATTAGACATTCATCGCAAATTTGAAAGAAATTCGACGGCTGGAAAGCCTAGTATCTCGGTTTTATTTGCAAGTGTTAGATTCCAATTCTGGCATTGGTGGGGTGCATTTGGCAAGTGTCAGATCCCAATTATGGGTGTCCATTGGGTCTGTGGTCCGCGATAAACCACAAGCCCAGTGAGATCTTCAGTTCCCTAAAATTTTAGATTTTTCTGACCTTCCTCGATCGCTGGGTGGCTCACACGGGTTGTTGTTAAGTGTAAACAGGCCATCTAGCTTGGCGGCCCGCACTTGGTCCGATCATGACCAGACTGGTCTACTCTAATGGGCTAAATTTACATTAATTAACTCATGGTACTACACCACGAATACTTTGAACGAATGACCCTGCGGCAAATCCTACGTGGACGCCCTAAGAAACTGCGCTAGTTGGATGGGACGTTACATTTCAACTATCAGTGATCACTTATGATTTATCTAACATCCTTTGCCGATCACTAATAAAAAGGTAGAGAAACATATACTCTCACCATCTATTTCGATTATCTTTTTAGAAACAATGGTATTGCAGGAAGTTAGGGGGAGCATTAAAGAAGTCATGTCCTGTGGTGTCTGTAAATTATGTAAATTTTTAGTTTGAGACTTGTAATCTCAAGTATTAATCGAGTTGTATAGGGTTTGTTAGGTTTTGTCACGTAATTGACAACAGGGGATATTGAAAGTGTCATAGTTTGTCAATTAACGTGAATTAAGAGTCTTGGTGTCTAGTGAGCCCCAAGAAGAATAAAGATTGAAGACTCAATGGTTTGAAGTCGTCTGATTCAAGACAAGGTAAGAAAGTCATGAAACCTCATCAAACTCTATACTAAAACCCACCAAACATATCTTATACCTAGCCAATACAATTTAGGAAAACCTATTTTTAAGTGTGCTAAAAAGATAAGTGGGTTGATGTCTGTGTTAAAATTTTTTAAAAAATAATAATAATAATTAAAATTTTTTTTTAAAAAAAAAAAACTCTAAAAATAGACATTTATTGTCACGTTTAGGATGGAAGAGTCACCACAAGCTTTTCAATGATTGAAAACTACCATACTCAGCCTAACCTAGAGAAAAACATTGATACTATAGAATGTAATGAATGATACGTAGGTACTTAAAAATTCTAAATGCAACCTATGACATAAGCTGAACTGTTTAAATTATGAATATCATTTTAAATGTATTAAAAAAAACACATATATTATTATGTGATTAGAAGATTAATTGACATTTATTAAAAGGTTAAATTTGAAAATATCCAATATGGTGTCCATGAATGAGAGGTTAGGATTTAAAGATTAAATCATTTTTTGCATTGTGGCTTCCTAGGGACTGTGGTTTCCACATTTGAGTTGTTCTAATTTGAATTAGTATTTAACATTTGTATAATCTTTATGTGAATGTGTAGCAAGCTTCATACTTGCTAGAGTATCAAATGTCTTAGTTTCACCTGCCTTTACTTGTATCCACCTTCTTCACTTGCCTACTTGTCTCCACCTTCCCTCTCCTTCTTGCTATAAAAACCCTTCATACTCTCAAGTCTCAACAGTCCAGCTCTCTCCCATAGTCCCATGTCTCCTAAGTACTAATGCTCTCTCCCTCAAACGTTATTGCAACATTTAATAAACCTACTAAGAAAACCTTAGATTGAAGAAGAAAAGGAAAGAAGAAGGTTTTAAGTATGTTGGCTTTTTTTTTTTTTTTTTTTTCTTCTTGTTCCAAATATTCTAAATATTAATTTATTTATTTTTACTATATTTACAGTGGCATAACCGTTCCTTTTTTTTTTTTTTTTTTTTTTTTTGTGAGAATGTTATTTTAGCCTGTTTGATGATTTGTTTTTTTCAAACTTAGCAAGCTTAGTTTGATTTCAAATTTGCCCCCAATTCATGCAAGTTATGGCACTCGTCATACTAATGCATAATTTTAAACATTTAAAATCATTCGCTTAGAGAAATTTTTGGAAAAAAATAAAATAAAATTTGGATGAATAATGTCGTCGTTGATTTAAGAGTAATTTGATTGCTCATAATAGTCTTGAAATTCATTTAATGTTTGACATTCATCCCATTAATACATATTATTATGTATTTGACATCACTCTTCCTAAACAATTATAAGAAAAAATTAAAATTAAATTTGAATGAATAGTGTCATTGATCTGGGCACCACTCAAATACTCTTAAATTGTTTCTAAATTCATGCAAGTTATGGCACTCATTTTACTAATGCGTATCCTTAATCATTTGAAATCATTTTTCCTAATAAACTTTTAGAAAAAATTTAAATTTAAAATTCAATAAATAGTGTCGATGATTTGGGACCAATCAATGCCTCAAATTAGCCTCAAATTCATTTAGTTTATTAGCACTAGTTCCACTTATGTAATTGGCCCTAGATCGGTGGATTTTTATTGTAGTGTGAAGAATAAAAAATATCCAATGATCCCAACTTATGTAATTAATCTTAACTTATGCGTATTTCATCATCCTACTTTCAAATGGTTTGATTCTTGGACGATGAAGAAATAAAGATATTTAATTTCAATAAACAAGTGTCCATAAATTAATTGTTAACATCATCATACAAATTGATTTTGGGATTTTGACTTAGCAACAAAAGTTCTCACATTTTAGTATACTTAGTTTAATTTAATACATGCCAAGTGAACAAATTTTACATGTATTAAGCTTCGTAGACCACTAGACTAGCGGGTATTACTCTGATCATGAGCCCCACCTTGTTATGTGTTGTATATCTATGCTGTCCATTAGTTTTTTGAGCTCATTTTAGAGGTGATCCAAAAAATGAATTAGATCCAAATTAATCATTAGTGGACCACATGGTAGGGATTGAACACTCACTATTAAAAAAATTTGGGAGCACAAAAGTTTTAAATCTAACTTATATTTGTGTTTTCCCTTCATCCAAGTTTATTTGACCTTATTAGCAGAACAGATCAGATGGCAAATAAAGATTACAGTGGGCCTAAAATTTTTTTAATAATAGGCATTTAATGACCACCTTTTCCTGTAGTGTAGTTGGCTTGAAAATTAGATTACTTCATTTTTGGGACTATGCCCTAAAATGGGCTAAAAAAACTCATGGACACTTACAACACACATCAAGGTGACCCACGTTGGGGTAAAAATACTAACATGTTATCCGAGGATTACCGGTCTGCTTGAATTTAGTGCAAGTGCACCAGCATCATTTGTAGGGCATGGCTTCGGTGGATACTTGGATCCCAGATCTGTTGAGGTGTGTGGGACCCTGACTGTGGAGCCTACGTTGATGTATGTGACTACATTCACGCGGGCATCTTATTTTCAATATGATAAAAAATAAAATAAAATTGAAGCAGATTCAAATATCAGATGACAATAGTAATTACTTATTAAAAATTTCTTATCAGCCACAAAAGCTTTGGATGAAGATGATATTTGTGTGATCTCTTCATATAGGATTTTGTGACTGTATCAAAAAGTCGGATAGCAAATAAACATTCTGGTGGACTCCATGAAGTTTTTAATGGTGGAGATTGAATCAAGACTGTTTCTGTGGTGTGATCCACCTAAGATTTGGGCATGCTTCATTTTTGGTTCATGACTTAAAATGAGCTTTGAAAATGGTTAGACAGTGTGGATTTAAGGCATATACATCACCCTTAGCCCCATAATCAAGGCTCACTCCCACCTCGGTGAACCCGGGCTTCACTTAATCCACACTTTTGCAATTAGAGTTAAAACAAACAAACAAACAAACCAAAAAACAAACCAAAAAAAAAAAAAAAAAACTCATTTTTACATCTTGCCTCACTAACGACACATATGCAGGTTGCTTTGAAAATAAAGAAGGGAGATGGAAAAAAGAGATAGAACTGATAAGTCACTGTAGCAAAAGAAGAAGAAGAAAATCAAAGCAGTATGGCGAAACAGAAAAAGAAAATGAAAAGAGGTAAATACATTTTATTTTTCGTTTTCTTAAAGGGTTACTGTCGCTAACAGCTATGTAAGATTGATACTAAACCGTGGCTCGTTTTCTATATATTATCCCCGGCTTTTGACTGTATCATGTAACGGTTTGGGCGATACTTACTCGATTTGGCACACCTTGGCACTAACCAACTCTACTCTCAATATGGTGGGCCGGGTCAAAATCTCTCTCCCAACAATCCATCTTAACCATTTAGATCAATTAATAAAATGTCAACTTTTTAAATTCCTTTACTAACTCAGTGGTAGGGATTATTATGACCATTTTGTTGGGAGAGATTTTTCTCAGACATCTGATCTATGTAATGGTGGGCCCCACCATGAAGCTCCTCATCTGGTAGGCTGCACCATTGAAATCAATGGATGGCTCAGGTTCAGACTCAGCTTACAAGTTTGGCCCATGTAATGAGTGGATCAGCCTAATTTTCAAGAAAGATGATCCTCATGGAGATTAAAGGTTCAGATATCTAACCTGTTGACGTGATATGGACCTCACCCTAAATTGCAATGCACTAAAAATTCCCTAAATTGGTAGATTGAAACTCTAGCTTTTTGTTGAATGAACTGCTACTCTTTTTATGTTCTAAATTATCTATTTGTTGGGTCACCTATTGAATGGGTGGACTTTTATCATTTATATTAATATATTCGTTGAATGGTTTTGCGAAAACATCGAAACCCAAAAATATTATACTAAATCACTTTAATTTCCAATTTGTTTGACCAAATGAGCTGGTTTAATCTTATACAATCTATGATACTTCTATAGGAAAGAGTTTGTACCGCTTCTATTGCGATTTAGCATGAACAACCCTTTCATGCATCATCTCACAATCTAGATCAATTACTGCCTTTTAATGAGGCGCATGGTAAAATTTTCACTCCCTATAGGTCTTACCATCCAAGCAAATATGGTGCGATGGATAGCCGTATATTTGAAAATCGCACAACCTATGGTGAGCTGACTGTTTGGACTGTTCTCAGTTATATATATCATGCCCATCACCAAAAAGGTCTCACTCTTCATCTTGATGCATGGGTAAGATACATAAAAAATTGTAGAGCATATTGCTAAATTCAATTGTTTGACTGCTACATAATCTAAGGATGTCACACACATTTGTCAGATTGGACCGTTGTACCATTGTAATACTTTGTACTTTTCAGTACTCAATTGTTAACATTTAAATCAAATTTAGCATAAGTATGCGTGAGAACACATAATCTATAACTAACACGTTGATTGATTGCCTATGATTCGTCCATCTTAATTGGCTCATTGGAGATCATATATATATATATATATATATATATATATATATATATATATATATATATATATATATATATATATATATATATATATATATATGATTATTCAACCTATAATATAAGAACCTAACTATATATTGAGGCATGTGATATCACTCCTAAAGACTTCAGATCAATAATAAGACAATCTTTCATTTGGACCATGGGACACAGTCAATGTGATCGTGGATTTCAAATCTGATGACCAGTAAATTGTGAGGTTGATTATGTACCTATCACCGAATATCACAATCCTCGGTCTGAGGAAGTAAATAATCGTCTTCGACCTAAGATCCGTACTCTTGCTCAGTGGTAGACTCTCAGGAGTTTCAACACCCGGTCAAGGGTTCGAGTATCCATAGGTGGTGAAATTCCACTACCGTGAGTGTGTGGGGTGTGTGTGCGTGTAAAAATAAAAAAATAAAAAATTGTCTTCAACCTTTTTTATTATTTTTTAGTTAGCTTGTTAGTACACCCACCGTTAGTTCACACATCACTGTTAGTCACCCCGCTAGAGAATTAATACCAAGACCTCAGTGTTGAAACAGGGTATCGTTCATTCAGTCAACCACTCGACCTAACAACTGTTATTAGCCTCTTTTTTTTTTTTAATATTTTAATAAGCCCTTGTGTACCATCAAGCTGATTTAAAAGTCATGTGCTCGTTGGATCACAAGATTTGAATCATAAGATTTATTGTCAAAAGTTGAGAATGGCCTCTTATCACCGTTTGATCTTAGACAATTAATTTGACGGTCTACCTTAGATTCAGTTAGAACCAAATCATCAGCCCCAGCAGGATGATCCCAAACACTAGGACATGACTCGACCTTATGTTAAGGTTGCGTGCGCTCAACCTTATAGTACGTACCATTTCCTATATATATATATATATATATATATATATATATATATATATATATATATATAAGAAACAATCAGCGTACTCCACAGTCCACTGTTAAACGGGCCCACGGTAATTATGCCCATAACATTCAGACTAGTGGTCTGCTTCATTAGGCCGACAACTTATTGCATGAACAGTTAGTTACATGATGTAACTATCGAATCACGAAAGTAACCATTGAAGCGTATCCATAGTAGCTTTAGGACATTAAGAAACGTTGATGACCATATCAGCTAATGATCAGATCGTTAGGCTATCAATAATCATTAATTAGACACACTAATCAAAAAACGTGGCCCATATGATAATGGGATTAACTCCATTTTTGAACCAACGACTACTATGGGTGAGTTCCATCAGATGAACAGAGTGGATTTTCCACAAACATCACTGTGGACCCCACCCTAGCGGTGTCTATGCACCACATGTGCGTGCACCCGTGGTACACATAATCACAGCCTCGGTCAAATCCAAAACACCCGAAAGAAGTAAGTCTCTTCCTTCCTTTCTGATTTCCCGCTTGCAGGCGTTTTAAACGGAAGACGAACGCTGTTCGATCGTCAGATGGGCCACTTGCACGGATCATGAGGAAGATCCAAACAGTCCATCTCCTCAGCCATTCGATTTCGTCGGGGATGCAATCCTCCTTGAACGTTGATAAACGCGTGCAAGTTCACGATTTCCAGCGGAAAATGGCCTTGCGCGGCTGATTTCCAAAATAGAGTCTGTTTGAGCGCTGCCAGGCTGGCAATCCGAGCCAGCTAGTGTCCTACAATCTCGGCCATCCATTCAGCGTAAATCTCGGCCCGCCGTGTAGCACCACCGTGGAAGGAAGATTCCTCCCTGGTCGATGAAAGGAAGAAAAATGCCTTCCTCTTTAAGAAACCCGAACTAGCGTGATCTGAGACATCACTGGGGCTCCATCCAGCCACTCCGGTACGTCCAAGCTAGGGCAACAGCTACCCTGTCCTTTAGGGCAACCAGCCTCCCGAAAGCAACTCCTTTCACGTGATAAAGTAGCTGTGGCATAAATTCTCGTGGGATATTAAGGGATCACGACTGCTGATGGGATAATTGGGCTCCACAATGATCAGACAACCCATCTGGACCATCCAAAGGGATCAGATCGTTGGATAAGGCCGTTGATTCGGATCTTCCATTGACGGCCATTCCATCTTCCCCGTCCAACTGAAGAACCCACCGTGATGAAATGGGACCCATTTCTCAATCAGGTCAGTTCCTTCAGTGGACCACAGTGACAAAAATTCATCTCACGTGATAGATTAACGGCATTCAAATGAAATCAGAGGGTGTGACCCACCAATGCGGCGTGAAATGATGACCGCATTTACCGATCCGAAGAACAAACGCTAGCCCTTTATAAGGGCCGCGACCGTCTCAGGATCACCATTGAGAGAGAGAGAGAGAGAGAGAGAGAGAGAGAGAGAGAGAGAGAGAGTAAAAAGAGGGAGGGAGTGTGTGTGTTGGCACCGCTGGACTCGCTGCCGCACTACGCTGAGTCGGCCGAGTCGCCCATTTCGGGCCACGCCTAGGAGGGCTAGCACCTCCGAAGGACAGAGAAAGAGAGTGAGAGAAAAAGGGAATGAGAGAGAGGGAGAGAAAAAAGAGGAAGAGAAGGAAAGAGAGCGAGAGCGGAGTAGCGACTCATTGGGAGCTCGTTGCACTGCCGAGTCGACTCGGTCGACTGTTAACGCCATTAGGACGACCAAACCTTACTCAGGTAAGTTCAACCCTCCTTGTCCAGCAGCAAAGAATCGGGTTGAAGCTGGATGGACCACCCATTCGGACTCACCAGCAACTCAAGCCGGTGATGGTTCGTCGGTGGAGAGTGTAATAGCTGGCCATCCAGTCAAGACAGCAGATGCAACCCAGGGCCATTCATGAAGGGTCCAGGGAGGCAGGCTCGACCCAACGAAGCACGCCAGAGTCGG
The DNA here is from genome assembly GCA_030180095.1 of Magnolia changhungtana. NCBI lineage: Eukaryota > Viridiplantae > Streptophyta > Magnoliopsida > Magnoliales > Magnoliaceae > Magnolia > Magnolia changhungtana. The sequence goes on along the minus strand of JASAUF010000056.1, from coordinate 259,357 downwards.
TTTGGCTGATGCGATAGGCCTGGAATGACACACCTTGGCTTAGGCAGCCCCAAACTCGATTCGGGTCGTGCTTGAGGCTGACTCAATGACCGTGATGGGCTGACCAGGCATGGAAACCACTCCAACCATGAACTTTAGCTATATTTAAAGGTTAGCACCTGGGTTTCAGAAAAAGAGTTGTATACTCAGGTTTCGAAAACCGGTGCAATGTTAAATGTTATAGGACACTGATTACTAGGGGAGTTGTTTGATTGCTAGGTTAAAAGTAAAGGATTGCAAGAAATTACAGCTGGGCGTAATACATAGTTAAAATAAAGGAAAATGATATTCTTACATAGTTAGCAGTGCATTACAAATCTCAGTAGTTGTTAACATGCATTTCAAAATCAATGTCTAGAATGCTTCTAGATTTTCACCAACAATCTTTAAATGTTCAAAGCATGCTCATTTTAAAGGGTTAATAATATCTCTATTTATCTAATGCAGAATTATTCGGGAATGTAAATACTTGGAATGGGCGGTATTGGAAAAAGATTAGTATTTTGTACATATTTTCTAACTATAATTGATGATTGTAAATATTTGGAATTGGCACGTCCCATATGTGAATGGTCTAGATCTTGTACAATGCCACCATTTGTCTCAGGGGATCTCTATTGCAAAAATGTGTGTGCTTAGCAATCCTGCTGTATATAGACTTATGGGTGCATGGATCCAATGATGTATGTACATTGAACTGATAACGATTGCTTGTCCATGCACTCTCCAGCGAGAACGTGACCATAAAACCCACCAACAAGCGGATTGCAACGCAATGCAAAAAGTTGTTGGGCTATAAGCTTATAAGACTTATTTTTCTCTCCAAATTATCTAAATTCATTTGCTGTTACTAGAGAGGTTTATATCTCATTTCAGTTCTTACTGTTTCAGATAAAATCAACGAACCCAACTTAGGATCATCTTGTTGGAAAATTCATTTTCATGAGTATGATCTTAAAAGATGTTTGGTTGCGTAAGGAAGTATTATGCAATGCTCTAGGTGAGAGTTTGTACACTAAGATTAGGTCTTCAATTTGTACAAGTGGTCTTGTGGTTTAGTGATCCAAACCGTTAATATTATAAGCCCCACCATGGACGGCATATGCACCAAAAATATTCAATGCATATTGCAAGGCCTGTATCCTAGATAGCATTTGCGTGCAACCCTGAGTCGTTTCTCGTATTCCAAAGTCAGCTCGACCTGAGACTTATACCCTTGCGACCGCGCCATCGCCGCGGTTCCGACGCCGTGTCTCGCGGGCTGAGACAACACCCGGACCAGGAGATGTGGGCCCGCGTTCAGTTCACAAAAATGCAGCGCTTTGCAAACCTAAGAAAATCTCCACCCAAAACATCACATCAATCACCTCACTTGTCAAAGCATACCCATCACTCAACCCATTACTCTATCACATCCCCAAGTATAAAAGCAACCCCAAAAGTCAAACTTTCCATCACTTCACCCATCTCTCTCTCCCATCCATCACTCCATCACCCATCCCTCTCTCTCCTTACAACCTTTCTCTCTCATCTTTCTCTCATTCTCCCAAGCAACCCCAAAGGAGAGAACCGTCCATGTCTTCCCAAAAAGAGGAGAAGCTTGGTATGGCCCACTCCCTACCACCTAATCCAACCGTCCAATCTCCATCATCTTTCATTAAAGTCGAAGCCGAGGAGCTAGGGATTTCATCGGACCAAGAAGAAACGAAAATGGTAGGTGATTTTATGTTTTGATTTTGTAATTTAAGGGCCCACTTATGGTGGGACCCATTTTGATGTATACATTAAGGGAGGGCCCATAGTGGAGGGGTCCCTCCCTTCTCACCGATCTCTCTCTCTCTCTCTCTCTCTCTCTCTCTTGTGATGGGCATGGCCCACTAGATCCAAACTGATCATGGGACCACCGTGATGCATGTGATTGATCCACACCATGCAGCCTCCTGGATGGTGGGATCCACCTCAGCAGATTACATCCAAGTCACATCCGTCGGCGTGCATGGACGATGCCTATATATATAGTATTTATGTGTATTGTGGTCGGCCCCACGTGGGGACCCACTTGCTTTAAAAGCAGAGTGGCTAGTGTATTTCACACTAGCTGATGTGGGACGTCAGCAAGTCCCTTGGACCCCACCTATGTTGTATGTATACTTCCACCCCGTCCTGGATGGTTTGGGTAGGCCGCACGTGTGGGATCCACACCGTCCAGACCTTGGACGGTGGGACCCACCACGATGGGTGTGTTAATATCCACACCGTCCAATCAACTGGACGGTGGGAGTAGAGTGGCTCGAGTACCTCACACCAGCTATATCTGCTGGATGAAGTCAACAAGTTCTATGGGTCCCATGTGATGTACATGCTCATCCAAACCGTCCATATGCATGGACGTCCGCAGTTCTGAGGGTTTGATCATGTGGCACCCACCTCGATTTATATATTATTTTATCCAGACTGTTTATCAGGTGGACCACACTGCAAAATCAGTAAAGAATTGAATGTCTACCATTAAAATCCTTTTGGGTGCACAGAAGTTTAGGATCAATACGATGTTTGTTTTTCGTCTTAGTTTAGGTCTTTATGACCATATGAACAGATTGGATGGAAAATAAATGTTATGGTGGCCCTGTGAGGCTTAAATAGTGGAAATCATTATCTCCACTGTTATTTGTGGTATGGTCCGGATGATCTTTCGATATGATTCATTTTTTGGTAATGCTCTAAAATGATCCTTAAAATAAATGAATAGGTGTAGATGGTGCGGTCCCACTTGACATATACGAGGCCCATTGGTGCGGCCCATTGATGCAGCCCATTTAACATTTATGAGGCCCATTGGTGCGACCCATTGATGCGGCCCACTTGATGTATATGAGGCCCATTGGTGCGGCCCATTGATGCAGCCCACTTGATGTATATGAGGCCCATTGATGTGGCCCACTTGATGTATAAGAGGCTCATTGGTGCGGCCCATGTCATGCGGCCCATTGTGATATATGTTAGGCCCATGTCATGCGACCTATTGTGATATATGTTAGGCGGCCCATTGTGATATATGTTAGGCCCATTGGTGTGGCCCATTGATGCGATCCATTTGACGTTTATGAGGCCCATTGGTGCGGCCCATTGATGCAGCCCACTTGATGTATATAAGACCCATAGGTAAGGCCCATTGATGCGACCCACTTGATGTATATGAAGCCCATTGGTGTGGCCCATTGTATGGCCCACTTGATGTATATGAGGCTCATTGGTGCGGCCCATTGTGATATATGTTAGGCCCATGTCATGTGGCCCATTGTGATGTGTATTAGGCCCATGTCATGCGGCCCATTGTGATGTGTATTAGGCCCATGTCATGTGGCCCATTGTGATGTGTATTAGGCCCATGTCATGAAGCCTATTGTGATATATGTTAGGCCCATGTTATGCGACCCATTGTGATATATTTGTGGCCCATTTGATAGGGCTCATTGTGATGTATTTATAGCCCGTATGGCGAGGCCCGATGTGGTGTATATGTGGCCCTTGAGTGAGGCCCAATGCAATGAATGTGCGGACCGATGTAATGTGTGATTTCTCTATAATGTATGTAATGATGTTTATGTGAGCCACTACTTGGGAGTGATGTTGGTTAAATGTCTAATTAATGGGCAATGATGGTTAAATGTCCACATTGTGACCTTCCCTTTGGCCCTTTGTTAGGCTGATTATCTATACCGATTGTGAGTATTGATAGTATAACATCATGACACATGCCCATACGCATCATCGGCATGCTTGATATGAAATGTGGTTGACCATTGCATATGTCATTGGGCAGGTTATGAGACTCCCTGATAGGTGGAGATTGTCTCACATGAGCGCACGGTATATGCAGGATTGATGCATGACTGGATTGTCTGACTCATGCATCTTGCATTGTGTGGTGATTATTGTACGTCCTAGCGACATTAGGGTCATGGCCTCCACAGACATATCGTAGATGACCAGATGAGACACCGAAAATATTTAGTTCTAGCATCAGGCCATCATAGATGGCCTTGGGTAAAAATTTTTAAACCCTCTTGGTACCAGATGACACCCCAATGTCTAGACTGAGTGGATACATAAGCGCCCGAGTGCCGAATACCAGTAGGCCACATTTTCCACTATGTCGTGGTAGGTTATGAGGGGGTGTAGCCTTACCCACCTGAGAGAGTAGGCAATGTTAGGCTAAATCTGACCAGCTTAAGGAATGGGTCCACTATCAATGAGTCGGGCCCGATATTGACAGGCGGATAGTGAGGTCTCTTCCACTTACCCAGTTGTGCGCTCGGATAGGGGCGGCAGCTGGTGTGGAGTATAATAGACCCTGGTGATGATCTTAGATATGTACAGTACTGATATGTGGACTTATTGAGCAGGAGTTGCATACTCATTCATTCATTCACTATTCACTCGGGCTAGTGGTGCACAACTATTTGTTATGTGTACCTTCGCAATGACCAAGATTTCGGTTGAGGCGTGCGACTAACCTGAGATCAGGAGTTTACCATATTGTGTCTGACTATCCAAATTTAGGTATGGGACTGGTTTGGATAAAAGTCTCTTATGATAAACCCCATAGCCTGCAATACTACGTACTATCATCTCGACTTCACTCCAACTTCGACATTTCATTCGCATTGCATATTGCATTACATCTGCGGCATATAACATTTTGGGGTGCTATGTTTCTGCACTTTATGGCCTAGACGGACTTAACAGGATTTGCATATTGCTTTGCATCCTTAGTATATGATATTGGCTTATTATATTTTTGCATCGCATAGCCTCGATATAGCTATTAGCATTCATGCCTTCATCGCATAGCCTTGGTACAACTAATAGCATTCATGGATTTACCAATATGTTTTCGCTTACTCTGATATCGTGTGATTCATGCATGATCTTGCCAGTATTTTCGATATTGTATTATTATAGCATTGTATTGAATACTTGGCACTTACCTTGTGCACACACTTACACCACCCTCTAAGCTTTCTATAACCTTATGCACGATAGATGCATGCAGGTGGCATTAGGTTGCAGCAGCGTTGAGCATAGAGCGTGCAGCGGTCTTCTGGAGCTTTGATTTCGACATATGTATTTTCCTTTCAGCATTGTATTCAAATGTTTATATTAGTGGATATGTGATGATGATGTTGCCTTTGTGATTTGGGTAAACTTATGGTTATGCTTATTACGAGTTAAATATATATTGGAAAATCCTCTTTGTAGGATCCCAGGATCGGAATCTGGCGTATAGATGCTGGGAGCTGAGAATGGGGTACTACGGAGGCTGTCGGCACCGGATTCATCGATCAAAAATTTTGTAAGCCCGATTTCCGAGTTTAGGGTGTGTTCCAATCAGTGGGATTCTTTGGCATTGTGTACTAGCTCATGTGGGACTAATATTTACTTACCCGCTGCTTATTATCTTCTTCTTTTCTTCATGATTTATTTGTGAGCAGTGACAGCATGGTGAGGATTCCTCAACCTGTTCAACCTGGTGGAGTTGCCAGTGCCACATCGAGCAATGTCAACAGGTGATGTACATTAACAGTTGAATAATGCGGATTCCCTAAAGATGATTTTCTATGTGCATTTTTCTTTTAGATAATGGTAACTCTATGTGAATTCCATTTTTTTTGATGTGAGATGTGTTAAATAGTAAACAGATGCTAAGGGAAATATATTAATAAAATGAATTAAATTATATGGAACTCCACACCTGTTATGTAGATTGAGAAGACAGCAATAACGTAGATGATGTTCTAGATTCATCGCTAGGTCAAGGCACGTACTATGTCACTTTCATTAAGATAGTTCCTGCCCCTTAGTGTGATGAACTAGTGCAGACGACATAACACTAGCAATCGGATTCACAATGTGCACACATTGCAGAAATCCCAACACCACCACCCATAGGAAACAACCACCTTCTTCGTGTTCCTAAAGAAAGAGGGGAAAAAAAGTTTCATCAATTGAGAGAGAAAGAGAAGATGAATCTAAAGGAGGGAGTTTCTGCATATCTTTAAAGAAAAACTATAGTGAAGAAACTCTTTTATAGAACACGATTAAGAATAAAAATTGCGGGCAAAAAGAAAGATTGTAAATTTGGGCTAAACCAAGCCGATCAAGACTCAACTTTAAGGGACCCGCTCAAGCCTACCAAGGCTGGATTCATGGAGGGTCTAGGGAGGCAGGCTTGACCCAACGGAGCATGCCAGAGTCTGTCCAGCTGATGCGATAGGCCTGGAATGATGCACCTCAGCTTAGGCAGCCCTAAACTCGGTTCGGGTCATGCCTGAGGCTAACTCAATGACCGTGATGGGCTGACCAGGCATGGAAACCACTCCAGCCATGAACTTTGGCTATCTTTAAAGGTTAGCGCCCGGGTTTTCAGAAAAAGAGCCGTATACTCAGGTTTCAAAACCGTGTGTTACAACCATATAGCCACATGTAAAATTTTATAGGACACTGATTAGTGGGGGAGTTGTTTGATTGTTAGGTTCAAAGTAAAGGATTGCAAGAAATTACAGTTGGCATAATACATAGTTAAAACAAAGGAAAATGATATTCTTACATAGTTAGCAGTGCATTAAAAATCTCAAAGATGCATTACAGTCACAACCCAATAATAGTAGACAAGAATGTTAACATGCATTTCAAAATCAATGTCTAAAATGCTTCTAAATTTTCGCCAACAATCTTTAAATGTTCAAAGATAATGTGCCCAACTCGCATTGATCCATGCATTCACATCATGCTCATTTTAAAGGGTTAATAATATCTCTATTTATCTAATGCAGGATTATTCGGGAATATTGTAAATATTTGGAATGGGTGGTATTGGAAAAAGGTAAGTATTTTGTACATATTTTCTAACTATAATTGATGATTGATTAGTTATTTGATGCCATCTGACAACGTACACTTGATAGAAACACTTAAATACATGTAAATCCTTGTATTGGTTGTCGTGACAACTGCAACTGTCATGACAGGTTGACAACTAGTATACACGTACCAATGTGTATTCGTAGATCTCCTCATCTTGCTAATAGAACAACATTTTCTTTCTACATATTCTTGTGATTGTTCTTATGGATCAGATCCCCTGTTTCAAGAGCAATTCAAAAACTGATTACAAAACATCCCTTCATTTCCTCTACTTTTCAATCTTTTAGATCTACAAGTCAAGAAATAATCAAGTAGATTTTCTTTGAATGATGATGATAAATTAAAGAAAAAAAGGTCATAGCCACAATATACAAATATACAAAAATACAACAATCCCAAACAAAACACTCCCTAGAGTGCATGAAAAAAAGAAGAAGATTGAACCCTCTATGCTACCACCCAATCCCTCATATTAAGAATTACCATGTTGAAAACATGCATCGGATCTCTTGATTTATTTCCGAAGCATCATTGATTCATTTCCCACCAAAAGGCCCAAAAAGTCGCTAATAAACATAATTGCCACATGGCCCACATCTTTTTCCTTTATTTCCTTATCTCCTGCCATGCCAAGCAATGAGAAGTTCAATCAATCCCCTAATATATACCTCAATGAGTTGCCTATAGATGTGGGTTCATGTAGAAGTTCACGATCATTAGAACATAGTTGACATTCGCTTGGGTGTTGTTCTCCCCACGTGCACTTCGTTATTTTGTGATAGCAGAAGTGCCATCCATATTGCCAAGAATCCCGAGTTTCATGAGCATAACCCATGAGGGGGGGAGGGGTACCGTTTAGGGCTATATTCATGGCCTTCAAACATGTATTGAAGCTTATGTTGCAATGATTGCTATTGTATTTATTTTGTGGCCCATTCAATGAATGTAGGTGGTGTCCAAACCGTCCATTAAATGGACCCCACGGCTGTCCAAACATGGGGACCAAACTACTTTGCTACCCCTCTTGGAGGGTCTGGATGATGGGAAAACACGCATATCCAGTTGATCTAATCAAGTGGGCCACGTCCATCTGGGACCCACCTTGATGAAACGTATCCATCGTCCGTCCAGCGTCCCTGGATGCTGGACGTGGACCAGTGAAGTATGCACAGACAGTGGGGTGTATAAAGCACATTTGGACGTGCTCTGTGAAAGAAAGAAAGAAATAAAATAAAATAATATTAGTTTGATTCCAAACTTTAGGTGGGCCGCTCATGCAGGCCCCACCTTGATGTATGAGACTAATCCACATCGTCCATTCCATTTCCCAAGTCATTTTAGGCGTTGAGCCGAAAAATGAAGCTGATCTGATTTTCTGGTGGGCCATAGCATATCAAAAAACATTTTTACCGTTGAAATACACCCTGATGTTTCTGTACCCCAAAATATGTCAAATATTGGGCTTGATGGGTCAGTCTTGGGCCATAAAAACCAATGGTCGGGTTGGATTCACCTGATGTAGGCCCCTACCTATGAAAAACCGCGACAAAACCGCGTTTAAAAAAATGTATAAGGCAACAGGCGCTACTGACGTTGAAGCAGCATCCTACTGCGTTGGACGGACGGACAGGCCGGGACGCACCATCCCAACCGTGGGCCCCACCATGATGGGTGTTGATGATCAACACCGTGCATTTGTTGGGTCCCCTTTAGGACAGAGGGCTCCCCAAAAATCAGCCATTTAGAGAGTTCAGGTGGCCCACATCACAGGAAACAGTGGATTGAATTCTGCCCTTGAAACCCTTGTGGGTCGTCATATGAGTTTTGGATCATCATCAAATTTGTTTTTCCTTTTCATTCAGGCCCATGTGACCTTATCAATGGATTGGATGGTATATAAACGTTATGGTGGGTCCCACGTGGGACCCACTAATGTATATCTTGTATTCCACACGTGTGGACCCCCACCGTGCGGTATGTGTTTTATCTATGCCTGCCCCCCCTGACACGGGTGCTGCGCCGGTCAGGCCCCACCGTGATATATGTACTGGTCCACACCATCCAAAGGGCTGGACGGTGGGCCATCCCATGAAGTATGTGTTATATCCTAACCGTCCACACTGGACGTGGACCCCACCATGGCAGCATGTGGGGCCCACCTTGTATTGATGTAGGTGCACACCCAGCCATCCATCTGTTGTGCCGCTGTGCAAGGACCACCATGATGTATCTGTTTAATCTACGTCGTCCATCATTTGGGCAATGGGCCAGCCCACCCTGTGACGTTTGTCCATTTGAGCGGGACCCATCTGGAGTATGTATCGCATCCTGGCCGTCCATGGCCTGGACGACACTGGTGTCTATATGTATTAAATATTAGATATAATACATTACATGATATATAGTACTATGTTATATATTATATATTATAGAATATATATTATATGTAAGATGCATATCTAGTGGGTCCCACGTGGGAACCCACCTACCTTTCAACGGAATGTCTGGTGAGTGCTGACAATAGCTGCATTACTATTGTCATGACATCCCCAAATTCTGTGGGTCCCACCTGTATTGACTTCAGCGGGTTATTTGGGACCCCACCATGTTGTATGTATTCCATCCACACCGTCCACATATCCGGACGGTGTTGGACAATGTTTAGACAAGTGTTGATTTACATGGATTATATTTGGATAGTGCTGATTTACTTAAGCAATGTTTGGACAGTGCTGATCACACTGGTGAGCCATGTACCCCTATGATAGTGTTCAGTGATACACATGTTACACCTGCCACTATTGAAATGATTTTGACGTAATCCAAACTCTCATCTGTGAGGCCCACCTTGATGTATTTTTTATGGCCCATTCGTCAGGCCCACTTTGACGTATTTTGTGGCCGATGTGATGCGGCCCACTTTGATATACTTGTGGCCCATCTGTGAGGCCCGCCTTGATATATTTGTAGCCCATCTATGAAGCTCATTAGTGCAGCCTATTGATGCGACCCACTTGATGTGTATGAGGCCCACGTGCAAGGCCCACCTGTGATGTATATTAGGCCCATGTGTAGGGCCCACCTACTGTGTATCTGAGGCCCATGGGTTGTGGCCCATTGTGAGGTATTAGGCCCATTGATGCGGTCCATTCGACGTGTACGAGGCATGTTGGTGCAACCTATTGATATGGCCCACTTGATGTATATTGGCCCGCTGGTGTGTCCCATTGATACGACCCACTTGATGTATATTGGCCCGCTGGTGTGGCCCATTGATACGACCCACTTGATATATATTGGCCCATTGGTGCGGACCATGTGATGCGGCCCATTTGATATATATGAGGCCTATATAGTGCAGCCCATTTGATGTATATGAGATCTATGCATTACGGCCCAATGTGATGTATTCGAGGCCCATGGTTGAGGCCCATGGGACGTATGTGTGGCCTGATGTGATGCATATGTCACCCATGGTGATGTATATTAGGCCCTTGTGTGAGGCTATGGGCCCATTATACGTATGGCTCTATGTGGACCGCTCCTTGGGAGCAATGTTGGTTAAAGGTCCATATTGATGGGTAATGATGGGTAAACGTCCACATTGTGACCTTCTTATAGGCCGATCACCTAGGCCGATTCCGATTTATTGAGGCCGATTGTATTGGCCGATTCCCATTGTCGAGACCGATTCCGATTTGTCGAGGTCGATTGTATTGGCCGGTTCCGATTGTTGAGGCTGAGTATCGAAGCTTATTCTGATTTGTCGAGGCCGATTGTATTGGCCGATTTCGATTTGTCGAGGCCGATTGTATTGACCGATTTCGGTTGTCGAGGCCGAGTATCGAGGCCAATTCTGATTTGTCGGGGCCGATTGTATGGGCCAATTCCGATTTGTCGAGGCTGATTGTATAGGCTAATTCCGATTTGTCGAGGCCGATTATATTGGCTGGTTCCGATTGTCGAGGCCGAGTATCAAGGCTGATTCCGATTTGTCGAGGCCAATTGTGTAGGCCAATTTCGATTTGTCGAGGCCGATTGTATTGGCCGGTTCCGATTGTTGAGGCCGAGTATCGAGGCTGATTCCAATTTGTTGAGGTCAATTGTATTGGCCGATTTTGATTGTCGAGGCCGAGTATCGAGGCCGATTTCGAGTGTCGATTCCGATTGCCAAGGCCGATTGTCGAGACCTATACGATGTATATACGACCCGTAGTTGAGGCTCATTGTGATGTGTTCATGGCCCATGGGCAAGGCTCATTGTGATGTATTCGTGGCCTATGGGCAAGGCCCATGTGATATGTATTAGGCCTATGATGCATGACCCATTTGATGTATTCGAGACCCATGTGCAGGGCCCACATGTCATGTATTCGAGGCTCATGAGCAGGGCCCACCTGTTGTGTATATGTAGCCTTTGAGTAAGGCTCATTGTGTTGTATATTAGGCCCTTGTGTGAGGCCATGGGCCCATTATATGTTTGGCTCTATGTGGGTCATTCCTTGGAGGCAATGTTAGTTAAATGTCTACATTGTCGAGGCCGATCGTTGATACCGATTATGAGTATGTGACAGCATAGCATTATGATACATGCCCATACTCATCATCTATATGTTTGAGTATGTGACAACTATCATCCCGACTTCACACTCCAGCATGGTCATTCCATTCGCACGGCATATTGCATTACATTCGCGACATATGGCATTTTGGGTTACCTGTGTTTCTGCATTTATATGGTTTAGATACGGCATCTGATATTTGACTCTTTATGACTCCTCATTTGTATAGTTGATCTGTATCGCATATTCTGATATTGTTTCTCATTTGTATAGTTAATCTGTATTGCGTATTCTGATATTGTTTAACTCATGGACTTATCAGTATTTTCGCTTACTCTGATAACGTATGATTCATGACCTTGCACCTATTTCGACATTGTATGATTATGACATTGCGTTGAATACTTGACACTTACCTTGTGCACACACTTACACCACCCCTAAGCTTTTTATAAGCTTATGCATGATAGATGCGTGTAGGTGATGTCAGGTTGCAGCAGTGTTGAGCTTTGAGCGTCTTATGGAGCTTGATTTTCGATTTATGTATTTCCTTTTCAGCATTGTACTCAAATGATTATATTAGTGGATATGTGATGATGATGTTGCCTTTGTAAATTGGGTAATCTTGTTGGTCATGCTTATTATGAGTTAAATGTAAAAAAAAAAAAAAATCCTCTTTGTAGGATTCCAGGATCGGAATCTGGCGAATGGACGCTAAGGGCCGAGAATGGGGTACTACGGAGGCTATCGGCACCGGATTCGGTGATCAGGATTCCTGTGAATCCGATTTCTGGGTTTGGAGTGTGACATATTATATATGATTTTTTGGTAGGAGAAGCCACTTAAGCCAACCAACCCTATTATGTTGGGTTTCCCACACCGGATTTGTGAGATTCCATCAGATCAACGATCAAAAGTCCCATTTAATTATGTTTTTACTATAAATAGTAAGTTTTAGTTCGATTATAACTTTTAATCCTTTGATTATAAGAGTTGTGCCCAACCTGAAAAGGGCTTAGAAAAGTTAGGAAAATTACATGGTTGGGCCAAATTAGACACTTAATATTTTTGGCCGAAAACCATGAAGTCTAGTAGGAATGAAGGCCATCTATAAATAGTAAGTTTACTATTATAGTAAGCCATGCTTTTAGGGTGTTTAAGTTGAAGTCTAAGTCTAAAAATTCGTCCTAGGTTTGAGCTCATTATTTAAAGGGCTGTAATTTTTTTTTTTTTTAATCATCAATCAAATTATTTCGAATTTATTATGCATTTTCTTGCTTTTATCCCTCATTAATTCGAGGAAGCTTTGTGAGGAATCTAGAGAGCTTCGTGTATTCGGAGTAGTTATTCCTTGAGGAAGACAGTGATCGACCTCATCATGCCTCTCCCTATGCCAAGTGGTATCACCTCCTTGAAGGGCAAAGTGTCAGCTTGGTGAGAGCAACTTCAGCTTGCACGGACGAGACATATGAAAGCATCAATCCACACATGACAATGAATGACACTACAAGAAAACCCACTTTTACCGATGAAAATTTTCATCGCTAAAAGCATTTTTTTCATAGGTAAAAAGTTTTACTGACCAAAAAAAAATTTCGTCGGCAAAGGTAAGACTTTTACCGACAAATTTTTTCGTCGGTAAAAAACTTTTACCGTCGCTTTTTTTCGTAGGTAAAAATATTTACAAATCTTTTACTGATGAATTTTTTCATCGGTAAAAAATAAATAAAAAATTTTACCGATGAAGTTTTTCGTAGGTAAAAATATTTATAAAACTTTTACTGACGAATTTTTTCGTCGGTAAAAAATAAGTAAAAAACTTTTACCAATGATTTGTTTTGTAGGTAAAAATATTTCACGATACTTTTACCTACGAAAATTTTTGTAGGTAAAAATATTTACAGAACTTTTACCGATGATTTTGTTCGTAGGTAAAAATATTTCACGATACTTTTACCTACGAAACTTTTTGTAGGTAAAAATATTTACAAAACTTTTACCAATGAATTGTTTTGTCGGTAAAAATAAGTAAAAAACTTTTACCGACGAGTTTTTTCGTAGGTAAAAATATTTACAAAACATTTCCCTACAAAACTTTTCGTAGGTAAAAACGCGGATGAGACTTTTACGCACTAAAATTTTCGTAGGAAAAAACGTGGATGAGACTTTTACCTACGAAATTTTCGTAGGTAAAAAATGTTGATGAGACTTTTACCTACGAAATAGTTCGTAGGTAAAAGTCTCTTTTTTTTTTTCAATATTCTAGCACAAAATTCCTGATATACACCTGTCACAATATATTTTATCATATTCTTCTTGGTATACACTTGTTATATAATATATTTCATCATATTCACATTCACATCCATCTAAACACAAACTGCGTAAATCCATCCAAACATAAATTACATTCATCCAAACATAAACTACATCCATCCAAACACAAACAATCTTATCCACATCACATTCATCCACGCATAAATATATATAAGTTTAACATTATAAATAAAATACAAAAAATTATTCATAGCCTATTTCTTGGTGGGGCTTACAAAATTCAGTGTGGTGAACACATCGCCTACCGTACACACACACCTAGGTCCTTACTCATGCCTTCATGGTAGATTCAAAATAGTTTCAATACAAGGTCACGACGTCAAGTACCCATTGTGGCCGTAAACGACTCTGGTGTGTGAGTGTGTGTTAAAAGAAAAAGAAAGAAAGAAATGCTGATTTATCTTTTTGGGTTGAGCCGAATGGTACTTGATGATTTCTCATCAGGTAGAAATTATTATTAGTTGTTTTTAGAAAGGTGAGATTAGGCCACTTATAATTATATTAACATGATAAAATGTTGTACGTGAGCAGACACCACAAAATAAATAATCCTGTGCAAAAAAAACAAATGAAAAGAGAGAGAACATATGACAGGTAATCCTTATCTCCTTTGATGGATTCAAGTTACATGTGCCCTACCGAACTTCCTATATGGAGAAGTTATATGGGTCTTGGAATAATGTTGGTGACATATCCACCTTGTCTATTAATATTATCATATTGTGTTAGGACATGACTCTAAAAATGAGATAAATCCAAATCTCAAATAATCTATGCTATAAGAGATAGTGGAGATGGAAATAGATGCATTGTGATGCTTGAGTTCGAGTATGCTTGTCAACAAAGCAAGATTTTCTTGTTTGTTGCCATGTGATTGGGCTACATTATTACCTCAATCGGGTTCGGGTTCGGGATCGGGTTTAGGTTTGGGTTTTCAAGTTTAGGTTTAGGTTTAGGTTAGGGAGTTGGATTAGGTGTAGGTTTAGGTTTAGTGATTTGAGAATACATTTAAGTTTTAGGTTTAGGTTTAGGTTTTAGGCTCTGGGTTTAGGTTTAGGTTTAGGTTTTAGGTTTAGGTTAAGGTTAAGTTATAGGTTATAAGTTTAGGTTACAGGTTAACGTTTAGGTTTTGGTTTAGGTTAAGGTTATAGGTTTAGGTTTAAGTTATAGGTTATAGGTTATAGCTTTAGGGAATTGAGAATAGGTTAAGGTTTAGGTTTAGGAAATCGGGTTCGGGTTCAGGATCGTGTTTAGGTTTGGGTTTTCAAGTTTAGGTTAGGGAGTTGAGATTAGGATTAGGTGTAGGTTTAGGTTTAGGTATTTGAGAATACATTTAGGTTATAGGTTTAGGTTTAGGTTATAGGTTTAGGTTTGGGTTATAAGTGTAGGTTATAGGTTTAGGTTTAGGCTAGGTTATAGGTTAAGGTTTAGGGACTTGAGTTTAGGTTATAGGTTAAGGTTTAGGTTATAGGTTAAGGTTTAGGTTTAGGTTTAGGTTATAGGTTTAGGTTTTGGGATTTGAGAATAGGTTCGTGTTTAGGTTTATGTTATAGGTTTTGGGATTTGAGAATAGGTTTACGTTATAAGTATAAGTTTAGGTTAATGTTGTAGGTTATAAGTTTATGTTAATGTTGTAGGTTATAGGTTTAGGCTTAGGTTTAGGGATTTAAGAATACATTTACGTTTTAGGTTTAGGTTTAGGTTTTACGTTTAGGTTAAGGTTACGGTGTTTAGGTTATAAGTGTAGGTTATAGGTTTAGGTTTAGGTTAGGTTATAGGTTAAGGTTTAGGGAATTGAGTTTAGGTTATAGGTTAAGGTTTACGTTTAGGTTATAGGTTTTGAGATTTTAGAATAGGTTTAGGTTATAAGTATATGTTTAGGTTAATGTTGTAGGTTATAGGTTTAGGTTATAAGTTTATGTTAATGTTATAGGTTATAGGTTTAGGTTAAGGTTTAGGTTTAGGGATTTGAGAATACATTTAGGTTTTAGGTTTAGGTTTAGGTTAAGGTTACAGGTTTAGGTTATAGCCTTATAGGTTTAGGTTTAGGTTATAAGTGTAGGTTATAGGTTTAGGTTTAGGTTAGGTTATAGGTTAAGGTTTAGGGAATTGAGAATAGGTTAAGGTTTAGGTTTAGGAAATCGGGTTCGAGTTCGGGTTTAGGTTTGGGTTTTCAAGTTTAGGTTTAGGTTAAGGAGTTGAGATTAGGATTAGGTGTAGGTTTAGGTTTAGGGATTTGAGAATACATTTAGATTTTAGGTTTAGGTTAAGGTTATAGGTTTAGGTTTAGGTTTAGGTTATAGGTTATAGGTTATAGCTTTAGGGAATTGAGAATAGGTTAAGGTTTAGGTTTAGGAAATCGGGTTCGGGTTCGGGTTCGGGATCGGGTTTAGGTTTGGGTTTTCACGTTTACCTTTAGGTTAAGGAGTTGAGATTAGGATTAGGTGTAGGTTTAGGTTTAAGGATTTGAGAATACATTTAGGTTTTAGGTTTAAGTTAAGGTTTTAGGTTTAGGTTATAGGTTTAGGTTAAGGTTTAGGTTTAGGTTATAGGTTATAGGTTATAGCTTTAGGGAATTGAGAATAGGTTAAGGTTTAGGTTTAGGAAATCAGGTTCGGGTTTGGGATCGGGTTTAGGTTTAGGTTTTCAAGTTTAGGTTCAGGTTTAGGTTAGAGAGTTGAGATTAGGATTAGGCGTAGGTTTAGGTTTAGGGATTTGAGAATACATATATCATCATCATACATATATCATCAAACCCTTCCAATAGTTTAGGTTTAGGGATTTGATATATGTTTGTATGATACATATATCATCATACATATACTTAGATAATGATTAATGATATACATACATACATATATCATCATCATCATCATCTCAATCTCATCATCATCATCAAAGCATTGTACTAATTGATTGTGATCAACCACATGAATCCCGTTATGTCACTTTATGCCGTCACATACCATATCTTCAAACTATAAGTCCATTAGTCATTTCCTAGTACATCCACCGTTGTCCTTTTGAGCGTTACCTCAGCCATTTTAGAGATTTTCAACTAAAACCGACTAACTCCTTACCTCCATTGCACGTGGCCAAATCATTTAAGTCTACTTTCTTTCTTCATCCTCATTTTAACCACATTCATCGTATGAATGTGTTGTTCCTCGTCTTCTCACACATTCTTCTCAATCACTTCATCATGGTCGAGCTTATGAAATAAGTGGCATGAAACATCCACTATTGTAGACCTGATGAAACCTTTGAGATAATTTGTTATTTTTTTGTTTAACTACCCATTCCAATTGTTCTTTATGATGTGGCTTGCATGAGTTTCTATCTGGATTGATTATTAGTTCCAAGGGTCTTTAAAAATGCTATTACCATTTGTGGATGTATATAAACATCAATACAACCAAGAAGAACAGGGTTGGTTTGAGTAGGAGGTACTAGGAAATGACTTGAGAAATTATGATTTTGGAGTGTGTTAGTACAAGTTAAAGGTTTTAAACGAGCAAGCGATAGTTTTGAAAGGACATGGATGGAGCAAAGGATATTGCTTGTAAGATTTATCGTATGGTGAATAAATTGGAGATGTGTGCCTCTAGAATTTTATAAAATTGCCTCAAGTACCTTTCTAAGTCACTCATCGGATAAATCCAACTTGGATGAAGTGATTGAGAAAAATTTTGCTTGTATATTTAAAGCATGGCGAATAAAGTGTATGTGTCACTCTGAAAATTTGTAAAATTGCCTTATACTAATAAAACTAAAAGAGAAATTCTATATGATATGGGTAGAAGACCGGTCATGACACATGGGGCAAAATGTTGGACAATTGAGGAATAACAAATTCATAAGATGAGTAAGGTTGTTAAATCAAATAAAATCATATAAGTTATTACCCTGGGTTGATCACATAAGCAATCGCTTAAGTTGGTACTTTTTTAAAAAAAAATTAAAAATTAAAAAAATGGTTAATAAAAGAAGGAAGAAAAAAGAAAAGTATATAAAAAAAATCTGTAACTTTTTGAAATCTGTCTAATTACTATGTATAAGAATAGTAATGATACATGGGTTAAAATTTTGGACAGTCACCAAACGACATATTCATACGATGAGCATTACAAATGAGGAACTAAAGATAAATGTGTGGGAAGATAAAGAATAACAAAATTAGAAACGAATGGTTTAAATAAAAGTTAGGAGTAACACCAAAGATAATAAGATTGAGATGATTTGGCCACGTGCAATAAAGATATGGAAGTAAATGTTTTTTTTTTTTTTAAATTAAAAATTGAAAAAATGGTTTATAAAAGAAGGAAGAAAAAAGAAAAGTTTAAAAAATCTTTAACTTTTTGAAAACTGTCTAATTACTATGTATAAGAACAGTAATGATATGTGGGTTAAAATTTTGGACAGTCACCAAACGACATATTCATATGATGAGCATCACAAATGAGGAACTGAAGATAAATGTGTGGGAAGATAGGGAATGACAAAATTAGAAATGAATGGTTTAAATGAAAGTTAGGAGTAACACCAAAGATAATTAGATTGAGATGATTTGGCCACGTGCAATAAAGATACAAAAGTAAACGGTTTTTTTTTAAAAAAAAAAATTGAAAAAATGGTTAATAAAAGGAAGAAAAAAGAAATTTTTTTTAAAAAAATCTGTAACTTTTTGAAAACTGTCTAATTACTATGTATAAGAACAGTAATGATATGTGGGTTAAAATTTTGGACAGTCACCAAACAACATATTCATACGATAAGCATCACAAATGAGGAACTGAAGATAAATGTGTGGGAAGATAAGAAATGACAAAATTAGAAATGAATGGTTTAAATGAAAGTTAGGAGTAACACCAAAGATAATAAGATTGAGATGATTTGGCCATGTGTAATGAAGATACAGAAGTAAATGGGTTTTAAGAAATTGATTGGTAAGTTTAAAGCTAAAATTAGTAGATATACGAATAGAATATTTAAACACTAACAGTTTAGTTGAGAATATAACCTGAATGGATTGGAGGGACATAAAAGAATTATAAAGCTTGCTTTAATGAGGATGAGCCATATATTCATATGTCATCCTCATCCTTATCATCAAAGCATTTAGTCCCAACTGATTGGGTCAACCACATGAATCCTATTATGCCATGCCACTCCACTAAGAAACATATCTTCAATTAAATTATCGGCTTTCAAATAATTTCTTTCTACCTCCACGTTCACATGGTAATAGTTTTTTAAAAAGTCCCATAGAACTAAAAATTAATCCAAATAGAAACTAGAATGTACCACACCATAGAGAATAATTAAGAGGGGGAGCACATCCAAAAATTAGCTAAGAGGTTTTATTGAGCTCACCAAGTAAATGTAGCCAAATTAAGCGATCGAGAAAGATATTACATATAAATTTAGAGATAGGTGAATGTATTAGAGTTGTATACCTCTATAGTTTTGTGAAATTTATATCCAACAAGACAATGAATGACATAACTACAAATAAATGCATTCAACGAAAGTCACGTGTAACACTAATGAGTAATAATATGAGGTAAAGTCGACCGGGATGATTTTCAAGTGTAAAAAAAAATAAAAATAAAAATAAATAAAGAAAAAAAGTGCAAATCAAAGGCCTAAAGAGACATAGGTGGAGGTAGTAACAAAAGATTTATGCTTTAATAAAATAAGTCGACAGGTTAAAGTTGAAGGTCGTAAAAGGGCAAATAAAAGGCCTAATTGGGACAAGGGTGGAGGTAGTAACAAAAGATTTAAGAACATATATGGCTTAACCAATGATACAATTTATGAGCGTGTTAGTATAAGTAAAAGGTTTTAAACGAGCAAACGATAGTCTTAAAAGGACATGGATGGATCGAAAGTATTGCTTGTAAGATTTAGAGCATGGTGAATAATAAAGTGAAGAAGTGTGCCTCTGGAATTTTGTGAAATTACCTTAAGTACCTTTCTAAGCCACTCATTAGATAAACCCAACTAGGATGAAGTGATTTGAGAAAGTTGTTGCTTGTATATTTAAAGCATAGTGAATAAAGTGTGTATGTGTCACTCTGAAATTTTGTAAAATTGTCATATACTAATAAAACTGAAAGAGAAATTCTATATGATGGTTGGAAGACTGGTCATGACACATGGGGCAAAATGTTGGATAGTCGAGGAATAACAAATTCATAGGATGAGCAAGGTTGATCGCATATGCGATCGCTTTTTTTTTTTTTTAAAAAAAATTAAAATTAAAATTTGAAAAAATGGTTAATAAAAGAAAAAAAAGTTAAAAAAAAAAAATCTATGAGCATGTTAGTACAAGTAAAAGGTTTTAAACGAGCAAACGCTAGTCATAAAAGGACATGGATGAATCAAAAAATATTGCTTGTAAGATTTAGAGCATGGTGAATAATAAAGTGAAGAAGTGTGCCTCTAGAATTTTGTGAAATTGCCTTAAGTACTTTTCTAAGCCACTCATCAGATAAACTCAACTAAGATGAAGTGATTGAGAAAAATGTTGCTTATATATTTAAAGCATAGCGAATAAAGTGTGTATGTGTCACTTTAAAATTTCGTAAAATTGTCGTATACTATTAAAACTGAAAGAGAAATTCTATATGATGGTTGGAAGACTGGTCATGACACATGGGGTAAAATTTTGGATAGTCGAGGAATAACAAGTTCATAGGATGAGCAAGGTTGACCACATATGCAATCGCTTTTTCTTTTTTTATTTTTTTTTTTAAAAATAAAAATTGAAAAAATGGTTAATAATAAAAAAAAAGTTAAAAAAAAATCTAAAACTTTTAGAAAACTGTCTAATTATTATGTATAAGAAGAGTCATGATACATGGGTTAAAATTTTAGACAGTCACCAAACGACATATTCTTACGACATGCATCGCAAAAATGAGGAACTAGAAATGAATGTGTGAGAAGACAAGGAATAACAAAATTAAGAATAAATGCTTTAAATGAAAGTTATGAATAACACCAAAGGTGCAATGAAGATAAGGAACTAAACGGGTTTGAAGGAGTTAATTGGTAAGTTAAAGTCTAAAAAAGGTGGATGTTCTAACAGAAGATTTAAGCACTAACAGTTTAATTGATGATACAACCTGGATGAATTGGAGGGACGTAACATAATTGTAAAGCTTATATTAGTTGGGATAGTGCTTAGATGATGATGATGATATACATATATACATCATCCTCATCCTCATTATCATCATCAAAGCATTTTGTCCCAACTGATTTGGTCAATTATATGAATCCTATTATGCCACACCACTTGGCCAAGGACCATATCTTTAGTTAAACTATCGGCGTTCAAGTCATTTCTTTCTATCTCCACGCTCACATGGTAACAAATTTTTTTTTTTTTTAAAAATACCCATAGAACTAAAAATTGATCCAAATGGAAACTCAAATGGACGAGACCATAAAGAACAATTGAGAGGGGGAGCACAAAAAGTTAAATGTAGACAATTTAAGCGATCGAAAAAGATATTACGTATAAATTTATACTAGGTGAATGTAGTAAAGTTGTATACCTTTATAGTTTTGAAAATTTTTTTTCAAAGAAGATAAGGAATGACAAAACTAAAAATAAATAATTCAATGAAAGTCATGAGTAATACCAATGAATAATAATATGAGGTAAAGTCAACCGGGATAATTTTCAAATGTAAAAAAAAAAAAAAAAAAAAAAAAAATAAAGGGCAAAAGTGCAAATAAAAGGCCTTTAGGTACATGGGTAGAGGTAGTAACAAAAGATTTAAGCTTTGTTAGTGTTAGTTGGTTTAAGTTAAAGGTCGTAAAAGGGCACATAAAAGGCCTAATGGGACATGGGAGGAGGTAATAATAAAATATTTAAGCTTTGATAGTGTTAGTTGGTTTAAGTTGAAGGTCATAAAAGGGAAAATAAAAGGCCTAAGGGACATAGGTGGTGGTAGTAACAAAATATTTAAGAACATATATAGTTTAATTAAAAATACAGTTTAGTAGTGAGTTAGTACAAGTTAAAAGTTTTAAACGAGCAAGCGATAGTTTTAAAAGGACATGCATGGAATAAATGATATTGCTTGTAAGATTTAGAACATGGTGAATAAAGTGAAGATGTGTTCCTTTAGAATTTTGTTCATTTACCTTAAGTACATTTTTAAACCACTCATCGGATAAACCCGACTAGGATGAAGTGATTAAGAAAGATGTTTCTTGTAGATTTAGTGCATAGCGAATAAAGTGTAGATGCGTTAGTCTGAAAATTTTGTAAAATTACCTTATACTAATAAAACTGAAAGAGATTTTAATATGATAGGTAGAAGACCGGATATAACTCATGGGGCAAATTGTTGGACATTTGAGGAATAACAAATTCATAGGATGAGTAATGTTGTTAAATTAAATAAAATCACATAAGCCATAACCCTAGGTTGATCGCTTTTGTGATCACTAAAGCTGATGATTTTTTTTTTAAAAAATTAAATTTTGAAAAAATGGTTAATAAAGAAAAAAAGTAAAAGAAAAAAGTCTAAAACTTTTTAAAAATTGTCTAATTACTATGTATTAGAACAATCATGATACATGGGTTAAAAATTTTTACAGTCATCGAACGACATATCCATATGATGAGCATCACAAAAATGAGGAACCAGAGATGAATGTGTGGGAAGATAATGAATGATAAAATTAGGAATGAATCTTTTAAATAAAAGTTAGGAGTAACACTAAAGGTAATAAGATTGAGATGATTAGACCACGTGCAATGAAGATAAGGAACTAAACGGGTTTGAAGGAGTTGATTGGTAAGTTGAAGGCTAAAAATTGTGGATGTTCTAACAAAAGATTTAAGCACTAACAGTTTAGTTGATGATACAACTTGGATGGATTGGAGGGACATAAAATAATTGTAAAGCTTAGAATAGTTGGGATAGTGCTTAGATGACGATAATTATATGCATACATACACCATCCTCATCCTCATGATTATCATCAAAGCATTTTGTCCCAACTGATTTGGTCAACTACATGAATCCTATTATGTCACACCACTTCGCCAAGGCCCATATCTTCAGTTAAACTATCGGCGTTCAAGTCATTTCTTTCTACCTCCATGCTCACATGGCAGTAGTTTTTGTAAAAAGACCCATATGACTACCAAGTTAAAACTCAAATGCACCACACTGCAAAGAACAATTGAGAGGGCGACCAAATCATAAAATTATCTTGGAGATTTTGTCGAGTCCGCCGAGTTGAATGTAGCCAAATCAAGCGATCAAAAAATATATTACGTATAAGTTTAGACATGTGAATTTAGTAGAGTTGTATACCTCTATAGTTTTGTGAAATTTCTGTCTATGAAGACAAGGAATGATATAAACAAATACATCCTACGAAAGTCATGAGTAACACTAATGAGTAAGAACATGAGGTAAAGACGACCGAGATGATATTCAAGTATAAAAACAAAAAAGAAAAAAGAAAATAAAGGGCAAAGTGCAAATCAAAGGCTTAAAGGGACATGGGTGGAGGTAGTAACAGAAGATTTAAGCTTTAAAACAATACATTGATAGGTTTAAGTTAAAGGTCATAAAAGGGCAAATAAAATGCCTAATAGGACAAGGGTGGAGATAATAAAAAAAAGATTTAAGAACATATATGGCCTAACTGAGGATACGGTTTAAGAGTGGGTTAGTACAAGTTAAATGTTTTAAACAGGCAAGCGATAGTCTTAAAAGGATATGGATGGAGGGATGGATAATTTTTTTTAAGATATAGAGCATGGTGAATAAAGTAGAGATGTGTGCTTTTAAAATTTTGTGAAATTGCCTTAAGTACATTTCTAAGCCACTCATCGGAAAACCCGACTAGGATGAAGTGATTGAGAAAGATGTTACTTGTAGATTTAAAGCATGACGAATGAAGTGTAGATGTCTTACTTTAAAATTTTGTAAAATTGCCTTATACTAATAAAAATGAAAGTGAAATTCTATATGATGGGTAAAAGACTGGTCATGACGCACGAGCCAAATTATTGGACAGTTGAGGAATAACAAATTCATAAGATGAGCAAGATTGTTAAATAAAATCACATAAGACATAACCTTAGGTTAATAAGGGAAATAAGAAGTAAAAAAAAAAATCTGAATCTTCTTGAAAATTGTTTAATTACTATGTATAAGAACAGTCATGATACATGAGTTAAAATTTTGGACAGTCACCAAATGACATATTTATACAATGTGCATCATAAAAATGAGGAATCAGAGATGAATGTGTGTGAGATCCGACCCTAGTTTTCATGTCTGCATGCGTATGTGTGAGTATGCATTTCGTTCATTTTGGTCCCGTGGTCCTACCGGTTAAATTTTGGCAACCCGCGATCCTCGGATAATATTTACGGTCATCCTTAAGTTCGGTCACGCACCTATGCCATTGTGTCCACCTCGTTGCCGCGATTCCGATGCCGCATCCCGTGCGTTAATCCGATATGTACATCTCAAGTTATGAGCATTGATCGATATGAGCCATTGATTACATGATTGGTGGACCCTGCCATGGGTTGCACGTTTTTCCATGCCATCATTTCACCCTAGGCTGAGATTTCTAGAAAGGCTATATTACCCTAAGCCTTGTTAATATCACCATAGGCCACCATCATTGCCTAGGAGAGAGTCAGCTCATCATTACAAGTCTTAAAAGTTACACACACACACACTCTCTCTCTCTCTCTCTCTCTCTCTCTCTCTCTCTCTTTTCCTCTCATTTCTCTCTCTCTCTCTCTCTCTCTCTCTCTTCTTCTTCTAACAATTTCCCTCCATTTCTCCAGCCCATCTTCCCTCCATTTCAGCCCCTTCTCCCTAAAATACTTTCTCATCTACCCCTTCTCACTTAATCTTAGCCATTGATCCATGTTGCTTGGAGCCTCTAGATGATGGTGATGTAAGTTTCAACGTTAATTTAGGTGGGTGCTTTCTTCATCAAGTAAATCTTTCCTCTTCTTCATGCAGCTCTTTCTTCCTCATGTAATCTCTTTCCTCTCTCTCATTTGGATGTGTAGGACTCACCAATTAATGGTGGAGATCCTACACAACTATCTAGATGAGGTCATGAGGCCCACATTGTATGTGCATGTCCATGCATGGGATTCTTCCCTTGATGGACCCCTTGCATGGGGATTTCTCATATTTTTCTAGGTATGATGGGTCATCTAAGCCCTTGCATGTGGCTGGGATGGCATCCCAACTACTCATTTCAAAGATCTAGGCCATGCATCATAAGATCTATGTTATACAATGTGTTTATATTATTGTTTGTGGTTGTGAATGTGTGGGGATGGCTTAATAGTGGCGGAGCCCTCCCCTGATGGCCGGATGCTCTTCTCTTTTCTTTGTTAGTAATATGATGATATTATGTGTGGTCCACTTAGTGGGCCTGGATTGCCCAGAAAAGCCCAGTAAGGAAGGGACATCTATACTCAACCTATACCATGGTTTAGATGCCCCTTTTTGCCACCTTAAATGTTCTTGCAAGGGTGGGAATTTAGGAGTTTGTTCTAGACAATTGTGGGGCCCACTAGTGTGGGCCATGACACCCAATTTATGGGCCAATCCCTTCCTTAATAGGCCCATACATTTATTTTATTCCATGCATATATTGTTGTCCAGAAATTTTTGGACAGATTTTTGTTGGACTTTGGGCTTGAATTTGGGACTGATTGGGGGACCTTTTGCACCCATCAAATATGTTTTTATAAAAGGTGGGATCTCATCTTGATGTTCCCCAAATTTCAGCCCCACCTGATCTTGATGGAGGTCCCAAAGGTGTGGCCCAAGTGAGGTGGACAGTCTAGATTTTCTACACTGTTCCTGCAACTTTCCACCCTGGATAGGTTGGAATTCTGAAATTTATTAAAATACTTTTGGGTGTTTAAAAATTCTAAAAATTTATAGAGAGGTGACCCACCCATGTTAGGACCCACCTACAGAATTTTGGGACCAATGGACGCCTGTACATACCATGGTGGTAGCTGGACAGGCCTAATATAATATGGTGTCCAGATCAGTCCAATTTTTTGGACAGATTGATTTCTTTAAATGAATTAAAATATTTTTACATGTCCAAAAATTTTAAAATTTTGTAAGGGTGTAGTCCACTCATAGTGTGACCCATCTACCAATTTCAGGGCCAATGGACCCCTGTGCACACCGTGACGAGGTCCGGACTGACCCACCACGTTGGGACGTCCAGGTCTGTCCAATTTTCAGATTAGACTGTTTTGTTTAAATTAATTAAAATACTTAGGAATATCCAAAAATTCTGAAGTTTTGTGGGGATGTGTCCCACATATGGAAGTATCACTCTGTAAAATTTCAGACCCAACAGACATTTGATCTGGCCGTGGTGCAGCCGGGAGTGGCCAGCTAGGCAGGGACGTCTAGACTGGGGCGTCCAGCCTGGGCTAACCGTCCAGCCTGCTTCGTGGGCCCACCTTGATGTGTTGTATACTCCACCACCCATCCATGTGGGGTCATTAGGAGATTTATCATCCTTCTTTTTTTTGTATTCAATTGGGGCCCATTGATTGGATTTTTAGGCTAGATACCCCGGGCCCATAGGGCTGCCTACACATGGGATATCCCTGCCCTAGGCAACTGCTGGGCTTGCATTCCAACGGCCTGACCCACTTGAATATATGTGTTGTAAATTTCCCCTCTTATCCAGTGGGGCCTACAGTGATGTGTATCCTTTGTTATTTCCAGATGTACTTGCTATGATCTTGGGTATGCTCGTATTGGTAATGATTATACTGTTATGAAAATCCTCCTTGTAGGATCCCAGGATCGGAACTTGCCTCAGGAGCCGAAAATGGGGTACTATGGAGGTTGTTGGCCTAAACCTTTGTAGGGGTGTGGTCCACTCATAGTGGGACCCACCTACCAAATTTTAGGGCCAATGGCCCCTGTACACACCGTGGCGAGGGCCGGACTGGCCCATCACGTTGGGACGTCCAGGTCTGTCCGATTTTCTAGACAGAATGTTTTGTTTAAATTAATTAAAATACTTAGGAATATCTAAAAATTTTGAAATTTTGTAGGGGTGTAGTCCACCTATGGAAGTATCACTCTTTAAAATTTCAAACCCAACAGACATTTGATCTGGCTGTGGTGCAGTCGGGAGTGGCCAGCTAGGTAGGGACGTCCAGACTGGGGCGTCCAGCCTGGGCTAGCCGTCCAGCCTGCTTCGTGGGCGCACCTTGATGTGTTGTATACTCCACCACCCATCCATGTGGGGTTCTTAGGAGATTTATCATCCTCCTTTTTTTTGGTATTCATTTGGGGCCCATTGGGTGGATTTTTGGGCCAGATACCCCGGGCCCATAGGGCTGCCTACACATGGGATATCCCTGCCTTAGGCTACTGCTGGGCTTGCATTCCAACGGCCTGGCCCACTTAAATATATATATGTGTTGTATTTTTCTCCTCTTATCCAGTGGGGCCTACAGTGATGTGTGTAGGTCATCAGGGAAATAAATATACTATAAATAAATTTGATTAAATTTCCATTTAGCCCAAATAGTGGGTGGGGTGAAATTTCAGCATTTAGCCCAAGGTTGCCACCCACAAATGTATGTTTTGGGGCAGCATGACCCACCAAATTTGGGGACATTATTACACATATCTTGCCCTATCTTGATTGGATTTTTGAGCTTAATTAGTACACTCTTAAGGCCCACCTTAGATGGGTTTTATTAGAATAATATTCATAGTTGCCTGTTGGGTTTCCTAGGCCCAATGTCTTGAAACTTCCTTAATAGACCTCTGACCTTTGGGCATATATTTAATACACTATTATGATAGGTTTTATGGGCCAAAATACTCAGGTAGTTGGGCCCTTGCTTGCCCATTAAAGTAAACCATACTTGGGCCGAGATGTGAGGCCCAACTTGTTTTAAATATAAGGATCACCCATATGTTGGAATAATGGGCTACCCATTAGGCTCACCACAATGAGTGGACTCATGATCTTTATGGTTGGGCCTAACCTTGTTTGAGGACCCACCATATTGCCTATGTGTTGGGTTTTAAGTATAAACTCACTAGGTCATGGATTGCCTTAGGCCTTGGGCCTTAGTTCATGAGTAGTGGCGAGCTACCTCTTGGAAACCAGTTGAGGTTGGATGTCCTCCTGGGTGATCCTAAGGTAGGCCTATGGGTTTCTCTATGGATGGTTAAAGGCCCACCACAGACCCTAGGCCATTTGTTTAAGGCTCAATGTGTATATATGTGGAAGCTACCTGAATGCATGTTTGGTCCAGGCCATCCAAGCCTTCGATCACCCGATTGTGGATGCACTCTCTGCCTTGGGTTGCTGCTGGACTCACAATCCAGTAGCAGGCCCACTTGATCTTTTCATGATATATACACACCCACCACATTGAGAACTTGTACGTGATGCATGCTTGTGTTTTCTTATACTCTTTGGTCTTAATCAGTGCATTCTTTTGGGTCACCTTTAGTGATCACATGAGGACCCCATCTTAGATCAGATTTTTGGGGCATTTCATGGGCCTAGAGTGGGTTGGGACGTCCAAGCTTGGCCCAACCATACATTGGGCCAACTTCCACCATTTAGATGGACTTGTGGGCTAAGATAAGGATAGTATTGGGCCCTTAGTTGCCCACTTAAATTGTTAGTTATTGGGCTGATGTAGTTGGGCCTATTTCATCATTCAAACTTAAACTTATTTTTAGGCCGTATATTGTGTACGCGGGCTGCCCACCAAGTTCAACTTAATGCATGGATCCTATGGCCATTGGAAATTGAGCCTTGGGCCTTAGTTTCCCTCTTGGTCCCATGTTGTTAAAGGTAGTATTATATCCTTTTCTCATGGCCTATTATGAGGGATATATTTATGTGGTTACCTATGTTCTTATCTTGAATGTAGGACTTTGGACCTTGTATCCATATAGTTCGTAATTGAGATGCCTCTTGGAGAATGGTGGTTAAATATCCCCATTATGGACCCCTTTAGGCCCGATTGTATCTAAATGTGATTAGATGCTCATTTTAAACTCTTGTTAGACTCACTTCTGTGTGACTTAGACACGTAGTTGTATGCTTAGTCTCGTGGGCTACCCCAGGTAAATAGGTCCCCACTAGAGGTGGGATTCCTTATGGATATTGTCTAAATACCTAGTCTTGGTCCCTTCTTGGATAGGAGGAGTGTACTACTTTGTATATCGCCACATAATGCGTTTAAACCCATCTTCATGGCCCATGTGCATCATTGTATGCTTGGATGACACTGTGTATGTGGTTATGATTGTGTCATTGGGCATTGCATGTTGCCTTCCCAAGGGATGTAGTATTCCCTCTTGAGCATGTTGGATGCTTGGAATTGATGCATGGTTGATTGTGTGATTTATGCATCTGACATTGCATAACATATGGACAATTATCATCCTTGCTTCATAAGGGCCGTAGCCTCTATAGTTACATCGTGGATGGCCAGGATTGGACACCGGAAATATTACTTGAGTATACCGGGTGCATAGGATGCCCATGAGTGAAATTTCCAAAACTTCTATGGTACCAAGGATCTGCTCTAACTCCATGACCGGGTGGAATATATGAGCGCACGAGGGCCTTATACCGTTAGACTATGACTCCCACTGTCGTGTAGTCAGTTGGATAAGGGATGTGGCTTTACTCGCCTGATGTAAGGAGGCATTGCTAGGCTGAGTCTGACTAGCTCGTGAATGGGTCCGCTACCTTCAAGCCTTACTGGTGATTGGTTGTCCGCAGGTAGGGTAGTAAGGTCTCTTACGCTCGTTTGACTATGCGGGGTCTATAGAGTGGCAGTCGTCCAACAGTGTAATGGACCCCGGTGATTTCCTTATGATGAAAATGTACTTGATATGTAGATTGGATATGAGCACTGGCATTACTTCGCATTGCATTTGCATCGGCTATATAAGCCTCATATTGCATCGCCTTGGCATGACGATCAATCCTCATTGCATTACAGTACTCATTGCACTACATAGCCTTGGTATGGCTTCCTGCAGTATCGTACTGCCTTGGTATAGTTTCTTGTATTCATGATAGCCTTGGTAAGGCTAGTGGTATTGGTATTGATCATGACTCCCTTTTGCATTCTCTATCTTCTTATGAGCACCATTGTCACACACTTTCACCACCCTCTAAGCTTTCTATAAGCTTATGCACAATTGATGCGTGCAGGAGATCCTAGTCAGGCGTCGCAGTGGTAGAGTTTGGATTAGAGCTGAGCTTAAGGACCCAGTGTTGCAGACTTCCTTTTTTCCTTCTATTATCTTATGTATGTCCTTTTGGACCTTATGGATACTTATAAAAGTTCATATTCTTAGTAGATTTTGTGATGTGTATCCTTTGTTATTTTTAGATGTACTTGCTGTGATCTTAGGTATGCTCGTATTGGTAATGATTATACTGTTATGAAAATCCTTCTTGTAGGATCCCAGGATCGGAACCTGCCTCAGGAGCCGAGAATGGGGTACTACGGAGGCTGTTATTGCGACAGGCCAGCCATCGAACCCGATGACCAATGCAGTCGCAATGCACCGTAGCAAATACCCCCCATTCTCGGCTCCTGAGGCAGGTTCCGATCTTGAGATCCTACAAGGAGGATTTCCATAACAGTATAATCATTCCAATACGAGCATACCCAAGATCACAACAAGTAATCCACTAAGAATTTGAACTTTACAAGCTTATAAAAGGTCCAAAAGGACATACATAAGATAATAGAAGAAAGAAAGGAAGTCTGCAACACTAGGTCCTCAAGCTCAGCTCTAATCCAAACTCTGCCACTGCGACGCCTGCCTAGGATCTCCTGCACGCATCAATCGTGCATAAGCTTATAGAAGCTTAGGGGATGGTGAAGGTGTATGATAATAGTGCACAGAAGAATAATAGGGGATACAAGAAGGAAACATAATCAGATCCAACACCACCAGCCTTACTAGGACTGTCATGAATGCAACAAGCTATACCAAAATAGTACAATAATGCAAGAAGCCATACCAAGGCTATATAATGCAATGAGTACTTTAATGTAATGAGTACTGTAATGCAATGAGTACTGGGTGTCATGCCAAGGCGATGCAATATGAGGCTTACACAGCCAATGCAAATGCAATGCGAAGTAATGTCAGTGCTCATATCCAATCCACATAACAAGTACATTTCCATCATAAGGAAATCACCGGGGTCCATTACACTGCTGGATGACTGCCGCTCTACAGACCCCGCACAGTCAAACGAGAGTAAGAGACCTTACTACCTTACCTACGGACAGCCAATCACCAGCAAGGCCTAAAGGTAGCGGACCCATTCACAAGCTGGTCAGACTCAGCCTAGCAATGCCTCCTTACATCAAGCGAGTAAGGCCACACCCCTATCTAACCGACTACATGACAGTGGGAGTCGCAGCCTAACGGTATAAGGCCCTCGTGCGCTTATATATTTCATTCAGTCACGGCGTTGGAGCAGATCCTTGGTACCATGGAAGTTTTGGAAATTTCACTCATGGACATCCTATACACCTGGTATGCTCAAGTAACATTTCCAGTGTCCAATCTTGGCCATCCACGATGTAACTGTAGAGGCTACGACCCTGATGAAGCAAGGGCGATAATTGTCCATACGTTATGCAATGCCAGATGCATGAATCACATAATCAACCATGCATCAATTCCAAGCATCCAACGTGCTCAAGGGGGAATACTACGTCCCCTCGGAGAAGGTAACATCGATGCCCATTGGCACAATATGACCATACACACACAATGTCAACTAAGCATACAATGATGTATCTAGGTCATGAGGGTGAATTTAATCACACTATATGACGATATACAATGTATATTACGTTCCTCCTATCCAAAAAGGAACCAAGACTAGGTACTTAGACAATATCCTTAAAGAAATCTAACTTCTAGTGGGGGCCTATTGTAACAACCCGAATTTTCAGAACCCGAGTACACGACCCGTTTCCCAAAAACCCGAGTGTTAACCTTAAAGGATAGTCAAATATATATTTTTTCTTCTTTTATCAGAGTAAGTAGATGAGCGTAGAATGGACAAGTAAGAATAAAGGAAAGTTCCATTACAATTTAGAATATACAAGAGAATGCCCATAATGACTTATACAAACCAATGTCCCCATTCTGACAATTACAAAATGAAATAATATTACATGTGAAATAAAGTAAATTACAACCAATTTGAGATATGAAATCCTGTAGCAACCCTTAGCAAATATAATCATGCACCCTTATCAACCATAACCTGCTCCTCATCAATATGAACATGAATGTCGTTGGAGCCACCTGCGCTACCTGTACGGTTATATATTTGATGGATGAGTGGCCAACTCAGTGTGAACTCCCCTTAAGATTACACACCGCCACATTAGGTAAGAATAGTTATAAAATAGAGCATACAAAACAATACATGATGCAAATCTTATTATGTGCATGGATGCGTGAAGTATGCAATCATCGCCCCGGGGATGCTCATCCGTGCGATCATCGAACATGGGAAACATCATCCACGGGTCCCCATGCAATCGTCGACCCGGGTAAAACATCCGGACGGTCGGTGCCCGGGTAAAACATCCAGACGAGGCGATGTGGTGGTCATCGGCCGCAACATTCAGCGTCGCGGGGCATGGAGATCCAGGTCATCATCATAATCGAATGACTGGTCATAAGCGCAACATTCAGCGTAATCGCAGGGCAAAGTGATCCAAGTCATCGAAATATGCCATGTATGCATGATTAGCCAATCCGTTATTAATTCAATTACAACCAGAAGGTTTAATAAGCTCAAAGGTCACTACGGGGAGCACAAGGCCCAGCGTAGGCCGACAGCTCAGGCATAGTGTCCCATTCCACCATCCCTGGCTCATGAGGCTACCACCTTAGGATGTTTAATGGAAACCCATCGACTAGTGGCCAATCATATTACAATATGTGAGGCTTACCATCGCATGGTTGCACAAAGATAAAACATCGAACCCATGTAGGGAAAGTATCAAATAAAACCACGTAGGGCGAGTATCAAAATATGCCACATAGGGCGAATATCAAAATCATACGATAAAGATCATCCTTAAAAACCATTGGGCACAACAACCCTGGATGGTAGGCCCACATCAATGATCCATCTAGACCACCACTCAAAAACCACCGAGTCGAAGGTCCATTACGATCACAAAGAGTCAAGTTACATCCCAAGTATGGGTGTACATTCATACGTAGGAATTTCCCACTAATGTACCAGTTTAGGTTCCGTAAGCAATCCACAAATAATCCACAAGCATGAACAATTATACAGGAAAGTCATAAAGCATATAAGACAGCAATTTAATTTCTATCAGCTAACACATGTGATTATAAGGAGAGATATCAATTAGGAATTTAAATAAAAACTATAACTTAAGCTAATGAGAAGATGGAAAGCTCAAGGGGAAGAATCATCACCAGAGAGGTCGTAGTACGGCCCTTGATCTGATTCTTGCGCGTAGATAGTGGGCCCAAGTTACGCAAGCAGTTTCCTAGGGATATCAGTTTGCATAAGACAGGAGTTTCCAAAGTTAAGTTTCTTGGGCTTGTTTTAAAGTGACTGGGCCCACCAGACTTTTGCCATAATAGGGAGGCCCAGTTATTGGGTCCAATCTAAACCCAAGTGGGACCGGCCCACTACACCTGATGGTGAGGCCCACCCGATGATGCCGTGTGGCCCACCTAACATTTATTTTTCATCCAATTTGTTCATATGGATTTCAATGGTAGGTGTTTAATTCTCCACTAATTTCTACAGTGAGGCCCACTTGGTAAATCTGTCTCATTTTTTGTTTTTGTCTCAGGCCTTATGACGAGCTCACCGTTTTGATGGGTGGTTTGGTTGTAACACATACACCAAGGTGGCTTCACACCACCCATCCAGATGGACGGTTGGGATATCACATACCTTAGGATTGGACCCACACTGTCAGCCTTGTATTATAACATAATATAATATATTATATTATAAATATATTACAATATATTTATATTCATAAGAGAGAGCGCCAGCCTCCAGTTTGGGATGGACGGCATGGAATCAACATCTGCTGACGGTGGGGCCCACAAAACTTGGTGACGTCAACGGTAGCCTGGAGGCATGTGTGGACCCACCATCTGGATTTACGGATGGCATAGATGAAACACGTACATCCGAGGTGGGTGGGTCCCACCTCAAGAAAAATGGATGGACGGGTTGAATGACACATACCTCAGTGAGACCCACGGAACTCGGTAACGTCAATACGGCAGGCGTTACTGCTGGGGACCACAGATGGACGGTGTTGATTAAAACATTATCATCATTGTGGGGTCCACATCCCATGGCCAGGGGTGATTCAGCTGGCATATCACGACTCGGCAGCGAGTCAACTCGCCTGTTCATGCTGGTGCAATGACGCACCTCTCTCTCTCTCTCTCTCTCTCTCTCTCTCTCTCTTTTCTTTCCTTCCTTTCTTTTCTCCACTCTCCTCTCTCTGCACCATCACCAGATGGTGAGAGCTTGAAAACAGCATCCCGAACCGAGTCTGGCTCGGGTTGGAGCGGCAGGGAAGATGATGGCCATTAATGGCATTTTTTGAACGATCATATGTTTCTTCGAAACGAGGCTAGAGGACGTCTTAGATCGATCCCTGGAAGCTTGTGGAATGAAGATTTTGAAGCTTGGGGACCGTTTGGGTGGTGGGTTCGCTAGAGGAAGGAAAGGGCGATTTCTTTCTATTAGCTTTAAGAATGGGAGGCGTGAACGTTGTTACTGCTCGAGCCAACCCCTTTTGTGCTTACCCTAACTCTTCCTAGGCCATTGGATTGAGATCCGATGGTCGGGATTTTAGCTGCTCCAAACCGCTTATCGAAACAGTGGGCGAAAACCGGATCCTAGTGTCGGTTTATTCGTGAGAAGCCTTAGCTCACGTGACTTGAAATGGATGGCTGAGATCTGCCTTAGTGAAGGGTTGGGATTGGAGGGAGAGAGATGCACGCGGATCGTGCCAGCTGGTAGCAAACACAGGTTCCTATTTCCAGAAAAACAGCCGCAGGCGGCACTGTTCGGCTTGAGTTTGAGCACACGCACGTGCACATGAATCCACATGGGTGGCATGGTTTTGATCACGTTTGAGGGCTCCACAAGGTGGACGGTTTGGATTGGTCATAAGTGGCCCATCTTAATCACAACGGACAGGTTTTGGGAGGGCTGAAAGCACACATCTGCCTCACGCCCGCCTTCTTACTGTTAGTGCCGTGTGCATGAACGGTTTCATCAGCATGTGGCCTTGTTAGGTTTGGATATCTAGTGGCCCCTCTACCAGATGGGCGGATCAGATCGTGTAATAGGGTAGCGGATGTGGGCCCCATCTTAACCAAACAAAAACGGTTTGTTTCAGACCGTTGCGGGCGAAACAGAAGAGAGAAGAAGGAAGTTTCCTTCTTAGGAAATGTCGGGTCGACCCGCTGAGAGCTTCCACGGTCCCATGGACCGTGAGTGCATGCATCTCAAGTGCACACTCATCAAAGGTGGGGCCTACAAAGATGGTGTTGATAAATCCACACCATTCATTCTATTTGGTAGGCCCTTCCATAGCCTTTTACCAAAGGTGGGACAGATCCAAGGCCCAGGTGGGCCATACGAGTTGATTTCTAACTCTAATGGTGGGTTTCCATCAATCTAACGGTCGGATTATCTTGAAAATGAACGACAACGGTCCAAAGATAATAATGGGTCATTTTGTAGACTTTCCTAATAGATTACCATTTAAATATTAATATTAATATAAATTTTATTGTTATTGTATATTACTTATAATTAAAATGATTAAAATCTCATACATATACATGAATATAATTTTTAATATTAACATATTACTAATTACATGTTGTTGTTCACGCATTTATTAATATATATAATTCATAATATACTATATCATATTTAATTAAAATTACATTTGTATTTAATAATATTGTTAAATCCTATTAAAGTATCTAATGATTTTTATATACGTACTTATAAAAGATATTCAATGCTACATTATTATTTGTAATTTGATTTTATGCTGTGAAATTATTATTCCTTATATTCATTTAAAATAATATTATCTTCATAATATTTATATACATTAAATACATATATATCATTTTAGCATGAAATTTTAAATCTTTACAAAGTACATACATTTCATGATGTATATATTTAGGTTGCATTATTTATATATTTATATTAAATTAATCTACATGGTAACACTCGAGTACTGGAAAGTACGGGGCGTTACACCTATTTACCTGGGGTAGCCCACGAGACTAAGCATACAACTACGTGTCTAAGTAACATAGAAATGAGATTAGTAAGTGTTTAAGATGAACATCTAATCACATTTAGATACAATCGGTCCTAGAGGGGTCCATAATGGGGACATTTAACCACCATTCCCCAAGAGGCATCTCAACCACAAACTATATGGATACAAGGCCCAAGGCCCTACATTCAAAATAAGAACACAGGTAATCACATACATATATCCCTCATAATAGGCCATGAGAAAAGGATATAATATTACATTAAACAACATAGGCCCTAAGAGGGAAATTAAGGCCCAAGGCTCAATTTACAATGGTCATAGAATCCATGCATTAAGTTGGACTTGGTGGGCAGTCCGCGTATACAATATATAGCCAAAAAAATAAGTTTAAGTTTGGATGAAATGGGCCCCACTACATCAACTCAATAACTAGCAATTTAAGTGGGTAACCAAGAGCCCAATACTATCCTTACCTCAGCCCACAAGTCCATCAAAATGGTGGAAGTCAGCCCAATGTATGGTTGGGCTAAGCTAGGACGTCCCAGCCCACTCTGGGCCTAAGGGATGTCCCTAAAAAATCTGATCTAAGATGGGGTCCTCATGTGATCACTAAAGGTGACCCAAAAGAATACACTGATTAAGCTTAAAGATTATAAGAAAACATAAGCATGTAACACGTACACAAGTTCTCAATATGATGGGCCCCATAGCCAACTAAAGTCTCAACTATAACAATGTACATTTAAGGCCCTTTGATAAACTTTTGGCTCGTTTGACTTCTGGATCTGCCAAGGTCCAGAAATTAGTTAACTATGTGGGAATAATCTCATGAAGGCCAACTATACTCACTAGGGGACCCCACCAGATGGAGAGTGTGTATATATCATGCAAAGATCAAGTGGGCCTATTACTGGATTATGAGTCCAGCAGCAACCCAA
The DNA here is from genome assembly GCA_030180095.1 of Magnolia changhungtana. NCBI lineage: Eukaryota > Viridiplantae > Streptophyta > Magnoliopsida > Magnoliales > Magnoliaceae > Magnolia > Magnolia changhungtana. The sequence goes on along the minus strand of JASAUF010000056.1, from coordinate 222,137 downwards.
GGCAGGGAGTGCTTCCATGATCGGGCAATCCAAGGCTTGAATGGCCTGGACCAACACACATTGAGGTAGGCTCCACATACATCCATATTTCCTCAAATAAACGGCCCAGGGTCTATGGTGGGCCTTTAACCATCCATAGAGAAATCCATGGGCCTACCTTAGGATCACCCAGGAGGACATTCAACCTCAACTAGTTTCCAAGAGGTAGCCCGCCACTACTCGAGCATGAAATAAGGCCCAAGGCTGAAACAATCCATGGCCTAGTGGGCCATACGCTGAGCTCAATACATAGGCAACCTGATGGGCCCTTTAAGCAAGGTTAAGGCCCAATGATAAAGGTCATTGGTTCACTCATTGTGGTGGGCCTAATGGTTAGCCCATTATCCCAATCATATGAAAATCCTTATTTTTAACACAAGTAAGTTGGGCCACATTTCGGCCCAAGTATGGATTTTATTATAGTGGGCAGATAAGGGTCCAACTACTTGAGTATTTGACCCATAAGACCCATCACAATGGCATGGTAAATATGAGACCCAAGGGTTCAATGGGCCTATCAAAAGTTCCAGCCCAACCAAGGCTTTAAGGCCCATACTTAACTAAGAGACTAATGGCCTAGGGTCTATGGTGGGCCTTTAACCATCCATAGAGAAACCCATGGGCCTACCTTAAGATCACCCAGGAGGACATTCAACCTCAACTGGTTTCTAAGAGGTAGCCCTCCACTACTCGAACATGAACTAAGGCCCAAGGCCTAAGACAATCTATGGCCTAGTGGGCTTATACTCAAAGCCCAACACATAGGAAATATGGTGGGCCCCCAAGCAAGGTTGGGCCCAACCATAAAGATCCTGAGTCCACTTATTGTGGTGGGCCCAATGGGTAGCCCATTAGTCTAACATATGGGTGATCCTTACATTTAAAATAAGTAAGTTGGGCCCATTTCATCTGTTTCGACAAGGAAACAAAAGTATTTGATTTGGGAGAATAATCTTATTCAAACATAACAATGAAAGAATTACAAAGACAATCATCATACTTTATTGATTCTGAATTCATTTACATCCTCTGGTATCCCTTGATTCTAAGATAGCTTACAAAGAAATTATTACAAATGTCAATTATCATAGCTAAATATAATTTTGGCAGCATAACGGCAATGATGTCAATCATCTCCTATGACTTAGGAGGAAATAGACAAGTTGTTCAACAGTCTGCAAGAGAACGGAAATTCCGGCAGCATTTCAATGCTATTTTGGTCATCTCCTGAAACTTAGGAGGAATACGTTTCTTCATCGATAATTCTTCCTTTCTCTTGATCAAGAAGAACTTGAAGCTTTGAGGACTCCAATCATTCCAACAGCATTTCAGCCCATTGCTGTCAAAACTGCCAAGAAATAGGTTTGCGCGGTCCGCAAGAAACCAGTATGCTTTGTCTTGGTCCGCGCAAACTATAAAATCCTTCGATTGCTTTTCTACCGACCGGCCGCAATCTTCCAGGAGTCCAATACTCCTTTGCGCGGGATCGCGCAAAGTGCAGGAGTCCAATACTCCGCACCTTCTGTCTTCTCTTTCGTCCTTGCTTCACTTCTGAAATCTTCGAACCCCTTTTCAGAGAAGGAATGGGGTATTTATAGACGTTTTCACCAGTGGAAATCTCAGATCTGGTCGATGTGGGACAAAAATATCATCCAACTATTTTCATCACCTATTTTAGACTTTGCGCGAAAACGCGCAAACAATATACTTTGCGCGACCTCGCGCAAACCGTCAATCTCGCGCAAACCGTCAATCTCGCGCAAACTCCTCATTTTTCAATCCGCGCAAACTCTTCACTTTGCGCGGTCTTTGGGTAGCCATTTCACTTTGCGCGACCCCGCGCAAAGTGGACTTGAAGCTGTTTCTTTCATCTTCAAAGTGATTTCTTGATCTTTTTCTTCTTCACTTCCTTGCTTATTTTATGCCTCAACAGATGCCCCCTTGATCCGTTCTTTGTTTGTTCAAAAAATCAAAGAAAAGGATCAAACTATTCCTTTTTTTCCATGGTTTGCGCGACCTCGCGCAAAGTCTTACTCGAGTACCGTACTCGGCCCTAAAGCCTATAAATAGTCCAACGACTTAGTCATTTTCACGAACTTCCCTCTGCTTTTTTCTTGCTCTGGCGATTTTATTCCGCGCAAACCTCCAACTTTGCGCGACCCCGCGCAAACCGTTTAGCTTTGCGCGAACTTTCTGAACTTTTGAGATTTTCCGCGCAAACTCCTAGACTTTCGCGCGACCCCGCGAAAGTTCCCTCAGTACTTAGAAAATTTTCAGCACTTAGACATATTTCTTCTTTCTTCATTTCTTGCTCTTTGACTTATCTTCTTTCTTCTTTCTTTCATTATGGCTCGTATCAAACAGACTGCTCGTCTTGTATCTCCTTCAAACTCTCCTCCTTCTGACCAACCGCCTGCAAAGAGAATGAAGATAACTTCTAGAAACCCAGCTTATTTTAAAGAGCCTGTTCTCCCCACTTTTGACTTTTTTAACCGTATCAAATCTTTACCTTCTCCTATTCACAGATCTATATCTTTGGGGGATATTAAATGTCCGCCAAAACACGGAAGGGAATATGACTGGGATGAATGGCTCAAGACCACAGCCCACATCCGTACTGACAGTGAGAGACCGCCTTTACGCGAAGATACTCCTCCACCTTCCCCCCCGAAGAAAACTCGCCGCAACAAGGCGAAGGAATTTGAAGAAAAAAATTAAAGAACATAAGAAGAAACGGCTTCAGAACTCGTGGGATTCAGTACGAGTCGTTGAAGGGGTCATGAAGTTCGACAACCCTCATGCAGAGGGTATGACCATCATTCCCATAAAGGTGTATCGCCATCAGTCTATGCTGGACTGTGAACCTAGAGATTGTGTTCATGGCGAAAGGCTGATGTACACCGAATCATGGGCCACAAGAGAGCCCCAGATTCTTGAAGGGATCATTCAAACGAAGAAGCCGCGACAGAGGATAGGAGAAGTTCACCCCATGATTTTCTTAACTCCTTTCCACAGTCCTCATGACCTCTTTCCTTCTCACTTTTACGAGACAGTGCGTCAACGCTTCAGAGATCGAGATCAACTCTGGGGCCAGTCAGAATTCCGCATCAGAGGTCTGCTAATTGCTCGTCGCTACTATTCTGAATGGGCGGAAGCTATTTTGCTGAAACACACGAGCACTCTTGCAAAGATAGGCCTTTATGATGCCATAGAAGTAACCTCAAAATACTTCTATCGGGAGCCCAATGTTCTGAAAGGCTTCCTTGAGTATTGGTCACCCACAACCAACTCCTTTCATCTTCCTTACGGCGAAATGAGCATATCTCTTTGGGACCTTCATCGTATACCTGGTCTCACAATAACGGGGAAATTCTACGATGAATTCATTCCTACCAACAGAGAATTAGCCTTTGTGTCTTTTCCGGATCGCAAGCCCTCCATATCCGAGACTACCATAGAGCTATTCAAAGAGATGGGCAAATTCCCCAATTTCCACAAAATTCCCCCTCTTCAATGGCTGGCCCATTTTTCTAGGGGTCTCAGGTATTTATCAACCTGATAATCGATCTTCCTTTTTGTATTCTTAGCCATTTCTGCATATTAATCTCCTCACTTTTTATTTCCTTTGAAGGTTTCGCGACTGCCATTCCAAAGAACTAACAAAACTTCGAGATGCAGTAAGAGGAAAGCCGGAATATAGCTCTTTTGGAGAGCTTGCAGCATTCCTGGCTTATTGGCTAAGCTTGGTCGTATTGCCCAGCTCTAAATGGGCAGATGCTATCCGTCCAAGTGTCTTTGTTGTGGCCGGTGCCTTGGCGGAGGGACATAAATACTCACTTGCTCCTCCAGTATTATGTTCTATCTACCGGGCCCTTGGAGAAATAGCGACTCATATAAAAGACCCCATTCTTGGAACTTCATCTGCGCATACTTCTTGGCACTATTTTACAGGCTGGCTTGGAGTCTACTTCCCTTGGACTTTTGAGGTTTCAGAGCAAGCATATTCTCATCCTTCTCATCTTCCACTCTGGTTCTTCCAGCAGAGGGCAATGGCTAGAAGAGCATATGAATGGGTTATAAATAAGATTCGGGATGATGATCAGATAAACTTCTTTCAGTTCCGCCTTTATCGCTATCCTGCAGACACAGACATGGTGGACGATGAAACTCTTACTGCAGCAGAGAGAGCTTTCTTCTTTTCTATTCGCTCATGCGTTTGCCTCTGAAGGGACAGACTCGAGAGAACCTTACTACCCCAGTCGTTTTGCTCGTCAATTTGGTTATGATCAAACTGTGCCACAAGACTGCGGGTTGGTTACCAGACAAATGCGTTGTTATGGAACTGGTCCTCTTAACTGGGCCATGATATGGAAACAATTGCTGAATAGCTGTGTTGGCTCCTCCTTCATAATTCCAAGCTGTGATCGCATAGTCCGTACATCATATAGCTGGATGCGATGGTGGGATCATCAATCATACCTGGTCAATAAATGCCTGCCAGTAGACTCTTCCATCTTTCTTCATCCACCCAGGCTGAAGGGCAGAAATTTAGAGAGCGGGATTGGCTACATTCCGGAGAAGAGCCATGCATCTCATCCAGGAGAGATTTGCAGAAAGATATCATTAGAAGATCCCATCCGTGAAATCAAGCCTATCAACACTTTGGATGGCTGGTTTGCCCACGGAATTCTGAGAGAATTTGAAAAATCTCGTCGGGATTCTTCAAACCAGGCTGCGGATGATGCTGCAGGTACATCTTCTCCAATTCCTGCAGAGACTGCAGTGGTTCAAGAAGGACCGACTATTGATACTTCCACATCTCCTCCGCAGCCCCTTGGTCCTAGTCCGTCTTCTCCAATGACTAGATCAAGAACGCGCTTACAATCATCATCCCCTATCCCTTCAGAAGGAACTCGTCCAGCCTCTGCTTCTCCTATAGTCCAAGAGCTTGCACCAGAGCGATCGACCCATTTCTTATAAAGGGAAGCAAGTTATTGTTGAAGAAGTTGACGAAGAAATTTTGGGAGATGAAAGTTCTACTTCATCATCAAGTACAACCGAATCTTCGCAGGATGAAGATGGTGAAGATAGTGATAATGGCGAAGATAAAGATGATGACTTTGAAGAAGGAGAAGTTGATATTGGCGAAGAAGAGGAAACAGCTGCGAAAGAAGTTGAGATAGAATCTTCCCCTGCAACTGCTAAGACTCCTTCTAGCATTAATGTTCCTGCTAAATCTCCTGCAGCTGAGGAAGAAGAAGAGGAGCCTTTAGATTATGGAGAATATGGATATTCACCAGGTAAAGGAAAATTTCATATGTATATATATCTTATTTTATATTATAACAACTATTATTTATTTAAAATCATTGCATCTCCCTTTTTTAGGTGCCCAAGTTGCAGAAATAGGTACTATCTCTTCAGCGAGCCCTCCTGTAATATCTTCACAAGAGCATCAGTAGTTCCATTGGTAATACAGAGAGTAGTGGCTCACGAAATTATATTTCCTACAGAGAGTACTGACTTGCCAACTCCGGCTACTAGAGATTCCAGTACAGAAGCTAGAGCACCATCTTTCGCTGATATGGTGGGACTTGGTCCTTCTATAGCTCAAAAAGCTTCTCCTTCTGTTAGTCGCGTTCCAGTGACATGTATACATATATGCCTTGCTTATCTTCATTCAAGACTATATATATTTCATAATAATATATTGAATATTCTTCTTCTTTTTATAGGAACTTATCCCCGTAGCGGTGCGGCTAGTTCTGATTCTGTAACCACTACTTCTGAACTATCATCCTTTGCAAAGATTCCTGCTCACAAAATGCTTATGGTGAAACATTCTCTGTTAGCAATAATCCATATTTTCAGAAATCCTGATCAATGGTCGGATTTGGATGTTGCTATAGAAATTTTGGAAAGCTCTGCTAAGATGGCCAGAATCAACATATCTCCTTTGCGGGATTCACTCCTCAAATTTCGTGATTCCGTAATTTCTTTAGCATCGGTAGAAAATATTACAATTGCTCCTGAGATTTTAGAGTGTAGAAGGCAGTTGGCTTCATCACAAGAGCAAGCTCTTCTGACAGCTTCATCAATTTCCAAACTTGAACAAGAGCATACAATTCTTCAGGATAAATTAAAGATTCATGTTGATGAAAGCAAGACTATTCAAGACCGCATTGCAATTTTAAAGGAGGAAATCTTGCAGCTGGAGAGGAAGAATCATGAGCAAGCTTTAAGCATTCAGGATATTGAAGAGAAAATACAGGTGAATGCTCAATCTATTGCTGTTGAAAAATCCGCACAACTTCAAGGTAAAGAAATGATCGCTTCTTTGGAGAATAAACTTGCTGGCGTTCCTGATCATGCGAGACTTATTTTTGAAGAAAAATCTAGACATGATGCAGCTCAGGCACAATTGAAAGAAGATTTGCTTAAATATTCAGAAGCAATAGGAATTACAGAAGATCTTTGAATCATGTAATTTTAAACATGTGATATTTGCTTTCTTGTTTCTTGGATGTAATTTATCACATATTTCATGATAATATTTTGGGATGTTTTATGATGGTATATATTTTCTATCTTGCATATTGATGATATTTATACTAATATTATCATATTATATTTATATAATATTTTATTATATTTATTCTTTTTACTTTTATTAATATTATCAAGTTATATTTATTCTTTATATAATAATTTTCATTACACATTTTTATAATTTCTAAACCTTTTATGCTTTGTTAGTAAGGGATTCTCTAGGTGAGTATTTAGATTGGTGGTACTAAGTTTCAATTCAATTAGCCACACACAGTTTATGCTCATGAGTAGTGGAGCGTGCGCACACACACAGTTTAAGCTCGTGAGTAGTGGAGCATTTATGGGTCTTATGTGATGGCCACTGTAACTCTCTAGAGTTCTCTTTTGGGCTTCTCACTACCTTGAGCTCACGGTCACGGTCCATCAGAGGGGCCCATTGACGCTACCGGACGGTGAACTGTTGGATTTACGCGCAGGGTTGGCCACGGTAACTCTCTAGAGTTCGCAGGGCTCGCAAGGCTACCTTTGGGCACCAAATCTAGGGTCGCCAGTCCATCAATGAGTAGGTTTAAGCCCTTCCTCACGAGTTACTACTGAAATCAAACCCTAGACCTGGAGGGTCTTACGCACGGTTGGCATAAAGCTCGCCGCGGCCCCTGTTTTCTTCGTCTGCAAGGTCGAGCCCATTCACGGAGGGCATTTTCATCCGTTCCCGTGACATGCCGGAAGCTATACAGACGGCATGGGAATTATGGTGACTAGTCTTCACGGATTTATGGCCTTTTAGGCTTTGAATCCTTGACTTCATCAGCTACCCGCATGGGTGCACACGATGGTCTTCGCGGGCTTTTTAGGGCCACTGACTCCTCGCCGCTGCCCGAATGGCGATCTTCATGGGTCTTACGTATAGTTGGCCGGCTCTTTTAGAGCTTGATCCTTTGAGAGCATTTTTTTTTTTTTCTGAGCTTGATCTTTTTGATTTTGCTCGATTTGGCTCTTTTAGGATTTGGCTTGGCTATACTGCCTTTCTGTTTGATATTGATATATCCTTGCTTTTTTAATAATATCTTCAAGAAGATCCGTGCCTTGTAAGGCAATAATATTTTTCTTCAAGAAGGTCCGTGCCTTGTAAGGCGATAATATTTTTCTTCAAGAAGGTCCGTGCCTTGTAAGGCAATAATATTTATGATCATCATCATTTGCCAATATAGTATACATTTCCGAAATATCTTCAAGAAGATTGTCAATAATATTTATACTTTTTTGATAGTATCTTCAAGGAAATCCTTTATCTTGTAAGGCGATAATACTTCTCTTCATATCCTTGCAAGAAGGAGAATCTTCAAGATAATGATATTGTCTTTATCATACTTATTTGGTGATGATGATGACCATATATTTTCTGGATTTTGATGCTTGATAATTGACATGCTTGTGAATTTCCTCTTCATAGCTTCTTTTGTTGACATATAGACATGATTTTATTCATCTTTGCCCCCTTTTGATACAGAATCATTATGCCGATAATATTTTGGGTCAAAATCCAGATGTCTATCTTTAAGGATAGTATCTTTTGATGAAGCGGGCGTTGACGAGTACACTAATACCTTGTCCTTCTTGATTTGTGATTCTATATGCCCCATTGGAATATACTTCTTTTACCACATATGGACCGTCCCATTTAGGTTCGAACTTGCCCCCTGTCCGGCGAGTGACCACTATAGGTCTTTTCAACATTAACACCATATCCCCTTTTTTGAAAGAACGATATTTGACCTGTTTATCAAAGCGCAATGATATTCGGCCTCGATATGACTGCAACCGCTGCTGAGCTGCAAGACGTTTCTCATCAAGCAAATCTAATTCTTTCAACCTTATTTTTGCATTTTCATCATCTGTTATAGACTGATGTACTGCTATTCGGAGTGATGCCACCTGCATTTCAATCGGGATAACTGCCTCCATACCATAGACTAATGAATATGGTGTTGCCCTGTTCTTTGTCGATGAGTGGTTCTGTAGGCCCATAATGCCTCTTGCAACTTTTCATCCCAATCACGCTTATTGCCTGTCACTGTTTTCTTCATAATCTTGACAATTGTTTTGTTAAACGCTTCCGCTAATCCATTGGCCGGAGGATAATAAAGTGTTGAAAAAGAATGCTGAATGCCAAACTTCTGACATAACTTTTCCATGCCTCTATTTTTAAAAGGAGTGCCATTATCAGTGACGATCTTCTTTGGAATACCATGACGATATATTATAGCATGCCGGATGAAATTGACCACGTCTTTTTCTTTGACATTACGCAAGGCGACTGCTTCAGTCCATTTGGAGAAATAATCTGTTCTGCTATAATATACTGTTTTCCTTTAGATGAAGGGGGATTTATGGGACCAATAACGTCGAGCCCCCAAGCTGAGAAAGGCCAAGAGGCAACAGACTGATGTAATTCTTCTGGAGGAATATGTATTATATCTCCATGTATTTGACATTCATGGCATTGCTTTGCATATTCTATTGCATCTTTAAACATAGTAGGCCAATAATAACCCATTCGATGCACTCTATAGCATAAATTCCGGCCGGCTTGATGTGCTCCACATTCACCTGAATGTGCCTCTCGCAGCATTTGTTTTGCTTCTTGCTCGTCTAAGCACCTCAACAACATTCCATTATAAGACTTTCTATACAATACTTCGCTGCACATGATAAATTTACCTGATCGCTGTTTAATCTGTTGTTTTTGTGCATTATCTTCTGGCAAGATATTGTATTTGAGATAATCAATAAAAGGCTGACGCCAATCATCTATTGTTATTTCCAGGCAGGATATATGCAATATTTCAACAGTTTTTTCGATAACATCTGTAGATGGCAGAAATCTTCTTTCTTCTATAGTTACCTGAAGAGGACTTCGGTTTGTGCAAGATAGAGCTGCTGCCAAACTGGCTAAAGCATCTGCTTTTGCATTTTCTGACCGCGGTATGTGTTTAATCTCCACATAATAAAATTGTTCAAGCAACTGTTGTGCCTTCCGATAATAAGGTAGGAGCTCTTCTTTCCTTACTTCAAACTCTGTTGTCAATTGATTTACAATTAGTTTAGAATCTCCGAAGATATGCAATGATTTTATTTCCATTTGCTGGGCTATTTCCATTCCGATGATAAGAGCTCTGTATTCAGCTTCATTATTTGTGCATGCGGTACCCAACGTGAAAGAATATGGTAATAAATCACCCTGAGGGGTAATGAATATCACTCCTGCCCCCGCTCCCGATACTCGAGCAGCACCATCAAAATACATCTGCCAAAGAGTTTGAGATTCTGCCAACATAACCTGTTCATCTGGGAATTCATCATTGATTTCTTCATTTTCCGCTATAGGATGCGCTGCCAGGAAGTCTGCCATAGCTTGCCCTTTTACTGCTTTCGCCGGCTTATATGAAATAGTATATTCTGATAATAATAACATCCACTTGGCTAACCTTCCTGATAACATGGGCCTGGTCATCAAGAATTTTATCGGATCTGCTCTTGAAATCAGAGTTATATCATGGGAGAGACAATAATGCCTCAATTTTTGCACAGCGAATACCAATGCTAAACATTCTTTTTCAATCGGAGAATAATTGGATTCTGCCCCCATAAGTGTTCTGCTTAGGTAATAAAGAGCAGTCTCTTTTCCGGCTTCATTTACCTGTGCCAACAAAGCACCCAAAGAATTTGTAGCTGCAGATGTATATAAGATAAGTGGCTTACCTTTCACTGGAGCTGTTAACACCGGCGGCTGTTTTAATAATTCTTTAATTGAATCAAAGGCATTCTGGCAAGCATGATCCCATATAAATTCTGTATCCTTCTTCATTAATCGGGAAAATGGCTGACACCTACCTGCGAGGTTTGAAATGAAACGGCGAATGTATGCCAATTTTCCTTGTAAGCTTTTTAATTCCTTCAGCGTTGTTGGTGGTGGCATATTTTGAATAGCTTTAACTTTTTCTGGATCAATTTCGATTCCTCTATGCCGTACCACAAAGCCGAGGAATTTGCCGGAAGACACTCCAAATGCACATTTAGCCGGGTTCATTTTTAATTGTTTCTTTCTGAGTCGTCGGAAGACCGATGCCAGATGTTCGCGGTGTTCTTGATGATCTCCAGATCTGACTACCAAGTCATCAACATAGCATTCGACATGTTTATACATCATATCTTGAAAGATATTTTTCATTGCCCTTTGATATGTTGCCCCGCATTTTTGAGACCGAAAGGCATGACTTTGTAATAAAAATTCCAAGCGGCGTTCGAAGGCCGTCGCCTCTTCGTCTTCTGAGCCATCCTGATTTGATTATAGCACATACCCGTCCATAAAAGACATGATAGCATACTGAGTAGTACTATCAATTAGTAATTCTGTTATCGGGAGAGGGAAATCGTCTTTTGGACATGCCTCATTCAGATCTCTGAAGTCAATACATACTCTGATTTGTCCGTTCTTCTTTTTTACCGGGACAATATTTGATATCCATTTGGGATATTTAACTTCTCTGATGAACCCAACCTTTATTAGCTTATTTACTTCTTTTTCGATTAATGGAATCAGGTCTGGGTGAAATCGCCTTTGTGCTTGCTTGACTGGTTTCTTTTCTTTGGAGATATTTAACCGATGCATTGCTACAGAGGGTTCCAGTCCCGGCATTTCTTCATATGTCCAAGCGAAGACATCTTTATTTTCTTTGAGAAGTTGACCATATTTCTCGAATTCTTGATCTGAAAGGCTGACGCTGATGAACGTGTTCCTTGGTTCTTCTGTTGTTCCCAAATTTATTTCTCGCAGGCCATCTATCGTCGGTTGCCCCCCGTCTTCTATTTGCTTTGGAGCGATTTCAGGATATTCAACTATCTTAGTATCTTGCACAGCTGAAGTCACATTAACTGATATCATGTTTACTGCTGATTCTACTCCCAATCCTTGGAATTTTCTTCGTTTTTCTTGATTAACCCCGAGTGGGATTTGAATCCCTTTCCCATTATTCAAGCCGGTGGGTTTATCACAATCAAAACCCATGTTTCTCATGATCTTCTTGCTTATTGCACTGTACTTTCTTAAATTCTGCGGTGCTAATTCTCCATGATATACATTGCTTGCATTTTCACTCTTCTTCTTCGCAGATGGAATTCTATCGGTTCAGGATATTTGGCACCGCTTTGACTCGAAATGTTCTTGAGTGGCTAGAAATGGCTTACATCTTTCGATATTGGGTAATGGAACTGTGTAATTGGACTGTAAAACTTTCAGCTGTTCTGTCGACAACAGTGTCAACGGCGGTTGTCCCGGTTGTCTCAGCGCTTTGGTACAAAATATAATTTCTTTCTTGCTTCACAGACCCTAAGATTCTTCGCTTTTTCTTTCTTCTTTAACTTTATTTAACCTAGCATCTTTTACGATTCTCTTCTCATAATCATTTCCCATTTCTTCAGAGAAACATTTGTAATAATCAAGCGCCTCAAAAGAAAGACTCACTTACGTGTAGGGTTTTGCATCACCATTACTTTACACCGCACCCCATCTTTACAAAGATTTGAAACATTGGTGTAGAGTAGAAGGTACGATATGATACTTGATGTATCCATGGCCTTCCCAAGAGAAGGTTATATGTCGTCACAAGATTTATAACATGACATACAACAGTAGTGATTAATTCCTCTATTTCCAATGTTACTGTGATTTTACCAAGTGCACGTTGCCCATCTTGATTAAACCCCTATATCATCATTCCGCTGGGGCGCAAGTCTGATCGGCGAAAACCCAATTTAGTAACCATGGAGAGTGGCAAAAGGTTCACCGCAGACCCATTGTCTATCATAATTCGTTTTATCTTCTTTTCGCAAATATACCCTTCTATCATCAATGGCCTGTTATGTTCCATTTCACCAATTAAATCATTTTCAGAGAAAGATATTACTGGTAGACAATTCATCTTTTCATTGTTCCTTTCATTCTTCATTTCTGCCAGTAAAGTTTCTCTGACATCGTGGTCAGATAGTGCTTGAATCAAACTCTGCCGGAATTCTTCAGACAACTTGAGTGCATCATAAATACTTAATCGTGCTGGTATACCCAAGTGGCTGACTACATCATAAGCCACTTTTGTCACTGCATCTCCATTTCTATTCTTGTCTTCGTGTTAAATCTTTCAATCACTTCTTTCCTTATGATTCCTGTTTTTTCTTTTACTGACTTGTTACTTGCTTGCCTGATCGCAACGTGATCATTGTTGCATTTCTTGTTGACCTTCCTTTTTTCATCCCCGCTGCTCTCTTGTATTGACAATACATTTACTGTTGCCTTTGCATTCTTTTCTTTGCTTCCGCTTGTTATTATGTCACCTCTATTTATCATTCGCTGTATGATACATTTTAACGTATAACAATTTTCCGTCGGGTGCCCTACTAGGCGATGATATTGACAAAAGTTTCTTTCTCGAGTCCTCGTTACATCTTCAGGACGTTTCGGTTCTGGTAATTCCAAGGTACCTGCCTTTAACAATTGTTGCATCATAGGTACTACATCTTCTTTATCGAACTCGAATCCTTCATGAGAATCGAGCATTCTGAGCTTTTTTCCACCGAATCTGTCTCTTGTTTGATTCCAGCCTTCTTTTCCTTCTGGCCTTTTATCTCTTGAACCCCTCACATCTTGATTCTTTTTATCCCGGTCAATGGTATTGACGGTTGTCCTGCCAGGCATTCTTCTGACAGTTTCATGATGAAATGCCGGCATCTTGCGAGTCATTAGCTCCAATGCATGGGCTTTGGTAGCCAAATCGCGAAAAGTTCCAATATCAGCGCTAGTGAGTCCGAACGCAATTCCTGTCTCCATAGAGTTCAGACACATTTTGACTTGTTCCTTTTCTTCCGGCAACTGCCTGCACGATGCCCCCAGTGTCTTCCATCTGTCTATGAATTTTTCGACTGGTTCTCCTTCTCGCTGCCGTACTGAAGCTAGTTCTGTGATGCTAACGTCACGTTCTGACGAGAAGAAGTTCGACATGAAAGCATCTTGCATTTCTTCCCATGTTCGTATGGACCCTGGTGCCAAATTTGAATACCACCTGAAAGCTTTGCTTGTCAATGATGACCCAAATAAGCGTAAGCAATATTGAGGTATCGTGGAAAAATTCCCCATGCTGGTGATGAAATGCATCAGGTGTTCTTCCGGCGATCCTTCCCCATTGAACTTTTGGAAATCTGGGTGTTTGAAGTTGGCTGGAAATGGAACATCCTCTACTTCTCTCGGGTAGGGTGTTCGGTATCTGAAACGACCGGTATTCGCGCGCTCTCTCTATTCTAACTGCTTCTTCGACGACTTGTCTTACGTCATCTTGTGTTATAGCTCTTGTTGCTGGAACTGAACCTCGTGATCCTATCCCCTGCGGATGGGAACCTTCAGGCTGGTTCTCTTGTCCATTTGTCGCTCCCATCATGGGTGGAGCCACTATTTGGGCTACATTATGTGCCAGGGTTGTCAAAGCTTCTCTGAGATTCCGGCATTCATCCATTAGCATTCTTTGTGCCTCCGCCATTTGATCAACACGTTCTTCGGTAGTTGGTCTATTTCCTTGACCTGTTTCTGCCATATATACTGCGGCTCCTTGACTGTTTGTCGAAACTGTTTTTGGAGTAGAACGAGAGTATGCTGATATAACAGACTTATAGAGAGGGGAGAAATTGGAGTCTCATTTGACTCTCCTGTACTTTTCTGTGCTTTTAACCGATCGAGGTGATACGATTATAAAGCGAGCTTGTTTGCGGTGATACTTGCATCGGTGATCCTATCATCGTGCTTTACCTTTTGTGCTTGTGTCCATTTGGTCTTTGGAGCGACCAAAGCTGGAAAATCCTGCGACGAGAACTGCGAAGCAACTTGTTCAGGATAAATCGCCGGGGGAGCGAGTTCGGGTTTTCTTCTTGCTATGCTCCGTGTAATTGGTCCCTCAGTTCTTGGTGCAAACAATTTTACCTTGCGACTCTTTAAGGCCTTTGCTTTTATCCTTTTGGATAAAACCAGAGTCCAGTTTTCATCATTTTCTTGTAGTTGAGGTGAAACGGAAATAACTCCCGCTGTCACTTGAATCACATTGCACCCGCTTGAAGTGCTTGCTTTTGTATGCTCAGGAATTTCGCTTGGCGCATACTCAATTACAAACCCAGTAGCGATGAATCGGAAGTTCACCTTTCTCACAGTGTTAGCCATTAGCAGTGTTGTGTGATTGAATTTGAGTACCTTCAATAACAAAACATATCTGAAATTAGTACGTGAAAGACTAAGTAAACTACCTTGGAGATGAAGGGGAGGATGTTCCCACTGAGAGTCGCCATTTTGGCGTCTAATAGACGCCAAAAATAGTGACGAGAGTCTTGCAACTTTCCCAATGTTAGTGTTAAATAAGATAATTTCCCCAGTGGAGTCGCCATTTTGTTTCGACAAGGAAACAAAAGTATTTGATTTGGGAGAATAATCTTATTCAAACATAACAATGAAAGAATTACAAAGACAATCATCATACTTTATTGATTCTGAATTCATTTACATCCTCTGGTATCCCTTGATTCTAAGATAGCTTACAAAGAAATTATTACAAATGTCAATTATCATAGCTAAATATAATTTTGGCAGCATAACGGCAATGATGTCAATCATCTCCTATGACTTAGGAGGAAATAGACAAGTCGTTCAACAGTCTGCAAGAGAACGGAAATTCCGGCAGCATTTCAGTGCTATTTTGGTCATCTCCTGAAACTTAGGAGGAATACGTTTCTTCATCGATAATTCTTCCTTTCTCTTGATCAAGAAGAACTTGAAGCTTTGAGGACTCCAATCATTCCAACAGCATTTCAGCCCATTGCTATCAAAACTGCCAAGAAATAGGTTTGCGCGGGTCCGCGCAAACCGTATGCTTTGCGCGGGTCCGCGCAAACTATAAAATCCTTCAGTTGCTTTGCGCCGACCGGCGCAATCTTCCAGGAGTCCAATACTCCTTTGCGCGGGATCGCGCAAAGTGCAGGAGTCCAATACTCCGCACCTTCTGTCTTCTCTTTCGTCCTTGCTTCACTTCTGAAATCTTCGAACCCCTTTTCAGAGAAGGAATGGGGTATTTATAGACGTTTTCACCAGTGGAAATCTCAGATCTGGTCGATGTGGGACAAAAATATCATCCAACTATTTTCATCACCTATTTTAGACTTTGCGCGAAAACGCGCAAACAATATGCTTTGCGCGACCTCGCGCAAACCGTCAATCTCGCGCAAACCGTCAATCTCGCGCAAACTCCTCATTTTTCAATCCGCGCAAACTCTTCACTTTGCGCGGTCTTTGGGTAGCCATTTCACTTTGCGCGACCCCGCGCAAAGTGGACTTGAAGCTGTTTCTTTCATCTTCAAAGTGATTTCTTGATCTTTTTCTTCTTCACTTCCTTGCTTATTTTATGCCTCAACATCATCATCTAAACTTAAACTTATTTTTGGGTCATATACTGTGTACACGGACTGCCCACTAAGTCCAACTTAATGCATGGATTCTATGGCCATTGGGAATTGAGCCTTGGGCCCTAATTTCCCTCTTGGGGCCCATGTTGTTAAAAGTGGTATTATATCTTTTTATGGCATATTATGAGGAATATATGTAATGTCGTTACCTTTATTTGTATCTTAAATGTAGACCTTGGGCCTTCTATCCATATAGTTCATGGTTGATATGTCTTTTTGAGAAATGGTGGTTAATGTCCCCATTATGGACCTCTCTAGGCCCGGTTGTATTTAAGAGTGATTGAATACTCATCTTAGACTCTTGCTAGGCTCATTTCTATATTACTTAGAGCCGTAGCTTATATACTTAGTTTTGTGGGCTACCTCAGGTAAATCGGCCCCCACTAGAAGTTGGATTTCCTTAAAGATATTGTCTAAGTACCTAGTCTTTGTTCCTTCTTGGATAGGAGGAATGTAATATACATTGTATATCGCCATATAGTATGATTAAATTCATCCTCATAACCATGTACATCATTGTATGCTTGGTTGACACTGTGTGTGTGTGTCATATTGTGTCATTGGGCATTGCATATTACCTTCTCTGAGGGATATAGTACTCCCTCTTGAGCACGTTGGATATTTGGAATTAATGCATGGTTGATTGTGTGATTCATGCATCTGGCATTGCATAACATGTGAGCATTATTGCCCTTGCTTCATCAGGGTTGTAGCCTCCACAGATACATCATGGATAGCCATGTTTGGACACCAAAAATGTTGCTTGAGCATACTAGGTGTATAGGATGCCTATGGGTGAAATTTCCAAAACTTTTATGATACCAAGGATCTGCTCCAACGCCATTACCAAGTGGAATATATGAGTGCACGAGGGCCTTATACCGTTAGGCTGCGACTCCCACTGTCGTGTAATCGGTTGAATAGGAGTGTGGCCTTACTCGCCTGATGTAAGAGGGCATTACTAGGCTGAGTCTGACCAGCTCGTGAATGGGTTCACTACCGTCAGGCCTTTCTGGTGATTGACTGTCCACAGGCGGGTAGTGAGGTCTCTTACGCTCGTTTGACTGTGCGGGGTCTATAAAGCGGCAGTCATCCAGTAGTGTAATGGACCCCAGTGATTTTCTTATGATAGAAATGTACTTGATATGTGATTAGATATGAGCATTGACATTACTTCACATTGTATTTGCATCGGCTGTGTAAGCCTCATAATGCATTACAGTACTCATTGCATTACAATACTCATCGCATTACAGTACTCATATTGCATTACAGTACTCATTGCGTTACAGTACTCATCACATTATAATACTTATTGCATTACAGTACTCATTGCATTATATAGCCTTGGTATGGCTTCCTGCATTATCGTACTGCCTTGGTATAGTTTCTTGCATTCATGATAGCCTTGGTAAGGCTAGTGGTATTGGTATTGATCATGACTCCCTTATGCATTCTCTATCTTCTTCTGAGCACCATTGTCACACACTTTCACCACCCTCTAAGCTTTCTATAAGCTTATGCACAATTGATACGTGCAGGAGATCCTAGGCAGGCGTCATAGTGGCAAAGTTTAGATTAGAGCTGAGCTTGAGGACCCAGTGTTGCAGACTTCCTTTTTTTCTTCTATTATCTTATGTATGTCCTTTTGGATCTTATGGATATTTGTAAAAGTTTAAATTCATAGTGGATTTTGTGATGTGTGCCTTTGTTATTCTAAGATTTACTTGCTATGATCTTGGGTATGCTCATATTGGAATGACTATACTGTTATGGAAATCCTCTTTGTAAGATCCTAGGATCGGAACCTGCCTCAGGAGCCGAGAATGGGGTACTACGGAGGCTGTTGCGACTAGAGCCGGCCAACGGGTTCCTTGCGAGTCCGGTTACCGAGTCTGGGGCGTGACAGAAGTTGGTATAGTGGATCACACCCCTACAAAATTTCAGAGCCAATGGACCCTTGTGCACACCGTGGCGAGAGCCAGACTGGCCCACCACATTAGGACGTCCATGTCTGTCCGATTTTTTTATTAGACTGTTTTGTTTAAATTAATTAAAATACTTAGGAATATCCAAAAATTCTGAAATTTTGTTGGGGTGTGTCCCACCTATGGAAGTGTCACTCTGTAAAATTTCAGACCCAACAGACATTTGATCTAGCCGTGGCGCAGCCGGGAGTGGCCAGCTAGGCAGGGACCTCCAGACTGGGGCGTCTAGCCTAGGCTAGCCGTCCAACCTAGTTCGTGGGCCCACCTTGATATGTTGTATACTCCACCACCCATCCATGTGGGGTCCTTAGGAGATTTATCATCCTCTTTTTTTTCAGTATTCAATTGGGGCCCATTGATTGGATTTTTAGGCCAGATACCCCGAGCCCATAGGGCTGCCTACACATGGGATATCCCTGCCTTAGGCTACTGCTGGGCTTGCATTCCAACGGCCTGGCCCACTTGAATATATGTGTTGTATATTTCCCCTCTCATCCAGTGGGGCCTACAGTGATGTGTGTAGGCCATCAGGGAAATAAATATACTATAAATAAATTTTATTGAATTTCCATCTAGCCCAGATAGCGGGTGGGCTGGAATTTCAGCATTTGGCCCAAGGTTGCTACCCACAAATGTATGTTTTGGGGTAGCATGGCCCACCAGATTTGGGGACATTATTACACATATCTTACCCTATCTTGATTGAATTTTTGGGCTTAATTAGTACACTCTTAAGGCCCACCTTAAATGAGTTTTATTAGAACAATATTCATAGTTGGTTGTTGGGTTTCCTAGGCCCAATGTCTTGAAACTTCCTTGTTAGACCCCTGACCTTTGGGCCTATATTTAATACACTATTGTGATGGGTTTTATGGGCCAAAATACTCAGGTAGTTAGGCCCTTACTTTTCCATCAAAGTAAACCATACTTGGGCTGAGATGTGAGGCTCAACTTACTTGTTTTAAATATAAGGATCACCCATATGTTGGAATAATGGGCTACCCATTAGGCCCACCACAATGAGTGGACTCATGATCTTTATGGTTGGGCCTAACCTTGTTTGAGGACCCACCATATTGCCTATGTGTTGGACTTTGAGTATAAACCCACTAGGCCATGGATTGCCTTAGGCCTTGGGTCTTAGTTCATGTTCGAGTAGTGGCGGGCTACCTCTTGGAAACCAGTTGAGGTTGGATGTCCTCTTGGATGATCCTAAGGTAGGCCTATAGGTTTCTCTATGGATGGTTAAAGGTCCACCATAGACCCTAGGCCATTTATTTAAGGCTCAATGTGTATATATGTGGAAGCTACCTTAATGCATGTTTGGTCCAGGCCATCCAAGCCTTCGATCACCCGATTGTGGATGCACTCTCTACCTTGGGTTGCTGCTGGACTCACAATCCAGTAGCGGGCCCACTTGATCTTTTCATGATATATACACACCCACCACATTGAGAACTTGTGTACGTGATGCATGCTTGTGTTTTCTTATAATCTTTGGTCTTAATCAGTGCATTCTTTTAGGTCACCTTTAGTTATCACATGAGGACCCCATCTTAGATCAGATTTTTGAGGCATCTCATGGGCTTAGAGTGGGTTGGGACGTCCAATCTTGGCCCAACCATATATTGGGACAACTTCCACCATTTAGATGGACTTGTGGGCTAAAATAAGGATAGTATTGGGCCCTTGGTTGCCCACTTAAATTGTTAGTTATTGGGCTGATGTAGTTGGGCCCATTTCATCATTCAAACTTAAACTTATTTTTGGGCCGTATATTATGTACGTGGGCTGCCCACCAAGTCCAACTTAATGCATGGATCCTATAACCATTGGGAATTGATCCTTGGGCCTTAATTTCCCTCTTGGGAATTGAAGGTTACTGTTGGACAAGGAGATGAAGGAGAAATTCAGTAGCGACGATTGCGATCCCACTTACAGGTGCCAAATGGACTTGGAATATGACGATTGCAGTTTGGAATGAAAGTGTGCTAAAGTGCCATTCAGATGACCAAAAATCGACCAAATACGACATCAAATGAGGGAGTTATGAGCGCCTCCGTTGGATCGCGCGATTTGGAAAGATTAACAATCGAAATTGTAAAATGACGATCGAAGAGTTCCAAAGTGCTTTTGAGATATCGAATGGTCTCAAAATTACCCAATTCTGGTCTCATTTAGAAGCTTGTCAAGTTACCATTCCAATGAGCACAAAATAGTCTAAATTTGACCACTGAAAAGAGAGTTATGAAGGTTACTGTTGGACAAGGAGATGAAGGAGAAATTTAGTAGCGACGACTGCGATCCCACTTACGGATGCCCAAATTGTCTCGGAATACAACGATTGCAGATAGGAATAAATGTACGTTAAAGTACCTTTCAGATGACCAAAAGTCGACCTAATCCGACATCAAACGAGGGAGTTATGAGCATCTTCGTTCAATCGCGTGATTTGGAAAGATTAACAATCTAAATTGCAAAATGACGATCAAAGAGTTCTAACGTGCTTTTGGAATATTGAACGGTATCAAAATTACCCAATTCTGGTATTATTTACAAGCTTGTCAACTTACCATTCCAATGAGCTCAAAATAGTCTAAAGTCGACCACTGAAGAGAGAGTTATGAAGGTTACTGTTGGACGAGGAGATGAAGGAGAAATTCAATAGCGACGACTGCGATCCCACTTACGGATGGCAAAATGGTCTTGGAATACGACAATTGTAGTCTGGAATGAAAGTATGCTAAATTACCACTCAAATGACCAAAAATTGACCAAATCTGACATCAAATGAGGGAGTTATGAGCGCCTCCATTAGATCACACATTTGGAAAGATTAATAATCAAAATTTCAAAATGATGATCGAAGAGTTCCAACGTGCTTTTGGGATATCGAACGGTCTTAAAATTACCCAATTTTGGTCTCATTAAGAAGCTTGTCAAGTTACCATTCCAATGAGCACAAAATAGTCTAACTTTGACCACTGAAGAGAGAGTTATGAAGGTTATTGTTGGACAAGGAGATGAAGGAGAAGCTTGTCAAGTTACCATTCCAATGAGCACAAAATAGTCTAACTTCTACCACTGAAGAGAGAGTTATGAAGGTTATTGTTGGACAAGGAGATGAAGGAGAAATTTAGTAGCGACGACTGTGATCCCACTTACAGATGCCCAAATGGTCACGGAATACGACGATTGCAGTCAGGAATGAAAGTGCGCTAAAGTACCTTTCAGATGATGAAAAATCTACCCAATCCGACACCAAACGAGAGAGTTATGAGCGCCTCCATTGGATTACCCGATTTGGAAATATTAAGAATCGAAATTGCAAAATGACGATCGAAGAGTTCCAACATGCTTTTGGGATATCGAACGGCCTCAAAATTACCCAATTCTGGTCTCATTTAGACGCTTGTCAAGTTACCATTCCAATGACCTCAAAATAGTCTAAATTTGACCACTGAAGAGAGAGTTATGAAGGTTACTGTTGGACAAGGAGATGAAGGAGAAATTCAGTAGCGACGACTGCGATCCCACTTACGGATGCCCAAATGGTCTCGGAATACGACGAGTGTAGTCTAGAATGAAAGTACGCTAAAGTACCATTCAGATGACCAAAAAATGACCAAATCCGATATCAACTGAGGGAGTTATGAGTGCCTCTGTTGGATCGCACGATTTGGAAAGATTAACAATCGAAATTGCAAAATGACAATTGAAGAGTTCCAACGTGCTTTTGGGATATCGAACGGTCTCGAAATTACCCAATTCTGGTCTTATTTAGAAGCTTGTCAAGTTACCATTCCAATGAGCTCAAAATAGTCTAAATTCGACCACTAAATAGAGAGTTACGATGGTTACTGTTGGACAAGGAGATGAAGGAGAAATTCAGTAGCGACAACTGCGATCCCACTTACGGATGCCCAAATGGTTTCGGAATACGATGATTGCAGTCTCGAATGAAAGTACGCTAAAGTACCATTTAGATGACCAAAAATTGACCAAATCCGACATCAATTGAGGGAGTTATGAGTGCCTCCGTTGGATCATGCAATTTGGAAAGATTAATAATCGAAATTGCAAAATGACGATCGAAGAGTTCCAACGTGCTTTTGGGATATCGAACGGTCTCAAAATTACCCAATTCTAGTCTCATTTAGAAGCTTGTCAAGTTACCATTCCAATGAGCATAAAATAGTCTAAATTCGACCACTGAAGAGAGAGTTATGAAGGTTACTGTTGGACAAGGAGATGAAAGAGAAATTCAATAGCAATGATTGCGATCCCACTTACGTATGACAAATTGTCTCAGAATATGACGATGCAGTCAAGAATGAATGTACGCTAAAGTACCTTTCAGATGACCAAAAATTGACCTAATCCGACATCAAACGAGGGAGTTATGAGCATCTCCGTTTGATCGCGTGATTTGGAAAGATTAACAATCCAAATTTCAAAATGACGATCAAAGAGTTCCAACGTGCTTTTGGGATATTGAACGGTCTCAAAATTACCCAATTCTGGTATTATTTACAAGCTTGTTAAGTTACCATTCCAATGAGCTCAAAATAGTCTAAATTCGACTACTGAAGAGAGAGTTATGAAGGTTACTGTTAGACGAGGAGATGAAGGAGAAATTCAATAGCAACGACTGCGATCCCACTTACAGATGTCCAAATGGTCTCGAAATATGACGATTACAGTTTGGAATAAAAATGCACTGAAGTACCATGACGATGACCAAAAATCCACCAAATCCGACATCAAATGAGGGAGTTATGAGCGCCTCCGTTGGATCGCGCAATTTAGAAAGATTAACAATCAAAATTTCAAAATGACGATCTAAGAGTTCCAACGTGCTTTTGGGATATCGAACGGTCTCAAAATTATCCAATTCTTGTCTCATTTAGAAGCTTGTCAAGTTACCATTCCAATGAGCTCAAAATAGTTTAAATTCGACCACTATAGAGAGAGTTATGAAGGTTACTGTTGGACAAGGAGATGAAGGAGAAATTCAGTAGCGACGACTGCGATCCCACTTACGGATGCCCGAATGGTCTCAGAATATGACGATTGCAGTCAGGAATGAAAGTGCGCTAAAGTACCTTTCAGATGACCAAAAATCGACCCAATCCGACATCAAATGAGGGAGTTATGAGCGCCTCCATTGGATAGCGCTATTTGGAAATATTAAGAATCGAAATTACAAAATGACGATCGAAGAGTGCCAACATGCTTTTGGGATATCGAACAGTCTCGAAATTACCCAATTCTGGTCTCATTTAGAAGCTTGTCAAGTTACCATTCCAATGAGCTCAAAATAGTCTAAATTCGACCACTGAAGAGAGTGTTATGAAGGTTACTGTTGGTGTTGGAGCATAAAAAATCATCACGAAGGAAGATCCAAAGTTAGGTAAAAACCAGATAGAGTGAAGAAATAAGGAAGGGAACAAATGATGTTGCGCTGATCGTGCAACTAGACTAGTCATTGTGCGGACGGTGTAATCAGTCGAAAGAGCCTCAGGCATCGCGCAGCCATTGCGCGAGTGGAAATAATCATGTTATTCTTGCGCTGTCGCGTGGCCAACTTCATTATTGCGCAGTTGCATGGCCAACTTTACCCTTGCACGGGTCGCCCAACCAGGAACAGAAATTGATCAAGATGAACCGTCAAATTTGATGTAAAGTGGGACCCATGGAGGGTTGGCACGTTGGGTGTTTATAAATACCTCACTTTCCCCCTCATTTGGGACGGAAGGTTTTTTGGGGAAAGTTGGAGCTTTGAGGATATATTGAAGGTGAGGAGCTATGTTAGTTGCGCAGGTCGCGCACCTTAAGCATTGAGCTGCGCTGATCGCGCAACAGTGGAAAGGAGTTGCGCAATGGCGGAAAGGACTGCACGGATCGTGCGCCTAAGCATGGTGTTGTGATCAGGGTCTAATATTGCATCTCAGACCCCGACTATTACCTGATTTTACATACATGATAATGTTTAATGCCACATTTTAATTGTGTTTTTATTACAGGGTGAAATCAGGAGCGTTAATTGGAAATTGATGTTAAAAGGCATGGATTTGACGCTCCGAAATTACCAGAGCACGGGATGGACTCCAGAAACCAATAATGAAGATTTTACACACCTGGGATCTGAGAAAAGCAAGCCAAAGGGGCTCGAAAAGGGTCCAGAATGCAAGATCACGTATTTCCCGCTATCCGATCAACTCAAAACTTCATACATGTGATGAGGGCCGTAAATCAACCGTACACATTAAATTTCCGCCCTTGCAGATCTTGGAAAGTGGTCCAACGGACAGATCATCCCGTTAATCTACAATTTGGGACCCGCCTGATATTTGGAACTGCCTCAAATTTGGTCCTGACGGTGGAAATAATATGAGAAAGAGGATGGACGGTGCAGATTTCTCAAAAATATCTCGGTGGGCCCTGTGTATGGGGAGTGTACACCGAGTACACATGTGCCGCCTTGTGCACGCATGCACGCTTGCTCGGTCGCGCCGCTACGACCCGAGGCGTTTTCGTCGAAAACAGCTCCTGCGTCCAGCGTCTCCGCAAGCGACCGGTCGGGTTGAGTTGTGGACCCCACCTAGTGTCCAAATGGACAATCCAAGCCGTCCATCCGCTTCCTGGGGCGGACATACCCCTCGCCTAGATGACCGTTTGGTCTCATGCAGGTGTACGGACGTTGATTGATGAAAATCGCAGGATGGACGGCGGAACGAAAGATCAAGTGGGCCGCATCTATTTCACTCCAAGATATACACTCCCGGACGGTTTCTCGATGGCTATCTCATGAACGGAGTGGATTTGCCATTCAATCAGAGGAATGGGCCCCACCATCACCACAGCCATCGGTTCGTCCGCGTAATGCACGGCCGCTGGCCATTTTTGCGAATTATTGTGGGCCCCACCCGTCAACCGTACGGTCGATCCGAGCCGTCCATCGTGTAGAGGGCCATGAATACTACAAAACCATGCTGATAGTTCACTCTCATGCGTACACACGTGTGCGGTACAGAGGCCACAAAAGGGCTACCCGGCGACGTCGAAAACTGATCTTTTTGTATTTTCTTCTGTGGGCCGCGCTAATGGACCTTCAAAACCACCCATTCTTGACTGAAATTTTGTCCTGAATCCAATGGACGGGGTGGATTTTCCAGAAAACACCTCTGTGGGGCCTACCGTTCACGGCTACGAAAATTTGTACTCCAAGTCCGTCTACGACTCTGCCACCGACCCCAGCCATCCAGCAGCTATAAAAGGGGAGTTTTGGACGTGGGAAAGGCATTCAGAACCAGGGAATTCAAGATCCAGAGCCAGGGAGAGAAGAAAGAGAAGAAAGAGAAGGAAGAAGAAGAGAGAGAGATCGATTGGTTTAGTGTTTAATTTTTATGAATTTTATTTAATATTTTTTGATGGATTTTATGGGTCACTAATCTCTCAGTTAGGGCTGAGATGAAGCCCCTAATTTGATCAGCTCTTGTATTGGTTGATTTACTTTGAATATTAATTAATTTGTTTCTTTCTCTAAGTGGGCTTTATAGGTTTAAATTCCATACTTCTCCATCTATGAACTTGACCAAAGTATATATATGGATGTTGTTTGGATGCTTATTACAGGTGCTTGTGTCTGATCAAGAACAGGTTTCCTATAGAGGAAGAAACAGGGTGCTTTAATGAATGTACATTCCATGTACCCGACCAAGGACATGGGATATGTTGTTCATGGCATTGCTTAAAGGAATTAGACATTCTGTATGCCCGATTAAGGACACAGATTGTGCTTTCTCTATTTAAGTGGTATCAATCTAGATCAAGGTGAATCAACAGACAAAACAAGGGTTAGGATAATTAGGGGTGGATTCGAAAGTCCTAGTGCTCTCTCTCTGATTGAATTTTCTTCCCTGTTCTTAATTTTTTTTCTAGAATTGTGCTTAGTATTTCATTCCATTATTTATTGAATTAGTTAAGGAGAGTCATAGATTTGAATTGTGACGACCAGTCTTCGTGGGAATGATCTCGTAATACGTACCACATCTACATCTGATTCGTATACTTGCGAGTTTAAAAATCATTTAAATCATGTTGGTTTAAATAAAACATCATGTTGCGCTGACTGCGCAACGTATAACATGGTTGCACTAGTCGCGCAATAAGGTCACCATGTGACCAATAACAAAAAGTGGCTGAAGTGCTGCTGAAATCGTGGAAGCTCGATCTTCACCGCTTCAGGCCTTCTCCTTTGTATAAAGGACGAGCTCGAAAGAGAAAATTGGTTGATTAAGTTCGACATTCCTCCTAAGTTCTAGGAGATGACCTAAGCTGCTGTCGAAATGCTGCCGAATTTGAGATTTGACATATAGCCTTATTTAATTATAATTTGGTTATTTGTTAAAGTATTCTGTATTAGAATCAAGGGATAATCAAGGATGTAAATGAACTCAGTATCAATAATATGTGATGATCGTATTTGTACTTTTTCTTGGTTATGTTTAAATAAGATAGTTCCCCCAAATCAAATACATTTGTTTTCTTGTCGAAACAAAATGGCGACTCTACTGGGGACCATCTTATTTAGCATTAATATTGAGAAAGTTGTAAGGCTTTCGTCATTGTTTGGCGTCTCTCAGACGCCAAAAGGGCGACTCTCAGTGGGAAAATCCTCCCCTTCATCTCTAAGATAGTTTGCTTAGCCTTCCACATACTAATTTTACATGTGTTTCATGATTGAAGGTACTTGAATTCAACCATGGAATACAACTGATGGCTAACTTTACAAGAAAAGTGAATTTTGCGCTTCACCTCTACAGGGTTCGTAGTAGAATATGCACCAAACTGAGCCCCAGAGCCTATGGACCCATGTCCCACAAGCGGAAGTAAAGTGACTCAAGTAACAGCTGGAGTCATATCCGTTTCACCTCAACTACAGGAAGGTGATGGGGATTGGACTGTGGTCCTGTCTCGTAGGACAAAAGCATGGAATATGAGGAGCCGTAGAGCAAACTCATCTTTGTCCAGAGCCAGAGGACCAATAATGCGCAGTACAGTCAGGAAGAACCCCGAGCTCGCCCCTCTTGCGATATATCCTGAGTGAATAGTTCCACAGTTGGCGTCGCACAATTTTTCGGCTTTGGTCGCCCCAAGGACCAAGTGGACGAAAGAATAGAAAGGTAAAGCAATGATGATAAGCTCACCAACGCCCGTATCACCCTCTAAAGTTTTCCAATGGCTGTGTCGCCCCGATTGATCGGCAGCGCACGGAGTACACAGAAGATGAATGAGATCGCGATCTCTCCCCTCTTTGTAAGCCCTGTCATGTCAGCATACTCTCGTCTTACTCCAACGACAGCTTCGACAAAAAGTAAAGAAGCCATGGTATATATGGTCGAGATGAGTCAAGAAAATAGGCCAACTGCTGAGGATCGTATTAATGAGATGGCAGAAACGCAGAGAGCACTAATGAATGAGTGCTGAAATCTCAGAGAAGCTTTGGCAACTCTAGCGCATAATGTGGCCCAAATAGCAGCTCCACTCATGATGGGAACAATGAATGGACAAGAAAGTCAGCCTGAAAGCTTTTGCCCACAAGGGGTAGGATCGCGAGAGTCCGTTCCAGCAGCAAGGACCATAACGCAAGATGATATAAGATAGGTCGTTGAAGAAACCGTGAGAATAGAAAGAGAGCGGGAAAATACTGGCCGCTTCAGATACCGAACACCATATCCAAGGGAGGTGGAGGATGTTCTGTTTCCGGCCAATTTCAAACATCCAGATTTCCAGAAGTTTAATGGGGAAGGATCGTCAGAAGAACATTTAATGCATTTCATTACCAGTATGGGGAATTTTTCTACAGTACCGCAATACTGCTTGAGACTGTTCGAGTCGTCACT
This sequence comes from Magnolia changhungtana, assembly GCA_030180095.1. Classification (NCBI taxonomy): domain Eukaryota; kingdom Viridiplantae; phylum Streptophyta; class Magnoliopsida; order Magnoliales; family Magnoliaceae; genus Magnolia; species Magnolia changhungtana. The sequence goes on along the minus strand of JASAUF010000056.1, from coordinate 194,104 downwards.
AACGCACAAGGCATTTCGGTATTCCAGCCTGATTCCTGGATCAATGCGGACTTGGGAACAAATGCAAGACGCTTTTATGTCAAACTTCTTCTCATCAGAACGTGATGTTAGTATTACAGAATTGGCCTCCATACGACAACGAGAAGGAGAACCAGTGGAAAAGTTCATAAACAGATGGAAAACACTGGGGGCTTCATGTAGACAATTGCCAAAAGAAAAGGAACAGGTCAAAATGTGTTTAAATTCTATGGAAACGGTAATTGAGTTTGGACTCACCAGCGCTGATATTAGAACGTTCCGAGACTTGGCCACCAAGGCTCATGCTTTGGAATTAATGACTCGCAAGATGCTGGCATTTCACCACAAGGCTGATAGGAGAGTACCTGGCAGGACGACTGTGAATACCGTCGATCGTGATAAGAGAAATAAAGATACGAGGGACTCAAGGGACAAGAGGTCGGAACAAAAAGAGGGATGGAACTAGTCAAAAAATAGATATAGTGGAAAAAGGCTCAGGATGCTCGATTCTCATGAAGGGTTCGATTTCGATAAGGAAGATGTTGTTCCCATGATGAAACAGTTGCTAAAAGCTAGAACCATAGAATTACCAGAGCCCAAGCGCCCCGAAGATGTGGCAAAGACTAGGGAAAGAGATTTCTACTGTTATCATTGCCTAGTGGGACATCCGACAGAGAATTGCTATACATTGAAATGTATCATACAATGAATGATAGAAAAAGGAGAGATAGTAACCGGTGAAGAAAAAGGAAAGAATACGAGGGCAACGGTAAACATGTTTACAATCCAGGAAAAGGCCCGAGAAATAAAGGGGAAAGAGGGTCAAAAATCAACCAAGAATGCAACAATGAATACGTTGCGATCAGGAAAGAAAATGACGAGTCCCGTGAAGTAGAAAGCAGGGATCGTAAGGAAAGAAGTCATTGAAAAACAGAACAGCAATGAGGGAAATGAAAATAGGAGTGACATTGCAAAAGTGGCTTATGATGTAGTCAGTCATTTGAAGGGTATACTAGCGCATTTAAGCATCTATGACGCACTCAAATTATCAGAAGAGTTCCAACGGAGTCTGATCTAAGCATTGTCTAATCATAACGTTAGAGAGACTCTGCTAACAGAAATGAAACATGAAAGACACAACAAACAGGCAGATTGTCTACCAGTCATCTCATTCTCTGATGATGATTTGATTGGCAAAACGGAACACAATAGGCCACTAATGATAGAAGGTCATATCTGTGGGAAGAAGGTAAAACGGATTATGATAGATAATGGGTCTATAGTAAACCTTTTACCACTTTCAATGGTAAGCAAATTGGACTATCGCTGTTCTGATCTCCGCCTTAGTGGAATGATGATACAGGGCTTCAATCAAGATGGACAACATGCGCTTGGTAAGATTACAGTGACGCTGGAGGTAGGAGAATTAACTACTAATGTCGTATGTCACGTTATAAACGCCGTGACAACGTACAATCTTCTCCTAGGAAGGCCGTGGATACACCAATACAGTATCATACCCTCTACTTTGCACAAATGCTTCAAATACTGTAAAGATGGAATATAGTATAAGGTGATGGTTGACGCGAAGCCATATACAGAAGCCAAGTCTCTTCGCGGACGCCGGTTATTATAAAGGGTTCTTTGAAAAGGTGGAAAATAATGATGAAAACAAAGACATCCAAGTAAGCAATGCTAAAGAAGAAAGAGCAGAATCTATTTGGATTGCAAAAGTAAGGAAGAAGTTCTATTTTATACCAAAGTGTCTGAGACAACAAGTGCAGCCGCCATTAACCTTATTATCGTCAGAATAGTTAAAAATTCTACAATCTAATTATACGATGCCACTACCCAACGTCGAAAGATGTAAGCCATTTTTAGCCGCTCCAGGAAGATTTCAAGTCAAGGCTAGTACCAAGTACCCCGAGCCGATAGAATTTCAGGCTGCAGTAAAAGTGAAGGCAAGAAAAGAAATCATGAACAATGTATACCATGATAAGTTGACACCGTAAAATCTGGAAAAATACAGTTCAGTGAGCAAGAAGATCATGAGAAACATGGGTTTTGATTGTACTAAACCCACTGGGCTGAATCACGGAAAGGGAATTCAGATCCCTCTTGGGGTTGACCAGGAAAAGTGAAGAAAATTCCAAGGACTAGGAGCAGAGTCATCAGTAAATATGATTATAGCTGCACAAATACCAGAACGAGACCCCAAGACAGTCGAGTACCCTGAAATAGCCCCGAGACAAATAGAAGACAGGGGGCAACCGATAATAGACCGCTTGCGAGAAATAAACTTGGGAACAGAAGAAGAGCCGAGGAATACATTTATCAGCGTCAGTCTTTCTGAACAGGAATCTAAGAAATATGGCCAACTTCTTAAAGAAAATAAAGACATCTTCGCTTGGACATATGAAGAAATGTCGGGTTTAGAACCCTCCGTAGCGATGCATCGATTAAATATCTCCAAAGAAAAGAAGCCAATAAAACAAGTGCAAAGGTGATTCCATCCTGACCTAATTTCATTAATTGAAGAAGAGGTCAGCAAGCTGATAAAGGTTGGGTTTATCAGGGAAGTTAAGTATCCTAGGTGGATATCGAACATTGTTCCTGTGAAAAAGAAAATTGGGCAGGTCAGAGTGTGCATTGACTTCAGGGATTTGAAAGAGGCCTGTCCAAAAGATGACTTTCCTCTTCCGATAACAGAGTTGTTAATAGATAGTACGACTCAGTATGCTATTATGTCTTTCATAGACGGCTACGCAGGGTATAATCAAATTAGAATGGCACCTGAAGATGAAGAAGCAACGGCATTCAGAACACCACTTGGAATCTATTGTTATAAAGTTATGCCATTTGGTCTTAAAAATGCCGGGGCAACATATCAAAGGGCAATGAAAAATATCTTCTAAGACATGACGCATAAACATGTCGAGTGCTGTGTTGATGACTTCGTGGTCAGGTCAGGAGATCATCAAGAGCACCGTGAACACTTGGCAACGATTTTCCGTCAACTCAGAAAGAAATAGTTAAAAGATGAATCCAGCTAAATGTGCATTTGGGATATCTTCAGGTAAGTTTCTCGGTTTCGTTGTACGGCATAGGGGTATCGAAATCGATCCAGAGAAGGTTAAAGCTATTCAAAATGTGCCACCACCAACAATGCTAAAGGAATTGAAGAGTCTGCAAGGAAAACTGGCGTACATTAGCCGCTTCATTTCAAATCTCGCAGGAAGGTGTCAGCCATTCTCTTGACTGATAAAGAAAGACACAAAATTTGTATGAGATCAAGCCAGTCAGAACGTATTTGATTCAATAAAGGAGTTGTTGAAACAATCGCCCGTGTTAACAACTCTAATGAGAGGAAAGCCGCTTATCTTGTATATATCTGCAGCTGAGAATTCTTTGGGTGCTTTGTTGGCACAGGTAAATGAAGCCGGGAAAGAGACTGCTCTTTATTATCCGAGTCAAACATTGACGGGTGCAGAATGCAATTATTCCCTGATCAAGAAAGAATGTCTAGCGCTGATATTTGCAGTACAAAAGTTGAGACATTATTGTCTCTCCCATGACATAACTTTGATCTCAAGAGCAGATCCGATAAAGTTTTTGATGACTAAGCTGATGTTGTCTGGAAGATTAGCCAAATGGATGTTATTGCTATCAGATATACTATTTCGTATAAACAAGCAAAAGCAGTAAAAGGACAGGCCGTGGCAGATTTCCTTGCAGCGCTTCCTGTGGCAGAAAGTGAAAACATTAGTGATGACTTTTCGAATGAGCAAGTTATGTTGGCTGAATCCCAGAACCTGTGGCAAATGTGTTTTGATGGTGCTGCTCGAACATCAGGAGCGGGGGCAGGAGTGATATTCATTACTCCTCAAGGCGATCTGTTACCATACTCCTTCACATTAGGCGCTGCATGCACGAATAATGAGGCTGAGTACAGAGCCCTCATTATCGGAATGGAAATAGCTCAATAAATGGAAATAAAGATGTTGCATATCTTCGGAGATTCTAAATTGATTATAAATCAATTGACAACAAAATTCGAAGTGAGGAAACAAGAACTCTTGCCATATTGCCGGAAAGCACAACAGTTGCTCGAACAGTTCTGCAACTGTTGTGCTTTCCACGGTCCGAGAATGCAAAAGCGGATGCTTTAGCTAGCTTGGCAGCAGCTCTATCCTGCCTAAATCGAAGTCCTCTCCAAGTAACCATAGAGGAAAGAAGATTCTTGCCATCTTCAGAGGTTATTGAAGAAGTCATTGAAGCACTTCCTATATCATGTCTAGAAATAACGACAGATGATTGGCGTCAACCTTTTGTTGATTATCTTAAATATAACATCCTGTCAGAAGATCATGTACAGAAGTAGTAGATTAAGTAGTGGTCAAGTAAATTTGTCATATGCAGCGACATATTGTACAGAAAATCTTACAATGGAATGTTGCTACGGTGCTTAGATAAACAAGAAGCAAGCTAAACATTGCGGGAAGCACATTCAGGTGAATGTGGAGCACATCAAGCTGGCTGAAATCTATTCCATAGAGTACATTGAATGGGTTATTACTGGCCCACTATGTTCAAAGATGTGATAGATTATACGAAGCACTATCATGAATGTCAGATCCATGGGGATGTGATACATGTTCCCCCGGAAGACTTACATCAGGTCCGTCGCTTCTTGGCCTTTCTCAGCTTGGGGACTTGATGTAATTGGTCCTATAAATTCACCTTCATCCAAAGGAAAGTAGTATATTCTGGCAACAACCGATTATTTCTCCAAATGGACGGAAGCAATCGCTTTACGCAACATTAAAGAAAAGGATGTGGTCAGTTTCATCCGACATGCCATAATATACCGTCATGGTATTCCAAAGAAGATCGTTATTGATAATGACACTCCTTTCAAAAATAGAGGCATGGAAAAGCTGTGTCAGAAGTTCAGTATCCGACATTCGTTTTCAATACCTTACTATCCCCCGGCCAATGGATTAGCAGAGGTGTTTAATAAAATGATCGCCAAAATACTAAAGAAGACGGTAACGGGGAATAAACGTGATTGGGATGAGAAGTTGCAAGAAGCATTATGGGCATACAAAACTACTCACCGCACAGCAACAGGGGCAACACCGTATTCACTAATTTATGGCATAGAGTCATTCATCCCAATTGAAATGCAAGTGAACTCTAAAGAGTTACCGCGACCAACTCTGTGCATAAAACCAACCGAGTTCACTGCCCAGGTAGCTTCACTGAGCCCCTCTGATGGATTGCGGCTTGTGAACTACTAGGCAATGAGAAGTCCAATGAACTCCTAAAGAGTTACAGAGACTATCACGTGAGACCAGCTCCACTACTCAAGAGCTTAAATTGTATGTGTGCTCCACTACTCATTAGCTTAAACTGTGTGTGACTGACTAAATTGAAATTTAGCACTGCCAATTTAAATAATCACATATAGAATCCCACACTAACAAAGCATAAAAGGTTTTTTTTTATTTAAAGGGTATAGTATATCAATAATATAGCGAGAAATCAAAGCACGATGTAAATAAAGCAAAAAAGCATCATTATCAAAATATCATGAGAAACTTGCATGATTTACAATGTTGAAGATAGTTACTTGATAGTTATACATCTTATAGTTCCCCTGTAATGCCTAACGCTGCTAAGTACTGTTGTAAATTCTCTTGAAAATTAACTTGGGCAGTAGCATGTTCCAAAAGGGCCGTCGAAATCATTCTTGCAGGATCAGGGAGACCAGCCGATTTTTCTTCTAGCGAGACGATAAGTTCCTCATTCTTCACTAGTTCAGATCTTTCAGAGTTCACATAATGAAAACAACAATCTATCTTCTCTTGTACTCTTTCGATGTTTAGCCTCTCCTTCGAACTTTGCTACTCCAGTTGTGCAATCTCTTGTTTCAGAAGAGAAATGCGATTCTAGATAGCTGCTTCATTATCAGCGAAGGTCTTCAGCTGCTCTTGTAAAGATGATTGCTCTTGATCATGGCGAGACACAATCAGAGCAAGTTAAGAAACCTTCTCCTTGGAGTACACAAGTTGCTTCTTATAATCCACAGTTTCAGGTGGAACAGTCTGGGTTTCAGCCGAGGATAGAGCGGTTATTGAATTATGAAACCTTAAAAGAGCATTACGCACAAAAGAAATGTCAACTTTGACCATTCGTGCGGCACTCTCTAATACATCCAAAGCAGTAATCAAATCGGACCATTGATCAGGGTCCTTGAACATTTCGAGGATCGCCTATACAGAATTCTTGATCAATACCAATTTATATGAAGGAATTTTCTCAAAAGATAACACATGTGATGAAGTTCCAATGGAGTCAGAGCTTGCTGCACCGCTTTAAGGTATATTCCCTATTAAGGAATAAGAAATACGAGATTATAATAACAATCTATGTGCAGGCAATATAAAGGAATGAGAACAGGAAAAAAGAAATACCTTCTGCCGATGTCTTAATAGCGAGCGATTGAGTCTCCCTAGCAAAAGGAGACTTAGGTGCCACCATTTCAGCAAAAGAAGGAGACATAGCTTTGGTGCTTGAAACAACAGTGGCAGAAGCAAGCAGCACAGTTGGCTCCACCGGAGAAGCCATTTCACATTCGGTGCTTGAAGCAACCGTGATCGGAGTAGGCAAATCAGCAGGCTCCGTTGAGAAAGCAATCCCACATATCACTGATAGCGGAGGAATTGAAAATCTTGGTGAAGCTCTTGGTGTAACAGGGGGCAAATTCGAAGGAGATGCACTGTCTATCTCTGTATTCGTGGCTTGATTACCTAAGATGAAATGTGTAAGATAAGAAAGCAAGAAAGAAAGAACAAAAGTAGACAATGATAGTAAAACTATCTTACATGGTGAATGTAAGAACCAGAAGATCAGCAACCTCTTCCCTCCAAAGGGAAACAAGTTGTTGTTGAGGAATCAAGTGAAACAGGTTCCAGTGGTGAAAGTGCATCTTCTTCATCTGAACATACTGTTTCTGATACAAGCGAAACGGAAGAAGAAGACCAAGATACTGGTTATGAAGAAGGGGAAGTTGATGTCAGTGACGACAGTGATACAGTTGTAGAGGAGGTTCCAGCTGATGAGGGGCATATACTCCTAACTTCTGAAGCCATACCTGCGGGAGTTTCGCCTATCGCAGAGGAAGAAGAAGAAGAAATTCTTGATCATGGAGAATACATTGGCTATTGCTGAGGATGAGTAGAAGAAGAGGGCTGGCCTGGAACATCGGCAATATTCTCTGACGGGGGGACAACCTTTTCTACATCTTCTCTTCGAGGGTACTGGAGAGGAATTTGCTCAAATTCACGAGTGTTGCCATACGCTATCGGGTTTTATCTCACGGATGGGCTCATCCATGGAGATATATACGTAGCGATGGCCAGCCGAGGGGGCATGACTCATTTTTGCAATGAAACCGACCCTTGTTTCAATAACGCGACCCTTGAGTGTAGGAGGAGGAAGCCATATAGGCTTATTCACTGGTTGACTTTTTCTGACCAGATAAGATTGGTGTACCCACCATCTCATGTGGTTATATGATGCCCTTGGGGTACGGTTGCAAACCTGGAATGATAAAGGAAGAGTTGGCACAGCCCAATAGTTGTTTCCAGATCATCGCCCAATTAAATGGGCCAGTACCATAACTTCGCATCCTTCTGGTAACTAACCCGCAATCTTTTGGGACTGCTTGATCAAAGCCAAATTGACAGGCGAAACGGCTTGGGTAATATGGCTCTCGCCAGAATTCAGTTCCTTCTCTCGACGGAAGACTGCATGATCAGATAGATATAAAAAAATCCCCTTTCTTCTGGGGAGAGGGATTCTTATCCGCCTTCTCCGTATCCACGATATAAAGAGGCAAGCCAAAATGGAAGTAGTCTATTTTTGCATTAGAGGCTATAGCATCTTTCGCCCAGTTATAAGATCTTTTCGCCATAAATCTCTTTTGAAAGAAGTGAAGAGGAGCCCGGGAAGGGTGGACATAAGCCTTGTCAGGTGCTTCAAAGGTCTAGGGAAAGTAAACGCCAAGCCAACCAAGGAAATAATGCCATGGCATATATGTTGAAGCAGAACCGATAGATGGGCTCTTCGTATGGCATGCAATCTCTCCAAGGCCTATGTAAATCGAACACAGAATAGGAGGAGCAAGAGAAAATTTAATTCCTTCAGCCATAGCACCCACAACGACAAATAACGAGGGACGGATGGCGTCTGCTGATTTTGATCTGGGGAAGACCACCATGCTTAGCCAGTATGCGATAAATGCTGCTAGCTCTCTATAATTAGAATATTCGGCACGACTTTTTATATTCTTGCAAAGACGTTCGAGCTCCCGTGAACGGTCGTCATTGAATCTGAAAGGTTGAGTAAGTGAAGGTGGGGTTATATATGTAAGATGACAAGCTACAATTAAAAAAAAAAGAAGTGGAAGAGGAGAATTCTTACTTAAAAGCCCTACTGAAATGGGCCAGCCATTGCATAGGGTGGATTTTGTGGATATTTAGGAACTTAGACATTTCCTTGAAAAGTTCCATAGTCGACTCTGAAATGGAAGGGATGCGATCGAGCGAGGATACAAAAGCGAGTTCCTCGTTGGTGGGGACGAATTCGTCAAAGAATTTTTCGGTTATCGGCAAGCCGGTAATGTTGTAGATATCCCAAAGGGTGATGGTCATTTCTCCTTCTGGAAGATGGAAATAATTGGTAGAAAGGGCACTAATAGCTGAGAAATGCATTCAGAATGGAAGCTTCTTTGCAAAACGGGGATGATGTCACTTCGATAGCATGGAATATATTGATTTTCGACAAAGTTCCGACATATTTCGCCAAAATTGCAGCGGTCCACTCGTAATAGTAGGGACGAGGAGTGAGAAGACCCCTTGTTCTGAACTCTTCTGGGCTCCATATAAGGGACGGTGGCTGAAACGCTGCTTAAGTGTCTCGTAGAAGCAAGTGGGGTATAGGCTGTGAACGTTGTAGGAAGGGACAAGGAAGATCATAGGATGGATGTTGCCTACTTTCTTTCTTGATCTCGGCGGCTGCAGAATGCCTTCCAATAACCTTAGCTCCTTAAATGACCAAGACTCCGTATATGTCAGTCTTTCTGCAGTTAGGTGATTTCTCTGGGTTCGCAGATCAGCATGGAATGATGGCGATGAATGCTGATGGGAATTGAGATGAGGCCCTGTTTATATGGATTGTCGAATCTGATAGTGCCTTGGACTGCACGAACTGATTCCTGGGAATTGTTGAGCTTCTTCCTATTGTGTTCCTTTATCTTCTCCTGGAATTCCTGAGCTTTGTTGCGGCAATGCCTCTTAGGTCTGGAAAGGGGGGGGGAGTATCTTCTCTAGCCGGTGGCCTCTGACTACTCGTGTGATAATGAGCTGTCATCTTCAACCAATTCTTCCAGTCATATTCGTGGCCATGCTTTGGAGGCGTCTCAAGATCACCCATAATGATAGCCCTACAAATAGGAGACGACAGTGTATCAATGCATGCAGAGAAATCGAACGCAGGGAGTACAGGTTCTTTTATGTACGTGGGGAGTCTAGGAGTTGTCTTGAATCGCTTACGCGAAGGTTGAGTAAGAGAAGAAGGTGATTTTGCTACTTGAGGGGTTGCTGCTTGGTAAGCTTCAGTATTGGGTAGTTCTTGATGGGAAGGATGCTCAGAAGAAGGATTAACAGCGATGAAGGTTCTTTTTTATGCGAGCCATGATTAAGGGAAGTTGGAAAAAATGGCTAAGTCAGGAAAACTGGGCAAAGAAAGTGTTGCGCGAGTCGCACAACGAAAAGCAGTTGCGCGGGCAGCATAATGGCTCAAAGCCTTGCACGATGAAAAAATGTTGCGCAGGTCGCGCAACACAAACTGGTTGTGTGGGGGAAGAAAATCAAAAAAAGAGTCTGGCTGCAGAATGTGAAAGTGAAGAAATGATCAAGTGCTGGACAATTTATAGAGGAAAGGGTCGAGTACCAAACTCGGGTGGCAGTTGCACGGGTCGCGCAATGACATTAAAAGAATAAAGGTTCTTGAAGATTGATCCGTGTTCTTTAGTTCGAGGGAACAAAGTAACGGATCAAGGGGGCATCTGTTGGAGCATAAAAAATCATCACGAAGGAAGATCCAAAGATAGGAAAAAACCAGACAGTGAAGAAATAAGGAAGGGAACAAATGATGTTGCGTTGATCGCGTAACCAGACTAGTCGTTGCGTGGACCGCGCAATCAGTCGAAAGAGCCTCAGGCATCGCGCAACCATTGTGCGAGTGAAAATGATCATGTTATTCTTGTGCAGTCGCGCGACCAACTTCATTGTTGCGCGGTTGCACGACCAACTTTACCCTTGCGTGGGTCGCCCATCCAGGAATAGAAATTGATCAAGATGAATCGTCAGATTTGATGTAAAGTGGGACCCATGGAGGGTGGGCACGTGTGGGGGTCTATAAATACCCCACTTTCGCCCTCATTTGGGACGAAAGGTTTTCTGGAGAAAGTTGGAGCTCTGAGGATAGATTGAAGGTGAGGAGCGATGTCAGTTGCGCAGGTCGCGCAGCTTAAGCATTGAGCTGTGCTGATCGCGCAACGATGGAAAGGAGCTATGCTGATCATGCAATGGTGGAAAGGACTGCGCAGATCGTGCACCTAAGCGCGGTGTTGCACTGACCGTGCAACATATAACATGGTTGCGCTAGTCGCGCAACAAGGTCACCATGTGACCAATAACAAAAAGTGGCCGAAGTGCTGCTGAAATCGTGGAAGCTCGATCTTAACCGCTTCAGGCCTTCTCCTTTATATAAAGGATGAGCTCGAAAGAGAAAATTGGTTGATTAAGTTCGACATTCCTCCTAAGTTCTAGGAGATGACCCAAGTTGCTATCGAAATGCTGCCGAATTTGAGATTTAACATATAGCCTTATTCAATTATAATTTGGTTATTTGTTAAAGTATTCTGTCTTAGAATCAAGGGATAATCGAGGATGTAAATGAACTCAGTATCAATAATATGTGATGATCGTCTTTGTACTTTTTCTTGGTTATGTTTAAATAAGATAGTTCCCCCAAATCAAATACATTTGCTTTCTTGTCGAAACAGTTGGACAAGGAGATGAAGGAGAAATTCAGTAGGGACGACTGCGATCCCACTTACGGATGCCCAAATGGTCTCAGAATACGACGATTACAGTCTGGAATGAAAGTGCGCTAAAGTACCATTTAGATGACCAAAAATCGACCCAATCCGACATCAAACGAGGGAGTTGTAAGCGCCTCCATTGGATAGCGCAATTTGGAAATATTATCAATCAAAATTCCAAAATGACGATCGAAGAGTTCCAACGTGCTTTTGGGATATCGAACGGTCTCGAAATTACCCAATTCTGGTCCCATTTACAAGCTTGTCAAGTTACCATTCCAATGAGCTCAAAATAGTCTAAATTTGACCACTGAAGAGAGAGTTATGAAGGTTACTGTTGGACAAGGCGATGAATGAGAAATTCAGTAACGATGAATGCGATCCCACTTACGGATGCCCAAATTGTCTCGGAATATGACAATTGTAGTCAGGAATGAAACTGCGCTAAAGTACCTTTCAGATGACCAAAAATTGACCTAATCTGACATCAAACGAGGGAGTTATGAGCATCTCTGTTTGATCACGTGATTTGAAAAGATTAACAATCTAAATTGCAAAATGACGATCGAAGAGTTCCAACGTACTTTTGGGATATTGAATGGTCTCGAAATTACCCAATTCTGGTCTCATTTACAAGCTTGTCAAGTTACCATTCCAATGAGCTCCAAAATAGTCTAAATTCGACCACTGAAGAGAGAGTTATGAATATTACTGTTGGACGAGGAGATGAAGGAGAAATTCAGTAGCGACGACTACGAACCAACTTACGGATGGCCAAATGCTCTCGGAATACGATGATTGCAGTCTGGAATGAAATTGTGCTAAAGTACCATTTAGAGGACCAAAAGTCGACCAAATTCGACATCAAATGAGGGAGTTATGAGCGCCTCCGTTGGATCGCGCGAATTGGAAAGATTAACAATCGAAATTTTAAAATGACGATCGAAGAGTTCCAACGTCCTTTTGAGATATCGAACGGTCTCAAAATTACCCAATTCTGATCTCATTTAGAAGCTTGTCAAGTTACCATTCCAATGAGCTCAAAATAGTCTAAATTCGACCATTGAAGAGAGAGTTATGAAGGTTATTGTTAGACGAGGAGATGAAGGAGAAATTCAGTAGCGACGACTACGATCCCACTACGGATGCTCAAGTGGTCTCGGAATACAACGATTGCAGTCAGGAATGAAAGTGCGCTAAAGTACCATTTAGATGACCAAAAATTGACCAAATCTGACATCAAACGAGGGAGTTATGAGCGTCTCCATTGGATCGCACGATTTGGAAAGATTAACAATCGAAATTGCAATATGACGATCGAAGATTTCCAACGTGCTTTTGGGATATCAAACGGTCTCGAAATTACCCAATTCTAGTGTCATTTAGAAGCTTGTCAAGTTTCCATTCCAATGAGCACAAATAGTCTAAATTCGACCACTAAAGAGAGAGTTATGAAGGTTACTATTGGATAAGGAGATGAATGAGAAATTCGGTAGCGATGACTGCGATCCAACTTACGGATGCCCAAATGGTCTCAGAATACGATGATTGTAGTCAGGAATGAAAGTACGCTAAAGTACCTTTTAGATGACCAAAAATTGACCCAATCCGACATTAAACAAGGGAGTTATGACCGCCTCCGTTGGATCGTGCGATTTGGAAAGATTAACAATTGAAATTACAAAATGACGATCAAGGAATTTTAATGTGATTTTGGGATATCAAACGATCTCGAAATTACCAAATTCTGGTCTCATTTAGAAGCTTCTCAAGTTACCATTCCAATGAGATCAAAATAGTCTAAATTCGACCACAGAAGAGAGAGTTATGAACGTTACTATTGGACAAGGAAATGAAGGAGAAATTTAGTAGCGACGACTGCGATCCCACTTACGGATGCCCAAATGGTCTCGAAATATGACGATTCTAGTCTGGAATGAAAGTGTGCTAAAGTACCATTTAGATGACCAAAAATCGACCAAATCTGACATCAAATGAGGGAATTATGAGCGCCTCTGTTGGATCGCACAATTTGGAAAGATTAACAATCGAAATTGCAAAATGACGATCGAAGAGTTCCAACGTGCTTATGTGACATCGTACGGTCTTGAAATTACATAAGTCTGGTCTCATTTAGAAGCTTGTAAAGTTACCATTCCAATCAGCTCAAAATAGTCTAAATTTGACCATTGAAGAGAGGGTTATGAAGGTTACTATTGGACAAGGAGATGAAAGAGAAATTCAGTAGCGACGACTGCGATCCCACTTACGGATACGCGATCCCACTTACGGATACCCAAATGGTCTCGGAATACGACGAATGCAGTCAGGAATGAAAGTGCGCTAAAGTACCTTTCAGATGACCAAAAATCGATCCAATCCGACATCAAATGAGGGAGTTATGAGAGCCTCCGTTGGATCGTGCGATTTGGTAAGATTAACAATCGAAATTGTAAAATGACTATCGAAGAATTCAAACGTGCTCTTGGGATATCGAACGGTCTCGAAACTACCCAATTCTGGTCTCATTTAGAAGCTTGTCAAGTTACCATTCTAATGAGCTCAAAATAGTCTAAATTCGACCACTGATGAGAGAGTTATGCAGGTTACTGTTGGACAAGGAGATGAAGCAGAAATTCAGTAGCGATGACTGCGATCCCACTTACGGATGCCCAAATGGTCTCAGAATACGACGATTGTAGTTTGGAATGAAAGTGCGGTAAAGTGCCATTCAGATGACTAAAAATTGACCAAATCCAACATTAAATGAGGGAGTTATGAGTGCCTCTGTTGGACCACACGATTTGGAAAGATTAACAATCAAAATTGCAAAATGACGATCGAAGAGTTCCAACGTGCTTTTAGGATATCGAACGGTCTCAAAATTACCCAATCTTGTCTCATTTAGAAGCTTGTCAAGTTTTCAATCCAATGAGCACAAAGAGTCTAAATTCGACCACTGAAGAGAGAGTTATGAAGGTTACTGTTAGACAAGGAGATGAATGAGAAATTCAGTAGCGATGATTGTGATCCCACTTACGGATGCCCAAATGGTCTCGGAATACGACGATTGCAGTCAAGAATGAAAGTGCGCTAAAGTACCTTTCAGATGACCAAAAATCGACCCAATCCGACATCAAACGAGGGAGTTATGAGCGTCTTTGTTGGATCGTGCTATTTGGAAAGATTAAAAATGAGCTCAAAATAGTCTAAATTCGACCACTGAAGAGAGAGTTATGAAGGTTACTGTTGGACAAGGAGATGAAGGAGAAATTTAATATTGACGACTGCGATCCCACTTACGGATGCCCAAAGGTCTCAGAATACGACGATTGTAGTCTGGAATGAAAGTGCGTTAAAGTACCATTCAATTGACCAAAAATCAACAAAAACCGACATCAAATGATGGAGTTATGAGCGCCTCCATTGGAACTCGCGATTTGGAAAGATTAACAATTGAAATTGAAAAATGACGATCGAAGAGTTCCAACGTACTTTTGAGATATTGAACGATCTCAAAATTACCCAATTCTGGTCTCATTTAGAAGCTTGTCAAGTTACCATTCCAATGAGCTCAAAATAGTCTAAATTCGATCATTGAGGAGAGAGTTATGAAGGTTATTGTTGGACAAGGAGATGAAGGAGAAATTCAGCAGCGACGACTGCGATCCCAGTTACGGATGCCCAAATGGTCTCAGAATACGACGATTGTAGTTTGGAATGAAAGTGCGGTAAAGTGCCATTCAGATGACCAAAAATTGACCAAATCCAACATTAAATGAGGGAGTTATGAGTGCCTCTGTTGGACCACACGATTTGGAAAGATTAACAATCAAAATTGCAAAATGACGATCGAAGAGTTCCAACGTGCTTTTGGGATATCGAACGGTCTCGAAATTACCCAATTCTTGTCTCATTTAGAAGCTTGTCAAGTTACCATTCCAATGAGCTCAAAATAGTCTAAATTCAACCACTGAAGAGAGAGTTATGAAGGTTACTGTTGGACAAGGAGATGAAGGAGAAATTCAGTAGCGACGATTGCGATCCCACTTACGGATGCCCAATTGGTCTCGGAATATGACGATTGTAGTCAGGAATGAAAGTGCGCTAAAGTACCTTTCAGATGACCAAAAATCAATCCAGTCCGATATCAAACGAGGGAGTTATGAGAACCTCCATTGGATAGCGCGATTTGAAAATATTAGCAATCAAAATTGCAAAATGATGATCGAAGAGTTCCAACGTGCTTTTGGGATATCGAACGGTATCAAAATTACCCAATTCTGGTCTCATTTAGAAGCTTGTCAAGTTACCTTTCAAATGAGATCAAAATAGTCTAAATTCGACCACTTAAGAGAGAGTTATGAAGGTTACTGTTGGATAAGGAGATGAAGGAGAAATTCAGTAGCGACGACTGCGATTGTTGGGGCATAAAATAAACAGAGAAATGAAGAAGACAAAGATCAACAAATCAGTTTGAAGATCAAGAAATCAGTTTGAAGGAGACTTTGTGCGGGTTTGCGCAAAGTGAAGAGGTTGCGTTGGACCGCGCAAAGTAAACAGTCTGCGCGGGTTACTCAAGGAAGACATTGCGCGGGACTAATAGATTGTGCGAGATCGCGCAAAGCATGTCGTTTACACGTATCCGTGCAAAGTGTATGACTAAGGTATAAAAATTATTGGGTGTTATTTTGTCCCACATCGACCAGAACAGAGTTTTACACCTGTAAAAAATGTCTATAAATACCCTGTTCTTTCTCTTAAGGGGGGTTGGAAGATTTCAGAGTAAAAGAAAGACGAAGAAAGAGACAGAAGGTGCGAATCCGCGCAAAGGAGCACTGGGCTCCTATGTTTGGACTCTGAAGTTTGCGCGACCCACAGAAAGCATGTTGTTTGCGCGGACCACAAACCGATCGTTGTGACAGCCTATAACAAAGAATGGGTCATTATATCAATGAATGGCTAGAGTCTTCAAATCTTCAAGAAGTCTTCAAGTGCTTCTTGTTCAGGAGAAAAGGAGGAAATCATCGACGAAAAGGCGTATTCCTCCTAAGTTTCAGGGGATGACCGAAATAGCACTGAAATGCTGCCGGAATCTCCGTTCTTTTGAAGATTATTGGCTGATTTGTCTATTCCTTCTAAGTCATAGAAGACGATTGAGATCAGCGCTGCTATGCTGTCAAAATTTACATTTAGTTATGATAATTGTAACTTGCAATGAATTCTTTGTAAACTATCTTAGAATCAAGAGATACCTGAGGATGTAAATGAATTCAGAATCAATAAAGTGTGATGATTGTTTCTGTAACTATTCCATTGTTATGTTTGAATAAGATAATTCCCAAATCAAACACTTTTGTTTCCTTGTCGAAACAAAATGGCGACTCTGCTGGGGACGAGTATCTTATTTAACACTAACATTGGAGAAAGTTATGAGACTCTCATCACTGTTTTTGGCGTCTATTAGACGCCAAAATGGCGACTCTCAGTGGGAACATCCTCCCCTTCATCTCTAAGATAGTTTACTTAGTCTTTCACATACTAATTTCATGTATGTTTATTATTGAAGGTACTCAAATTCAATCACATAACATTACTAATGGCTAACGTCGCGAGAAAAGTGAACTTCCGATTCACCGCTACTAGGTTTGTAATCGAATATGCACCAAACCAAACTCCTGAACATACGAAAGTAAGCACTACAAGCAGGCGCAAAATGACTCAAGTAACAGTTGGAGTCATTTCCGTATCACCCCAATCACAGGAAAGTGATGAAAATTGGACTTTGGTCTTGTCTAGAAAGACAAAAGCAAAGACCTTAAAGACCCAAAGGGAAATTATATATATACCAAGAGCTGAGGGACCAATCACGCGTAGTCTAACAAGAAGAAAACCCGAGCCTCGCTATCCAACCGGCAATTTATCTCGAACAAGCTACTCCGCAATTCTCGTCGCAGCACGATTTTTCCGATGCTTTGGCTTCCCCAAGGACCAAATGGACAAAAAGCACGAAAGCCAAAGCCTCAACAAACAAGCCCTCGGCAGAGGTTTTACTCCAAAACAGTTCAGTATATGGCGGTGGACAAAGAACAAAGAAAAATAGACCAACTACTGAAGAGCGAGTTGATCAAATGGCAGAGGTACAAAGAGTACTAATGGACGAATGTCGAAACCTCAGAGAAGCTCTGGCAACTCTGGCACATAATGTAGCCCAGATGGTGGCCCCACCTATGATGGGAGCAACAAATGGACAGGAGAACCAACCTGAAGGTTCCCGTCCGCAAGGGACAGGATCGCGAGGATCAGCTCCAGCGACAAGGGCTATAACACAAGATGATGTAAGACAAGTCGTCGAAGAAGCAGTCAGGATGAAAGAGAGCGCGCAAATACCGATCGTTTCAGATATCGAACACCCTATCCGAGAGAAGTAGAGGATGTTCCGTTTTCGGCAAATTTTAAGCATCCAGACTTCCAGAAGTTTAATGGGGAAGGATCACCAGAAGAACACCTGATGCATTTCATTACTAGCATGGGGAATTTCTCCACAATACCTTAATACTGCTTAGATTATTTGGTTCATCATTGACAAGTAAAGCTTTCAAGTGGTATTCAAATTTGGCACCAGGATCTATACGCACATGGGAAGAAATGCAAGATGCTTTCATGTCAAACTTCTTCTCATCAGAACGCGATGTTAGCATTACAGAATTAGCTTCAGTACGACAAATGAGAAGGAGAACCAGTTGAAAAGTTTATAGACAGATGGAAGACACTGGGAGCATCTTGTAGACAGTTGCCTGAGGAAAAGGAACAAGTCAAAATGTGTCCGAACTCTATGGAGACAGGAATTGCATTCGACTCACCAAAGGCCGATATCGGAACTTTTCGCGATTTGGCTACCAAAGCCCATGCGTTAGAGTTAATGACTCGTAAAATGCCAAAGATTTCATCGTGAAATTGTCGAAGAATACCTGCGGAGACAACATGTGAACACCATCGATCGGGATAAGAAAAATCAAGATGCAAGGGGCTCAAGAGACAAAAAGCCAGAAGGAAAAGAAGGCTGGAATCAATCAAGGGACAGATACAACGGAAAAAGGCTCAAAATTCTCGATTCTCACGAAGGATTTGAGTTCGATAAAGAGGACGTGGTGCCTATGATGCAACAATTGTTAAAAGCAGGTACCCTAGAATTACTAGAGCCCAAACGCCCTGAAGATGTGACAAGGACTCTAGAAAGAAACTTTTGCCGTTATCATCGCTTAGTGGGACATCCGATGGAAAATTGTTATACGTTAAAATGCATCATACAGCAAATGATAAATAGAGGTGATATAATAACCAGCGAAAACAAAGGAAAGAATACAAGGGCGACAGTAAATGTATTGTCAACCAAGAAAAGATTTGAGAAATAAAAGAGAAGGGAGACCGAAGGCCGATAAGAAATGCGACAATGATTACGTTGAGATCGGGAAAGCAGATAACGAGTCCGGTGAAGCAAAAAGCAGGAATTATAAGGAAAGAAGTGACTGAAAGAAAGAACATCGAGGATAAAAGTAGAAATGGAGACTCGGCGACAAAAGTGGCTTACGACGTAGTTAGTCACTTGAAAGGTATACCGAAGACGTTTAAGTATTTATGATGCGCTCAAGTTATCAGAAGAGTTTCGACAGAGTTTGATTCAAGCACTATCTGATCACGATGTGAGAGAAGTTTTATTGACAGAAATGAAGAATGGAAGAAGCAATGAAAAGGTGGATTGTCTACCAGTAATATCTTTCTCTGATGATGATTTAATTGGAGAAACAGAACACAACAGGCCATTAATGATAGAAGTGTACATTTGTGAAAAAAGATAAAACGGATTATGATAGACAATGGGTCAAGAAAATCTTTTGCCACTCTCCATGATTACTAAATTGGGTTATCGCTGTCAGATTTGTGCCCTCTAGCGGAATGATGATACAGGGTTTAATCAAGATGGACAACGCGCACTTGGAAAATTACAGTAACATTGGAAGTAGGAGAATTAATTACTACTGTTGTATGTCACGTTATAAATGTTGTGACAACATATAACCTTCTCTTGGTAAGGCCGTGGATACATCAATATAATATTGTACCTTCTGCTCTACACCAATGTTTCAAATATCTGTAAGGCTGGAATGCAGTGTAAAGTGATGGCTGATGCAAAACCTTATACAGAAGCTGAGTCTTTCTTCGCAGATGCCGGCTATTATAAAAGTTTTTCTGAAAAAGTGGGAAATGATGATGGAAAGAAAGTCTTAAAGGATGACCGAACAAATAAAGTTGGAGAAGAAATGACGAAATCTTCTGGGACTACAGGAGCAAGAAAGAAGTTCTATTTCGTACCCAAACGTCTGAGACAACCGGGACAACCGCCGTTGACATTATTGTCGATGTAATGTAAAAGTCTTACGCCCAATTATACAATACCCTTACCTAATATCGAACGATGTAAGCCATTTGTAGCCGCTCCAGGAACATTTCAAGTCAGAGCCAGTGCTAAATATCCTGAACCAATAGAATTTCACGCTGCAGCAGAAGTGAAGGATGAAAACATAAGCAATATATATCATGGAGAGTTAGCACCGTAGAATTTGAAAAATACAAGGTCAAAAGCAAAAAAATCATGAGAAATATGGGTTTTAATTGTGACAAGCCCACCGATTGAATCATGGGAAAGGAATTTAAATCCCTCTCGGGTTAATCAAGAAAAACGAAGAAAATTCCAAGGATTAGGAGAGAATCATCAAGAAATATGGTATCGCTTAATATGACTTCAAATGAACACAAATACTAGTAACAAGATACTAAGATTGTTGAGTATCCTAAAACCGCTCCAAGACAAATAGAAGACGGGGGCAGCCGACAATAGATGGCTTGCGAGAAATAAATTTGGGAACAACAAGAGCCAAGGAATACATTCATCGGCATTAGCCTTTTTCGTAGATCAGAATTTGAAGAATATGGCCAACTTCTCAAAGAAAATAAAGACGTTTCGCTGACATATGAAGAAATGCCAGGATTGGAACCCTCTCAGTAGCAATGCATCGATTAAATATCTCCAAAGAAAAGAAACCAAAGTGAAGCAAGCACAAAGGCGATTTCACCTGCACTATTCCTTAATCGAAAAAGAAGTAAATAAACTAATAAAGGTTGGGTTCATCGAGAAGTTAAATATCCCAAGTGGATATCAAACATTGTTCCTATGAAAAGAAGAATGGGCGATTAGAGTATGTATTGACTTCAGAGATCTGAATGAAGCATGTCCAAAGGATGACTTCCCCTCCGATAACAGAATTATTAATTGATAACACTACTCGGTATGCTATTATGTCTTTTATAGACGAATATGCTGGGTATAATCAAATCAGGATGGCACCCGAAGATGAAGAAGCAACGGCTTTCAGAACGCCGCTTGGGATTTATTGTTATAAAGTTATGCCTTTCGGTCTTAAAAATGCTGGGGCGACATACCAAAGGGCAATGAAAAATATTTTTCAAGATATGATGCATAAACATGTTGAATGCTATGTTGATGACTTGGTGGTCAGGTCAGGAGATCATCAAGAACACTGCGAACATTTGGCAACAGTCTTCCGTCGACTCAGAAAGAAGCAGTTAAAGATGAACCCCGCTAAATGTGCATTCGAGTATCTTCTGCAAATTCCTCGCTTTGTTGTACGGCATAGAGGAATCGAGATTGATCCAGAAAAAATTAAGGCTATTCAAAATATGCCGCCACTAACAACGCTAAAGGAATTGAAAAGCTTACAAGGAAAACTGGCATACATTCGCCATTTCATTTCAAACCTCGCAGGAAGGTGTCACCATTTTTTCTCGCTTAATGAAGAAAGATACTGAAATTTGTATGGGATCACGCTTGCAAAATGCATTTGACACAATTAAGGAATTGTTAAAACAAATGCCACAGTGTTAACTCAAAGTGAAAGGTAAGCCACTTATCTTATACACATCTCAGCCTACAAATTCTTTGGGTGCTTTGTTGGCACAAATGTAACGGTTTTAAAAGAGATCGCTTTTATTATCTAAGCCGAACATTGATGGGGGCGTAATACAATTATTCTCGATCGAAAAAGAATGTTTGGCGTTGGTATTCGCCATACAAAAGTTGAGGCATTATTGTCTTTCCCATGATATAACTCGATCTCAAGAGCAGATCCGATAAAATTTTGATGACCAGGCCAATGTTATCGGAAGACTAGCCAAGTGGATGCTATTGTTATCGAATATACTATTTCATATAAGCTAAACTGAAAGCAAAGAAAGGACAAGCTATGGCGACTTTCTCATAGCACATCCTATAAAGCGAAAGTGAAAAATCAATGATGAATTCCCGATGAACAAGTTATGATGGCTGAATCTCAAAATCTTTGGCAAATGTATTTTGATGGTGCTGCTCGAATATCAGGAGCAAGGGCAGGAGTGATATTCATTACTCCTCAGGGTGATTTATTACCATATTCCTTCACACTAGGCAACACATGCACAAACAATGAAGCTAAATACAGAGCTCTTATTATCGGAATGGAAATAGCTCGACAAATGGAAATAAAATTATTGCATATCTTTGGAGATTCTAAATTGATTGTAAATCAGTTGACAACAGAATTCGAAGTAAGGAAAGAAGAACTCTTGCCTTATTATCTAAGGCACAACAGCTTGCTTGAACAATGGCTTCATTATGTGGAAATTAAACACATACCTCGATCTGAGAATGCAAAAGCGGATGCTTTAGCCAATCTAGCAGCGGCTCTATCCTGCACAAACCAAAGTCCTCTTCAGGTAATTATAGAAGAAAGAAGATTCCTGCCATCTGCAGAAGTTATCGAAGAAACGTTGAAATGTTCCCTATATCCTGTCTCGAAGTAATAATGATGATTGGCGTCACCTTTTTTGATTATCTCAAATATAATATCTTGCCAGAAGAAAATGTACAAAGACAACAGATTAAGCAGCGATCAGGCAAATTTGTCATATGCAGCGAAGTATTGTATAGAAAATCTTATAACGGAATGCTGTTATGGTGCTTAGATAAGCAAGAAGCAAATCAAATGTCATGAAGCACATTCAGGTGAATGTGGAGCACATCAAGCCGACCGAAATTTATGCCATAGAGTGCATCGAATGGGTTATTATTGGCCTACTATGTTCAAAGATGCAATAGAATACGCAAAGCGGTGTTATGAAGTCAAATACACGGAGATGTAATACATGTTCCCCCGAAGACTTACATCACTGTTGCTTCTTGGCTTTCTCACTTGGGGACTCGACGTGATTGGTCCTATAAATCCACCTTCATAAAGGAAAACAAGATATTTTGGCAAAGAATGATTATTTCTCCAAATGGACCGAAGCAGCTTGCTTGCGTAGTGTTAAAGAGAAAGACGTGGTCAATTTCATCCGGCATGCTATAATATACCGTCATGGTATTCCAAAAAAGATCATCACCGATAATGGCACCCCTTTTAAAAATAGAGGCATAGAAAAATTATGTCAGAAATTTGGCATCCAACATTCGTTTTCAACGCCTTATTATCCTCCTACCAATGGATTAGCAGAGGCATTTAACAAAACAATTATTAAAATAATGAAAAAACTATGAAGGGTAATAAGCGCGATTGGGATGAAAAGTTACAAGAAGCATTATGGGCCTACGTAACTACTTATCATATAAAGAATGAGGGCGACACCGTATTCATTAATCTACGGTATGGAGGCGCTTATCCCAATCGAAATACAAGTGGCATCACTCAATAGCGTAGCAAGACATCGCCTATAACGGATGATGAAAATGCAAAAATAAGGTGAAAGAATTAGATCTTACTCGATGAAAACGTTTTATGACCAAAGAATGGTTGCAATCATATCATCGTGCCGAATATCGGCCGCTTTGATAAACAGTGTTAAATATCGCTTCTTTCAAAAAAGGGGATTTGGTGCTAATGTTGAAAAGACCTATAATGATCACTCACGGACAAAAGGGCAAGTTCGAGCCTAAATGGGACGGTCCATATGTAGTAAAAGAAGTATACTCCAATGGGGCATATAGAATTGCAAATCAAGAGGACAGGGTGTCGTGTACTTGCCAACGCCCGCTTCATCATCAAACGATACTATCCCTAAGATAGACATGTTGATTTTGACTCCGGAATATTATCGGCATAATGATTTTGATCAAAAGGGGGCAAAATGAATAAGATCATGTCTATATGTCAGCAAAAGAGGCTATGAAGAAGAAGTTCATGAGCATGTCAACTATGTTAGCAAGCATTTTTATATATATATATATATATATATATATATATATATATATATATATATGATGTCATCATCATTGCCAAAAGGTTCTACAAAATCAATATCATCTTGAAGGTTCTCTTGAAGATATTACAAGATTGATATATTGCCTTACAAGGCATGGATCTTCTTGAAGATATTATCTCAAGATAAATATATCTACTATACTTGCAATGATGATGATCATAATATATTTTTTTCCTTACAAGGCACGGATCTTCTTAAAAATATTATCAAAAGCAAGGATATATTGCCTTCAATATCAATATATCAATATCAATCAAAGAGGCAAGATAGCCAAGCCAAATCCTAAAAGAGCCAAATTGAGCCAAAATCAAAAAACATCAAGCTCTCAAAAAAAAAAAAATCAAGCTCTCAAAGGATCAAGCTCTAAAAGAGCCGGCCAACTATACGTAAGACCCATGAAGATCGCCATTCGGGCAATGCATGAGAGTCGCGGCCCTAAAAGCCCGCGAAGACCATCGTGCGCACCCATGCGGGTAGTCAATGACGGTCAAGGATTAAAAGCCTAAAAGGCCATAAATCCGCGAAGACTAGTCACCGTAATTCCCATGCCGTCTGTAGTACAGCTTCCGCAGGCCACGGGGAAACGGATGAAAATGCCCTCCCCGTGAATGGGCTCGACCTTGCAGACGAAGAAAACAGGGGCCGCAGCAAGCGAGCTTTATGCCAACCATACGTAAGACCCTCCAGTGTCTAGGGTTTGATTTCGTAGTAACTCGTGAGGAAGGGCTTAAACCTACTCATTGATGGATGGCGACCCTAGATTTGGTGCCCAAAGGTAGCCTTGCGAGCCCGCGAACTCTAGAGTTACCGTGGCCAACCCCGTGCATAAATCCAACAGCTTCACCGCCCGAGCGTCAATGGGCCCCTCTCGATGGACCTTGACCGTGAGCTCAAGGCGTGAAAAGCCCAAAAGCGAACTCTAGAGAGTTACAAAGGGCCATCACATAAGACCCATAAATGCTCCACTACTCATGAGCTTAAACTGTGTGTGTGCGCACGCTCCACTACTCATGAGCTTAAACTGTGTGTGGCTAATTAAATTAAAACTTAGTACCGCCAATTTAAATACTCACATAGAGAATCCCGCACTAACAAAGCATAAAAGGTTTGAAAATCATAAAAGATGTAATGAAATGTTATATAAAATTACTATATAAAATATAATATATAATCTGATAATATTATCATATAAATATAAATGTCATCAACATCATCAATATGCAAGAAAAAATACCATCATAAACATCTCAAAATACTTATCATAGAAACATATGTGAAGTCAAATAAATTATATGTCCAGAAACATGAAAGCCAAGATTACATGTTCAAAATTACATGATTCAAAGATCTTCTCAGTAATCCCCACTACTTCCAATATTTGAGCAAATCTTCTTTCAATTGTGTCTCGAGCAAAGATCATGTCTAGATTTTTCTTCAAGAATAAGTCTTGCTTGATCAGAACGCCAAAGAAGTTTATTCTCCAAAGAAGCAATCATTTCTTTTCCTTGAAGTTGTGCGGATTTTTCAATATCAATAGATTGAGCATTCACCCGTATCTTCTCTTCAACATCCCGAATGATTAAAGTTCTCGCTCATGATTCTTCCTCTCCAGTTGAGAGATTTCTTCCTTTAAAATTGCAATACGATCTTGATAGTCTTGCTTTTTCATCAACATGAATCTTTAATTGATCTTGAAGAATTATATGCTCTTGTCAAGTTTAGAAATTGATGAAGTCAAGTCGAAAGAGCTTGTTCTTGAGATAAAGCCAATGCTTCCTACATTCTAAAATCTCAGAGCAATTGTAACATTTTCATCGACGCCAAAGAAATTACCGAATCACGAAATTTGAGGAGTGAATCACGCAAAGGAGATATGTTGATTCTAGCCATCTTAGCAGAGCTCTCCAAAATTTCTATAGCAACATCCAAATCCAACCACCGATCGTAGATTTCAAGATATGGATTATTGCTAACAAGGAATGTTTCACCATAAGCATTTTATGAACAGAATCTTTGCAAAGGATGATAGTTCAGAAGTAGTGGCCACAGTAATCGAATCGGCCACACCGCATGCAGGGGGAGTTCCTATAGCAAAAGAAGAAGGATATTCAATATATTATTATGAAATATATAGTCTTGAGTAAAATAATCAAGTGCATATATATATACCTCACAGAATACGACTAATGAAGGAGAAGCTCTTGAGTATGCTATGAAGGACCAAGTCCCACCATATCAAAAGAAGAGATGGTGCTCTAGCCTCCGTGCTTGAATCTCTCGTAGCCGAGTTGGCAAGTCCGTAGTTTCTATTGAAATATGATTTCACGAGCCACTACTCTCTCGTACTACCAATGGAACTATGGGTGCTCTTGGTGAAGATTACCACGAGAGGATTCATTGAAGAGATAGCGCCTATTTCGCAACTTGAGCACCTAAAAAGGGAGATGCATAATTTTAAATAAATAATAGTTGTTAAAATATAAATAAATATATCTATATGAAAATTTTCTCCTTTACCTGGTGAATAACCATATTCTCCATAATCTAAAGGTTCCTCTTCATCTTCTTCAACTCAGGAGATTTAGCAGAACATTAATGCTAGAAGAGTCTTAGCAATCGCAGGAGAAGATTCCATTTCAACTTCTTTTACAGCTTGTTTCCTCTTCCCCGCCAATATCAACTTCACCTTCTTCAAAGTCATCATCTTTATCTTCACAAATTATCACTATCCTCACTATCTTCATCTTGTGAAGATCAAGTTGTCTCTGATGATGAAGTTGAACTTTCATCTCCCAAAATTTCTTCGTCGACTTCTTCAACGATAACTTGCTTCCTTTATAAGAAACGGCCCGGTCGCTCTCCAAGTGCAAGCTCTTTAATAGGGGGCAGAGGTGGATGCTTGTCTGTCCTTTCTCGGGGATAGGAGATGATGATTGTAAACGCATTTTTGATCTAGTCATCGGGAAGATGGACTAGGACCAAGGGGTTGTGGAGGAGATATGGAGGTATCAATAGTCGGTCCTTCTTGAACCACTCAGTAGCTCTGTAGGAATTGGAGAAGATGTACCTTTAACATCATCTGTAGCTTGGTTTGAAAAGTCTCAACGAGATTTCTCAAATTCTCTCAGAACTCCGTGAGCAAACCAACCATCCAAAGTGTTGATAGGCTTGATTTCACGGATGGGGTCTTCCAATGATATCTTCATAAAAATTTCTCCGGAGGATGAGATGCATGGCTCTTCTCCGAATATAGCCAATTCCACTCTCTAAATTTCTACCCTTCACTGGGTGGATGAAGAAAGATAGAAGAATCCACCCGGCAAGCATTTATTGACCAAGTATGATTGGTGATCCCACCATCGCATCCAACTATATGATGTACGACTATGCGATCACACTGAATTATGAAAAGAGATCCGACACAGCCATTCAAAGAAATTGTTTCCATATCATGGCCCGCTTAAGAGGACCGCCCATAACAACAAGATTTTTCTAGTAACCAACCCGCAGCCTTGGGTACGCAAGGTTTGATCATAACCAAATTGACGAGCAAAACGACTCGGGTAGTAAGGTTCTCTCCAAAATTTTGTTCCTTCCCGAAGAGGTAAACCGCATGAGCGAATAGAAAAGAAGAAAGCTCTCTCTGCATGCGCATAAGAGTTTCTTGTCGTCCACCATATCCGTATCTTCACAGATATAGCGATAAAGGCGAACCGAAAAAGTTTATCCGATCATCATCTCGAATTTTATTTACAACCCATTCATATGCTCTTTTCGCCATTGCTCTTTCTTTGAAAGAAACTAGAGTGGAAGGTGAGAAGGATGAATATGCTGCTCTGAGCCTCAAAGTCCAAGGAAAATAAACTCCTAGCCACCCCGTAAAATAATGCCAAGAAGTATGTGCAGATGAAGCCCAAGAATAGGGTCTTTTACATGGGTAGCTATTTCTCCAAGAGCTCAGAATAGAACATAATACAGAGGAGCAAGAGAGTATTTATGGCCTTCCGCTAAAGCACCACCACAACAAAGACACTGGACGAACAAAGATCTCGCCCATTTAGAGTCGGGCAATACGACCAAACTTAGCCAATAAGCCAAGAATGTCGCAAGTTCTCCAAAAGAGCTATATTCTGTCTTCCCTCATTGCATCTCGAAGCTTCATTAATTCTTTAGAATGACAATCACGAAACCTTCAAAGAAAAAAAGAGAGGAGGTTAATATGCGGAAATGGCTAAGTAGCAAGAATACAAAGAGGAAGATCAATTATCGATTGATAAATACCTGAGACCTCTAGAAAAATGTGCCAGCCATTGTAGAGGGGGAATTTTGTGGAAGCTGGGAAATTTGCCCATCTCTTTAATAACTCTATGGTAGTCTCAGAGATAGAAGGCTTGCGATCTGGAGAAGATACAAAGGCCAATTCTCTGTTTGTAGGAATAAATTCATCATAGAATTTACCCGTTATTGTGAGACCAAATATGCGATGAAGATCCCAAAGAGATATGCTCATTTCGCCATAAGGAAGATGAAAGGAGTTGGTTGTAGGCGACCAATATTCAAGGAAGCCTTTCAAGATATTGGGTTCCCTATAGAAGTATTTTGGAGGTCACTTCTATGGCATCATAAAGGCCGATCTTTGCAAGAGTGCTTGTATGTTTCAAGAAAATAGCCTCCGCCCATTCGTAATAATAGCGGCGAGCGGTTAACATGCCTCGATGCGAAATTCTCGCTTGTCCCCGAGTTGTTCTCGATCTCTAAAGCGTTGTCGAACCGTCTCATAAAAATGAGAAGGAAAGAGATCATGAGGACTGTGGAAAGGAGTCAAGAATATCATGGGATGAGCTTCTCCTATCTTTTGTCGTGGCTTCGAGTTTGGATGACTCCTTCAAGGATTCGAGGCTCTCTTGAGGCCCATGATTCGGATACATCGCCTTTCGCCATGGACACAATCTTTAGACTCACAATCTAGCATGGACCGATGGCGATATACTTTGATGGGAATGATTGTCATGCCTTCCGCATGAGGGTTGTCAAACTTCATGACACCTTCAACAACTCGCACCGAGTCCCACGAGTTTTGAAGTCTTTCTTCTTGTGTTCCTTGATTTTTCTCGCAAATTCTTTCGCCTTATTTCATGCGAGTTTTCTTCGAACGAGAAGCCGAGGAGTATCTTCCCGAGGAGATGGCCTCTCACTATCGGTACGAATGTGGCCATGGTCTTTAACCATTCATCCCAATCATATTCTCTTCCATGTTTTGGTGGGCATTTAATATCTCCCAAAGATATGGATCTATGAATGGGGATGGTAAAGACTTGATGCGATCGAAAAAGTCAAAGTAGGAAGAACGGGTTCTTTGAAATAAGTTGGATTTCTAGAAGTTGTCTTTATTCTTTTAGCGGTGGTTGATCGAAGAAGGTAAGTCGAAGGAGACACAAGACGAGCCGTTTGTTTAATGCGAGCCATGAAAATAAGAAAGGAAAGAAGATTGATGATGAATGAGAAAGGAAGAAAGAAGAAAAAAAGACTAAGTGTTGGAAAAAATTCAAAGAGGAAAATCGGCTAAGTACGAGTACTTTGCGTGGGTCCGCGCAAAGTATAAGGTTTGAGCGGGAAAGTTTGCAAACTTGAAGGACTTCGCGCAAACTAAAAAGGTTTGCGTGGGTTCACGCAAAGTATAAGGTTTGCGCAGAAGAAAATCGTAAGGGCAGAGTTCAGACAGATTGTGAGTAGATTGTGAAAATGATCAAGTTGTTGCATTATTTATAGTATTTCTGGTCGAGTACGGTACTCGACTGGAACTTTTGCGGTCGCGCAAACTATAAAAATCAGGATTTGATCCTTTTCTTTGATTTTTGAAGAAACAAAGAAACGGATCAAGGGGGCATCTGTTGGGGCATAAAATAAACAAGGAGAAAAAGAAGAAGAAAGATCAAGAAATCAAATTGAAGACTAAGAAATCGATTGAAGAGACTTTATGCGGGTTCGCGTGAAAAAGTGAAGAGGTTGCGTTGGACCGCGCAAAGTGAAGAAATTTGCGCGTAGGTTACTCAAGGAAGACAATGCGCGGACTAATAGATTGCATTGAATCGAGATCGCATAAAGCATGTCGTTTTGCGCGTGTCAGCAAGAGTCTATGATGAGGTATAAAAATTGTTGGATGTTATTTTGTCCCACATCGACTGTAATCCGAGATTTTTACACCATAAAAAAATGTCTATAAATACCCCATTCTTTCTCTTAAAAGGGGTGTTGGAAGATTTCAGAGTAAAAGAAAGACGAAGAAAGAGACAGAAGGTGCGAATCCCGCAAAGGAGCATCACTTGGCTCCTAAGTAGTTTGCGCGACTCACAAGAAAGCATGTCGTTTACAAGCTGAGATCACAAGAAACCGATCAACTGCGCATTGATCCTATAACAAAGAATGGTCAATCATATATCACTGAATGGCTGGAGTCTTCAAATCTTCAAGAAGTCTTCAAGTGCTTCTTGCGGAGAAAAGGAGGAAATCATCGAAAAAAAGGCGTATTCCTCCTAAGTTTCAGGATGACCGAAATAGCATCAAATGTCATTTAATCTCCGTTCTTTTGAAGATTATTGGCCAATTTGTTTATTCCTTCTAAGTCATAGAAGATCGATTGAGATCATCGCTATTCCTCCTCAAAAATTTACATTTAGCTATGATAATTGTAACTTGCAATGAATTCTTTGTAAACTATCTTAGAATCAAGAGATACCGAGGATGTAAATGAATTCAATCAATAAAGTGTGATGATTGTTTCAGTAATTATTCCATTGTTATGTTTGAATAAGATAATTCCCAAATCAAACACTTTTGTTTCCTTGTCGAAAATTATGATCCCACGTATGGATTGACCAAATCGACATCAAATGAGGGAGTTATGAGCGCCTCCATTTGGATCGCGTGATTTGGAAAGATTAACAATCAAAATTGCAAAATGACGATCGAAGAATTCCAACTTGCTTTGGGATATCGAATGGTCTCAAATTACCCAATTACGGTCTCATTTAGAAGCTTGTCAAGTTACCATTCCAATGAGCACAAAATAGTCTAAATTCGACCACTGAAGAGAGAGTTATGAAGGTTACTTGTTTGGACATCAGATCAAGGAGAAATTCAGGATGGCGACGACTACGATCCCATGTACGGATGCCCAAATGGTCTCTGAATACGACGATTGCAGTCTGGAATGAAAGTGCGCTAAAGAACCATTCAGATGACCAAAAATTGACCAAATCCGACATCAATTGAGGGAGTTATGAGCACCTCCGTTGGACCGCACGATTTGGAAAGATTAACAATCAAAATTGCAAAATGACGATCGAAGAGTTCCAACGTGCTTTTGGGATATCAAACGGTCTCGAAATTACCCAATTCTGGTGTCATTTAGAAGCTTGTCAAGTTTCCATTCCAATGAGCACATAGTCTAAATTCGACCACTGAAGAGAGAGTTATGAAGTTACTGTTGGACGAGAAGATGAAGGTGAAATTCAGTGGCAACGACTGCGATCCGACTTACGGAAGCACAAATGGTCTCGAAATACGACGAACGTAGTCAGGAATGAAAGTGCGCTAAAGTACATTTCAGATGACCAAAAATCGATCCAATCCGACATCAAACGAGGGAGTTATGAACGCCCATAGGGTAGCGTTTGAAAATATTAGCAATCAAAATTGCAAAATGACGATTGAAGAATTCCAACGTGCTTTTGGGATATCGAATGGTCTCAAAATTACCCAATTCTGGTCTCATTTAGAAGCTTGTCATGTTACCATTCCAATGACCTCAAAATAGTCTAAATTCGACCACTGAAGAGAGGGTTATGAATGTTACTGTGGGACAAGGAGATGAAGGAGAAATTCAATATGAGACGACCGCGATCCCACTTACTGATGCCTAAATGGTCTCGAAATACGACGATTGCGTCGAATGAATGAAAGTGCGCAAAAGTACCATTCAGAGGACCAAAAATCGACCAAATCTGACATCAAATGAGGGAGTTATGAGCGCCTCCATTGGATCGCGCGATTTTGTAAGATTAACAATCGAAATTGCAAAATGACTATCGAAGAATTCCAACTTGCTCTTGGGATATCGAACGGTCTCGAAATTACCCAATTCTGGTCTCATTTAGAAGCTTGTCAAGTTACCATTCCAATGAGCACAAAATAGTCTAAATTCGACCACTGAAGAGAGTTATGAAGGTTACTGTTTGGACAAGGAGATCAAGGAGAAATTCAGCAGCGATGACAACGATCCCTTGTATGGATGCCCAAATGGTCTTGGAATACGACGATTGCAGTCTGGAATGAAAGTGCGCTAAAGAACCATTCAGATGACCAAAAATTGACCAAATCCGACATCAATTGAGGGAGTGATGAGCACCTCCGTTGGACCGCACGATTTGGAAAGATTAACAATCGAAATTGCAAAATGACGATCGAAGAGTTCCAACGTGCTTTTGGGATATCAAACGGTCTCGAAATTACCCAATTCTGGTGTCATTTAGAAGCTTGTCAAGTTTCCATTCCAATGAGCACATAGTCTAAATTCGACCACTGAAGAGAGAGTTATGAAGTTACTGTTGGACGAGAAGATGAAGGTGAAATTCAATAGCGACGACTGCTATTCGACTTACGGAAGCACAAATGGTCTCGAAATACGACGAACGTAGTCAGGAATGAAAGTGCGCTAAAGTACATTTCAGATGACCAAAAATCGATCCAATCCGACATCAAACGAGGGAGCTATGAACGCCATAGGGTAGCGCGTTTGAAAATATTAGCAATCAAAATTGCAAAATGACGATTGAAGAATTCCAACGTGCTTTTGGGATATCGAATGGTCTCAAAATTACCCAATTCTGGTCTCATTTAGAAGCTTGTCATGTTACCATTCCAATGACCTCAAAATAGTCTAAATTCGACCACTGAAGAGAGGGTTATGAATGTTACTGTGGGACAAGGAGATGAAGGAGAAATTCAGTAGCGACGACTGCGATCCCACTTACGGATGCCTAAATGGTCTCGAAATACGACGATTGCAGTCTGGAATGAAAGTGCGCAAAAGTACCATTCAGAGGACCAAAAATCGACCAAATCTGACATCAAATGAGGGAGTTATGAGCGCCTCCATTGGATCGCGCGATTTTGTAAGATTAACAATCGAAATTGCAAAATGACTATCGAAGAATTCCAACTTGCTCTTGGGATATGGAAATGTCTCGAAATTACCCAATTCTGGTCTCATTTAGAAGCTTGTCAAGTTACCATTCCAATGAGCACAAAACAGTCTAAATTCGACCACTGAAGAGAGAGTTATGAAGGTTACTGTTTGGACAAGGAGATCAAGGAGAAATTCAGTAGCGACGACTACGATCCCATGTACGGATGCCCAAATGGTCTCTAAATACGACGATTGCAGTCTGGAATGAAAGTGCGCTAAAGAACCATTCAGATGACCAAAAATTGACCAAATCCGACATCAATTGAGGGAGTGATGAGCACCTCCGTTGGACCGCACGATTTGGAAAGATTAACAATCGAAATTGCAAAATGACGATCGAAGAGTTCCAACGTGCTTTTGGGATATCAAACGGTCTCGAAATTACCCAATTCTGGTGTCATTTAGAAGCTTGTCAAGTTTCCATTCCAATGAGCACATAGTCTAAATTCGACCACTGAAGAGAGAGTTATGAAGTTACTGTTGGACGAGAAGATGAAGGTGAAATTCAGTAGCGACGACTGCGATCCGACTTACGGAAGCACAAATGGTCTCGAAATACGACGAACGTAGTCAGGAATGAAAGTGCGCTAAAGTACATTTCAGATGACCAAAAATCGATCCAATCCGACATCAAACGAGGGAGTTATGAACGCCTCCATAGGGTAGCGCGTTTGAAAATATTAGCAATCAAAATTGCAAAATGACGATTGAAGAATTCCAACGTGGATATCGAATGGTCTCAAAATTACCCAATTCTGGTCTCATTTAGGAGCTTGTCATGTTACCATTCCAATGACCTCAAAATAGTCTAAATTCGACCACTGAAGAGAGGGTTATGAATGTTACTGTGGGACAAGGAGATGAAGGAGAAATTCAGTAGCGACGACTGCGATCCCACTTACGGATGCCTAAATGGTCTCGAAATACGACGATTGCAGTCTGGAATGAAAGTGCGCAAAAGTACCATTCAGAGGACCAAAAATCGACCAAATCTGACATCAAATGAGGGAGTTATGAGCGCCTCCGTTGGATCGCGATGATTTTGTAAGATTAACAATCGAAATTGCAAAATGACTATCGAAGAATTCCAACTTGCTCTTGGGATATCGAACGGTCTCGAAATTACCCAATTCTGGTCTCATTTAGAAGCTTGTCAAGTTACCATTCCAATGAGCACAAAATAGTCTAAATTCGACCACTGAAGAGAGAGTTATGAAGGTTACTGTTTGGACAAGGAGATCAAGGAGAAATTCAGTAGCGACGACTACGATCCCATGTACGGATGCCCAAATGGTCTCTGAATACGACGATTGCAGTCTGGAATGAAAGTGCGCTAAAGAACCATTCAGATGACCAAAAATTGACCAAATCCGACATCAATTGAGGGAGTGATGAGCACCTCCGTTGGACCGCACGATTTGGAAAGATTAACAATCGAAATTGCAAAATGACGATCGAAGAGTTCCAACGTGCTTTTGGGATATCAAACGGTCTCGAAATTACCCAATTCTGGTGTCATTTAGAAGCTTGTCAAGTTTCCATTCCAATGAGCACATAGTCTAAATTCGACCACTGAAGAGAGAGTTATGAAGTTACTGTTGGACGAGAAGATGAAGGTGAAATTCAATGGCGACGACTGCGATCCGACTTACGGAAGCACAAATGGTCTCGAAATACGACGAACGTAGTCAGGAATGAAAGTGCGCTAAAGTACATTTCAGATGACCAAAAATCGATCCAATCCGACATCAAACGAGGGAGTTATGAACGCCTCCATAGGGTAGCGTTTGAAAATATTAGCAATCAAAATTGCAAAATGACGATTGAAGAATTCCAACGTGCTTTTGGGATATCGAATGGTCTCAAAATTACCCAATTCGGTCTCATTTAGGAGCTTGTCATGTTACCATTCCAATGACCTCAAAATAGTCTAAATTCGACCACTGAAGAGAGGGTTATGAATGTTACTGTGGGACAAGGAGATGAAGGAGAAATTCAGTAGCGACGACTGCGATCCCACTTACGGATGCCTAAATGGTCTCGAAATACGACGATTGCAGTCTGGAATGAAAGTGCGCAAAAGTACCATTCAGAGGACCAAAAATCGACCAAATCTGACATCAAATGAGGGAGTTATGAGCGCCTCCGTTGGATCGCGCGATTTTGTAAGATTAACAATCGAAATTGCAAAATGACTATCGAAGAATTCCAACTTGCTCTTGGGATATCGAACGGTCTCGAAATTACCCAATTCTGTCTCATTTAGAAGCTTGTCAAGTTACCATTCCAATGAGCACAAAATAGTCTAAATTCGACCACTGAAGAGAGAGTTATGAAGGTTACCGTTTGGACAAGGAGATCAAGGAGAAATTCAGTATGAGAAATTATTACGATCCCATGTATGGATGCCCAAATGGTCTTGGAATACGACGATTGCAGTCTGAATGAAAGTGCGCTAAAGAACCATTCAGATGACCAAAAATTGACCAAATCCGACATCAGAGGGAGTTGATGAGCACCTCCGATTGGACCGCACGATTTGGAAAGATTAACAATCGAAATTGCAAAATGACGATCGAAGAGTTCCAACGTGCTTTTGGGATATCAAATGTCTCAAATTACCCAATTCGGTCTCATTTAGAAGCTTGTCAAGTTTCCATTCCAATGAGCACAAAATAGTCTAAATTCGACCACCGAAGAGAGAGTTATGAAGGTTACTTGTTGGACGAGGAGATGAAGGAGAAATTCAAGAATGACGATCGCGATCCCACTTACGGATGCCCAAATGGTCTCGAAATACGAAATTGGAATGAAAGTGCGCTAAAGTACCATTTCAGATGACCAAAAATTGACCAAATCCGACATCAATTGAGGGAGTTATGAGCACCTCCGTTGGATCGCACGATTTGGAAAGATTAACAATCGAAATTGCAAAATGACGATCGAAGAGTTCCAACGTGCTTTTGGGATATCAAACGGTCTCAAAATTACCCAATTCTGGTGTCATTTAGAAGCTTGTCAAGTTTCCATTCCAATGAGCACATAGTCTAAATTCGACCACTGAAGAGAGAGTTATGAAGTTACTGTTGGACGAGAAGATGAAGGTGAAATTCAGTAGCGACGACTGCGATCCGACTTACGGAAGCACAAATGGTCTCGAAATACGACGAACGTAGTCAGGAATGAAAGTGCGCTAAAGTACATTTCAGATGACCAAAAATCGATCCAATCCGACATCAAACGAGGGAGTTATGAACGCCTCCATAGGGTAGCGCGTTTGAAAATATTAGCAATCAAAATTGCAAAATGACGATTGAAGAATTCCAACGTGCTTTTGGGATATCGAATGGTCTCAAAATTACCCAATTCTGGTCTCATTTAGGAGCTTGTCATGTTACCATTCCAATGACCTCAAAATAGTCTAAATTCGACCACTGAAGAGAGGGTTATGAATGTTATTGGACAAGGAGATGAAGGAGAAATTCAAGAGATTACGACTGCGATCCCACTTACGGATGCCTAAATGGTCTCAAAATACGACGATTGCAGTGTGGAATGAAAGTGCGCAAAAGTACCATTCAGAGGACCAAAAATCGACCAAATCTGACATCAAATGAGGGAGTTATGAGCGCCTCCGTTGGATCGCGCGATTTTGTAAGATTAACAATCGAAATTGCAAAATGACTATCGAAGAATTCCAACTTGCTCTTGGGATATCGAACGGTCTCGAAATTACCCAATTCTGGTCTCATTTAGAAGCTTGTCAAGTTACCATTCCAATGAGCACAAAATAGTCTAAATTCGACCACTGAAGAGAGAGTTATGAAGGTTACTGTTTGGACAAGGAGATCAAGGAGAAATTCAGTAGCGACGACTACGATCCCATGTACGGATGCCCAAATGGTCTCTGAATATGACGATTGCAGTCTGGAATGAAAGTGCGCCAAAGAACCATTCAGATGACCAAAAATTGGCCAAATCCGACATCAATTGAGGGAGTGATGAGCACCTCCGTTGGACCGCACGATTTGGAAAGATTAACAATCGAAATTGCAAAATGACGATCGAAGAGTTCCAACGTGCTTTTGGGATATCAAACGGTCTCGAAATTACCCAATTCTGGTGTCATTTAGAAGCTTGTCAAGTTTCCATTCCAATGAGCACATAGTCTAAATTCGACCACCGAAGAGAGAGTTATGAAGTTATTGACGAGAAGATGAAGGTGAAATTCAGTAGCGACGACTGCGATCCGACTTACGGAAGCACAAATGGTCTCGAAATACGACGAACGTAGTCAGGAATGAAAGTGCGCTAAAGTACATTTCAGATGACCAAAAATCGATCCAATCCGACATCAAACGAGGGAGTTATGAACGCCTCCATAGGGTAGCGCGTTTGAAAATATTAGCAATCAAAATTGCAAAATGACGATTGAAGAATTCCAACGTGCTTTTGGGATATCGAATGGTCTCAAAATTACCCAATTCTCTCTCATTTAGAAGCTTGTCATGTTACCATTCCAATGACCTCAAAATAGTCTAAATTCGACCACTGAAGAGAGGGTTATGAATGTTACTGTGGGACAAGGAGATGAAGGAGAAATTCAGTAGCGACGACTGCGATCCCACTTACGGATGCCTAAATGGTCTCGAAATACGACGATTGCAGTCTGGAATGAAAGTGCGCTAAAGTACCATTCGGAGGACCAAAAATTGACCAAATCTGACATCAAATGAGGGAGTTATGAGCGCCTCCGTTGGATCGCGCGATTTTGTAAGATTAACAATCGAAATTGCAAAATGACTATCGAAGAATTCCAACTTGCTCTTGGGATATGGAAATGTCTCGAAATTACCCAATTCTGGTCTCATTTAGAAGCTTGTCAAGTTACCATTCCAATTAGCCCAAAACAGTGTAAATTCGACCACTGAAGAGAGAGTTATGAAGGTTACTGTTTGGACAAGGAGATCAAGGAGAAATTCAGGTGATGATTGATTCGATCCCATTACGATGCCCAAATGGTCTCTCAAATGAAATTGATGAATGGAATGAAAGTGCGAAAGTACCATTTTCGATGACCAAAAATTGACCAAATCCGACATCAAATGAGGGAGTTATGAGCACCTCCGTTGGACGCGATTTTGAAAGATTTAACAATCAAAATTGCAAAATGACGATCGAAGAATTCCAACGTGCTTTTGGGATATCGAAACGGTCTCAAATTACCCAATTCGGTCTCATTTATTTAAGCTTGTCAAGTTACCATTCCAATGAGCACAAAATAGTCTAAATTCGACCACCGAAGAGAGTTATGAAGGTTACTTGGACAAGGAGATGAAGGAGAAATTCAAGAATGACGATCGCGATCCCATGTACTGACTTGATGCCCAAATGGTCTCGAATACGACGATTGATGAAATGAAAGTGCGCTAAAGAACATTCGATGACCAAAAATTGACCAAATCCGACATCAAATTGAGGGAGTAATGAGCACCTCCGTTGGACCGCAGGATTTGGAAAGATTAACAATCGAAATTGCAAAATGACGATCGAAGAGTTCCAACGTGCTTTCGGGATATCAAACGGTCTTGAAATTACCCAATTCTGTGTCATTTAGAAGCTTGTCAAGTTTCCATTCCAATGAGCACATAGTCTAAATTCGACCACTGAAGAGAGAGTTATGAAGTTACTGTTGGACGAGAAGATGAAGGTGAAATTCAGAGTGGACGATGATCGATCCGATCCGACTTACGGAAGCACAAATGGTCTCTCGAATACGACGAACGAAGTCAGGAATGAAAGTGCGCTAAAGTACATTTCAGATGACCAAAAATCGATCCAATCCGACATCAAACGAGGGAGCTATGAACGCCTCCATAGGGTAGCGTGTTTGAAAATATTAGCAATCAAAATTGCAAAATGACGATTGAAGAATTCCAACGTGCTTTTGGGATATCGAATGGTCGAATGGTCTCAAAATTACCCAATTCTGGTCTCATTTAGGAGCTTGTCATGTTACCATTCCAATGACCTCAAAATAGTCTAAATTCGACCACTGAAGAGAGGGTTATGAATGTTACTGTGGGACAAGGAGATGAAGGAGAAATTCAAGAAGCGATGATGATGATCCCATTACGGATGCCTAAATGGTCTCGAAATACGACGATTGCGATGTCTGGAATGAAAGTGCGCAAAAAGTACCATTCGAGGACCAAAAATCGACCAAATCGACATCAAATGAGGGAGTTATGAGCGCCTCCGTTGGATCGCGCGATTTTGTAAGATTAACAATCGCAATTGCAAAATGACTATCGAAGAATTCCAACTTGCTCTTGGGATATCGAAATGTCTCGAAATTACCCAATTCTGGTCTCATTTAGAAGCTTGTCAAGTTACCATTCCAATTAGCCCAAAACAGTGTAAATTCGACCACTGAAGAGAGAGTTATGAAGGTTACTGTTTGGACAAGGAGAAATTCAGCAGCGATGACAACGATCCCTTGTATGGATGCCCAAATGGTCTTGGAATACGACGATTGCAGTCTGGAATGAAAGTGCGCTAAAGAACCATTCAGATGACCAAAAATTGACCAAATCCGACATCAATTGAGGGAGTTATGAGCACCTCCGTTGGACGGCACGATTTGGAAAGATTAACAATCGAAATTGCAAAATGACGATCGAAGAGTTCCAACGTGCTTTTGGGATATCAAACGGTCTCGAAATTACCCAATTCTGGTGTCATTTAGAAGCTTGTCAAGTTTCCATTCCAATGAGCACATAGTCTAAATTCGACCACTGAAGAGAGAGTTATGAAGTTACTGTTGGACGAGAAGATGAAGGTGAAATTCAGTAGCGACGACTACGCGATCCGACTTACTTAGCACAAATGGTCTCAAATGGTCGACGAACGTAGTCGGGAATGAAAAAGTGCGCTAAAAAGTACATTTCAGATGACCAAAAATCGATCCAATCCGACATCAAACGAGGGAGTTATGAACGCCTCCATAGGGTAGCGCGTTTGAAAATATTAGCAATCAAAATTGCAAAATGACGATTGAAGAATTCCAACGTGCTTTTGGGATATCGAATGGTCTCAAAATTACCCAATTCTGGTCTCATTTAGGAGCTTGTCATGTTACCATTCCAATGACCTCAAAATAGTCTAAATTCGACCACTGAAGAGAGGGTTATGAATGTTACTGTGGGACAAGGAGATGAAGGAGAAATTCAATAGCGACGACTGCAATCCCACTTACGGATGCTTAAATGGTCTCGAATTACGACGATTGCAGTCTGGAATGAAAGTGCGCAAAAAAGTACCATTCGAGAGACCAAAAATCGACCAAATCGACATCAAATGAGGGAGTTATGAGCGCCTCCGTTGGATCGCGCGATTTTTGATAAGATTAACAATCGAAATTGCAAAATGACTATCGAAGAATTCCAACTTGCTCTTGGGATATCGAAATGTCTCGAAATTACCCAATTCGGTCTCATTTAGAAGCTTGTCAAGTTACCATTCCAATTAGCACAAAATAGTGTAAATTCGACCACTGAAGAGAGAGTTATGAAGGTTACTTGTTTGACAAGGAGATGAAGGAGAAATTCAAGAGAATTACGGATGCCCAAATGGTCTCGAAATACGACGATTGAGACGATGATCAAATGAAAGTGCGCTAAAAGTACCATTCGGATGACCAAAAATGAAAATTGACCAAATCCGACATCAAATGAGGGAGTTATGAGCACCTCCATGGATCCGCGATTTTTGGAAAGATTAACAATCAAAATTGCAAAATGACGATCGAAGAATTCCAACGTGCTTTTTGGGATATCGAAACGGTCTCAAATTACCCAATTCTCTCATTTCATTTAAAGCTTGTCAAGTTACCATTCCAATGAGCACAAAATAGTCTAAATTCACCACCGAAGAGAGAGTTATGAAGGTTACTTGTTGGACAAGGAGATGGAAATTCAAGAAATGACGACGACGATCCCATGTACCCATGGATGCCCAAATGGTCTCAATCTGACGATTGCATCGAATGAATGAAAGTGCGCTAAAGAACCATTCGATGACCAAAAATTGACCAAATCCGACATCAATTGAGGGAGTTATGAGCACCTCCATTGGCACGATTTGGAAAGATTAACAATCGAAATTGCAAAATGACGATCGAAGAGTTCCAACGTGCTTTTGGGAAATCAAACGGTCTCTGAAATTACCCAATTCGTGTCATCATTTAGAAGCTTGTCAAGTTTCCATTCCAATGAGCACATAGTCTAAATTCGACCACCGAGAGAGAGTGAAGTTACTTGTTGGACGAGAAGATGAAGGTGAAATTCAGTAGCGACGACTGCGATCCGACTTACGGAAGCACAAATGGTCTCGAAATATGACGAACGTAGTTAGGAATGAAAGTGCGCTAAAGTACATTTCAGATGACCAAACGAGGGAGTTATGAACGCCTCCATAGGGTAGTGCGTTTGAAATTATTAGCAATCAAAATTACAAAATGACGATTGAAGAATTCCAACGTGCTTTTGGGATATCGAATGGTCTCAAAATTACCCAATTCTGGTCTCATTTAGGAGCTTGTCATATTACCATTCCAATGACCTCAAAATAGTCTAAATTCAACCATTGAAGAGAGGGTTATGAATGTTACTGTGGGACAAGGAGATGAAGGAGAAATTCCGTAGCGACGACTGCGATCCCACTTACGGATGCCTAAATGGTCTCGAAATACGACGATTGCGATGCTGGAATGAAAGTGCGCTAAAGTACCATTCAGAGGACCAAAAATTGACCAAATCTGACATCAAATGAGGGAGTTATGAGCGCCTCCGTTGGATCGCGCGATTTTGTAAGATTAACAATCGAAATTGCAAAATGACTATCGAAGAATTCCAACTTGCTCTTGGGATATGGAAATGTCTCGAAATTACCCAATTCTGGTCTCATTTAGAAGCTTGTCAAGTTACCATTCCAATTAGCCCAAAACAGTGTAAATTCGACCACTGAAGAGAGAGTTATGAAGGTTACTGTTTGGACAAGGAGATCAAGGAGAAATTCAGCAGCGACGACTACGATCCCTTGTATGGATGCCCAAATGGTCTTGGAATACGACGATTGCAGTCTGGAATGAAAGTGCGCTAAAGAACCATTCAGATGACCAAAAATTGACCAAATCCGACATCAATTGAGGGAGTTATGAGCACCTCCATTGGACCGCCCGATTTGGAAAGATTAACAATCGAAATTGCAAAATGACGATCGAAGAGTTCCAACGTGCTTTTGGGATATCAAACGGTCTCGAAATTACCCAATTCTGGTGTCATTTAGAAGCTTGTCAAGTTTCCATTCCAATGAGCACATAGTCTAAATTCGACCACTGAAGAGAGAGTTATGAAGTTACTGTTGGACGAGAAGATGAAGGTGAAAGTGAAATTCAAGAGTGACGCGACGATCGCGATCCGACTTACTAAGCACAAATGGGTCTCGAAATACGACGAACGTAACGAGAATGAAAGTGCGCTAAAGTACATTTCAGATGACCAAAAATCGATCCAATCCGACATCAAACGAGGGAGTTATGAACGCCTCCATAGGGTAGCGCGTTTGAAAATATTAGCAATCAAAATTGCAAAATGACGATTGAAGAATTCCAACGTGCTTTTGGGATATCGAATGGTCTCAAAATTACCCAATTCGGTCTCATTTAGAGCTTGTCATGTTACCATTCCAATGACCTCAAAATAGTCTAAATTCGACCACTGAAGAGAGGGTTATGAATGTTACTGTGGGACAAGGAGATGAAGGAGAAATTCAGAAGACGATGAATCCCACTTACGGATGCCTAAATGGTCTCGAAATACGACGATTGGTCGATCTGAATGAAAGTGCGCAAAAGTACCATTCAGAGGACCAAATTGACCAAATCTGACATCAAATGAGGGAGTTATGAGCGCCTCCGTTGGATCGCGCGATTTTGTAAGATTAACAATCGAAATTGCAAAATGACTATCGAAGAATTCCAACTTGCTCTTGGGATATGGAAATGTCTCGAAATTACCCAATTCTGGTCTCATTTAGAAGCTTGTCAAGTTACCATTCCAATTAGCCCAAAACAGTGTAAATTCGACCACTGAAGAGAGAGTTATGAAGGTTACTGTTTGGACAAGGAGATCAAGGAGAAATTCAGAATTGAATTAATCCCATCATGATGGATGCCCAAATGGTCTCGAAATACGACGATTGATTGCAGAATGAATGAAAGTGCGCTAAAGAACCATTCGATGACCAAAAATTGACCAAATCCGAGATCAAATGAGGGAGTTATGAGCACCTCCATTGGATGGCCGATTTGCGAAAAATTAACAATCGAAATTGCAAAATGACGATCGAAGAATTTCCAACGTGCTTTTGGGATATCGAATCTCAAATTACCCAATTCGGTCTCATTTAGAAGCTTGTCAAGTTACCATTCCAATGAGCACAAAATAGTCTAAATTCGACCACTGAAGAGAGAGTTATGAAGGTTACTGTTGGACAAGGAGATGAAGGAGAAATTCAAGAAATGATGATCGACGATCCGATCCACGTACGATGCCCAAATGGTCTCAAATGATTGATGATGAATGAAAGTGCGCTA
Source organism: Magnolia changhungtana (assembly GCA_030180095.1). Classification (NCBI taxonomy): domain Eukaryota; kingdom Viridiplantae; phylum Streptophyta; class Magnoliopsida; order Magnoliales; family Magnoliaceae; genus Magnolia; species Magnolia changhungtana. Next base: position 150,637 of record JASAUF010000056.1, on the reverse strand, counting down.
AAAGTACCATTGAACCAAAAAAATTGACCAAATCAACATCAATTGAGGGAGTGATGAGCACCTCCGTTGGACCGCGATTTGGAAAGATTAACAATCGAAATTGCAAAATGACGATCGAAGAATTCCAACGTGCTTTTGGGATATCAAACGGTCTCGAAATTAACCAATTCCCAATCATTTAGAAGCTTGTCAAGTTTCCATTCCAATGAGCACATAGTCTAAATTCGACCACCGAAGAGAGAGTTATGAAGTTACTTGTTGACGAGAAGATGAGGTGAAATTCAAGATGGACGACGATCGCGATCCGACTTACTAAGCACAAATGGTCTCGAAATACTGACGAACGTAATCGAAATGAAAGTGCGCTAAAGTACATTTCAGATGACCAAAAATCGATCCAATCTGACATCAAACGAGGGAGTTATGAACGCCTCCATAGGGTAGCGCGTTTGAAAATATTAGCAATCAAAATTGCAAAATGACGATTGAAGAATTCCAACGTGCTTTTGGGATATCGAATGGTCTCAAAATTACCCAATTCTAGTCTCATTTAGGAGCTTGTCATGTTACCATTCCAATGACCTCAAAATAGTCTAAATTCGACCACTGAAGAGAGGGTTATGAATGTTACTGTGGGACAAGGAGATGAAGGAGAAATTCAGTAGTGATGACTGCGATCCCACTTACGGATGCCTAAATGGTCTCGAAATCTCAAATTGCGATGATCCGGAATGAAAGTGCGCAAAAAAGTACCATTCGAGAGGACCAAATCGACCAAATCGACATCAAATGAGGGAGTTATGAGCGCCTCCGTTGGATCGCGCGATTTTGTAAGATTAACAATCGAAATTGCAAAATGACTATCGAAGAATTCCAACTTGCTCTTGGGATATCGAAATGGTCTCGAAATTACCCAATTACTCGTCTCATTTAGAAGCTTGTCAAGTTACCATTCCAATGAGCACAAAATAGTCTAAATTCGACCACCAAAGAGAGTTATGAAGGTTATGAAGGTTTGGACAAGGAGATCAAGGAGAAATTCAAGAAATGATGACGACGATTCGACGATCCCATGTACGGATGCCCAAATGGTGCTCAAATACGACGATTGCGATTGCGATTGCTGAATGAAAGTGCGCTAAAGAACCATTCGAGATGACCAAAAATTGACCAAATCCGACATCAATTGAGGGAGTGATGAGCACATCCGTTGGACCGTACGATTTGAAAAGATTAACAATCGAAATTACAAAATGACGATCGAAGCGTTCCAACGTGCTTTTAGGAATCAAACGGTCTCGAAATTACCCAATTCTGGTGTCATTTAGAAGCTTGTCAAGTTTCCATTCCAATGAACACATAGTCTAAATTCGACCACCGAAGAGAGAGTTATGAAGTTATTTGTTGACGAGAAGATGAAGGTGAAATTCAAGAAATGACGATCGCGATCCGATCTTACGGAATGCACAAATGGTCTCGAAACGACGAATGAAAATCGTCGAATGAAAGTGTGCGCGCTAAAGTACATTTCGATGACCAAAAATCGATCCAATCCGACATCAAACGAGGGAGTTATGAACGCCTCCATAGGGTAGCGCGTTTGAAAATATTAGCAATCAAAATTGCAAAATGACGATTGAAGAATTCCAACGTGCTTTTGGGATATCGAATGGTCTCAAAATTACCCAATTCTGGTCTCATTTAGGAGCTTGTCATGTTACCATTCCAATGACCTCAAAATAGTCTAAATTCTAAATTCCAAGAGAGGGTTATGAATGTTAATGGGACAAGGAGATGAAGGAGAAATTCAGAAGCGACGATCGATCCCACTTACGGATGCCTAAATGGTCTCGAAATACGACGATTGCAGTATGGAATGAAAGTGCGCTAAAGTACCATTCAGAGGACCAAAAATTGACCAAATCTGACATCAAATGAGGGAGTTATGAGCGCCTCCGTTGGATCGCGCGATTTTGTAAGATTAACAATCGAAATTGCAAAATGACTATCGAAGAATTCCAACTTGCTCTTGGGATATCGAACGGTCTCGAAATTACCCAATTCTGGTCTCATTTAGAAGCTTGTCAAGTTACCATTCCAATTAGCCCAAAACAGTGTAAATTCGACCACTGAAGAGAGAGTTATGAAGGTTACTGTTTGGACAAGGAGATCAAGGAGAAATTCAAGATGATGCACGATCCGATTACGATGCCCAAATGGTCTCGAATACGACGATTGACGAATGAAAGTGCGTAAAAAGTACTTCGAGATGACCAAAAATTGACCAAATCCGACATCAAATGAGGTTAGATGAGCACCTCCGATTGGATCCGCGATTTGGAAAGATTAACAATCAAAATTGCAAAATGACGATCGAAGAATTCCAACGATATCAAACGGTCTCAAATTACCCAATTCGAATCTCATTTAGAAGTCTTGAGCACAAAATAGTCTAAATTCGACCAATTGAAGAGAGAGATGAAGGTTACTTGTTGGACAAGGAGATGAAGGAGAAATTCAAGAAAATTCAACGATCACGATCCCATGATACGGATGCCCAAATGGTCTCGAAATCCGACATTGATCTGAATGAAAGTGCGCTAAAGAACCATTCGATGACCAAAAATTGACCAAATCCGACATCAATTGAGGGAGTTATGAGAGCACCTCCGTTGGACCGCACGATGATTGGAAAGATTAACAATCGAAATTGCAAAATGACGATCGAAGAGTTCCAACGTGCTATTGGGATATCAAACGGTCTCGAAATTACCCAATTCTGGTGTCATTTAGAAGCTTGTCAAGTTTCCATTCCAATGAGCACATAGTCTAAATTCGACCACTGAGAGAGAGTTATGAAGTTACTGTTGGACGAGAAGATGAAGGTGAAATTCAAGAAGATGACGAATGATCGATCCGACTTACGATGCCAAATGGTCTCGAAAAAATCGAAATACGTAATCGTGAAATGAAAGTGCGCTAAAGTACACATTTCGATGACCAAAAATCGATCCAATCCGACATCAAACGAGGGAGTTATGAACGCCTCCATAGGGTAGCGCGTTTGAAAATATTAGCAATCAAAATTGCAAAATGACGATTGAAGAATTCCAACGTGCTTTTGGGATATCGAATGGTCTCAAAATTACCCAATTCTGGTCTCATTTAGGAGCTTGTCATGTTACCATTCCAATGACCTCAAAATAGTCTAAATTCGACCACTGAAGAGAGGGTTATGAATGTTACTGTGGGACAAGGAGATGAAGGAGAAATTCAGTAGCGACGACTGCGATCCCACTTACGGATGCCTAAATGGTCTCGAAATACGACGATTGCAATGCTGGAATGAAAGTGCGCAAAAGTACCATTCAGAGGACCAAAAATCGACCAAATCTGACATCAAATGAGGGAGTTATGAGCGCCTCCGTTGGATCGCGCGATTTTGTAAGATTAACAATCGAAATTGCAAAATGACTATCGAAGAATTCCAACTTGCTCTTGGGATATCGAACGGTCTCGAAATTACCCAATTCTGGTGTCATTTAGAAGCTTGTCAAGTTTCCATTCCAATGAGCACATAGTCTAAATTCGACCACCAAGAGAGAGTTATGAAGGTTACTTGTTTGACAAGGAGATCAAGGAGAAATTCAAGAGAAAAGACGACGATCCCATGTACGATGCCCAAATGGTCTCTCAAATGAATCGACGATTGACGACTGAATGGAATGAAAGTGCGCTAAAGAACCATTCAGATGACCAAAAATTGACCAAATCCGACATCAATTGAGGGAGTGATGAGCACCTCCGTTGGACCGCACGATTTGGAAAGATTAACAATCGAAATTGCAAAATGACGATCGAAGAGTTCCAACGTGCTTTTGGGATATCAAACGGTCTCGAAATTACCCAATTCTGGTGTCATTTTTAGAAGCTTGTCAAGTTTCCATTCCAATGAGCACATAGTCTAAATTCGACCACTGAAGAGAGAGTTATGAAGTTACTGTTGGACGAGAAGATGAAGGTGAAATTCAGTAGCGACGACTGCGATCCGACTTACGGAAGCACAAATGGTCTCGAAATACGACGAACTAAATGTCGTCGAATGAAAAGTGAAAGCTAAAAGTACATTTCAAATGACCAAAAATCGATCCAATCCGACATCAAACGAGGGAGTTATGAACGCCTCCATAGGGTAGCGCGCGCGTTTGAAAATATTAGCAATCAAAATTGCAAAATGACGATTAAAGAATTCCAACGTGCTTTTGGGATATCGAATGGTCTCAAAATTACCCAATTCTGGTCTCATTTAGAAGCTTGTCATGTTACCATTCCAATGACCTCAAAATAGTCTAAATTCGACCACTGAAGAGAGGGTTATGAATGTTACTGTGGGACAAGGAGATGAAGGAGAAATTCAGTAGCGACGACTGCGATCCCACTTACGGATGCCTAAATGGTCTCGAAATACGACGATTGCGATCATGGAATGAAAGTGCGCTAAAGTACCATTCGAGAGACCAAAAATTGACCAAATCTGACATCAAATGAGGGAGTTATGAGCGCCTCCGTTGGATCGCGATTTTTGTAAGATTAACAATCGAAATTGCAAAATGACTATCGAAGAATTCCAACTTGCTCTTGGGATATCGAAATGTCTCGAAATTACCCAATTCTGGTCTCATTTAGAAGCTTGTCAAGTTACCATTCCAATTAGCCCAAAACAGTGTAAATTCGACCAATGAAGAGAGAGTTATATTACTTGACACAAGGAGATGAAGGAGAAATTCAAAGATTGACGATCCCATGACTTTAATGACAAATGGTCTCGAAATGACGATGATTTGAATGGAATGAAAGTGCGCTAAAAAGTACCATTCGATGACCAAAAATCGACCAAATCCGACATCAAATGAGGGAGTTATGAGCACCTCCAATGATTGGATCGCGATTTTTGAAAATTTAACAATCAAAATTGCAAAATGACGATCGAAGAAGAATCCAACGTGCTTTTGGGATATCGAATCATGTCTCAAATTACCCAATTCTGGTCTCATTTAGAAGCTTGTCAAGTTACCATTCCAATGAGCACAAAATAGTCTAAATTCGACCACTGAAGAGAGAGTTATGAAGGTTACTGTTTGGACAAGGAGATCAAGGAGAAATTCAAGAATGAGCGACGACGATCCCATGTACGGATGCCCAAATGGTCTCGAAATACGACGATTGATTGAAAGTGCGCTAAAGAATTCAGATGACCAAAAATTGACCAAATCCGACATCAATTGAGGGAGTGATGAGCACCTCCGTTGGACCGCACGATTTGGAAAGATTAACAATCGAAATTGCAAAATGACGATCGAAGAGTTCCAACGTGCTTTTGGGATATCAAACGGTCTCGAAATTACCCAATTCTGGTGTCATTTAGAAGCTTGTCAAGTTTCCATTCCAATGAGCACATAGTCTAAATTCGACCACCAGAAGAGAGAGTTATGAAGTTACTTGTTGGACGAGAAGATGAAGGTGAAATTCAATGCGACGATCGATCCGACTTACTTAAGCACAAATGGTCTCAAATACGACGAACGAGTCGAATGAATGAAAGTGCGCTAAAAAGTACATTTCAGACGAAAAAAAATCGATCCAATCCGACATCAAACGAGGGAGTTATGAACGCCTCCATAGGGTAGCGCGTTTGAAAATATTAGCAATCAAAATTGCAAAATGACGATTGAAGAATTCCAACGTGGATATCGAATGGTCTCAAAATTACCCAATTCTGGTCTCATTTAGGAGCTTGTCATGTTACCATTCCAATGACCTCAAAATAGTCTAAATTCGACCACTGAAGAGAGGGTTATGAATGTTACTGTGGGACAAGGAGATGAAGGAGAAATTCAGGAGAGAACGATCGCGATCCCACTTACTTGATGCCTAAATGGTCTCGAAATACGACGATTGCGATTGTGGAATGAAAGTGCGCAAAAGTACCATTCAGAGGACCAAAAATCGACCAAATCTGACATCAAATGAGGGAGTTATGAGCGCCTCCGTTGGATCGCGCGATTTTGTAAGATTAACAATCGAAATTGCAAAATGACTATCGAAGAATTCCAACTTGCTCTTGGGATATCGAACGGTCTCGAAATTACCCAATTCTGGTCTCATTTAGAAGCTTGTCAAGTTACCATTCCAATGAGCCCAAAAAAGTCTAAATTCGACCACTGAAGAGAGAGTTATGAAGGTTACCGTTTGGACTAGGAGATCAAGGAGAAATTCAGTAGCGACGACTAAGATCCCCTGTACGGATGCCCAAATGGTCTTGGAATACGACGATTGCAGTACGGAATGAAAGTGCGCTAAAGAACCATTCAGATGACCAAAAATTGACCAAATCCGACATCAATTGAGGGAGTGATGAGCACCTCCGTTGGACCGCATGATTTGGAATGATTAACAATCGAAATTGCAAAATAACGATCGAAGAGTTCCAACGTGCTTTTGGGATATCAAACGGTCTCGAAATTACCCAATTCTGGTGTCATTTAGAAGCTTGTCAAGTTTCCATTCCAATGAGCACATAGTCTAAATTCGACCACTGAAGAGAGAGTTATGAAGTTACTGTTGGACGAGAAGATGACGGTGAAATTCAATAGTCGACGATGCAATTCCGACTTACGAAGCACAAATGGTCTCAAAATACGACGAACGAACGTAGTCGTCGAAATGAAAGTGCGCTAAAGTACATTTCAGATGACCAAAAATCGATCCAATCCGACATCAAACGAGGGAGTTATGAACGCCTCCATAGGGTAGCGCGTTTGAAAATATTAGCAATCAAAATTGCAAAATGACGATTGAAGAATTCCAACGTGCTTTTGGGATATCGAATGGTCTCAAAATTACCCAATTCTGGTCTCATTTAGGAGCTTGTCATGTTACCATTCCAATGACCTCAAAATAGTCTAAATTCGACCACTGAAGAGAGGGTTATGAATGTTACTGTGGGACAAGGAGATGAAGGAGAAATTCAATAGAACGATCGCGATCCCACTTAACGGATGCCTAAATGGTCTCGAAATACGACGATTGCGATCTGAATGAAATGAAAGTGCGCAAAAGTACCATTCAGAAAGTGACCAAAAAAAATCGACCAAATCGACATCAAATGAGGGAGTTATGAGCGCCTCCGTTGATCGGATCGCGCGATTTTGTAAGATTAACAATCAAATTGCAAATGACTATCGAAATGATTCCAACTTGCTCTTGGGATATCGAATGGTCTCTCGAAATTACCCAATTCGGTCTCATTTAGAAGCTTGTCAAGTTACCATTCCAATGAGCACAAAATAGTCTAAATTCGACCACCGAGAGAGAGATGAAGGTTACTTGTTTGGACAAGGAGATGAAGGAGAAATTCGAGAGCTGAAATGACTAAGATCCCAATTACGGATGCCAAATGGTCTCAAATGACGAAGATTGATCGGAATGAAAGTGATGCTTAAAGTACCATTCAGATGAGATGAAAAATCGACCAAATCCGACATCAAATGAGAGATGAGAGCCTTATGAGCACCTCCGATTGGATGAGTCCTCCATTGATTTTTTGAAAAGATTAACAATCAAAATTGCAAAATGACGATTGAAGAATTCCAACGTGCTTTTGGGATATCGAATGGTCTCAAAATTACCCAATTCTGGTCTCATTTAGAAGCTTGTCAAGTTACCATTCCAATGAGCACAAAATAATTCGACCACCAAAGAGAGAGTTATGAAGGTTACTTTTGGACAAGGAGATGAAGGAGAAATTCAAGAATGACGACGATCCCATGTACGGATGCCCAAATGGTCTCTCGAATACGACGATTGCAATCTGAATGAAAGTGCGCTAAAGAACCATTCAGATGACCAAAAATTGACCAAATCCGACATCAATTGAGGGAGTTATGAGCACCTCCGTTGGACTGCACGATTTGGAAAGATTAACAATCGAAATTGCAAAATGACGATCGAAGAGTTCCAACGTGCTTTTGGGATATCAAACGGTCTCGAAATTACCCAATTCGTGTCATTTAGAAGCTTGTTCAAGTTTCCATTCCAATGAGCACATAGTCTAAATTCGACCACCAAGAGAGAGTTATGAAGTTACTTGTTGACGAGAAGATGAAGGTGAAATTCAAGAGCGACGATTTAAATCGATCCGACTTACTACGATCCGCACAAATGGTCTCTCGAAATACGACGAACGTAGTCGTGAATGAAAAAGCGCTAAAGTACATTTCGATGACCACCAAAAATCGATCCAATCCGACATCAAATCAAAGAGGGAGTTATGAACGCCTCCATAGGGTAGCGCGCGTTTGAAAATATTAGCAATCAAAAAATTGCAAAATGACGATTGAAGAATTCCAACGTGCTTTTGGGATATCGAATGGTCTCAAAATTACCCAATTCTGGTCTCATTTAGAAGCTTGTCATGTTACCATTCCAATGACCTCAAAATAGTCTAAATTCGACCACCAAGAGAGGGTTATGAATGTTACTTGTGGGACAAGGAGATGAAGGAGAAATTCAAGAGACGATGACGATCCCACTGATCCCACGGATGCCTAAATGGTCTCGAAATACGACGATTGCGATCTGGAATGAAAGTGCGCAAAGTACCATTCGAGGACCAAAAATCGACCAAATCGACATCAAATGAAAGTTATGAGCGCCTCCGCCGTTGGATCGCGCGATTTTGTAAGATTAACAATCGAAATTGCAAAATGACTATCGAAGAATTCCAACTTGCTCTTGGGATATCGAACGGTCTCGAAATTACCCAATTCTGGTCTCATTTAGAAGCTTGTCAAGTTACCATTCCAATGAGCACAAAATAGTCTAAATTCGACCACTGAAGAGAGAGTTATGAAGGTTACTGTTTGGACAAGGAGATCAAGGAGAAATTCAAGCGACGACTACGATCCCATGTACGGATGCCCAAATGGTCTCTGAATACGACGATTGCAGTCTGGAATGAAAGTGCGCTAAAGAACCATTCAGATGACCAAAAATTGACCAAATCCGACATCAATTGAGGGAGTGATGAGCACCTCCGTTGGACCGCACGATTTGGAAAGATTAACAATCGAAATTGCAAAATGACGATCGAAGAGTTCCAACGTGCTTTTGGGATATCAAACGGTCTCGAAATTACCCAATTCTAGTGTCATTTAGAAGCTTGTCAAAGTTTTTCCATTCAATGAGCACATAGTCTAAATTCGACCACTGAAGAGAGAGTTATGAAGTTACTTGTGGACGAGAAGATGAAGGTGAAATTCAATGAAGAAATGACGATCGCGATCCGACTTACGAAGCACAAATGGTCTCAAATACGACGAACGTAGTCAGGAATGAAAGTGCGCTAAAGTACATTTCGATGACCAAAATCGATCCAATCCGACATCAAACGAGGGAGCTATGAACGCCTCCATAGGGTAGCGCGTTTGAAAATATTAGCAATCAAAATTGCAAAATGACGATTGAAGAATTCCAACGTGCTTTTGGGATATCGAATGGTCTCAAAATTACCCAATTCTGGTCTCATTTAGAAGCTTGTCATGTTACCATTCCAATGACCTCAAAATAGTCTAAATTCGACCACTGAAGAGAGGGTTATGAATGTTACTGTGGGACAAGGAGATGAAGGAGAAATTCAAGAAGGACGATGATGATCCCACTTACCCACTTACGATGCCTAAATGGTCTCGAAATACGACGATTGCAATCTGGAATGAAAGTGCGCAAAAGTACCATTCAGAGGACCAAAAATCGACCAAGTCTGACATCAAATGAGGGAGTTATGAGCGCCTCCATTGGATCGTGCGATTTTGTAAGATTAACAATCGAAATTGCAAAATGACTATCGAAGAATTCCAACTTGCTTTTGGGATATCGAATGGTCTCGAAATTACCCAATTCTGGTCTCATTTAGAAGCTTGTCAAGTTACCATTCCAATGAGCACAAAATAGTCTAAATTCGACCACTGAAGAGAGAGTTATGAAGGTTACTGTTTGGACAAGGAGATCAAGGAGAAATTCAGTGAATGATGATGACGCGATCCCACTTACTGATGCCCAAATGGTCTCGAAATACGACGATTGACGATCAATGAATGAAAGTGCGCTAAAGAACCATTCAGAGACCAAAAAAATTGACCAAATCCGACATCAAATGAGGGAGTTATGAGCACCTCCATTGATCGGATTACTCGTGATTTGAAAATTATTACAATCAAAATTGCAAAATGACGATCGAAGAATTCCAACGTGCTCTTGGGATATCGAAATGGTCTCGAAATTACCCAATTACTCGTCTCATTTAGAAGCTTGTCAAGTTACCATTCCAATGAGCACAAAATAGTCTAAATTCGACCACCAAGAGAGAGTTATGAAGGTTACTTGTTTGGACAAGGAGATCAAGGAGAAATTCAGGAGTGACGATCCGATCCCATGTATGGATGCCCAAATGGTCTCTGAATACGACGATTGCAATCTGATGAATGAAAGTGTGCGCTAAAGAACCATTCAGATGACCAAAAATTGACCAAATCCGACATCAATTGAGGGAGTTATGAGCACCTCCATTGGACCGCACGATTTGGAAAGATTAACAATCGAAATTGCAAAATGACGATCGAAGAGTTCCAACGTGCTTTTGGGATATCAAACGGTCTCGAAATTACCCAATTCTAGTGTCATTTAGAAGCTTGTCAAGTTTCCATTCCAATGAGCACATAGTCTAAATTCGACCACTGAAGAGAGAGTTATGAAGTTACTGTTGGACGAGAAGATGAAGGTGAAATTCAAGAATGACGATCGATCGATCCGACTTACGGAAGCACAAATGGTCTCGAAATACGACGAACATAGTCAGGAATGAAAGTGCGCAAAAGTACATTTCAGACGACCAAAAATCGATCCAATCCGACATCAAACGAGGGAGCTATGAACGCCTCCATAGGGTAGCGCGTTTGAAAATATTAGCAATCAAAATTGCAAAATGACGATTGAAGAATTCCAACGTGCTTTTGGGATATCGAATGGTCTCAAAATTACCCAATTCTGGTCTCATTTAGAAGCTTGTCATGTTACCATTCCAATGACCTCAAAATAGTCTAAATTCGACCACTGAAGAGAGGGTTATGAATGTTACTGTGGGACAAGGAGATGAAGGAGAAATTCAATAAGATGACGATCGACGATCCCACTTACTGGATGCCTAAATGGTCTCGAAATACGACGATTGCAGTCTGGAATGAAAGTGCGCTAAAGTACCATTCGGAGGACCAAAAATTGACCAAATCTGACATCAAATGAGGGAGTTATGAGCGCCTCCGTTGGATCGCGCGATTTTGTAAGATTAACAATCGAAATTGCAAAATGACTATCGAAGAATTCCAACTTGCTCTTGGGATATCGAACGGTCTCGAAATTACCCAATTCTGGTCTCATTTAGAAGCTTGTCAAGTTACCATTCCAATGAGCACAAAATAGTCTAAATTCGACCACTGAAGAGAGAGTTATGAAGGTTACTGTTTTGGAGGAGATCAAGGAGAAATTCAAGAAATGACGACGATACGATCCCACATGTACGGATGCCCAAATGGTCTCTCGATACGACGATTGCGATGGCCTGGAATGGAATGAAAGTGCGCTAAAGAACCATTCAGATGACCAAAAATTGACCAAATCCGACATCAATTGAGGGAGTGATGAGCACCTCCGTTGGACCGCACGATTTGGAAAGATTAACAATCGAAATTGCAAAATGACGATCGAAGAGTTCCAACGTGCTTTTGGGATATCAAACGGTCTCGAAATTACCCAATTCTGGTGTCATTTAGAAGCTTGTCAAGTTTCCATTCCAATGAGCACATAGTCTAAATTCGACCACTGAAGAGAGAGTTATGAAGTTACTGTTGGACGAGAAGATGAAGGTGAAATTCAGTAGCGACGACTGCGATCCGACTTACGGAAGCACAAATGGTCTCGAAATACGACGAACGTAGTCAGGAATGAAAGTGCGCTAAAGTACATTTCAGATGACCAAAAATCGATCCAATCCGACATCAAACGAGGGAGTTATGAACGCCTCCATAGGGTAGCGTGTTTGAAAATATTAGCAATCAAAATTGCAAAATGACGATTGAAGAATTCCAACGTGCTTTTGGGATATCGAATGGTCTCAAAATTACCCAATTCTGGTCTCATTTAGAGCTTGTCATGTTACCATTCCAATGACCTCAAAATAGTCTAAATTCGACCACTGAAGAGAGGGTTATGAATGTTACTGTGGGACAAGGAGATGAAGGAGAAATTCAGTAGCGACGACTGCGATCCCACTTACGGATGCCTAAATGGTCTCGAAATACGACGATTGCAATCTGGAATGAAAGTGCGCAAAAGTACCATTCAGAGGACCAAAAATTGACCAAATCTGACATCAAATGAGGGAGTTATGAGCGCCTCCGTTGGATCGCGCGATTTTGTAAGATTAACAATCGAAATTGCAAAATGACTATCGAAGAATTCCAACTTGCTCTTGGGATATCGAAATGTCTCGAAATTACCCAATTCTGGTCTCATTTAGAAGCTTGTCAAGTTACCATTCCAATTAGCCCAAAACAGTGTAAATTCGACCACTGAAGAGAGAGTTATGAAGGTTACTGTTTGGACAAGGAGATCAAGGAGAAATTCAAGAGCGACGACTACGATCCCATTACGATGCCCAAATGGTCTCGAATACGACGATGCATGAATGAAAGTGCGCTAAAGAACCATTCGATGACCAAAAATCGACCAAATCGACATCAAATGAGGGAGTGATGAGCACCTCCATCCCAATGCGATTTGAAAAATTAACAATCAAAATTGCAAAATGACGATTGAAGAATTCCAACGTGCTTTTGGGATATCGAATGGTCTTGAAATTACCCAATTCTGGTCTCATTTAGAAGCTTGTCAAGTTACCATTCCAAGGAGCACAAAATAGTCTAAATTCGACCACCAAGAGAGAGTTATGAAGGTTACCGTTGGACAAGGAGATGAAGGAGAAATTCAAGAAGATGATCACGATCCCATCCTTACGATGCCCAAATGGTCTCTCGAATACGACGATTGTAGTCAATGAATGAAAGTGCGCTAAAGAACCATTCAGATGACCAAAAATCACCAAATCCGACATCAATTGAGGGAGTGATGAGCACCTCCGTTGGACCGCACGATTTGGAAAGATTAACAATCGAAATTGCAAAATGACGATCGAAGAGTTCCAACGTGCTTTTGGGATATCAAACGGTCTCAAAATTACCCAATTCTGGTGTCATTTAGAAGCTTGTCAAGTTTCCATTCCAATGAGCACATAGTCTAAATTCGACCACTGAAGAGAGAGAGTTATGAAGTTACTGTTGGACGAGAAGATGAAGGTGAAATTCAAGAAATGACGACGACGATCGATCCGACTTACTAAGCACAAATGGTCTCGAAATACGACGAACGTAGTCAGGAATGAAAGTGCGCTAAAGTACATTTCAGATGACCAAAAATCGATCCAATCCGACATCAAACGAGGGAGTTATGAACGCCTCCATAGGGTAGGCGTTTTTGAAAATATTAGCAATCAAAATTGCAAAATGACGATTGAAGAATTCCAACGTGCTTTTGGGATATCGAATGGTCTCAAAATTACCCAATTCTGGTCTCATTTAGAAGCTTGTCATTAGAAGCTTGTCATGTTACCATTCCAATGACCTCAAAATAGTCTAAATTCGACCACTGAAGAGAGGGTTATGAATGTTACTGTGGGACAAGGAGATGAAGGAGAAATTCAAGAAGACGATTCGATCGATCCCACTTACTTACCATGCCTAAATGGTCTCGAAATACGACGATTGCAGTCTGGAATGAAAGTGCGCAAAAGTACCATTCAGAGGACCAAAAATCGACCAAATCTGACATCAAATGAGGGAGTTATGAGCGCCTCCGTTGGATCGCGCGATTTTGTAAGATTAACAATCGAAATTGCAAAATGACTATCGAAGAATTCCAACTTGCTCTTGGGATATCGAACGGTCTCGAAATTACCCAATTCTGGTCTCATTTAGAAGCTTGTCAAGTTACCATTCCAATGAGCACAAAATAGTCTAAATTCGACCACTGAAGAGAGAGTTATGAAGGTTACTGTTTGACAAGGAGATCAAGGAGAAATTCAGTAGCGACGACTACGATCCCATGTACGGATGCCCAAATGGTCTTGGAATACGACGATTGCAGTCTGGAATGAAAGTGCGCTAAAGAACCATTCAGATGACCAAAAATTGACCAAATCCGACATCAATTGAGGGAGTGATGAGCACCTCCGTTGGACCGCACGATTTGGAAAGATTAACAATCGAAATTGCAAAATGACGATCGAAGAGTTCCAACGTGCTTTTGGGATATCAAACGGTCTCGAAATTACCCAATTCTAGTGTCATTTAGAAGCTTGTCAAGTTTCCATTCCAATGAGCACATAGTCTAAATTCGACCACTGAAGAGAGAGTTATGAAGTTACTGTTGGACGAGAAGATGAAGGTGAAATTCAAGAAATGACGATCGACGATCCGACTTACTAAGCACAAATGGTCTCGAAATACGACGAACGTAGTCGAATGAATGAAAGTGCGCTAAAGTACATTTCGATGACCAAAAATCGATCCAATCCGACATCAAATCGAGGGAGTTATGAACGCCTCCATAGAGCGTGCGCGATTTGAAAATATTAGCAATCAAAATTGCAAAATGACGATTGAAGAATTCCAACGTGCTTTTGGGATATCGAATGGTCTCAAAATTACCCAATTCTGGTCTCATTTAGAAGCTTGTCATGTTACCATTCCAATGACCTCAAAATAGTCTAAATTCGACCACTGAAGAGAGGGTTATGAATGTTACTGTGGGACAAGGAGATGAAGGAGAAATTCAGTAGCGACGACTGCGATCCCACTTACGGATGCCTAAATGGTCTCGAAATACGACGATTGCAGTCTGGAATGAAAGTGCGCTAAAGTACCATTCAGAGGACCAAAAATTGACCAAATCTGACATCAAATGAGGGAGTTATGAGCGCCTCCGTTGGATCGCGCGATTTTGTAAGATTAACAATCGAAATTGCAAAATGACTATCGAAGAATTCCAACTTGCTCTTGGGATATCGAACGGTCTCGAAATTACCCAATTCTGGTCTCATTTAGAAGCTTGTCGTTACCATTCCAATGAGCAAAATAGTCTAAATTCGACCACCGAGAGAGAGTTATGAAGGTTACTTGTTTGACAAGGAGATGAAGGAGAAATTCAAGAAATGAATGATTCGACGATCCCACTTACTATGCCCAAATGGTCTCGAAATACGACGATTGATCGAATGAAAGTGCGCTAAAGTACCATTGAGATGACTAAAAATTGACCAATTAGACATCAAACAAGGGAGTTATGAGCGCCTCCATTGGATCGCGCGTTTTGGAAATATTAAAAATCAAAATTGCAAAATGACGATCGAAGAATTCCAACGTTGTTTTGGGATATCGAACGGTTTCGAAATTACCCAATTCTAGTCTTATTTAGAAGCTTGTCAAGTTACCATTCCAGTGAGCTCAAAATAGTCTAAATTCGACCAAGAGAGAGAGTTATGAAGGTTACCGTTGGACAAGGAGATGAAGGAGAAATTCAAGAATGACGACGCGATCCCATGTACATGATGCCCAAATGGTCTCGAAATGACGATTGATTGCCTGAATGAAATGAAAGTGCGCTAAAGAACCATTCAGATGACCAAAAATTGACCAAATCCGACATCAATTGAGGGAGTTATGAGCACCTCCGTTGGACGGCACGATTTGGAAAGATTAACAATCGAAATTGCAAAATGACGATCGAAGAGTTCCAACGTGCTTTTGGGAAATCAAACGGTCTCGAAATTTCCCAATTCTGGTGTCATTTAGAAGCTTGTCAAGTTTCCATTCCAATGAGCACATAGTCTGAATTCGACCACTGAAGAGAGAGTTATGAAGTTACTGTTGGACGAGAAGATGAAGGTGAAATTCAGTAGCGACGACTGCGATCCGACTTACGGAAGCACAAATGGTCTCGAAATACGACGAACGTAGTCAGGAATGAAAGTGCGCAAAAGTACATTTCAGATGACCAAAAATCGATCCAATCCGACATCAAACGAGGGAGCTATGAACGCCTCCATAGGGTAGCGCGTTTGAAAATATTAGCAATCAAAATTGCAAAATGACGATTGAAGAATTCCAACGTGCTTTTGGGATATCGAATGGTCTCAAAATTACCCAATTCTGGTCTCATTTAGGAGCTTGTCATGTTACCATTCCAATGACCTCAAAATAGTCTAAATTCGACCACTGAAGAGAGGGTTATGAATGTTACTGTGGGACAAGGAGATGAAGGAGAAATTCAGTAGCGACGACTGCGATCCCACTTACGGATGCCTAAATGGTCTCGAAATACGACGATTGTAGTTTGGAATGAAAGTGCGCAAAAGTACCATTCAGAGGACCAAAAATCGACCAAATCTGACATCAAATGAGGGAGTTATGAGCGCCTCCGTTGGATCGCGCGATTTTGTAAGATTAACAATCGAAATTGCAAAATGACTATCGAAGAATTCCAACTTGCTCTTGGGATATCGAACGGTCTCGAAATTACCCAATTCTGGTCTCATTTAGAAGCTTGTCAAGTTACCATTTACCATTCCAATGAGCACAAAATAGTCTAAATTCGACCACTGAAGAGAGAGTTATGAAGGTTACTGTTTGGACAAGGAGATCAAGGAGAAATTCAGTAGCGACGACTACGATCCCATGTACGGATGCCCAAATGGTCTCTGAATACGACGATTGCAGTCTGGAATGAAAGTGCGCTAAAGAACCATTCAGATGACCAAAAATTGACCAAATCCGACATCAATTGAGGGAGTGATGAGCACCTCCGTTGGACCGCACGATTTGGAAAGATTAACAATCGAAATTGCAAAATGACGATCGAAGAGTTCCAACGTGCTTTTGGGATATCAAACGGTCTCGAAATTACCCAATTCTGGTGTCATTTAGAAGCTTGTCAAGTTTCCATTCCAATGAGCACATAGTCTAAATTCGACCACTGAAGAGAGAGTTATGAAGTTACTGTTGGACGAGAAGATGAAGGTGAAATTCAGTGGCGACGACTGCGATCCGACTTACGGAAGCACAAATGGTCTCGAAATACGACGAACGTAGTCAGGAATGAAAGTGCGCTAAAGTACATTTCAGATGACCAAAAATCGATCCAATCCGACATCAAACGAGGGAGTTATGAACGCCTCCATAGGGTAGCGCGTTTGAAAATATTAGCAATCAAAATTGCAAAATGACGATTGAAGAATTCCAACGTGCTTTTGGGATATCGAATGGTCTCGAAATTACCCAATTCTGGTCTCATTTAGAAGCTTGTCATGTTACCATTCCAATGACCTCAAAATAGTCTAAATTCGACCACTGAAGAGAGGGTTATGAATGTTACTGTGGGACAAGGAGATGAAGGAGAAATTCAATAGCGACGACTGCGATCCCACTTACTCGATGCCTAAATGGTCTCGAAATACGACGATAGCTAGTCTGAATGAAAGTGCGCAAAAGTACCATTCGTAGGACCAAAAATCGACCAAATCTGACATCAAATGAGGGAGTTATGAGCGCCTCCGTTGGATCGCGCGATTTTGTAAGATTAACAATCGAAATTGCAAAATGACTATCGAAGAATTCCAACTTGCTCTTGGGATATCGAACGGTCTCAAAATTACCCAATTCTGGTCTCATTTAGAAGCTTGTCAAGTTACCATTCCAATGAGCACAAAATAGTCTAAATTCGACCACTGAAGAGAGAGTTATGAAGGTTACTTGTTAGACAAGGAGATGAAGGAGAAATTCAAGATGACGACGATCGATCCCACTTACCCACGGCCCAAATGGTCTCGAATACGACGATTGACGTAGGAATGAAAGTGCGCTAAAGTACCATTCGATGACCAAAAATTGACCAAATCCGACATCAAATGAGGGAGTTATGAGCACCTCCGTTGGACCGTCTCCACGATTTGGAAAGATTAACAATCGAAATTGCAAAATGACGATCGAAGAATTCCAACGTGCTTTTGGGATATCGAAACGGTCTCAAAATTACCCAATTCTCGTTCATTTAGAGAAGCTTAAGTTACCATTCCAATGAGCACAAAATAGTCTAAATTCGACCACCAAGAGAGAGTTATGAAGGTTACTTGTTGGACAAGGAGATGAAGGAGAAATTCAAGAAGCGACGATCGATCCCATGTACGGATGCCCAAATGGTCTCGAATACGACGATTGCGTTGATGAATGAAAGTGCGCTAAAGACCATTCGGATGACCAAAAATTGACCAAATCCGACATCAATTGAGGGAGTTATGAGCACCTCATGGACCGCACGATTTGGAAAGATTAACAATCGAAATTGCAAAATGACGATCGAAGAGTTCCAACGTGCTTTTGGGATATCAAACGGTCTCAAAATTACCCAATTCTGGTGTCATTTAGAAGCTTGTCAAGTTTCCATTCCAATGAGCACATAGTCTAAATTCGACCACTGAAGAGAGAGTTATGAAGTTACTTGTGGACGAGAAGATGAAGGTGAAATTCAAGAATGCGACGACGATCGATCCGACTTACTTAGCACAAATGGTCTCGAAATACGACGAACGTAGTCAGGAATGAAAGTGCGCTAAAGTACATTTCAGATGACCAAAAATCGATCCAATCCGACATCAAACGAGGGAGTTATGAACGCCTCAATAGGGTAGCGCGTTTGAAAATATTAGCAATCAAAATTGCAAAATGACGATTGAAGAATTCCAACGTGCTTTTGGGATATCGAATGGTCTCAAAATTACCCAATTCTGGTCTCATTTTGAGCTTGTCATGTTACCATTCCAATGACCTCAAAATAGTCTAAATTCGACCACTGAAGAGAGGGTTATGAATGTTACTGGTGGGACAAGGAGATGAAGGAGAAATTCAGTAGCGACGACTGCGATCCCACTTACGGATGCCTAAATGGTCTCGAAATACGACGATTGCAGTCTGGAATGAAAGTGCGCAAAAGTACCATTCAGAGGACCAAAAATCGACCAAATCTACATCAAATGAGGGAGTTATGAGCGCCTCCGTTGGATCGCGCGATTTTGTAAGATTAACAATCGAAATTGTAAAATGACTATCGAAGAATTCCAACTTGCTCTTGGGATATCGAACGGTCTCGAAATTACCCAATTCGGTCTCATTTAGAAGCTTGTCAAGTTACCATTCCAATGAGCACAAAATAGTCTAAATTCGACCACTGAAGAGAGAGTTATGAAGGTTACTGTTTGGACAAGGAGATCAAGGAGAAATTCAAGTAGCGACGACTACGATCCCATGTACGGATGCCCAAATGGTCTCTGAATACGACGATTGCAGTCTGGAATGAAAGTACGCTAAAGAACCATTCAGATGACCAAAAATTGACCAAATCTGACATCAAATGAGGGAGTTATGAGCACCTCCGTTGGATCGACCAAAAGATTAACAATCAAATTGCAAAAATGACGATCGAAGAGTTCCAACGTGCTTTTGGGAAAAATGGTCTCGAAATACGACGATTGAATTATGAATGAAAAGTGCGCTAAAGTACCATTCCAATGACCAAAAATCGACCAAATTCGACATCAAATGAGGGAGTTATGAGCGCCTCCATGATAGTAAGTTGGAAAAGATTAACAATCAAAATTGAAAAACGATTCGAAAATTCCAACGCTTTTGGGATATCGAATGGTCTCAAAATTACCCAATTCTCGTCTCATTTAATCGCTTGTCAAGACCATTCCAATGAAAAATAGTCTAAATTTGACCACCGAAGAGAGTTATGAAGGTTACTGTTGGACAAGGAGATGAGGGAGAAATTCAGTAGCGATGACTGCGATCCCACTTACGAATGCCCAAATGGTCCCAGAATAAGGCAATTGCAGTCAAGAATGAAAGTGCACTAAAGTACCTTTTAGAGGACCAAAAATTGACCCAATCCGATATCAAATGAGGGAGTTATGAGCGCCTCCTTCAACTGGACGTGCGATTTGGAAAGATTAACAATTGAAAATGACTCAAAATTCCAGTCTCATAAATTCACCACCGAATGAGAGAAAATTACCATTCCAATGAGCTAAATTATTCGACCAGAAGAGAGAGTTATGATTATTCCAATGTTACCGTTGGACAAGGAGATGAAGGAGAAATTCAAGTATCGACGATTCGCGATCCCACTTACGGATGCCCAAATGGTCTCGAAATACGACGATTGTAGTCCTGAATGAAAGTGCGCTAAAGTACCATTCAGATGTCCAAAAATTGACCCAATCCGACATCAAATGAGGGAGTTATGAGCACCTCCATTGGATCTCGCGATTTGGAAAGATTAACAATCGAAATTGTAAAATGACGATCAAAGAGTTCCAATGTGCTTTTGGGATATCGAACGGTCTCAAAATTACCAAATTCTAGTCTCATTTAGAAGCTTGTCAAGTTACCATTCCAATGAACTCAAAATTGTCTAAATTCGACCACTGAAGAGAGTTATGAAGGTTATTGTTGGACAAGGAGATGAAGGAGAAATTTAGGATGACGACGATCGATCCCACTTACGGAAGCACAAATGGTCTCGAAATACGACGAACGTAGTCAGGAATGAAAGTGCGCTAAAGTACATTTCAGAGGACCAAAAATTGACCAAATCTGACATCAAATGAGGGAGTTATGAGCGCCTCCGTTGGATCGCGCGATTTGGAAAGATTGACAATCAAAATTGCAAAATGACGATCGAAGAGTTCCAACGTGCTTTTGTGATATCGAACGGTGTTAAAATTACCCAATTCTGGTCTCATTTAGAAGCTTGTCAAGTTACCATTCCAATGAGCTCAAAATAGTCTAAATTCCACCACTGAAGAGTGAGTTATGAAGGTTACTGTTGGACAAGGAGATGAAGGAGAAATTCAGTAGTGATGACCGCGATCCCACTTACAGATGCCCGAATGGTCTTGAAATACGACGATTCAATCAGGAATGAAAGTGCGCTAAAGTTCCATTCAGATGTCCAAAAATTGACCCAATCCGACATCAAACGAGGGAGTTATGAGCACCTCCATTTGATCGCGATTTGGAAAGATTAACAATCGAAATTGCAAAATGACGACGATCGAAGAGTTCCAACGTGCTTTTGGGATATCGAACGGTCTCAAAATTACCCAATTCTTGTGTCATTTAGAATCTCGTCAAGTTACCTTTCCAACGAGTTCAAAATAGTCTAAATTCAACCGCTGAAGAGAGAGTTATGAAGGTTGCTATTGGACAAGGAGATGAAGGAGAAATTCAAGAAGCGACGATCGCGATCCCACTACGGATGCCCAAATGGTCTCGAAATACGACGATTGCGTCTGAATGAAAGTGCGCTAAAGTACCATTCAGATGACCAAAAATTGACCAAATCCGACATCAAATGAGGGAGTTATGAGCATCTTCGTTAGATCGCGTGATTTGAAAAGATTTACAATCGAAATTGCAAAATGACTATCGAAGAGTTCCTATGTGCTTTTGGGATATCAAACGGTCTCAAAATTGGCGAATTTTGTTCCCATTTAGAAGCTTGTCAAGTTTCCATTCCAATGAGCTCAAAAGATTCTAAATTCCACCACTGAAGAGAGAGTTATAAAGGTTGCTATTGGACAAGGAGATGAAGGAAAAATTCAAGACCGACGACTCGCGATCCGAACTTACGGATGCCCAAATGGTCTCGAATACGACGAATGCAGTCTGGAATGAAAATGCGCTAAAGTACCTTTCAGATGACCAAAAATTGATCCAATCCCACATCAAACGAGGGAGTTATGAGCGCCTCCATTGGATAGCGCGATTTGAAAATATTAGCAATCAAAATTGCAAAATGATGATCGAAGAGTTCCAAGGTGCTTTTGAGATATCGAACGGTCTCGAAATTACCCAATTCTGGTCTCATTTAGAAGCTTGTCAAGTTACCATTCCAATGACCTCAAAATAGTCTAAATTCGACTACTGAAGAGAGGGTTATGAATGTTACTGTTGGACAAGGAGATGAAGGGAAAATTCAGTAGTGACGACTCCGATCCCACTTATGGATGCCCAAATGGTCTTGGAATACGACGATTGCAATTTGGAATGAAAGTGCGCTAAAGTACCATTTAGAGGACCAAAAATCGACCACAATCGAGATCAAATGAGGGAGTTATAAGCACCTCCGTTGGATCAAGTGATTTGGAAAGATTAACAATCGAAATTGCAAAATAACGATCAAAGAATTCCAACTTGCTTTTGGGATATCGAACGGTCTCAAAATTACCCAATTCTGGTCTCATTTAGAAGCTTGTCAAGTTACCATTCCAATGAGCACAAAATAGTCTAAATTGGACCACTGAAGAGAGAGTTATGAAGGTTACTGTTAGACAAGGAGATGAAGGAGAAATTCAGTAGCGACGACTACGATCCCACGTACGGATGCCCAAATGGTCTCGAAATATGACGATTGCAATCTGGAATGAAAGTGTGCTAAAGTACCATTCAGATGACCAAAAATTGACCAAATCTAACATCAAATGCGGGAGTTATGAGCACCTTCATAGGACCGCGCGATTTGGAAATATTAACAATCAAAATTGCAAAATGATGATCGAAGAGTTCCAACGTGCTTTTGGGATATCGAATGGTCTCGAAATTACCCAATTCTGGTCTCATTTAGAAGCTTGTCAAGTTACCATTCCAATGAGTTCAAAATATTATAAAATCGACCACTAAAGTTGGAGTTACGAAGTTACTATTGGACAAGGAGATGAAAGAAAAATTCAAGAAGACGATCGCGATCCCACTTACGATGCCCAAATGATCTCGAAATACGATGAATGTAGTCGGAATGAAAGTGCGCTAAAGTACCTTTCAGATGACCAAAAATCGATCCAATCCAACTTCAAACAAGGGAGTTATGAGCGCCTCCATTGGATAGCGCGATTTGAAAATATTAGCAATCAAAATTGCAAAATGACGATCGAAGAATTCCAACGTGCTTTTGGGATATCGAATGGTCTCAAAATTACCCAATACTGGTGTCATTTAGAAGCTTGTCAAGTTACCATTCCAATGACCTCAAAATTGTCTAAATTCGACCACCAAAGAGAGGGTTATGAATGTTACTGTGGGACAAGGAGATGAAGGAGAAATTCAAGAATGACGACTACGATCCCACTTACGATGCCCAAATGGTCTCGAAATATGACGATTGCAGTCTGGAATGAAAGTGCGCTAAAAGTACCATTCAGAGGACCAAAAATTGACCAAATCTGACATCAAATGAGGGAGTTATGAGCGCCTCCATTGGATCGCGCGATTTGGAAAGATTAACAATCGAAATTGCAAAATGACGATCGAAGAGTTCCAACGTGCTTTTGGGATATCGAACGGTCTCGAAATTACCCAATTTTGGTCTCATTTAGAAGCTTGTCAAGTTACCATTCCAATGAGCACAAAATAGTCTAAATTCGACCACTGAAGAGAGAGTTATGAAGGTTACTGTTGGACAAGGAGATGAAGGAGAAATTCAATAGCGACGACTGCGATCCCACTTACGGATGCCCAAATGGTCTCAGAATACGACGATTGCCATTAGGAGTGAAAGTGCCCCAAAGTACCTTTTCGATGACCAAAAATCGACCTAATCCGACATCAAACGAGGGAGTTATGAGCAACTCCGTTCAATCGCGTGATTTGGATAGATTAACAATCCAAATTGCAAAATGACGATCAAGAGTTCCAACGTGCTTTGGGATATCGAATGGTCTCAAAATTACCCAATTCTGGTCTCATTTAGAAGCTTGTCATGTTACCATTCCAATGACCTCAAAATAGTCTAAATTCGACCACTGAAGAGAGGGTTATGAATGTTACTGTGGGACAAGGAGATGAAGGAGAAATTCAGTAGTGATGATTGCCATCCCACTTACGGATGCCCAAATGGTCTCGGAATACGACGATTGCAGTCTGGAATGAAAGTGCGCTAAAGTACCATTCAGAGGACCAAAAATTGACCAAATCTGACATCAAATGAGGGAGTTATGAGCGCCTCCGTTGGATCGCGCGATTTTGTAAGATTAACAATCGAAATTGTAAAATGACTATCGAAGAATTCCAACATGCTCTTAGGATATCGAACGGTCTCGAAACTACCCAATTCTGGTCTCATTTAGAAGCTTGTCAAGTTACCATTCCAATGAGTACAAAATAGTCTAAATTCGACCACTGAAGAGAGAGTTATGAAGGTTACTGTTGGACAAGGAGATGAATGAGAAATTCAGTAGCGACAACTACGATCCCACTTACGGATGCCCAAATGGTCTCAGAATACAAAGATTGCAGTCAGGAATGAAAGTTCGCTAAAGTACCTTTTAAATGACCAAAAATTGACCCAATCAGACATCAAACGAGGGAGTTATAAGCGCCTCCGTTGGATCGCGCGATTTGGAAAGATTAACAATCGAAATTTCAAAATGACGATCGAAGAATTCCAACACGCTTTTGGGATATCGAACGGTCTCAAAATTACCCAATTCTGGTCTGATTTAGAAGCTTCTCAAGTTACCATTCCAATGAGCTCAAAATCGTCTAAATTCGACCACAGAAGAGAGAGTTATGAACGTTACTGTTGGACAAGGAGATGAAGGAGAAAGTCTGTACCGATGATTGCGATCTCACTTATGCTTGCCCAAATGGTCTCGGTATGTGACGATTCCAATCAGGTATGAAAGAGCACTAATGTACCTTTCAGATGATCAAAAATCGACCAAATCCGACATCAAATGAGAGAGTTATGAGCACCTCCGTTGGACCGTGCGATTTGGAAAGATTAACAATCAAAATTGCAAAATGACGATTGAAGAGTTCCAACGTGCTTTTGGGATATCGAACGGTCTCGAAATTACCCAATTCTGATCTCATTTAGAAGCTTGTCAAGTTACCATTCCAATGAGCTCAAAATAGTCTAAATTCGACCATTGAAGAGAGAGTTATGAAGGTTATTGTTGGACGAGGAGATGAAGTCAAACATAACAATGGAACATTATAAGGACAATCATCACACTTTATTGATTCTGAATTCATTTACATCCTCTCTATATCCCTTGATTCTAAGATAGATCACTCAAGATTGAAAATTTATTCTAAGTGCGATTGTTATGATTCAATATAAATTTCAGCAGCACTTCGACGCTATTTCGGTCATCTCCCAATACTTAGGAGGAATTACTGAATTGATCAGTTAATCTTCTTGGAGATAGAAATTCCGGCAGCACTCCGTTAGCTTCTTCAGTCATCTCCCAATACTTAGGAGGAATGTTGAATTAATCAACTGATCTCTCCTTTTAAAGAAGATTTGAAGACTCAGCAAAACTCCTGCACCAAGCAAGTTGATTGACTTTTGCGTAACCCGCGTAACTGATAATGTGGTTGCGCGGTTCGCACAAGAGATATTCTGGTTGCGTGGTCCGCGCAACCGATATCGCACTTTGTGCGGTCCGCGCAACTGATCGTTGCCTCTCTCTCTTCTACCTTCAGTTGCTCTGCTTCAGTTTCTGAATTCTTTCAATCACCAAATGAGAGGGGGAAGCGGGGTATTTATAGGCCCCACACATACGCCAATCCTCAATTCTTGTGTCTTGATTGCACGATCCGCGCAACTAACTTCTTGGTTGCGCGTCCCGCACAACGGAACTTCTTGACTCTGCAACCCGCGCAACGGAGAACTTCGTTCCAAGACGGCACCACAGGGAACGTTGTTCTGCGACCAGACGTGTCAGCTGTCTTTGTTGATTGCGCGACCCACAAAACTGCCTTCTTGATTGCACGATCCGTGCAACTCTCATTCTTATTCTGCGACCAGCGCAACTGTTGTCTCGGCTATGGGACTTTCGCAATTGAATCAGTTGGTTGAGCGATCCGCGTAAGTGACTTCCCGGTTACACGATCCGTGCAAGTAACTTCTCAGTTACTCGATCCGCGCAACTGCCTTCCTCCAGTATTTTTTGTTGAATGTCAATCTTTCTTTTTCATGATGATCATTTTTATGTCCCAACAGATGCCCCATTGATCCGTTCTTTGTTTTACTGAAATCAAAGAATCAGGATCAACTTACACTAAATTTCCCTTTGTAATTTTCAACTGGTTGTGCGACCCGCGCAACCGGCACCCGAGGACCGTACTCAGCCATGTTGTCTATAAATAGTGAAACTTCTCATTTTCTTTTATCTTCAAATTTCTGTAGCGAAGCTCTTGCAAAATTTTCGCTCCCCGCGCAACTGATAACTGTTGCGCGACCCGCGCAATAACTTTTTGTCGTGCAAGACTTTTTAAGCCATTACACTGCCCGCGCAACGACCAATCTCATTGCGCGACCCGCGCAAAGACCAACCTCGTTGCACGATCCGCGTAACTCCCAATTTTCCTGCGCGATCCGCGCAACCGCCATCTCAGCAAATCTTCTCAAACTTAGCTTGTTTCAATCCTCATGGCTCGCACCAAGAGGACTTTTACTATCATCAACCCTCCTTCTAGTCAACCATCCCATCCAGAGTTACCAAACACTGAAGCTTATCATACCACCACTCCAACTCCTCAGGTAACGGGATCGCCATCTTCTCCGGCCCAACCTTCCTCCAAACGTTTCAAGACAACTGCCAAACGTCTCGCCTACATAAAGGAGCCCGTACTTTCCACTTTCGACTTCACTTCATGGATCAAATCGTTATCATCCCCCATTCATAAAGCCATTGCCACAGGCGACTTGACCATGCCTCCAAAGCATGGTCACGAATATGATTGGGATGAGTGGTTGAAAACCACAACTCATTATTAAACAAGTAGTTAGAGGCTACCTATCAGAGAAGATACCCCTCCTCCTTCTAGGCCTAAGAAGCATCGTCGAAATAAGGCCAAAGAATTTCAAGAGAAGATTAAAGAACATAATCGAAAAAAACTCAACAACTCCTGGGAATCTGTGCGCGAAGTACAGGGTGCCATCAGATTTGACAACCCTTATAAACGGGATGTTGTCTCTCTTCCACTCAGCATGCACCGCCATCATTCTATGCTGGGCTGTGAACCTAGAGATCATCTGTCGGCAGAAAGGTTATCTTATGTGAAATCTTGGTCTTTTAAAGAAACCAGGTTATTGGAAGGTATTCTGCATCCGCCAAGACCGAGGCAACAGATAGGCGATATTCACTCTATGATTTTTCTCATCCCTTCTTACGACGTCCATAGCCTATACCCGTCACATTTTTATGAAACCCTTAGGCAGCGTTTCAGCTATCATCCCCAACTCTGGAGTCCAGAAGAATTCAGAACCAGAGGCCTTCTGACTCCCAGAAATTATTATTCTGAATGGGCCGGGGCAGTCTTAACAAAGTATGATAAGATTTTGTCGGACCTTGGCATCTTTTTGGCGATAGAAGTGACATCGCATCCTTTCTGTAAAGAATCTTCCATCCTGAAAGCATTCCTCAACTACTGGTGTCCTTCCACCAATTCTTTCCATCTCCCTGAAGGTGAAATGAGCATTACATTATGGGATATCCACAGGATCGCAGGTTTACCAATTACCGGCCGGTTTTTGATGAATTCGTCCCTACTAATGAAGAATTTGCTTTCGTTTCATCTCCTGATCGCCTCTCTTTCATCTCAGAGTCAACCATTGAACTCTTCAAGGAGATGTCAAAATTTCCGAATATTCATAAGATCCACCCCATGCAATGGCTGGCGCATTTCAGCCGTGCTCTGAAGTAATTTTCTTTTTCTTTGCTTTCTTTTTATCACATCTTTATATATATATAACTTTAATCTTATTCATTTACCCTTCCAGATTCAACGGTAATCATTCGCGAGAGCTTGAACGTCTTCGGAAAGGCATAAAAGGTCGTGCCGAATATTCTATTCATGGGGAACTTGCAGCCTTCATCGCATACTGGCTGAGTATAGTGGTCTTCCCCAGTTTCAAATCAGCGGATGCCATCCGTCCTTCATTATTTGTAGTTGCAGGTGCTATGGCTAAAGGAATGAAGTTTTCTCTTGCTCCCTCTGTCCTTTGTTCAATCTACAGAGGTTTTGGAGAAATAGCCTGCCACATAAAAAGTCCTTCCATCGGCTCAGCCTCAACTTACATGCCATGGCATTATTTTCTGGCTTGGCTTGGCGTTTACTTTCCCTGGACTTTCGAAGTTTCGGAAAAAGCCTACATTCACCCTTCCAAAGTTCCTCTTTATTTTTTCCAAAAGAGATCTATGGCCAAAAGATCTTATGACTGGGACAAGGATGCCATTTCTTCTGACGCTAAGATAAATTACTTCCATTTCAGCCTTCCCCACTATATCGAAGATACTGAAAAGGCGGACACTGACTCACTCTCTCCAGCAGAAAGGGGATTTTTTTATATCTATCAGATCATGCAGCTTGCCCTTGAGAGAAGGAACCGAATTCTGGAGAGAACCATATTATCCAAGTCGCTTCGCGCGTCAATTCGGTTTTGACCAGGCAGTTCCGAAAGCTGTGGACTGGTTACTCGAAGAATGCACAGTTACGGGACTGGTCCATATAATTGGGCAATGATCTGGAAACAATTGTTGGGCCGAGCTAATTCTTCCTTCATTATCCCAGGATGCGATCGTACTCCAAGGGCATCATACAATCACATGAGATGGTGGGTGCACCAATCATACCTGGTCCAAAAAAGTCTTCCAGTGTCGCAACCGGTCTGGGTTCCTCCCCCCAGACTCAAAGGTCGCATTTTCGAAGCAGGCGTTGGCTTCATTGCAGAAACCAGTCATGATCCTTCAGGTAGTATTCACGTCATGATCTCAGTGGATGAACCCATTCGTGAAATAAAGCCTGATAATACTCTTGAAGGATGGATAGCATATGGCGGTACTTGTGAATTTGAGCAAATTCCTCTCTATCAACCGCCCAAAGAAGAAGTTGCAATAGAATCTCCTATTTAACCCGAGATTAATGCTGGGCCACCTAACCAACCTTCTTCTTCCACTTTCCATTAACAGCAACCGGTTCCTTCCCCTGCCTTAGAGACTGTTCGCCTTTCGGAGCAGCCATCTTCTTCTCCAATGACAAGATCTCGCACACGCGCTCAGGCTTCTCCACAGGGAGAGACTACTGTGGTTACTGGCCCAGCTCAAATTACTGCTGATATTCAACTGGAAAGTTCCCAACCTCCTCCCTCTAAAGGCAAGCAAGTTGTCATTGGAGATTCAAGCACAAAAGATACTGTTGGCGAAGATACGTCTTCTTCAACTTCTTCATCTGAGGATACTTCTTCTAATGAGAGTGAGGTAGAAAGGGAGAATCTTGATGATGCTTATGAAGAAGGAGAAGTGAATATTAGTGGCGAAGATGAGGCAATTGCAGAAAATATTCCTGTTGACAAAAGACATGTCCCTTCTACTTCCGAGGCTACTCTTGCAAAGCCCTCCCCTGTAGCGAGAGAGGAAGAAGAACCTCTTGATTATGGAGAATACGGATATTCGCCACATAAGATAATTTCGCTATCATCATTTCACTTTTGCTCTTCCTTTCTCTTACCTCACCCATTTCATCTCAGGTGATCATACTGTAACTGCAGAAGCACATAACGCTTCTCCTCTGAACTTGCCCCCTATCTCACCATCAGCTTCGCTGAGATCTTCCATTCCTCTGCGCTCGGTGGCGCGTGAAATCGCTTTTTTAGAAGAGCCCGCTGACTCACTCATCCCTGCCACTGCCACCACAAGTGTTGAAAACACAGCTCCGTCTTTTGCCGATATGATAGCACCCGATCCTCTTCTTGCTGAAAGAGGGCAACCTCTTGTTGTTTCAGTACCAGCAGAAGGTATATTCTTTTCTTCTTTTTCTTGTTGCTGCTTTTCTTATCACCTGTGCACAAAACCTTTATCAACAATTTATTTCATTCCTTAACAGGGAATTTACCTCCAAGTAGTGCGGCCAGTTCTGGTTCTATTGGCACTTCATTGAATGCAACATCTTTTGAGAAGATCTCTGCGCATAAATTGGCTTTGATTAGAAATTCAATACTGGCTATTGTTGAAATCTTCAAAGATCCTGATCAATGGTGTGACTTGGCTGTTGCTTTGGATGTCTTGAACAGCGCTTCTCGCATGGCTAAAGTTGATATCTCCTCTTTAAGTGATGCTCTCTTGAGATTTCATAACTCAATAATAGCCATGTCATCAACTGCAACCATGACTGTTCCTCTCAAGATTTTAGAATATAGAAAACAGCTTGTAGATCTCAAAGAGAGAATTTCCCAGCTTGCTCCTCTTGTCTCTCGTCACGATCAAGAACAATCATCTTTACAGGATCAATTGAAGATTCTTGTTAATGAGAAATCATCTGTTCTAGATCATATTACAGCCCTGAAGCAAGAAATTTTGCAATTGGAAAGGCAGAGTTCGGAGATAGAGCTAAATATTGAAAGAGTCCAGGAAAAGATAGAATGCAGCTGTCATTCTGTGGATTCTGAGAGATCCGAATTATTGGAGAATGAAAAGCTGATCATTTCTTTAGAGGGAAAATTAGCGGGTATTCCGGATCATGCCCAACTGATTTCGAATGCTCGACTGGAGCATGTTGCTGCCCAAGTTAGTCTTCAAGAAAATTTGCAGCAATACTTAGCAACATTAGGCATCACAGGAGAGTTGTAAAAATGCATAACTTTAATAGATATTTTGTTACTTTTCTTGCTTTCAGAGGAGAATCATAAGTGGCTTATGACATTCAGATGACGATACATTGTCTAATTTATGTGATGTTCTAATTAATGTGTTTATGACGCATTATGTCCCTTTTATTTTATTTTACTATTATATTGTATATTTATTTATATCCTTTTATGCTTTGTCAGTGGGGATTTCCTAAATGATCCTTATTCTTAGTTGGCAGTACTACGTTTCAATTTAGTTAGTCACACACAGTTTAAGCTCATGAGTAGTGGAGCGCGCGCACACACACAGTTAAAGCTCATGAGTAGTGGAGCACTTATGGGTCTTATGTGATGGCCGCTGTAACTCTCTAGACTTCTCTTGGACTTTTCACTGCCTTGAGCTCACGACCACGGTCCATCAGAGGGGCCCATTGACGCCACCGGGCGGTGAATTGTTGGTTTTACGCATAGGGTTGGCCACAGTAACTCTCTAGAGTTCGCAGGACTCGCAAGGCTACCTTTGGGCACCAAATCTAGGGTCGCCAGTCCATCAATGAGTAGGTTTAAGCCCTTCCTCACGAGTTACTACTGAAATCAAACCCTAGATCTGGAGGGTCTTATGCATGCTTGGCCTAAACCTCACAATGCGGCCCCTGTTTTCTTCGTCTGCAAGGTCGAGCCCATTCACGGGAGGGCATTTTCATCCGTTCCCCGTGGCGCTGCCGGAAGCTATACAGACGGCATGGGAGTTACGGTGACTAGTCTTTGCGGATTTATGGCCTTTTAGGCTTTGAATCCTTGACTTCGTCAGCTGCCCGCATGGGTGTGCACGATGATCTTCGTGGGCTTTTTAGGGCCACTGACTCCTCGCCGCTGCCCGAATGGCGATCTTTATAAGTCTTACGTATAGTTGGCCAGCTCTTTTAGAGCTTGATCCTTTGAGAGCTTGATCTTGATCTTCTTCTTTTTTTTTTGCTCTTTTAGGATTTGGCTTGGCTATACTGCCTCTTTGACTGAGATTGATATGTCCTTGCTTTTGCTAGTATCTTTAAGAAGATCTGTGCCTTGTAAGGCAATAATAATTATGATCATCGTCATTGCCAGTATAGTAGATGTTTCCGACTGAGATAATATCTTCAAGAAGATCCGTGCCTTGTAAGGCAATATATCAATCTTGTCAATATCTTCAAGAGAATCTTCAAGATGATATTGACTTTGTCAAACTTATTTGGTGATGATGATGATCATATATATATTTTTAAATGCTTGCTAACATAGTTGACATGCTCGTGAACTTCTTCTTCATAGCTTCTTTTGTTGACATATAGACATGATCTTATTCATCCTTGCCCCCTTTTGATACAAAATCTTTATACTGATAATATTCTGGGTCAAAATCAGCATGTCTATCTTCAGGGGTAGTATCTTTTGATGAAGCGGGCGTTGATAGGTATACTGATACCCTGTCCTCTTGATTTGCGATTCTATATGCCCCATTGGAGTATACTTCTTTTACAACATATGGACCGTCCCATTTGGGCTCGAACTTGCCCCCTGTCCGGCGGGTACCACTATAGGTCTTTTCAGCATTAACACCATATCTCCTTTTTTGAAAGAGCGATATTTAACTTGCTTATCAAAGGCAAAATACTCGATATCCTTGCTCGATATGATCAGAACCGCTGAAATTGTAAGACGTTTCTCATCGAAAGTGCAGATCTAATTCTTTCAAATTATTTTTTTGCATTTTCATCATCCGTTATAGACTGATGTATCGTTATTCTGAGCGATGCCACTTGCATTTCAATTGGGATAACTGCCTCCATACTATAGATTAATGAATACGGTGTCGCCCCTGTTGCTGTACGATGAGTAGTTCTATAGTCCCATAATGCTTCCTGTAACTTTTCATCCCAATCGCGTTTATTGCCTGTCACCATTTTCTTTATTATTTTGACAATCGTCTTGTTAAACGCCTCTGCTAATCCATTGGCCGGAGGATAGTAAGGTGTTGAAAATGAATGTTGGATGCCAAACTTCTGGCACAACTTTTCCATGCCTCTATTTTTAAAAGGGGTGCCATTATCAGAGATGATCTTTTTCGAAATACCATGACGGTATATTATGGCATGCCAGATGAAGTTGACCACATCCTTTTCTTTAACATTACGCAAGGCGACTGCTTCGGTCCACTTGGAGAAATAGTCTGTCGCTGCCAGAATATATTGTTTTCCTTTAGATGACGGTGGATTTATAAGGCCAATTATGTCGAGTCCCCAAGCTGAGAAAGGCCAAGAAGCAACGGACTGATGTAAGTCTTCCGGGGGAACGTGTATTATATTCCCATGTATTTGACATCCATGACACCGCTTCGCATATTCTATCGCATCTTTGAACATGGTAGGCCAGTAATAACCCATTCAATGTACTCTATGGCATAAATTTCGGCCGGCTTGATGTGCTCCACATTCTCCTGAATGTGCTTCCCGCAGCATTTGATTTGCTTCTTGCTCATCTAAGCACCGTAACAGCATTCCATTATAAGATTTTCTATACAACACTTCACTGCACATGACAAATTTGCCCGATCGCTGCTTAATCTGCTGTCTTTGCGCATTATTTTCTGGCAGGATGTTATATTTGAGATAATCGACGAAAGGCTGACGCCAATCATCTGTCGTTACTTCCAGACAGGATATAGGAAACATTTCAACGATTTCTTCGATAACCTCTGCGGATGGCAGGAATCTTCTTTCTTCTATAGTTACCTGGAGAGGACTTCGATTTGTGCAGGACAGAGCTGCTGCCAGACTGGCCAAAGCATCTGCTTTTGCATTCTCAGATCGCGGTATATGTTTGATTTCCACATGACAAAACTGTTCAAGCAACTGTTGTGCCTTCCGACAATAAGGCAGGAGTTCTTGTTTCTTTACTTCGAATTCTGTTGTCAATTGATTTATAATCAATTTAGAATCTCCGAAGATATGCAATAATTTTATTTCCATTTGCTGAGCTATTTCCATCCCAATAATGAGGGCTCTGTATTCAGCCTCATTGTTTGTGCATGTAGTCCCCAATGTGAAGGAGTATGGTAACAGATCGCCTTGAGGAGTAATGAATATTACTCCTGCCCCCGCTCCCGATGTTCGAGCAGCACCGTCAAAATACATTTGCCATGGGCTCTGAGATTCAACTATGTTTTGACAAGGAAACAAAATGTATTTAGTTTGGGGAAACTATCTTATTCGGTCATTACAATGGAACAGTATAAAGACAATCATCACACTTTATTGATTCTGAATTCATTTACATCCTCAAATATCCCTTGATTCTAAGATAGTTTACAAAGAATTCATTGTAGATTACAACTATCATATTTAAATATAAATTTCAGCAACATAACGGCAATGATTCCAATCATCCCCTAGGACTTAGGAGGAATTGACAAATCGACCAACAGTCTTCAAGAGAATAGAGATTTCGGCAGCATAACGGCGTTATCTCGGTCATCTCCTGAGACTTAGGAGGAATACGCCTTTCCTTCAATCATTCTTCCTTTTCTCCTGAATAAGAAGAACTTAAAGATTTGAAGACTCTGGCCATTTCAGCAGCATGACAGCCCATTGCTGTTATAAACTGCAAAGCAGTCGGTTTGCGTGGTCTTGCGCAAACCATAGTGTTTGCGCGGGTCCGCGCAAACCGTAGGAGCCCAATGTTCCTTTGCGTGGGTCCGCGCAATCTGCAGGAGCCCAATGTTCCTTTGCGCGGGTTTGCGCAATCTACAGGAGCCCAATGCTCCTTTGCGCGGGTCCGCGCAATCTGATGGAGCCCAATGCTTCGCACCTTCTGTCTTCTCTTTCATTCTTTCCTTCACTCTGAAATCTTTCAACCCCCTTTTAGAGAAAGAGCGGGGTATTTATAGACATTTTTACAAGTGTAAAACTCTGACTTGGTCGATGTGGGATAAAATAACACCCAACCATTTTTACATCACCGTCATGTACTTTGCGCAATCCCGCACAAACGATGTGCTTTGCGCGATCCCGCGCAAACGATGTGCTTTGCACGATCCCGCGCAATCTGTCTTCATGTTCGATCCAGCGCAATCTTTTTACTTTGCGCGGTCCAGCACAAAGTATTCTTAAAACTGACTTTTTGCTCTTTTTCCCACCTTTTCCTTGATCTTTCCTGCTTCGATTCTTCTCTTATTTTATGCCTCAACAAATGCCCCCTTGATCCTTTCTTTGCTTTCTTTAAAAAAAACAAAGAAAATGATCAAATCATTCTTTTCTGTAGGGTTTGCGCGATCCCACGCAAAGCTCGGTCGAGTACCATGCTCGGCCACGAACCCTATAAATAGTCGGACAACTTTGTCATTTGCACATGCCCTTTGTGTTCTGGCAAAACTTTGCTCCTGCGATTCTCTTCCACGCAAAGCATACATTTTGCGCGGTTCCGCGCAAACTCTTTTCAATTTGCGCGAGTTCCTTCGAAGTCTGAATTTTTTCGCGCAACCCGTACACTTTGTGTGGATCCACGCAAAGTGTCCTCTACTTAACCAACTTTTCTCTCTTCTGAGCCTTCCAACCACTTAGCCATTTTCTATCTTTCTTCTATTCTCTCAATCAGATATTCATCTTTTTTTCTTCACTTCCTTTCATCATTATGGCCCATATAAAACAAACAGCCCGTCTTGTGACTTCTTCTGATCAACCACCTGCTAAGTGAACAAAGACCACCTCCAGAACTCCTGGTTATTTTAAAGAACATGTTCTTCCTACCTTTGACTTCTCTGATCGCATTAAATCTTTGCCATCCCCCATTCACAGATCTATATCATTGGGAGATATCAAATGTCCTCCGAAGTACGGCAGAGAGTATGATTGGGACGAATGGTTAAAGACTACGGCCCACATTCGTACTGATAGTGAGAGACCACCTCTCCGTGAAGATACTCCCCCGGCTTCTCGTCCGAAGAAAACTTGCCGGAATAAGGCGAAAGAGTTTGCAAAGAAAATTAAGGAACATAAGAGGAAGAGACTTCAAAACTCATGGGACTCGGTACGAGTTGTTGAAGGTGTTATGAAGTTTGACAACCCTCATGCAGAAGGCATGACCATAATTCCCATCAACGTTTATCGCCATCAGTCTATGCTTGACTGTGAATCTAAGGATTATGTCCATGGTGAAAGATTGATGTATACTGAATCATGGGCCACCAGAGAACCTCGGATCCTTGAGGGAGTTATTCAAACACAGAAGCCGCGACAAAAGATAGGAGAAACTCATCCCATGATCTTCTTAGTTCCTTTTCACAGTCCTCATGGCCTCTTTCCTTCTCATTTTTATGAGACAGTTCGATAGCGTTTTTGAGATCGAGAACAACTCTGGGGACAGGCAGAATTTCGCATCAGAGGCATGTTAACTGCTCGACGTTATTATTCTGAATGGGCGGAGGCTATTTTACTGAAACATACAAGCACACTTGCGAAAGTCGGCCTTTATGATGCCATAGAAGTGACTTCCAAATACTTCTATAGGGAACCTACTATACTGAAAGGCTTTCTTGAATATTGGTCGCCCACAACCAACTCCTTCCACTTACCTTATGGTGAAATGAGCATAACACTTTGGGATCTTCACCACATAGCTGGTCTCCCGATAACAGGCAAATTTTATGATGAATTCATTCCAACTAATAGGGAACTGGCCTTTGTATCCTCTCCAGATCGCAAACCTTCTATCTCCGAGACCACCATCGAACTGTTTAAGGAGATGAGCAAATTTCCCAGTTTTCACAAAATTCCCCCTTTGCAATGGCTGGCACATTTCTCTAGGGGCCTCAGGTATTTATTAGTCCAATAATCGCCTTTTCTCTTCATATTCTTGCTATCTAGCAATTCCTGCATATTCACCCTCTCTCTTTATTTTTCTTTAAAGATTTCGTGATTGTCACTCCAAGGAACTAACGAAGCTCCGAGACACAATGAAGGGGAGACCGGAGTATAGCTCCTTTGGAGAATTTGCAGCTTTTTTGGCTTATTGGCTGAGTTTGGTGGCATTGCCCAGCTCTAAATGGGCAGATGTTGTTTGTCCAAGCATCTTTGCTGTAGCTGGTGCTTTAGCGGAAGGCCATAAGAAGACAGATTGCGTGGGACTGCAGAAAGTAAACCGGTTGTGTGAGATCGCGCAAAGCATGTCGTTTGCGCGTATCCGCGCAAAGTATATGACGGTGATGTAAAAAATGGTTCGATGTTATTTTGTCCCACATCAACCAAGTCAGAGTTTTACACTTGTAAAAATGTCTATAAATACCCCACTCTTTCTCTAAAGAGGGGTTGGAAGATTTCAGAGTGAAGGAAAGAACGAAAGAGAAGACAGAAGGTGCGGAGAACTGGGCTCCAGTAGATTGCGCGGACCCGCACAAAGGAGCATTGGGCTGTCATGCTGCTGAAATGGCCAGAGTCTTCAAATCTTTAAGTTCTTCTTATTCAGGAGAAAAGGAAGAATGATCGACGGAAAGACGTATTCCTCCTAAGTCTCAGGAGATGACTGAGATAACGCCATTATGCTGCCGAAATCTCTATTCTCTTGAAGACTGTTGGTCGATTTGTCAATTCCTCCTAAGTCCTAGGGGATGATTGGGATCATTGCCGTTATGCTGCCGAAATTTATATTTAAATATGATAGTTGTAGTCTACAATGAATTCTTTGTAAACTATCTTAGAATCAAGGGATATTTGAGGATGTAAATGAATTCAGAATTAATAAAGTGTGAAGATTGTCTCTATACTATTCCATTGTTATGACTGAATAAGATGGTCTCCCCAAACTAAATACTTTTGTTTCCTTGTCGAAACAAAATGGCGACCATAGTGGGAGCATCCTCCCCTTCATCTCTAAGAAAGTTTACTTAATCTCTCGCATACTAACTTCACATATGTTTTATTATCGAAGGTACCCAGATTCAATTACATAATACTACTGATGGCTAACATTGCAAGAAAAGTGAACTTCCGCTTCATCCCCACTGGGTTCATAGTCGAATACGCGCCCAGCCGAACTCCCGAGCATACGGATGCATGCATCACTAACAAGCATAGAGTGACTCAAGCAACAGTGGGAGTCATTTCCGTCTCACCTCAACCAGAAGAAAGTGACGAGAACTGGACTGTGGCCTTGTCTAAGAAGACAAAAGCAAAGAACTTAAAGAACCGCAAGGCAAACTTATCTGTACCAAGAGCTAAGGGACCAATCACGCACAGTATAGCAAGAAGAAAGCCCGAACTCGCTCCTCCTGCGATATACCCCGAACAAGCAGCTCCACAGTTCACGTCGCGCGATTTTTCGGCTCTGATCGCCCCAAGGACTAAATGGACAGAAGCACAGAAAGGTAAAACGCTGATGATAGGATCACCGGTGGCTATATCACCTCGGACAAGTTCGCCCATAACGGTATCGCCACGATCGATCAACAGCATGGGAAGCGTACAAAAATCGAACGAAACTCCGATCTCTCCTCTCTTTATAAGCCCTGTTACGTCAACGTACTCTTGTCTTACTCCAACAATGGCCTCGACAAACAGTAAAGAAGCCACAGTGTACATGGCAGGGACGGGTCAAGAAAACAGGCCAACTACCGAAGAACGTGTTGACCAAATGGTAGAGGTGAAAAGAGCGCTAATGGACGAGTGCCGGAATCTCAGAGAAGCTCTGGCAACTTTAGCACATAACGTAGCCCAGATAACTGCTCCACCTATGATGGGAGCAACGAACGGACAGGAGAGCCAACCTGAAGGTTCCCGTCCACAGGGGATAGGATCGCGAGGATCCGCTCCAGCAACGAGAGCTATAACACAGGATGATGTAAGGCAAGTCTCGAAGAAGCAGTCAGAATAGAGAGAGAGCGCGCGAATACCGGCCGTTTCAGATACCGAACGCCGTACCCAAGAGAGGTAGAAGATGTCCCTTTTCCGGCTAATTTCAAGCATCCAGACTTTCAGAAGTTTAACGAAGAAGGGTCACCTGAGGAGCATTTAATGCACTTCATTACCAGCATGGGGAATTTCTCCACGATACCTCAATACTGCTTATGATTATTCGGATCATCATTGACAAGTAAAGCCTTCCGATAGTATTCAAATTTAGCTCCAGGATCTATACGCACATGGGAAGAAATGCAAGACGCTTTCATGTCAAACTTCTTCTCATCAGAGCATGATGTTAGCATCACGGAATTGGCTTCAGTACGACAGCGAGAAGGAGAGCCAGTTGAAAAGTTCATAGACAGATGGAAAACACTAGGGGCATCGTGCAGACAGTTGTCGGAAGAAAAGGAACAGGTTAAGATGTGTTTAAACTCTATGGAAACAGGAATCGCGTTTGGACTCACCAGCGCCGATATCGGAACCTTTTGCGATTTGGCTACCAAAGCCCACGCATTGGAATTAATGACTCGTAAGATGCCAGCATTTCATCATGAAACCGTTAGGAGGATACCTGACAGAACGACCGTCAATACCATCGAACAGGATAAGAAAAATCAAGATGTGAGGGGTTCAAGAGACAAAAGGTCGGAAGGGAAAGAAGGCTGGAATCAATCAAAGGACAGATACGGCGGAAAAAGGCTCAGAATGCTTGATTCTCATGAAGGATTTGAGTTCGATAAAGAAGACGTAGTTCCTATGATGCAACAATTGTTGAAAGCTGGCACCCTGGAATTACCAGAACCCAAGCGCCCTGAAGATGTAATGAAGACCCGGGAAAGAAACTTTTGCCGTTATCATCGCCTAGTGGGACATCCAACGGAGAATTGCTATACGTTGAAGTGCATTATACAACGAATGATAAATAAGGGCAAAATAATAACCAGTGAAAGCAAAGAAAAGAGTATGAGGGCGACAGTAAACGTATTTTCAGTCCAGAAAAAAGCACAAGAAATAAAAGAGAAAGAAAATCGAAAGTTAATAAAGAATGCTGCAATGATTACATTGCGATCAGGGAGGCAAGTAACGAGTCCAGCGAAGCGAAGAGCAGAAATTGCAAGGAAAGAAGTCACTAAAAGACAGAACAGCGAGAATGGAAGTAAAAACGGGAATGGAGCGATGAAAGTGGCTTATGACGTAGTTAGTCATTTGAAAGGCATAGCTGCACGCCTAAGCATCTATGATGCACTTAAGTTATCAGAAGAGTTTCGGCAGAGTCTGATACAAGCGCTGTCTGATCATGATGTGAGAGAAGCTTTATTGATAGAAATGAAACATGAAAGACACGATGAACAGGCAAATTGTCTACCAGTAATCTCGTTCTCTGATGATGATTTAATTGGTGAAGCAGAACATAACAGACCATTAATGATAGAAGGGTATATTTGTGAAAAGAAGATAAAACGGATTATGATAGACAATGGGTCTGCAGTGAATCTTTTGCCGCTCTCCATGATAAACAAATTAGGCTATCACCGCTCTGATTTGCGCCCCAGCAGAATGATGATACAGGGGTTCAATCAAGATGGACAACGCGCACTCGGTAAGATTACAGTGACATTGGAAGTGGGGGACTTAATTACTACTGTTGTATGTCACGTTATAAATGTTGTGACAACGTATAACCTTCTCTTGGGAAGGCCGTGGATACATCAGTACAGTATTGTACCCTCTACTCTACACCAATGTTTCAAATACTATAAAGACGGAATGCAATGCAAAGTGATGGCTGATGCGAAACCATATACAGAAGCTGAGTCTTTCTTCGTGGACGCCAGCTATTATAAAGGTTTCTCTGAAGAGGTGGGAAATGATGATGAAAAGAAGGTCTTGAAAGACGACCGAATAAACAATGTTAGAGAAGAAAGGGCGGAATCTTCTAAGACTGCAGAAGCAAGAAAGAAATTCTATTTTGTACCCAAGAGTCTGAGACAACCCGGGCAGCCGCCGTTGACATTGTTATCGATAGAACAGTTGGAAATTTTACGGTCTAATTATATGATGCCTTTTGTTGAGGCATAAAAAAATATTCCATGTCCGGGGGTATTTCGGTAATTTCCATGTCCGGGGTATTTTGGTAATTTCCATGTCCGGGGGTATTTTGGTAATTTCCATGTCCGGGGTATTTCAATAATTTCCATGTCCGGGGGTATTTTGGTAATTTTCATGTCTGGGGTATTTTGGTAATTTCCATGTTCGGGGGTATTTTGGTAAAATTCCAAGTCCAGGGATAGTTTAGGTATTTTGGTAAAATTCCAAGTCTAGGGGTAGTTTAGGTATTTTGATAAAATGCCAAGTCCAGGGGTAGTTTAGGTATGTTGGTGAAAAAAGCATTGGAAAGGGTAGTTTGGTAAAAAAGGTGCAAAGGTGTCCTTTGAAAGGAGAAAGGTGGTACACCAGCATTTAAGAGGGAAGTTGGTGGTCACCATAGTTTAAGGAAATGGAAGGTCCATATGTGAAGGAATAGGTGGTGGTGATCACCACTCTGTAAGAGTGGTGGGGCCTATAAATACACTCTCCCTGATTCATTTGAAGGGTTGGATTGAATTGGATCAATTGCTAGGCCAAAAGGAAGAGAGAAGCAAGGCAAGAGAAAGAAGTGAAGAAGTCCTTTGCGCGTACCCGCGCAACCGAAGTGGTTTGCGCGGAACCGCACAATGAAAATGGTCGTTGCTTCACATAAAAGCCGGTCTTCAAGACGGGCTATGCGCGGCATCGCGCAATGGAAATGGGAAATTCTCATATAACTTGTGATTTGAAAGACCGTCAGAAGGAAGATATCTCTTGCGCGGACTCGCGCAACAAGCCGCCTTGCGCGGTTCCGCGCAAACAGCGAAATCTGCTGTTTTGCATGAAGAAGAAGAAGGCCATTGTTCTTTTGTTGTGCTGCTGGCGGGGCCTATTGTGGCTGCTTTTTAGAAGATCCACACCGTCCATCGTCTTCCTCTCGAGATTTTGACCGTGAAAGACCGGTCTTGGTCATCTAGTGATGTGGCCCACCAAGATAATCAAGCTGAGATATCAGCTCAACGGTCCGTTTACAATCACCATAGTGGTCATAGGAATAAGCGTCACTACCAAAGCTCAACATGGCCTCGATGGGTTTTGCCCCCTCTACATGATGGACGACTCAGATTCGTCATTCCCTGCATGAGGGTGGCCCATAATAAAAGTACAGAAGCTCTGTCTTCAACAGAGTCGACGTACGTTGACTCTGTGAATTTCGATGGGCCCTAGATTGATGGTGAAGAAATCTACTCTGTTCATTAAATTCATGACGAAAAACCATCACAAAAGGACTATTTTTGAAGTGGAATCGGTGCAGCACACGGGCCTTTCTACTTCACCATCCATTTCATATTCAACTGTTATAACGTTACAAAAGTCTGCATGGTTTCAAATTGCCACTTTGGCAATGGTTAAATCTATCTTCTAAACACAGTGGACGGTCCAGATCGAGGATTTGATCGATGATCGGGTCATACCAAGAAAAGTTCAAATACACAGTGAAGACGCTGTGTGTAATTTAGAAATGAAGAAGAAGATACGGCTTTGGGAAATCACGTGCATGGCTCATGCACTTGTACTCCATGGACATGCCACGTACATGTAGGCTCTGACATGATGCTTGTGAGAATCTACTCCGTTCATCCACATTGTCAGCCCATTTAACACGTTGAGACCAAATCTGAAGCGTATGCGAGATAAGAGCGGCCCCAAATCATGATTTTGGGGGGCTGATTTGTCAGTTTGGCTGTTTCTATAAGGATTCAGGAGCTGAAATTTGACGTGTACGGTTAATTTGTGGTTCTAAGGCTGCCTGTAAAGTTTTAAGTCGAATGGACAGTGGCAACCCTATGATTTTACATTCTGGGAGAAATTTTAGGCCCGTCTGATGTGATCAGCCTGATTTTTGTGGATCCTAGCTACAGTTCAACGGACTGTTCCATATTTCAAAGAAGAATGACCAGAAGGATGCTCCATATCTCAAGGAAAGATGACGGGAACGATGTTTAAAACTGATCTCGACGGTCAAATAAGAGAATTCAAGCTTGCACAAATCTCCGTTTCATTGAAGACTGGTGGATCAGATCGACATTCCTCCTAAGTACCAGGAGATGACTGAAACAGGCATCGGAATGCTGCCAAAATTTCCATAAGACTATCTTGTCTACTTTGATTGATTGCACTTTATTTTTTTTTTCAGAATCAAGGGAATCAGAGGATGTAAATGAACGCAGAATAAATGTGATCAATGTTCTCTTGTTATTTCTTTGTTATCATTGAATAAATCCCCCAAATCAAACACATTTGTTTTCTTGTCGAAACAAAATGGCGACTCTGCTGGGGATTTATTTATTTGATGGTAACTTAGAAAAAATTATTCAGAGAACATTCATCACTTTTTGGCGTCTGTAAAGACGCCAAAATGGCGACTCTCAGTGGGAACATCCTCCCCTTCATCTCTAAAAGCAAAGTACGATTTTATTTAAATAAATTAACTGACACTCTGTTTTAAATGACAGATATACCGCAGCGATCTTTCTCCCGACTAATCCAGTTGTTTACTTCACATCCAATATACTTCCACAAAAGATAAAGTGTCAGAGAAGATCAAATCAGTTTTGATCAAAAACAAATAATGCCAGAATGATGATAGTTTTCGAAGAGAGCTAGCTTCATGTATGGAAGCGATTCAAACATCAGTTGGTCAGTACATGTCTAAGGAAGAAGAACAAGCTGCCTTGATCTGACAGGCTGTCTTCTTTTCTTAAGTTCTCATCCGAAGAACAAGTTGCCTTGATCTGACAAGTTCTTTTGCAACAACCCTGTGAATATGATGGCTGAATTCCTTCCCTAGTTTCTTTCCTTCTATTTCACTTGATAAGTATCGAAGATATGCTGAAACACTTGTGCAAGATAGTCCCAGATGAAAAGCTTCTTCAAAGTGTCATATTCACTTGGTACTGTGTGGATCCCACACATAGCCAGCTAAGAGATTGAACAGAAAAAGGGTGGTGCGTTTGTGAATCTTCCAAGACTAGAAAAAAAGAAGCATGTGGAGTCAATTGGTGATTCAATTGTAACACATCCGATTGATGAAATATTGCATTGGCATAATGTTATAACAAAAGAGTTGAATGATATAGCTAAAGAAGGCAAGGAATATACAACCCTCAAGAGATTTCTCTGATTTATCCGTTTCCAGGAGATACAATTCATTGCCGAGCTGCAGAGGCAATCAAACTACCATAGTTACAGTATTCAAAGGAAGGAAGCAAAGAAGAAAAGAATATTCTACAAGAGATGATTGACAATAATAAGATTGTCATAAAAGAAGACATGAAATAAAGGAGAAAATAATGACATATGATCACGATGAAAATAACTACTTAGCGAAAGAATTACAGCATTTTGAAGAAGAAGAATCACAACATTTTGATTCAGAAGATTCACGGCACAAGTATTCAGGGGGCAAGATAAGTAGTCTCAAAATGCCGGCAAAGTCTCAGAATGCTGAGATCTCAGAATCCCAAGTGAGGTAATCGTTGATTCCCTGAGATGATAATTATTTATAATAATTGCTTATATTAATTTTGCATATTAAAGTTGAGACAAATGAAAAGTATTGATGATTCCTATCAAGCATTGACGATTGTCACCAACAATTGGAGGAGCAAAAGGATTGTAAAAGACAAGGTTAAGTACTCTCCCTTATGCGAATGAATTAAAGCACAAATTTTCAATTGACTTCGAATTCCAGGAGAAACTCAGGAAACATAATTGATGAAG
Organism: Magnolia changhungtana; assembly: GCA_030180095.1. Lineage (NCBI taxonomy): Eukaryota > Viridiplantae > Streptophyta > Magnoliopsida > Magnoliales > Magnoliaceae > Magnolia > Magnolia changhungtana. The sequence goes on along the minus strand of JASAUF010000056.1, from coordinate 105,947 downwards.
AAAGAAAAGTGAATGGCTTGAAGAACAAGTTAAAGAAGACGATTGATAAAGGCGAAATTATTAAGGTGTATGACATAAAAGAAGAAATAAAAGTATACACGATCGATCAAAGCTCGAGGCAAAAAGCTAATCTTGAGCAAAATAGGCTTTCAAGCATATCAAGTCATTGTTGTCCATGATTATCACCAAGATTAGCACTTTTAGGCATAACAAGTCATTGCTAAAGCAAAACAGGCTTTTAAGCATATCAAGTCGTCGCCAAATATCAAGCGTTAATGATCGCTATCAAGCGTTGATGATCGCTACCAAGTGTTGATGGCTGCTGTTAAGCATTAACAATTATCACCGACGCCGAAGAAAATTTCCGCCAAGGCATGAAAAAGTTGTGTAAGAAGTTCAGCATTCGATATTCGTTTTCAACGCCTTACTATTCCTGGTCGAAGGACTAGCATAGGCGTTCAATAAAACGATCGTCAAAATACTCAAGAAGACGATGACAAGGAGTAAATGTGATTTGGGTGAACAGTTGCAAGAAGCATTATGGGCATACAGAACTACTTATCGCACAGCAACAGGGGCAACACCATATTCACTAATCTATGGCATGGAGGCAGTCATCCCAATTGAATTGCAAGTGGCTTCGCTCAGAACGGCAATATATCAGTCCATAAAAGATGATGAAAATGCAGGAATAAGGCTGAAAGAGTTAGATCTGCTTGATGAGAAACATCTAGCAGCTCAGCAGCGATTGCAATCATATCAGGCCAGGGTATCGGCCGCTTTTGATAAACAAGTTAAACACCGCTCTCTCAAAAAATAGGGGATATGGTGGTAATGTTGAAAAGACCTATAGTAGTCACCCGCTGAACAGGGGGCAAGTTCGAGCCTAAATGGACGGGCCGTATATAATAAGAGAAGTATACTCCAATGGGGCGTACAGAGTCACAAATCAAGATGGGCAAGGTATCAGTATACCGGTCAATATTCGCTTAATAAAAAAAAATACTATCCCTGAAGAAGCTAATGATTTTGATCCAGAATATTATCAGCATAATGATTCTATATCAAAAGGGGGCAAGAAGGAATAAGATCATGTCCATACGTCATCGAAAGAATCTATAAAGAAGAAATTCACGAACATATCAACTATATTAGTAAGTATTCTGAAAAGAAAGTCAAATGAAGATTCTCTTGAAGATATTGACAAGATTGATATATCGCCTTACAAGGCACGGATCTTCTTGAAGATATTATCAGACGGATCTTCTTGAAGATATTATCAGACGGATCTTCTTGGAGATATTATCAGACGGATCCTCTTGAAGATGGCAAAGTTAACATTGCCTTGAAGATTCTCTTGAAGATATTGACAAGATTGATATATCGCCTTACAAGGCACGGATCTTCCTGAAGATATTATCAGACGGATCCTCTTGAAGATATTATCAAAAGCAAGGATATATCAATTCAGTCGGAAACATCTACTATACTATGATCATAATTATTATTGCCTTACAAGGCACAGATCTTCTTGAAGATATTATCAGACGGATCTTCTTAAAGATACTATCAAAAGCAAGGACATATCAATATCAATCAAAGAGGCAGTATAGCCAAGCCAAATCCTAAAAGAGCCAAATTGAGCCAAATAAAAAAAAAAAAAAAAAAAAAAGATCAAGCTAAAAAAAAAAAAAAAAAAAAAAAAGCTCTTAAAGGATCAAGCTCTAAAAGAGCCGGCCAACTATACGTAAGACCTATGAAGATCGTCATTCGGGCAGCGGCGAGGAGTCAGTGGCCCTAAAAAGCCCGCGAAGACCATCGTGTGCACCCATGCGGGCAGCTGACGAAGTCAAGGATTCAAAGCCTAAAAGGCCATATATCAGCAAAGACTAGTCACCGTAACTCCCATGCCGTTTGTATAGCTTCCGGCAGCGCCACGGGGAACGGATGAAAATGCCCTCCCGTGAATGGGCTCGACCTTGCAGACGAAGAAAACAGGGGCCGCAGTGCGAGCTTTATGCCAACCGTGCGTAAGACCCTTCAGATCTAGGGTTTGATTTCAATAGTAACTTGTGAGGAAGGGCTTAAACCTACTCATTGATGGACTGGCAACCCTAGATTTGGTGCCCAAAGGTAGCCTTGCGAGCCCTGCGAACTCTAGAGAGTTACCGTGGCCAACCCTATGCGTAAAACCAACAGTTCACCGCCCGGTAGCGTCAATAGGCCCCTCTGATGGACCTTGGCCATGAGCTCGAGGCAGTGAAAAGTCCAAAAGCGAACTCTAGAGAGTTACAGCGGCCATCACATAAGACCCACAAATGCTCCACTACTCAAGAGCTTAAACTGTGTGCGCGCGCGCTCCACTACTCATGAGCTTAAACTGTGTGTGGCTAGCCGAAATTGAAACTTAGTACCGCCAATCTAAATACTCACATATAGAATCCCGCACTAACAAAGCATAAAAGGTTTAAATACAGTCTAGTTCAGTCCAGTCCAGTTCAGTCCAATCTAGTTCAATCTAGACTAGTCAAGTCTAAGTCAAGTTCAGTTAGGTCAAGGTCAGTCTCGTCCAGTTAAAGTATGGTCAGTCAGTCTTGTCCAGTTAAAGTATGGTCAGTCAAAGTGCACTAGCACCACTGCTAAAAAAAAAAAAAAAAAAGAGAAAAGCATAAAGTATTCAAAATGCTGCAAATACATATTTATATATGTTGAAATATATATTCAAATATGCAATTGCCTGATGAAAATTTTAAAATATGCAATTTAGATATGCTCAAATATGCAATTGTCTGATGAAAATTTTAAATGTTGAGTAAAAAATATATATGCAAATATGCAATTGTCTGATGAAAATTTTAAATGTTGAGTAAAAAATATATATGCTCAAATATGCAATTATCTGATGAAAATTTTAAATGTTGAGTAAAAAATATATATGCAAAGATGTGTTTCTCTTGAATCAGGTTCAGATGGCAGTAATAACAAATGCCTTCATGATATTGGCAATTATCTACTCAAAGGTTCAAGCCTTCAAAGTCAATTAACACATTGACAAAAGTCATAAGGGATTCAGATATATTTTTTAAATTCTTTAAAGGAACATCAAAGATTATTCATCCTTCAGGAGTATCAGCAGGCTTTACTCTGGAAGTATTATCTTCTGAAGAAATCTTTATGCAACATTGACCGGGAAAGGGGGCAGGTCTTCAAATCAATCTATGCCTTGGTCTTCAAAGTAATCTATGCCTTGGTCTTTCTGATAATCTCTTATGCAATGTGGAGGAATTCATATATCGAGGATTATAAAGTATGATTCAATGTGAACGTTCAAAAGTGGCTTCTATATTAAAGCTCAGTTATATGTCGATATTGTAACTAATTTCTCACTATTCTAGTAATGATATCTCAAGACTCCAAGTACCAGATCTGATGGAGGCAAAGCAAACGGAATCATCATTAGTAATTTCTATAGCCTTTGAAAAGTTACTAAGTGAAAATTGAAAGAAGTCTTGTCTATTTTTCAGAATCAGCAAAGATCCCAGGAAAAGTCTATGAAGAAATGCCGAGTACAAGCTAGAAACAACTCAAGAGCACGATATAAAGAATACAAATAATGCAATTGCGAAGCACGATGACAGAGCGAATATCACAATCAGCCTAAAAGAGAGGAGAAGTTTTCAATATAAATTTCAAAATTATCAATGCTTCATAAAGCTAAATTGAAAAAAAAAAATTATAATGTAATGAGAAACTAATTCTGATTAATTTGGCAGGAAAGATTATCATTCGAAAAAGCTTGGATTATGCAGATCATGAATAAAGGAAACAGTCGAAAAAGTTGTTGCGGCAGGAGCAACGGAGTTGATCAAAGAGACCGTTGCAGAATTGAAGGAAAAAGTCACTGGAGTTTATCAAAGAGATTGTTGCTGTTGAAAGATAGTTCTCTAATTAAGTTGCTCAAAGACAAATTCATCATAGCTGTTGCAGAGATGTGTTTCAATGAAAAGAGAACTTCATCTTCTCTAGTGAAGCATCCGCTCGACACTACTGGCTGGGGGCATTCCAGTCTTCTGTTCGAGCGTCATCATTCAAATCTTCCATTCGAGCACAATCATCAAGTCTTCTGTTCGAGCGCAATCATCAAGTCTTCTGTTCGAGCGCAATCATCAAGTCTTCTGGTCAAATATGAGCATTCCAGTCTTCTGATCAAATATGAGCATTCCAATCTTCTGGTCAAATATAAGCATTCCAGTCTTCTAGTCAAATATGAGCATTCAAATCTTCCGGTCGAGCGCGAGCATTCCAGTCTTCTGATCGAACGCAATCATTTGATTTTATGGTCAAAGATGATCATCCAGTCTGCCATGCAAGTATGATTATCCAGTCATCCTTCAGTTGTAGTTCATTCAAGTTCTTCAAGCGGAGGAAGATCGATCCTCCATTTGATTTCAGGAATCAATCAAAGAAGGATCGAGGGGGCATCTGTTGAGGCATAAAAAAATATTCCACGTCCGAGGTATTTCGGTAATTTCCATGTCCGGGGTATTTTGGTAATTTTCATGTCCGGGGGTATTTTGGTAATTTCCATGTCCGGGGGTATTTCGGTAATTTCCATATCCGGGGGTATTTTGGTAATTTCCATGTCCGGGGGTATTTCGGTAATTTCCATGTCCAGGGTATTTTGGTAATTTCCATGTCCGGGGGTATTTTGGTAATTTCCATGTCTGGGGTATTTCAGTAATTTCCATGTCCGGGGATATTTTGGTAATTTCCATGTCCGAGGTATTTTGGTAATTTCCATGTTCGGGGGTATTTTGGTAAAATTCCAAGTCCAGGGATAGTTTAGGTATTTTGGTAAAATTCCAAGTCCAGGGGTAGTTTAGGTATTTTGATAAAATGCCAAGTCCAGGGGTAGTTTAGGTATGTTGGTGAAAAAAGCATTGGAAATGGTAGTTTGGTAAAAAAGGTGCAAAGGTGTCCTTTGAAAGAAGAAAGGTGGTACACCACCATTTAAGAGGGAAGTTGGTGGTCACTATGGTTTAAGGAAAGGGAAGGTCCATATGTGAAGGGATAGGTGGTGATGATCACCACTCTGTAAGAGTGGTGGGGCCTATAAATACCCCCTTCCTGATTCATTTGAAGGGTTAGATCGAATTGAATCAGTTGCTGGGCCAAAAGGGAGAGAGAAGCAAGGCAAGAGAAGGAAGTGAAAAAGGCCTTTGCGAGGACCCGCGCAACCGAAGTGGTTTGGGCGGAACCGCACAATGAAAATGGTCGTTGCTTCACATAAAAGCGCGCGACATCGGGCAATGGAAATGGGAAATTCCCATATAACTTGTGATTTAAAAGACTGTCAGAAGGAAGATATCTCTTGCGCGGACTCGCGCAACAAGCCACCTTGCGCGGTTCCGCGCAAACAGCGAAATCTGCTGTTTTGCAGGAGGAAGAAGAAGGCCATTGTTCTTTTGTTGTGCTGCTGGCGGGGCCCATTGTGGCTGCTTTTTAGAAGATCCACACCGTCCACCGTCTTCCTCTCGAGATTTTGACCGTGAAAGACCGGTCTTGGTCATCTAGTGATGTGGCCCACCAAGATAATTAAGCTGAGATGTCAGCTCAACGGTCCGTTTGCAATCACCATAGTGGTCATATGAATAAGCGTCACCGCCAAAGCTCAACATGGCCTCGATGGGTTTTGCCCCCTCTACATGATGGACGACTTAGATTCGTCATTCCTTGCATGAGGGTGGCCCACAATAAAAGTACAGAAGCTACAGAATCTCGATGGGCCTAGGTTGATGGTGATGAAGAAATCTACTCCGTTCATTAAATTCATGACGAAAAACCATCACAAAAGAACTGTTTTTGAAGTGGAATCGGTGCAGCACACGGGCCTTTCTACTTCACCATCCATTTCATATTCAACGGTTATAACGTTACAAAAGTCTGCATGGTTTCAAATTGCCACTTTAGCAATGGTTAAATCTATCTTCTGAACACAGTGGACGGTCCAGATCGAGGATTTGATCGATGATCGGGTCATACCAAGAAAAGTTCAAATACACAGTGAAGACGCTGTGTGTAATTTAGAAATGAAGAAGAAGATATGACTTTGGGAAATCACGTGCATGGCTCATGCACTTGTACTCCATGGACATGCCACGTACATGTAGGCTCTGACATGATGAATGTGAGAATCTACTCCTTTCATCCACATTGTCAGCTCATTTAACACGTTGAGACCAAATCTGAAGCGTATGCAGATAACAGGCGGGCCCCAAATCATGATTTTTGGAGGCTGATTTGTCAGTTTGGCCGTTTCTATAAGGATTCAGGAGCTGAAATTTGACGTGTACGGTTAATTTGTGGTTCTAAGGTTGCTTGTAAAGTTTTAAGTCGAATGGACGGTGGCAACCTCATGATTTTACATTCTGGGAGAAATTTTAGGCCCGTCTGATGTGATCAGCCTGATTTCTGTGTGTCCTAGCTACACTTCAACGGACTGTTCCATATTTCAAAGAAGAATGACCAGAAGGATGCTCCATATCTCAAGGAAAGATGACGGGAACGATGTTTAAAACTGATCTCGACGGTCAAATAAGAGAATTCAAGCTTGCACAAATCTCCGTTTCATTGAAGACTGGTGGATCATATCGACATTCCTCCTAAGTACCAGGAGATGACTGAAACAGGCGTCGGAATGCTGCCGAAATTTCCATAAGACTATCTTGTCTACTTTGATTGATTGTACTTTATTTTTTTTTTCAGAATCAAGGGAATCAGAGGATGTAAATGAACGCAGAATAAATGTGATCAATGTTCTCTTGTTATTTCTTTGTTATCATTGAATAAATCCCCCAAATCAAACACATTTATTTTCTTGTCGAAACACCTTTACCCAAAATTGAAAGGTGTAAGCCATTCATAGTCACTCCAGGAAGATTTGAACTCAAGGCTAGTACTAAATACCCTGAGCCGATAGAATTCCATGCTGCAGTGGAAGTGAATGATGAAATCACAAGCAATAAATATCACGGAGAGTTAGCACCCCAAAATTTGAAAAAATACAGTGCAGTAAGCAAGAAAATCATGAGAAATATGGGCTTTGATTGTAACAAACCCACCGGACTGAATCATGGGAAAGGAATTCAAATCCCTCTCAGGGTTGATCAGGAAAAGCGGAGAAAATTCCAAGGGCTAGGAGCAGAGTCGTCAGTAAATATGGTATCAGTAAATATGACTTCGGCTGCACAGATGCCAGATCAAGATCCTAAGGTAGTTGAGTATCCTGAAACAGCTCCAAAACAAATAGAAGACGGGGGGCAACCGACAATAGATGGCTTGCGAGAAATAAATTTGGGAACAGAAGAAGAGCCGAGGAATACATTCATCAGCGTCAGTCTTTCTGAGCAGGAATTCGAGAAATATGGCCAACTTCTCAAAGAAAATAAAGACGTCTTCGCCTGGACATATGAAGAAATGCCGGGGTTGGAACCCTCTATAGTGATACATCGATTAAACATCTCAAAAGAAAAGAAACCAATAAAGCAAGCACAAAGGCGCTTCCACCCAGACCTGATTCCATTAATCGAAGAGGAGGTAAACAAACTGATAAAGGTTGGATTCATCAGGGAAGTTAAATATCCCAAGTGGATATCAAACATCGTTCCTGTAAAAAAGAAGAATGGGCAGATCAGAGTTTGTATTGACTTCAGAGATCTAAACGAAGCATGTCCAAAGGACGACTTCCCTCTCCCGATAACAGAGTTATTGATCGATAGTACTACTCAGTATGCTATTATGTCTTTTATGGACGGTTACGCAGGTTATAATCAAATCAGGATGGCGCCCGAAGATGAAGAGGCGACGGCATTCAGAACACCGCTCGGGATTTACTGTTACAAAGTTATGCCTTTCGGTCTTAAAAATGCTGGGGCAACATATCAGAGGGCAATGAAAAATATCTTTCAAGATATGATGCATAAACATGTTGAATGCTACGTTGACGACCTAGTGGTCAGGTCAGGAGATCATCAAGAACACCGTGAACATTTGGCAGCAGTCTTCCGTCGACTCAGAAAGAAACAATTGAAAATGAACCCAGCTAAATGTGCGTTCGAAGTATCTTCTGGCAAATTCCTCAGCTTCGTTGTATGGCATAGAGGCATCGAGATTGATCCAGGAAAAATTAAGGCTATTCAAAATATGCCGCCACCGACAACACTGAAGGAATTAAAAAGTTTACAAGGAAAACTGGCATACATTCGCCGCTTCATTTCAAACCTCGCAGGAAGGTGTCAGCCATTTTCTCGGTTAATGAAGAAAGATACAGAATTTGTATGGGATCATGCCTGCCAGAATGCATTTGATTCAATTAAGGAATTCTTTGAAACAAATGGCCGTAGTAATGCAACTCAAGAAGAGGTAAGTCGCTTATCTTGTATACATCTGCATCTACAAATTCTTTGGGTGCTTTGTTGGCACAGGTAAATGAAGCCGGAAAGGAGACTGCTCTTTATTATCTAAGCCGAACATTGATGGGGGCAGAATGTAATTATTCTTCAATCGAGAAAGAATTTATGGCGCTGATATTCGCTGTACAAAAGTTAAGACATTATTGTCTCTCCCACGATATAACTTTGATCTCAAGAGCAGATCCGATTAAATTCTTGATGACCAGGCCAATGTTGTCGGGAAGATTAGCCAAATGGATGTTATTGTTATCAGAATATACTATTTCATATAGACCGGCGAAAGCAGTAAAAGGGCAAGCTATGGCAGATTTCCTCGCAGAACATCCTGTGGCAGAAAGTGAAGAAATTAATGATGACTTCCCAGACGAGCAGGTTATGTTAGCTGAATCCCAGAGCCCATGGCAAATGTATTTTGATAGCGCTGTTCGAACATTAAGAGCGGGGGCAGGAGTGATATTCATTACCCCTCAAGGCGATCTATTACCATATTCCTTCACATTGGGGACTACATGCACAAACAATGAGGCTGAATACAGAGCCCTCATTATTGGAATGGAAATAACACAGCAAATGGAGATAAAATTATTACATATCTTCGGAGATTCTAAATTGATTATAAATCAATTGACAACAGAATTCGAAGTAAGGAAATAAGAGCTCCTGCCTTATTGTCGGAAGGCACAACAGTTACTTGAACAGTTTTATCATGTGGAAATCAAACATATACCGCGATCTGAGAATGCAAAAGCAGATGCTTTAGCCAGTCTGGCAGCTTTTACTTTGCGCGAACCCGTGCAAACTATTTTACTTTGCGCGACGTCTTTTGAACTTGGAGATTTTCTGCGCAACCTATCTACTTTGCGCGGACCCACGCAAAGTACTTCGTACTTAGCCAATTTTTTGAACTGTTTCCAGCACTTAGCCATTTTCTTCTTTCTTCCTTTCTTACTCTGTCATCTATCTTTCTTTCTTGACTTATTTTCATGGCTCGTATAAAACAAACAGCTCGTCCTCCTTCCGATCATCCTTCTTCTGATCAACCTCCCGCCAAGCGAACAAAGACCACTTCCAGAAATCCCGCTTATTTTAAAGAGCCTGTTCTTCCCACCTTCGACTTTTCTGACCGCATTAAATCTTTGCCTTCCCCCATTCATAGATCCATATCATTGGGAGATATCAAATGTCCGCCTAAGCATGGCAGAGAATATGACTGGGACGAATGGTTAAAGTCTACAGCTCATATCACGATAGTGAAAGACCACCTCCCCGTGAAGACAGTCCTCCGGCTTCTCGTCCAAAGAAAATTCGCCGCAATAAAGCGAAAGAATTTGCAGAGAAGATCAAGGAGCATAAGAAGAAGAGGCTTCAAAACTCGTGGGACTCAGTACGAGTTGTTAAAGGTATCATGAAGTTTGACAATCCTCATGCGGAAGGCATGACGATTATTCCTATCAAAGTATACCGCCATCAGTCCATGCTTGACTGTGAGTCTAAAGATTACGTCCATGGCGAGAAGCTAATGTATACTGAATCGTGGGCCTCAAGAGAGCCCCGAATCCTTGAGGGAATCATTCAGACACAAAAGCCACGACAAACGATAGGGGAAGCTCATCCCATGATATTCTTAGTTCCTTTTCACAGTCCTCATGATCTCTTTCCTTCTCATTTTTATGAGACGGTCCGACAGCGCTTTAGAGATCGAGAATAACTCTTGGGACAGGCAGAATTCCGCATCAGAGGCATGTTAATTGCTCGCCGCTATTACTCTGAATGGGCGGAGGCTATATTGCTGAAGCATACGAGCACTCTGGCAAAGATCGGCCTTTATGATGCCATAGAAGTGACCTCTAAATACTTCTATAGGGAACCCAATATACTGAAAGGCTTCCTTGAATACTGGTCGCCTACAACCAATTCCTTCCATTTACCTTATGGTGAAATGAGCATATCACTTTGGGATCTCCATCGTATAGCCGGTCTCACAATAACAGGCAAATTCTATGATGAATTCATTCCTACAAACAGAGAATTGGCCTTTGTATCTTCTCCAGACCGCAAGCCTTCCATCTCTGAGACTACCATAGAACTGTTCAAAGAGATGGGCAAATTTCCCAGCTTCCACAAAATTCCCCCTCTGCAATGGCTGGCTCATTTCTCTAGGGGTCTCAGGTATTTATCAATCTGATAATCGACTTTTGTCTTCATATTCTTGTTATTTAGCCATTCCTGTATATTAACCTTCTCATCTTTATTCTTTCTTTGAAGATTTCGCGACTGCCATTCTAAAGAACTTACAAAGCTTCGAGATGCAATAAGAGGAAGACCAGAATATAGCTCTTTTGGAGAACTTGCAGCATTCCTAGCTTATTGGCTAAGTTTGGTCGTATTGCCCAGCTCTAAGTGGGCAGATGTTGTTCGTCCAAGCGTCTTTGTTGTGGCTGGTGCTTTAGCGGAAGGCCATAAATACTCTCTTGCTCCTCCGGTATTATGTTCTATTTACAGAGCCCTTGGAGAGGTAGCTACCCATGTAAAAGACCCGATTCTTGGAGCTTCATCTGCACATACTTCTTGGCATTATATTACGGGGTGGCTTGGAGTTTATTTTCCTTGGACTTTTGAAGCTCCGGAGCAAGCATATACTCATCCTTCTCACCTTCCACTCTGGTTCTTTCAGCAAAGAGCAATGGCTAAAAGAGCATATGAGTGGGTTGCCAATAAAATTCGAGATGATGACCAGATAAACTTCTTTCAGTTCCGCCTTTATCACTACACTGAAGATACAGATATGGTGGACCAGGAAACGCTTACTGCAGCAGAGAGAGCTTTCTTCTTTTCTATTCGCTCATGCAGTTTACCTCTTCGGGAAGGAACAAAATTTTGGAGAGAACCCTACTACCCCAGTCGCTTTGCTCGTCAATTTGGTTATGATCAAACTGTGTCACAAGACTGCGGGCTAGTTACTAGAAAAATGCGTTGTTATGAAACTGGTCCTCTTAACTGGGCCATGATATGGAAACAATTCTTGAATGGCTCATGTTGGATCTCTCTTCATAATTCCAAGTTGCGATCGCATAGTTCGTACATCATATAGCTGGATGCGATGGTGGGATCACCAATCATACTTGGTCACTAAATGCTTGCCAGTGGATTCTTCTACTTTCTTCATCCGCCCAGGCTGAAGGGCAGAAATTTAGAGAGTGGAATCGGCTACATTCCAGAAAAGAGCCATGCATCCCATCCTGGAGAAATTTGTAGGAAGATATCATTGGAAGACCCCATCCGTGAAATCAAGCCCATCAATACTTTGGATGGCTGGTTTGCTCACGGAGTTCTGAGAGAATTTGAGAAATCTTGTCGAGACTTTTCAAACCAAACCGCAGACGATGCTGAAGGTACATCTTCTCCAATTCCTGCAGAGGCTACAACGGTTCAAGGACCAGTTATTGGTACTTCCATATCTCCTCTACAACCCCTTGGTCCTAGTCCATCTTCCTCGATGACTAGATCAAAAATACGTTTGCAAACATCATCCTTTATTCCTTCAGAAAGGACCCGCCAAGTATCCGCTTCCCCTATAGTCCAAGAGCCTGCACCGGAGAGCAGTCAACCCGTTTCTTACAAAGGGAAGCAAGTTATTATTGAAGAAGTTGACGAAGAAATTTTGGAAGATGAAAGTTCAGCTTCATCATCAGATACTACTGAATCTTCACAATATGAAGACAGCGGAGATAGCGACAGTTGTGAAGATAAAGATGATGATTTTGAAGAAGGTGAAGTTGACATCGATGGAGATGAGGAAACAGTTGCGAAAGAAGTTGAGATGAAATCTTCCCCTGCAACCGCTAAGGCTCTTCCTGGTGTAAATGTTCTTGCTAAATCTCCTGCAGCTGAGGAGGATGAAGAGGAGCTTTTAGATTATGGCTAATATGGGTATTCACCAGGTAAAGGAAAATTAATTTTCATATGCATATATTAATTTATATTTTAACAACTATTATTTATTTAAAATCATTGTGTCTCCCTTTTTTAGGTGCCCAAGTTGCAGAAATAGGTGCTATCTCTTCAGTGAGCCCTGTGATAACTTCACCAAGAGCACCCGTAGTTCCATTGGTAGTACAGAGAGTAGTGGCTCGTGAAATCATATTTCCAATAGAAACTACAGACTTGCCAACTCCGGCTACCAGAGATTCAAGCACGGAAGCTAGAGCACCATCTTTTGCTGATATGGTGGAACTTGGTCCTTCCATAGCTCAGGGAGCTTCTCCTTCTATTAGTCATATTCCGGTGACAGGTACATATATATATATATATACGCTGATTATCTTTACTCAGGACTATATATTTCATAATAATATTTTGAATATCCTTCTTCTTTTGCTATAGGAACTCCTTGCAGCGGTGCGGCTAGTTCTGATTCTATAGCCACTACTTCTGAACTGTCATCCTTTGTGAAGATCCCTGTTCATAAAATGCTTATGGTGAAACATTCCTTGTTAGCAATAATCCATATCTTCAGAAATCCTAACCAATGGTTGGACTTGGATGTTGCTATAGAGATTTTAGAGAGCTCAGCCAAGATGGCTAGAATCAACGTATCTCCTTTGCGTGATTCACTCCTCAAATTTCGTGATTCAGTAATTTCTTTGGCGTCAGTAGAGAATGTTACAATTGCCCCTGAGATTTTAGAGTGTAGAAAGCAGCTGGCTTCATCTCAAGAACAAGCCTTTCTGACAGCTTCATCAATTTCTAAACTTGAACAAGAGCGTACGATTCTTCAAGATCAATTAAAGATTCATGTTGATGAAAGTATGACTATCCAAGATCGTATTGCGATTCGAAGGAAGAAATCTCTCAACTGGAGAGAAGGCATCATGAACAAGCCTTAATCATTCAAGATGTGGAAGAGAAGATACGGGTGAATGTTCAATCCATTGATATTGAAAAATCCGCACAACTTCAAGGTAAAGAAATGATTGCTTCTTTAGAGAATAAGCTTGCTGGCGTTCCTGATCAGGCAAGACTTATTTTTGAAGAAAAATCTAAACATGATGCAGCTCAGGCACAATTGAAAGAAGATTTGCGCAGATACTCAGAAGCAATGGGGATTACAGAAGACCTTTAAACATGTAATTTTGAACATGTGATCTTTGCTTTCATGTTTTTTGGACATATAATTTATTTAGCTTCACATATGTTTTTATGAAAGAATTTTGAGATGTTTATAATGACATTTATGCTAATATTATACTTTATATAATAATTTCATTACATCCTTTACAATTTCTAAACCTTTTATGCTTTGTTAGTGTGGGATTCTCTATGTGAGTATTTAGATTGGCGGTACTAAGTTTCAATTTAATTAGCCACACACAGTTTAAGCTCATGAGTAGTGGAGCGTGCGCACACACACAGTTTAAGCTCATGAGTAGTGGAGCATTTATGGGTCTTATGTGATGGCCACTGTAACTCTCTAGAGTTCGCTTTTGGGCTTTTCACTGCCTTGAGCTCACGGCCAAGGTCCATCAGAGGGGCCCATTAACGCTACCGGGCGGTAAACTGTTGGTTTTACACACAGGGTTGGCCAGGTAACTCTCTAGAGTTCGCAGGGCTCGCAAGGCTACCTTTGGGCACCAAATCTTGGGTCGCCAGTCCATCAATGAGTAGGTTTAAACCATTCCTCACGAGTTACTACTGAAATCAAACCCTAGATCTGGAGGGTCTTACGCACGGTTGGCATAAAGCTCGCACTGCGGCCCCTGTTTTCTTCGTCTGTAAGGTCGAGCCCATTCACGGGAGGGCATTTTCATCCGTTCCCTGTGGCGTTGTCCGAAGCTATACAGATGGCATGGGAGTTACGGTGACTAGTCTTCGCGGATTTATGGCCTTTTAGGCTTTGAACCCTTGATTTCGTCAGCTGCCCGCATGGGTGCGCACGATGGTCTTCGCGGGCTTTTTAGGGCCATTGACTCCTCGTTGCTGCCCGAATGGCGGGTCTTACATATAGTTGGCCGGCTCTTTTAGAGCTTGATCCTTTGAGAGCATTTTTTTTCTCGAGCTTGATCTTTTTGATTTGGCTCAATTTGGCTCTTTTAGGATTTGGCTTGGCTATACTGCCTCTTTAACTGAGATTGATGTATCCTTGCTTTTGATAATATCTTTAGGAAGACCCATGCCTTGTAAGGCAATAATATTTATGATCATCACCATTGCCAGTATAGTAGATATTTCCAACTGGGATAATATCTTCAAGAAGATCCATGCCTTGTAAGGCAATATATCAATTTTATCAATATCTTCAAGAAAATCCGTGCCTTGTAAGGCAATTTATCAGTCTTGTCAATATCTTCAAGAGAATCTTCAAATTTATTTAGTGATGATGATGATCATATATATTTTTCAGATTTGATGCTTGATAATTGACATGCTGGTGAACTTCTTCTTTATAGCTTCTTTTGTTGTCATATAGACATGATCTTATTCGTCCTTGCCCCCTTTTGATCAGAATCATTATGCCGATAATATTCTGGGTCAAAATCTACATGTCTATCTTTAGGGATAGTATCTTTTGATGAAACGGGCGTTGACAAGTATACTGATACCCTGTCCCTCTTGATTTGTGATTCTATATGCCCCATTGGAGTATACTTCTTTTACCACATATGGAACATCCCATTTAGGCTCGAACTTGCCCCCTGTCCGGCGAGTAATCACTATTGGTCTTTTCAACATTAACACCATATCCCCTTTTTTGAAGAAGCGGTATTTAACCTTGTTTATCAAAGGTCACCGATATCCTGGCTTTGATATGATTTCAACCTCTGCCGAGTACAAAGACGTTTCTCATCGAGTAAGTCTAATTCTTTCAGCCTTATTTTTGTATTTTCATCGTCTGTTACAGACTGATGTACTGTTATTCAGAGTGATGCCACCTGCATTTCAATTGGGATAACTGCCTCCATACCATAGATTAATGAATACAGTGTCGCCCCTGTTGCTGTACGATGGGTAGTTCTGTAGGCCCATAATGCTTCTTGTAACTTTTCATCCCAATCGCGCTTATTGCCTGTCACCGTTTTTTTCATTATTTTGACAATCGTTTTGTTAAACGCCTCTACTAGTCCATTGGCCGGAGGATAATAAGGTGTTGAAAAAGAATGCTGGATGCTGAACTTCTGACACAACTTTTCCATGCCTTTATTTTTAAAAGGGGTGCCATTATCAGTGACGATCTTTTTCGAATACCATGACGGTATATTATAGCATGCCGGATGAAATTGACCACGTCTTTCTCTTTAACACTACGCAAGGCGATTGCTTCGGTCCATTTGGAGAAATAGTCTGTTGCTGCCAGAATATACTGTTTTCCTTTAGATGAAGGGTGATTTATAGGACCAATCACATCGAGTCCCCATGCTGAGAAAGGCCAAGAAGCAACAGACTGATGTAAGTCTTCTGGGGGAACATGTATTGCATCTCCGTGTATTTGACATTCATGACACCGCTTTGCGTATTCTATTGCATCTTTGAACATAGTGGGCCAATAATAACCCATTCGATGCACTCTATGGCATAAATTTCGGCCGGCTTGATGTGCTCCACATTCACCTGAATGTGCCTCCCGCAGCATTTGGTTTGCTTCTTGCTTATCTAAGCGCCTTAACAGCATTCCATTATAAGATTTTCTATACAATACTTCGCTGCATATGACAAATTTGCCCGATCGCTATTTAATCTGCTGCCTTTGTGCATTATCTTCTGGCAAGATATTATATTTGAGATAATCAACAAAAGGCTGACGCCAATCATCTCATTACTTCCAGACAGGATATAGGCAACATTTCAACGGTTTCTTCGATAACCTCTGCGGAGATGGCGGAATCTTCTTTCTTCTATAGTTACACGAAGAGGACTTCGGTTTGTGCGGGATAGAGCCACTACCAAATCTAAAAGCATCTGCTTTTGCATTCTCCAACCGTGTATGTATTTAATTTCCACATGACAAAGCGTTCAAGCAAGCTTGTTGTGTCTTAGATAATAGGGCGAGTTCTTCTTTCCTTACTTCAAATTCTGTTGTCAATTGATTTATGATCAATTTAGAATCTTTGAAGATATGCAATAATTTTATTTCCATCTGCTGGGCTATTTCCATTCCGATGATAAGAGCTCTGTATTCAGCTTCATTATTTGTGCATGTAGTGCCCAACGTGAAGGAGTATGGTAACAAATCGCCTTGAGGAGTAATGAATATCACTCCTGCCCCCGCTCCCGTTATTCGAGCAGCACCATCAAAATACATTTGCCAAACATTCTGAGATTCAGCCAACATAACCTGTTCATCTGGAAATTCGTCATTGATTTCCTCATTTTCTGCTATAGGATGTGCTGCGAGGAAGTCTGCCATAGCTTGTCCTTTCACTGCTTTCGCCGGCTTATACGAAATAGTATATTCTGATAACAATAACATCCACTTGGCTAGTCTTCCCGATAACATTGGCCTGGTCATCAAAAATTTTATCGGATCTGCTCTTGAGATCAAAATTATATCATGGGAGAGATAATAATGCCTCAACTTTTGTACAGCGAATATTAACGCCAAACATTCTTTTTCGATCGAGGAATAATTGCATTCTGCCCCTATCAACGTTCAGCTTAGATAATAAAGAGCAGTCTCTTTTCCGGCTTCGTTCACCTGTGCTAACAAAGCACCCAAAGAATTTGTAGCTGCAGATGTATATAGGATAAGTGGCTTACCTTTCACTGGAGCTGTTAATACCGGCGGCTGTTTTAATAATTTCTTAATTGAGTCAAATGCATTTTGACAGGTGTGATCCCATACAAATTCTGTATCTTTCTTCATTAACCGAGAAAATGGCTGACACCTTCCTGCAAGGTTTGAAATGAAACGGCGAATGTATGCCAATTTTCCTTATAAACTTTTTAATTCTTTCAGCGTTATCGGTGGCGGCATATTTTGAATAGCTTTAATTTTTTCTGGATCAATCTCAATCCCTCTGTGTCATACAACAAAGCCGAGGAATTTGCCAGAAGAGACTCCGAATGCACACTTAGCAGGGTTCATCTTTAATTGCTTCTTTCTGAGCCGACGGAAGACTGATGCTAAATGTTCACGGTGTTCTTGATGATCTCCTGATCTGACCACCAAGTCATCAACGTAACATTCAACATGTTTATGCATCATATCTTGAAAGATATTTTTCATTGCCCTTTGATATGTTGCCCCAGCATTTTTGAGACCGAAAGGCATAACTTTATAACAATAAATTCCAAGCGGCGTTACAAGGCGTTGCCTCTTCATCTTTGGGTGCCATCCTGATTTGATTATAGCTCGCATATCCGTCCATAAAGGACATGATAGCATCTTGAGTAGTGCTATCAATTAATAATTCATTATCGAGAGAGGGAAATCATCCTTTGGACATGCTTCATTCGGATCTCTGAAGTCAATACATACTCTAATCGCCCATTCTTCTTTTTCACCGAACAATGTTTGATATCCACTTGGGATATTTAACTTCTCGATGAACCCAACCTTTATTAGTTTATTTACTTCTTTTTTGATTAATGGAATCAGGTCTGGGTGGAATCGCCTTTGTGCTTGCTTCACTGGTTTCTTTTCTTTGGAGATATTTAATCGATGCATTGCTACTGAGAGGGTTCCATCCGGCATTTCTTCATATGTCCAGGCGAAGATGTCTTTATTTTCTTTGAGAAGTTGGCCATATTTCTCAAATTCCTGATCTGAAAGGCTGACGCTGATGAATGTGTTCCTTGGCTCTTTACGGTTCCCAAATTTATTTCTCGCAGGCCATCTATTGTCGGCTGCCCCCCGTCTTCTATTTGCCTCGGAGCGGTTTCAGGATACTCAACAATCTTAGTATCTTGTTCTGACATTTGTTCAGCTGGAGTCATATTTACTGATATCATATTTACTGATGATTCTGCTCCTAATCCTTGGAATTTTCTCCGTTTTTCCTGATTAACCCCAAGAGGGATTTGAATTCCTTTCCCATGATTCAACCCAGTGGGCTTGTCACAATCAAAACCCATATTTCTCATGATTTTCTTGCTTACTGCACTGTATGTTCTCAAATTCTGCGGCGCTAACTCTCCATGATATACATTGCTTATATTTTCATTCTTCACCTCTGCTGCAGCGTGAAACTCAATTGCTTCAGGATATTTAGCACTGGCTCTGACTTGAAATGTTCCTGGAGCGGCTGCAAATGGCTTACATCTTTCGATATTGGGTAAGGGCATTGTATAATTGGACTGTAAGACTTTCACTGCTTCATCGACAACAATGTTAACGGTGTTGTCCCAGTTGTCTCGTAGCGCTTTGGTACAAAATAGAACTTCTTTCTTGCTTCTGCAGTCTCAGAAGATTCCGCCCTTTCTTCTCTAACTTTATTTATTCGGACATTTTTTAAGATTCTCTTTCCATCGTCATTTCCTACTTCTTCGGAGAAACATTTATAATAGCTGGCATCCGCAAAGAAAGACTCAGCTTCTGTATAAGGTTTCGCATCGGCCATCACTTTACACTGCATTTCGCCCTTACAATATTTGAAACATTGGTGTAGAGTAGAAGGTACAATATTGTACTGATGTATCCATGGCCTTCCCAAAAGAAGGTTATATGTCATCACAGCATTTATAACGTGACATACAACAGTAGTGATTAATTCTCCCACTTCCAATGTTACTGTAATTTTACCGAGTGCGCGTTGTCCATCTTGATTAAACCCCTGTATCATCATTCCGCTGTGGCGCAAGTCTAAACGGCGAAAACCCAATTTAGTAATCATGGAGAGTGGCAAAAGATTTACTGCGGACCCATTATCTATCATAATCCGTTTTATCTTCTTTTCGCAAATGTATCCTTCTATCATCAATGGCTGTTATGTTCCTTTTCACCAATTAAATCGTCATCGAGAAAAGATATTATTGGTAAACAATTCATCTTTTCATTGTTTCTTTCATTCTTCATTTCTGTTAATAAAGCTTTCCTCACATCGTGATCAGACAGTGCTTGAATTAAACTCTGCTGAAATTCTTCTGATAACTTGAGCGCATCATAAATACTTAAACGTGCCGGTATACCCTTCAAATGGCTAACTACATCATAAGCCACTTTTGTCGCTGCGTCTTCATTTCTACTTCTATCCTCAGTATTCTATCTTTCAGTCACTTCTTTCCTGATAATTCCTGCTTTTTGCTTTACCGGACTTGTTATCTGCTTTTCCGATCGCAACGTAATCATTGTCGCATTTCTTATTGACCTTCGATCTTCCTTTTCTTTTATTCCCCGAGTGTTTTCTTGAATTGACAATACATTTACTGTTGCCCTTGTATTCTTTTCTTTGCTTTTGCTGGTTATTATATCACCTCTATTTATCATTCGTTGTATAATGCATTTTAACGTGTAACAATTTTTCGTCGGATGTCCCATTAGGTGATGATAACGGCAAAAGTTTCTTTCTCGAGTCCTTGTCACATCTTCAGGGCGTTTTGGTTCTGGTAATTCCAGGGTACCTGCTTTTAACAATTGTTGCATTATAGGCACCACGTCCTCTTTATCAAACTCAAATCCTTCATGAGAATCGAGCATTCTGAGCTTTTTCCCACTGTATCTGTCCCTTGATTGATTCCAGCCTTCTTTTCCTTCCGGCCTTTTGTCTCTTGAGCCTCTCACATCTTGATTTTTCTTATCCCGATCAATGGTGTTGACGGTTGTCCTGCCAGGTATTCTCCTAACAGTTTCATGATGAAATGCCGGCATCTTACGAGTCATCAATTCCAATGCATGGGCTTTAGTAGCCAAATCGTGAAAGGTTCCGATATCAGCGCTGGTGAGTCCGAACGCAATTCCTGTTTCCATAGAGTTTAGACACATTTTGACTTGTTCCTTTTCTTCCGGTAACTGCCTACACGATGCCCCCAGTGTCTTCCATCTGTCTATAAATTTTTTAACTGGTTCTCCTTCTCTCTGTCGTACTGAAGCTAATTCTGTGATGCTAACATCGCGCTCTGACGAGAAGAAGTTTGACATGAAAGCATCTTGCATTTCTTCCCATGTGCGTATAGATCCTGGTGCTAAATTTGAATACCACCTGAAAGCTTTACTTGTCAATGATGACCCAAATAAGCGTAAACAGTATTGAGGTATCGTGGAGAAATTCCCCATGCTGGTGATGAAATGCATCAGGTGTTCTTCTGGTGATCCTTCCCCATTAAACTTCTGGAAGTCTGGATGCTTAAAATTGGCTGGAAACGGAACATCCTCTACCTCTCTCGGGTAGGGTGTCCGGTATCTGAAACGACCAGTATTTGCGCGTTCTCTTTCTATTCTGACTGCTTCTTCGACAACTTGTCTTACATCATCCTGTGTTATAGCCCTTGTTACTGGGACTGACCCTCGCGATCCTATCCCCTGTGGACGGGAACCTTCAGGTTGGTTCTCCTGTCCATTTGTTGCTCCCATCATAGGTGGAGCCACTATCTGAGCTACATTATGTGCCAGAGTTGCCAGAGCTTCTCTAAGGTTCCGGCATTCATCCATTAGCACTCTTTGTGCCTCTGCCATTTGATCAACACGCTCTTCAGTAGTTGGTCTATTTCCTTGACCCGTCTCTGCCATATATACTGCGGCTTCTTGACTGTTTGTCGAAGCTGTTTTTGGAGTAAAACGAGAGTATGTTGACGTAACAGGGCTTATAAAGAGGGGAGAAATTGGAGTCTCGTTTGACTCTTGTGTACTTCCCGTGCTTTTAACCGATTGAGGTGATACAGTTATGGGCGAGCTGGTTTGGGGTGATACGGGCATCGGTGATCCTATCATCAGTGCTTTACCTTTCTGTGCTTCTGTCCATTTGGTCTTTGGGGCGACCAAAGCTGGAAAATCGTGCGATGAGAACTGCGGAGCAGCTTGTTCAGGATAAATCGCCGGAGGAGCAAGCTCAGGTTTTCTTCTTGCTATGCTACGCGTGATTGGTCCCTCAGCTCTTGGTACAAGCAATTTCGCCTTGCGGTTCTTTAGGGTCTTCGTTTTTGTCTTTTTGGACAAGACCAAAGTCCAGTTCTCATCACTTTCTTGTGGTTGGGGTGAGATGGAAATGACTCCCGCTGTTACTTGAGTCACTCTGCGCCTGCTTGTAGTGCTTGCTTTCGTATGCTCAGGAGTTTGGCTTGGCGCATATTCAATTACAAACCCCGTAGCGGTGAATCGGAAGTTCACTTTTCTTGCAACGTTAGCCATTAGCAATGTTATGTGATTGATTTTGGGTACCTTCAATAACAAAACATACATGAAATTAGTATGCGAAAGATTAAGTAAACTATTTTAGAGATGAAGGGGAGGATGTTCCCACTGAGAGTCGCCATTTTGGCGTCTAATAGACGCCAAAAAATAGTAATGAGAGTCTCGCAACTTTCCCAATGTTAGTGTTAAATAAGATAAAGGGTCCCCAGCAGAGTCGCCATTTTGTTTCGACAAGGAAACAAATGTATTTGATTTGGGAGAATTATCTTATTCAAACATAAAAATGGAATAGTTACAAAGACAATCATCACACTTTATTGATTCTGAATTCATTTACATCCTCTGGTATCCCTTGATTCTAAGATAGTTTACAAAGAATTCATTATAAATGACAATTATTATAGTTAAATATAATTTTCGGCAGCATAACGGCAATGATCTCAATCATCTCCAATGACTTAGGAGGAATAGACAAGTCGATCAACAGTCTTCAAGAGAACGGAGATTCCGGCAGCATTTCGGTGCTATTTCGGTCATCTCCTGAAACTTAGGAGGAATACGCCTCTTTGTCGATGATTCTTCCTTTTCTCCTGAACAAGAAGAACTTGAAGATTTGAAGACTCTAGCCATTCCAACAGCATATCAGCTCATTGCTGTTATAGACTGTCCAGCAGTCGGTTTGCGCGGGTCCGCGCAAACGATATGCTTTGCGAGGGTCCGCGCAAACTACAGGAGCCCAATGCTCCTTCTTGCGAGTCCGCGCAAACTTCAGGAGTCCAATACTCCGCACCTTCTGTCTTCTTCTTCGTCTTTCTTACACTCTAAAATCTTCGAACCCCTTTTGAGAGAAAGAACGGGGTATTTATAGACATTTTTACTGGGGTAAATCTCTGTTCTGGTCGATGAGGGACAAAATAACATCCAACCATTTTTATACCTTCACAAAGTACTTTGCGCGGACACACGCAAACGACATGCTTTGTGCGGTCCAGCGCAATCTATTGGTCCCGCGCAAACTGTCTTCCTTGATTAACCCGCGCAACCCTTTTACTTTGCGCGGTTTAGCGTAACCCATTCACTTTGCGCAAACCCACGCAAAGTAGTCTTGAAACTTATTTCTTGATCTTCAAACTGATTTCTTGATCTTTCTCTTCTTCACTTCTTTGCTTATTTTATGCCTCAATAAAGCACATTCAGGAGAATGTGGAGCACATCAAGCCGGCCGAAATCTATGCCATAGAGTGCATCAAATGGGTTATTACTGGTCTACTATGTTCAAAGATGCGATAGAATATGCGAAGCGGTGTCATGAATGTTAAATACATGGGAATATAATACACGTTCCCCCGGAAGACTTGCATCAGTCCATTGCTTCTTGGCCTTTCTCAGCTTGGGGACTTGACGTAATTGGCCCTATAAATCCACCTTCGTCTAAAGGAAAACAATATATTCTGGTAGCAACAGACTATTTCTCCAAGTGGACCGAAGCAGTCGCCTTGCATAATGTTAAAGAAAAGGATGTAGTCAATTTCATCCGGCATGCCATAATATATCGTCATAGTATTCTAAAAAAGATCGTCTCTGATAATGGTACCCCTTTTAAAAATAGAGGCATGGAAAAGTTGTGCCAGAAGTTCAGCATCCAACATTCGTTTTCAACACCTTACTATCCTCCGGCCAATGGATTAGCAGAGGCGTTTAACAAAACGATTGTCAAAATAATCAAGAAAATGGTGACAGGTAATAAATGCGATTGGGATGAAAAGTTACAGGAAGCATTATGGGCCTATAGAACTACTCATCGTACAGCAACAGGGGTGACACCGTATTCATTAATCTATGGTATGGAGGCAGTTATCCCAATTGAAATGCAAGTGACATCGCTCAGAATAGCGGTACATCAGTCTATAACGGATGATAAAAATGTAAAAATAAGGTTGAAAGAATTAGATCTACTCGATGGAAACGTCTAGCAGCTCAGCAGCGGTTGCAGTCATATCAGGCCAGGATATCAGCTGCCTTTGATAAACAAGTTAAATACCGATCTTTCAAAAAGGGGGATATGGTGCTAATGCTGAAAAGACCTATAGTGGTCACTCGCCGGATAGGGGGGCAAGTTCGAGCCTAAATGGGATGGTCCATATGTGGTAAAAGAAGTATATTCCAATGGGGCATATAGAATTGCAAATCAGGAGGGACAGGGTATCAGTATACCTGTCAACGCCCGCTTCATCAAAAGATACTACCCTTGAAGACGGACTTACTGATTTTGACTCAGAATAGTATCGGCATAATGATTCTGTAGCACAAAGGGGGCAGGGAAAATAAGATCATGTCTATATGTCAACAAAGAAGCTATGAAAAAGAAATTCACGAGCATGTCAACTATGTTAGCAAGCGTAAATTTTAAAAATATATAGATCATCGTCATCATCAAATAAATTTGACAAAGTCAATATTGTCTTGAAGATTCTCGTGAAGATATTGATTCTCTTGAAGATATCGATAAAATCAATATACAGCCTTACAAGGCACGGATCTTCTTGAAAATATTATCAAAAAACCGTCGGAAACGTCTATTATGTTGGCGATGACAATGCTCATAACTATTATGGCCTTACAAGGCACGAATCTTCTTAAAGATACTATCAAAAGCAAGGATATATCAAAGAGGCAGTCTAGTCAAGCCAAATCCTAAAAGAGCCAAATCCTAAAATAGCCAAATCAAAAAGATCAAGCTCTTAAAAAAGAAAAAAGAAAAAAAAAAAGATCAAGCTCTCAAAGGATCAAGCTCTAAAAGGGCCAGCCAACTATACGTAAGACCTATGAAGATCGCCATTCGGGCGCGGTGAGGATTCAGTGGCCCTAAAAAGCCCGCGAAGACCATCATACGCACCTATGCGGGCAACTGACGAAGTCAAGGATTCAGAGCCTAAAAGGCCATAAATCCACGAAGACTAGTCACCGTAACTCCCATGCCGTTTGTATAGCTTTCCGGCAACACCACGGGGAACGGATGAAAGTGCCCTCCCGTGAATGGGCTCGACCTTGCAGACGAAGAAAACAAGGGCTGCAGTGTGAGATTTTAGGCCAACCATGCATAAGACCCTCCAGATCTAGGGTTTGATTTTAGTAGTAACTCGTGAGGAAGGGATTAAGCCTACTCATTGATGGACTGGCGGCCCTAGATTTGGTGCCCAAAGGTAGCCTTGTCAGCCCTGCGAACTCTAGAGAGTTACCGTGGCCAACCCTGTGCGTAAAACAAAAAATTCACTGCCCGGTAGCGTCAATGGGTCCCTCTGATGGACCGTGGCCGTGAGCTCAAGGCAGTGAAAAGTCCAAAAGAACTCTAGAGAGTTACAGAGACCATCACATAAGACCAACAAGTGCTCCACTACTCAAGAGCTTAAACTGTGTGTGTGCGCACGCTCCACTACTCATGAGCATAAACTGTGTGTGACTAACTAAATTGAAATTTAGCATCGCCAATTTAATACTCATATAGAGAATCCCGCACTAACAAAGCATAAAAGGTTTGAAAATTATAGTTAAAGATATGATAAAATTACTATATGAAAATAGGGTTTCCACAAAATGATATGATAAATGTCAGCGTAAATATTATCAATATGCAATATGATAAATGACATTGTAAATATCTCAAAATGCTATCATGAAAGCATATGTTAAGCCAAATAAATTATCCGTCTAAGAAACATGAAAGCAAAGATTACATGTTCAAAAATTACATGTTTAAAGATCTTCTGTAATCCCCACTACTTCTATATATTTGCGCAAATCTTCTTTCAATTGTGCCTGAGCTGCAGCATGTCTGGATTTTTCTTCAAGAATAAGTCTTGCATGATCAGGAACGCCAGCTAGCTTATTCTCCAAAGAAGCGATCATTTCTTTACCTTGAAGTTGTGCGGATTTTTCTATATCAATGGATTGAACATTCGCCCGTATCTTTTCTTCAACATCTTGAATGACTAAGTCTTGCTCATGATTCCTCCTCTCCAGTTGAGAAATTTCTTCCTTCAGAGCTGCAATACGATCTTGGATAGTCACTCTCTCATCAATATGAATCTTTAATTGATCTTGAAGAATCATATGCTCTTGTTCAAATTTGGAAATCAATGAAGTCATTCGAAAGGCTTGTTCTTGAGATGCAGCCAGCTGCTTCCTGTATTCTAAAATCTCAGGGGCAATTGTAACATTTTCTACTGACGCCAAAGAAATTACTGAATCACGAAATTTGAGGAGTGAATCACGCAAAGGAGATATGTTGATTTTAGCCATCTTGGCAGAGCTCTCCAAAATCTCTATAGCAACGTCCAAATCCAACCACTGATCAGGATTTCTGAAGATATGGGCTATTGTTAACAAGGAATGTTTTAGCATAAGCATTTTGTGAACAGGGATCTTCGCAAAGGACGATAGTTTAGAAGTAGTGGCTACAGAATCGGAATTGGCCGCACCGCTGCAAGAAGGAGTTCCTATAGCAAAAGAAGAAGGATATTCAAAATATTATTATGAAATATGTAGTCTCAAGTAAAATAATCAGTGCATATATATGTACCTGTCACCAGAATACGACCAATAGAAGGAGAAGCTCCCTGAGTCGCGGAAGGACCGAGTTCCACCATATCAGCAAAAGATGGTGCTCTAGCTTCTGTGCTTGAATCTCTGGTAGCCGGAGTTGGCAAGTCCGTGGTTTCTATTGGAAATATGATTTCACGAGCCACTACTCTCTGTACTACCAATGGAACTACGGGTGCTCTTGGTGAAGTTACCACGAGAGGATTCACTGAAGAGATGACACCTATTTCTGCAACCTGAGCACCTAAAAAAGGGAGACACAATGATTCTAAATAAATAATAGTTGTTAAAATATGAATAAATATATGCATATGAAAATTAAATTTCCTTTACCTGGTGAATACCCATATTCGCCATAATCTAAAAGCTCCTCTTCATCTTCCTCGGCTGCAGGAGATTTAGCAGGAACATTAATGCTAGGAAGAGCCTTGGTGGTCGCAGGAAAAGATTCCACTTCAACTTCTTTCGCAATTGTTTCCTCATCTCCGTCGATGTCAACTTCACTTTCTTCAAAGTCATCATCTTTATCTTCACAGCTGTCGCTATCCTTGCTGTCTTCGTATTGTGAAGAGTCAGTATTCTCTGACGATAAAGCTGAACTCTCATCTTCCAAAATTTCTTCGTCAACTTCTTCAACGACAACTTGCTTCCCTTTACAAGAAACGGCCTGGCTGCTCTCCGGTGCAGGTTCTTTGACTGTAGGGGAGACGGACGCTTGTTTGGTCCTTTCTAGAAGAATAGGAGATGATGTTTGTAAACGCGTTTTTGATTTAGTCATCGGGGAAGATGGACTAGGACCAAGGGGTTGCGGAGGAGATATGGAAGTATCAATAGCTGGTCCTTCTTGAACCGCTGCAGTCTCTGCAAGAATTGGAGAAGATGTACCTTCAGCATCGTCTGCAGCTTGGTTTGAAAAGTCCTGACGAGATTTCTCAAATTCTCTCAAAACTCCGTGAGCAAACCAGCCATCCAAAGTGTTGATAGGCTTGATTTCACGGATAGGGTCTTCCAATGATATCTTCCTACAAATTTCTCCAGGATGGGATGCATGGCTCTTTTCTGGAATATAGCTGATTCCACTCTCTAAATTTCTGCCCTTCAGCTTGGGCAGATGAAGAAAGATAGAAGAATCCACTGGTAAGCATTTAGTGACCAAGTATGACTGGTGATGCCACCATCGCATCCAGCCATATGATGTACGAACTATGCGATCACAGCCTGGAATTATGAAAAGGGATCCAACGCAGCCATTCAGTAGTTATTTCCATATCATGGCCCAGTTAAGAGGACCTGTTCCATAACAACGCATTTTTCTAGTAACCAGCCCGCAGTCTTGTGGTACGGTTTGATCGTAACCAAATTGACGAGCAAAATGACTGGGGTAGTAAGGTTCTCTCAAAAACTATGTTCCTTCTCGAAGGGGTAAACTGCACTAGCGAATAGAAAAGAAGAAAGCTCTCTCTGCTGCAGTAAGCGTTTCTTGGTCCACCATATCTGTATCTTCGGTGTAGTGATAAAGGCGGAACTGAAAGAAGTTTATCTGGTCATCATCTCGAATTTTATTGGCAACCCATTCATACGCTCTTTTAGCCATTGCTCTTTGCTGAAAGAACCAGAGTGGAAGGTGAGAATGGTGAATATATGCTTGCTCTGGAGCTTCAAAAGTCTAAGGAAAATATACCCCTAGCCACCCCATAATATAATGCCAAGAAGTATGTGCAGACGAAGCTCTAAGAATAGGGTCTTTTACATGGGTAGCTACTTCTCCAAGGGCTCTGTAAATGGAACATAATACTGGAGGAGCAAGAGAGTATCTATGGCCTTCCGCTAAAGCACCAGCCACAACAAAGACACTTGGACGAATAGCATCTGCCCATTTAGAGCTGGGCAATACAACCAAACTTAGCCAATAGGCCAAGAACGCTACAAGTTCTCCAAAAGAGCTATATTCTGGTCTTCCCCTCATTGCATCTCGAAGCTTCGTTAATTCTTTAGAATGACAATCATGAAATCTTCAAAGAAAAATAAAGAGAGGAAATTAATATGCAGGAATGGCTAAATAGCAAGAATACAAAGAGGAAAGTCAACTGTCGGATTGATAAATACCTGAGACCTCTAGAGAAATGTGCCAGCCATTGTAGAGGGGGAATCTTGTGGAAACTGAGAAATTTGCCCATCTCCTTAAACAGTTCTATGGTAGTTTCAGAGATAGAAGGCTTGCGATCTGGAGAAGATATAAAGGCCAATTCTCTATTTGTTGGAATGAATTCATCATAGAATTTACCTGTTATTGTGAGACCGGCTATACGATGAAGATCCCAAAGTGTTATGCTCATTTCACCATAAGGTAAATGGAAGGAGTTGGTTGTAGGCGACCAATATTTAAGAAAACCTTTCAGTATAGCGGGTTCTCTATAGAAGTATTTGGAGGTCACTTCTATGACATCATAAAGGCCGATCTTTGCAAGAGTGCTCGTATGCTTCAGTAAAATAGCCTCCGCCCAATCAGAATAATAACGGCGAGCAGTTAACATGCCTCTGATGCGAAATTCTGCTTGTCCCCAGAGTTGTTCTCGATTTCGAAAGCACTGTCGAATTGTCTCATAAAAATGAGAAGGAAAGAGGTCATGAGGACTATGGAAAGGAACTAAGAAGATCATGGGATAAGCTTCCCCTATCCTTTGTCGCGGCTTCTATGTTTGAATAACTCCCTCAAGGATCCGAGGTTCTCTTGAGGTCCAAGATTCAGTATACATTAACCTTTCGCAATGGACGTAATCTTTAGATTCATAGTCAAGCATGGACTGATGGCGATATACGTTAATGGGAATTATCGTCATGCCTTCCGCATGAGGGTTGTCAAATTTCATGACACCTTCAATGACTCGTACTGAGTCCCATGAATTTTGAAGCCTCTTCTTCTTATGTTCCTTAATTTTCTCTGTAAATTCTGTCGCCTTATTGTGGCGAGTTTTCTTCAAACGAGAAACCGGGGAAGTGTCTTCACGAGGATATGGTCTTTAACTATCGGTACGAATATGAGCTGTAGTCTTTAACCATTCATCCCAGTCATACTCTCTTCCATGCTTAGGAGGACTTTGATATCTCCCAATGATATGGATCTATGAATGGGAGAAGGCAAAGATCTAATGTGGTCAGAGAAGTCAGGTGGGAAGAACAGGCTCTTCAAAATAAGCAGTATTTCTGGAAGTAGTCTTTGTTCGCTTAGCGGGAGGTTGATCGGAGAAGGCAGGAGAGAAGTCGTTGAAAATAAGGAGTCAGTCTTTGTTCGTTTGATTGATCGAAGGAGGAGTCACAGGACGGGCTGTTTGTTTAATACAAGCCATGAAGATAAGTTAAGGAAAGAAAATGAAGAAAGAAGAAAATGGTCAAGTAT
This sequence comes from Magnolia changhungtana, assembly GCA_030180095.1. Classification (NCBI taxonomy): domain Eukaryota; kingdom Viridiplantae; phylum Streptophyta; class Magnoliopsida; order Magnoliales; family Magnoliaceae; genus Magnolia; species Magnolia changhungtana. Next base: position 76,201 of record JASAUF010000056.1, on the reverse strand, counting down.
TAGGAAAAAAAAGTTCAAAAGAAAATCGGCTAAGTATGAAACACTTTACGCGGGTCCGCGCAAAGTGTATAGATTGCGGGGAAAGTTTGCAACTTCAAAGGACTTCGCGCAAACTGAAATGGTTTGCGTGGGTTCGTGCAAAGTGAATGGTTTGTGCGGAAGAAAATTGCAAGGGCAGAATTTCGGCAGAGCACAAGCAGTTCGTGAAAATGACGAAGTTGTTGGACTATTTATAGTATTTCTGGCCGAGTACGGTACTCGACCGAGCTTTGCGCGGGTTCGCGCAAACTCTATAGAAAATGAGTGATTTGATCCTTTTTTCTTTGATTTTCTGAAAAAACAAAGAACGGATCAAGGGGGCATCTGTTGAGGCATAAAATAAGCAAAGAAGTGAAGAAGAGAAAGATCAAGAAATCAGTTTGAAGATTACTTTGCGCTGGACCACGCAAAGTGAACAGATTGCGCGGGATCGCTCAAAGTAAACGGATTGCGCAGGTGGCTCAAAGAAGATAGATTGCGCGGGACCGCAGAAATTAAACCAGTTGCGCGAGATCGCGCAAAGCATGTCATTTGCGCGTATCTGCGCAAAGTATATGATGGTGATGTAAAAAATGGTTCAATATTATTTTGTCCCACATCGACCAAGTCGGAGTTTTACACTTGTAAAAATGTCTATAAATATCCCACTCTTTCTCTAAAGAGGGGTTGGAAGATTTCAGAGTGAAGGAAAGAACGAAAGAGAAGACAGAAGGTGCGGAGCACTGGGCTCCAGCAGATTGCGTGGACCCGCGCAAAGGAGCATTGGGCTCCTGCAGATTACGCGGACCCGCGCAAAGGAGTATTGGGCTTCTATGGTTTGCGCGGATTCGCGCAAATACTATGGTTTGCACGAGACCGGGCAAACTGACTGCTTTGCAGTCTATAACAGCAATGGGCTGTCATGCTGCTGAAATGGCCAGAGTCTTCAAATCTTCAAGTTCTTCTTATTCAGGAGAAAAGGAAGAATGATCGACGGAAAGGCGTATTCCTCCTAAGTCTCAGGAGATGACCGAGATAACGCTGTTATGCTGCCGAAATCTTTATTCTCTTGAAGACTGTTGGTCGATTTGTCAATTCCTCCTAAGTCCTAGGGGATGATTGGGATCATTGCCGTTATGCTGCCGAAATTTATATTTAAATATGATAGTTGTAGTCTACAATGAATTCTTTGTAAACTATCTTAGAATCAAGGGATATTTGAGGATGTAAATGAATTCAGAATTAATAAAGTGTGAAGATTGTCTCTATACTGTTCCATTGTTATGACTGAATAAGATGGTCTCCCCAAACTAAATACTTTTGTTTCCTTGTCGAAACATATCTTTTGATGAAGCGGGCGTTGATAGGTATACTGATACCCTGTCCCTCCTGATTTGCAATTTTATATGCCCCATTAGAATATACTTCTTTTACCACATATGGACCGTCCCATTTAGGCTCGAACTTGCCCCCTATCCGGCAAGTGACCACTATAGGTCTTTTCAGCATTAGCACCATATCCCACTTTTTGAAAGATCGGTATTTAACTTGTTTATCAAAGGCAGCCGATATCCTGGCCTGATATGACTGCAACCGCTGTTGAGCTGCTAGACGTTTCTCATCGAGTAGATCTAATTCTTTCAACCTTATTTTTGCATTTTCATCATCCGTTATAGACTGATGTACCGCTATTCTGAGCGATGTCACTTGCATTTCAATTGGGATAACTGCCTCCATACCATAGATTAATGAATACGGTGTCGCCCCTGTTACTGTACGATGAGTAGTTCTGTAGGCCCATAATGCTTCTTGTAACTTTTCATCCCAATCGCGTTTATTGCCTGTCACCATTTTCTTTATTATTTTGACAATTGTTTTGTTAAACGCCTCTGCTAATCCATTGGCCGGAGGATAGTAAGGTGTTGAAAATGAATGTTGGATGCTGAACTTCTAGCACAACTTTTCCATGCCTCTATTTTTGAAAGGGGTACAATTATCAGAGATGATCTTTTTTGGAATACCATGACGGTATATTATGGCATGCCGGACGAAATTGACCGCATCCTTTTCTTTAACATTACACAAGGCGACTACTTCGGTCAACTTGGAGAAATAGTCTGTAGCTGCCAGAATATATTGTTTTCCTTTAGACGAAGGTAGATTTATAGGGCCAATTACGTCGAGTCCCCAAGTTGAAAAATATCCCAAAACAACGATCCATGCAAGTCTTCCGGGGGAACATATATTATATTCCCATGTATTTGACATTCATGACACCGCTTCGCATATTCTATCGCATCTTTGAACATAGTAGGCCAGTAATAACCCATTCGATGCACTCTATGGCATAAATTTCGACTGGCTTGATGTGCTCCACATTCTCCTGAATGTGCTTCCCGCAGTATTTGATTCGATTCTTGCTTATCTAAGCACCGTAACAGCATTCCATTATAAGATTTTCTATACAACACTTCTTTTTCAAGGTACACATGACAAATTTGCTTGATCGTTTCCTAATCTTGTTTTTCTTTGCATTATTTTCTGGCAGGATGTTATATTTGAGATAATCGACGAAAGTCTGACGCCAATCATCTGTTGTTACATCCAGACAGGATATAGGAAATATTTCAACGATTTCTTCGATAACCTTTACGGATGGCAGGAATCTTCTTTCTTCTATAGTTACCTGGAGAGGATTTCGATTTGTACAGGATAGAGCCGCTGCCAGACTAGCTAAAGCATCTGCTTTTGCATTCTCAGATCGCGGTATATGTTTGATTTCCACATGATAAAACTGTTCAAGTAACTGTTGTGCCTTCCGACAATAAGGCAGGAGTTCTTGTTTTCTTACTTCGAATTCTATTGTCAATTGATTTATAATCAATTTAGAATCTCTGAAGATATACAATAATTTTATCTCCATTTGCTAAGCTATTTCCATTACAATAATGAGGGCTCTGTATTTAGCCTCATTATTCGTGCATGTAGTCCCCAATGTGAAGGAGTATGGTAACAGATCGCCTTGAGGAGTAATGAATATCACTTTGCCCCGATGTTTGAATGTGATCGGCAATGCCATCAAAATACATTTGCCATGGGCTCTGGGATTTAGCTAACATAACCTGCTCGTCTGGGACCATTAATTTCTTCACTTTCTGCCACAGGATGTGCTACAAGGAAATCTGCCATAGCTTGCCCTTTTACTGCTTTCGTTGGTTTATATGAAATAGTATATTCTGATAACAATAACATCCACTTGGCTAATCTTCCCGACAACATTGGCCTGGTCATCAAGAATTTAATCGGATGTGCTCTTGAAATTAAAGTTATATCGTGGGAGAGACAATAATGTCTTAACTTTTGCACAGCGAATATCAGCGCCAGACATTCTTTCTCGATCGAAGAATAATTGCATTCTGCCCCCATCAATGTTCGGCTTCAATAATAAAGAGCAGTCTCCTTTCCGGCTTCATTTACCTGTGCCAACAAAGCACCAAAAAATTAATTTGTAGTCATAGATGTATACAAGATAAGCGGCTTACCTCTTCTTTGGAGTCGTCATTATACGGCTATTTCAATTCCTTAATTGAATCAAATGCATTCTGCAGGTGTGATCCCATACAAATTTTGTATCTTTCTTCAATAGCCGAGAAAATGGTTGACACCTTCCTGCGAGGTTTGAAATGAAGCGGCGAATGTATGCCAGTTTTTCTTGTAAACTTTTTAATTCCTTCAACGTTGTCGGTGGCGGCATATTTTAAATAGCCTTAATTTTTCCTGAATCAATCTCGATGCCTCTATGCCGTATAACGAAGCCAAGGAATTTACCAGAAGATACTCCGAACGCACATTTAGCTGGGTTCATTTTCAATTGTTTCTTTCTCAGTCGGCGGAAGACTGCTGCCAAATGTTCACGGTGTTCTTGATGATCTCCTGACCTGACCACTAAGTCGTCAACATAGCATTCAACATGTTTATGCATCATATCTTGAAAGATATTTTTCATTGCCCTCTGATGTGTTGCCCCGACATTTTTAAGACCGAAAGGCATAACTTTGTAATAGTAAATCCCGAGCGGTGTCCTGAATGCCATCGCCTCTTCATCTTCGGGCGCCATCCTGATTTGATTATAACCTGCGTAACCGTCCATAAAAGACATAATAGCATACTGAGTAGTACTATCGATCAATAACTTTATTATCGGGAGAGGGAAGTCGTCTTTTGGATATGCTTTGTTTAGATCTCTGAAGTCAATACATACTCTGATCTGCCCATTCTTCTTTTTTACAGGAATAAATGTTTGATATCCACTTAGGATATTTAACTTCCCTGACGAATCCAACCTTTATCAGTTTGTTTACCTCCTCTTCGATTAACGGAATCAGGTCTGGGTGGAAGTGCCTTTGTGCTTGCTTTATTGGTTTCTTTTCTTTGGAGATGTTTAATCGATGCATCGCTATGGAGGGTTTCAGTCTCGACATTTCTTCATATGTCCAGGCGAAGACGTTTTTATTTTCTTTGAGAAGTTTGCCATATTTCTCGAATTCCTACTCAGAAAGACTAACGCTAATGAATGTATTCCTCGGCTCTTCTTCTGTTCCCAAATTTATTTCTCGCAAGCATTCTATTGTCGGTTGCCCCCCGTTTTCTATTTGTTTTGGAGCTGTTTCAGGATACTCAACTACCTTAGGATCTTGTTCTGACATCTGTTCGGCCGAAGTCATATTTATTGATACTATATTTACTGATGACTCTGCTCCTAGCCCCTGGAATTTTCTCCGCTTTTCCTGATTAACCCCGAGAGGGATTTGAATTCCTTTCCCATGATCTGATCCAGGTGGGTTTGTTACAATCAAAGCCCATATTTCTCATGATTTTCTTGCTTACTGCACTGTATTTTTTCAAATTTTGCGGTGTTAGCTCTCCGTGATATACATTGCTTGTGATCTCATCCTTTGTTTTTGCTACAGCATGGAATTCTATCGGCTCAGGGTATTTAGTACTAGCCTTGACTTCAAATCTTCCTGGAGTGACTATGAATGGCTTACACCTTTCAATTTTGGGTAAAGGCATTGTATAATTAGACTGTAAAATTTCCAACTGTTCTGTCGATAACAATGTCAACGGCGGCTGCCCGAGTTGCCTTAAACTCTTAGGTATAAAATAGAATTTCTTTCTTGCTTCTGCAGTCTTAGAAGATTCCGCCTTTTCTTCTCTGACATTGTTTATTCGGTCGTCTTTCAAGACTTTCTTTTCATCATCATTTCCCACCTCTTCAGAGAAACCTTTATAATAGCTGGCGTCCGCGAAGAAAGACTCAGCTTCTGTATATGGTTTCGCATCAGCCACCACTTTGCATTGCATTCCATCTTTACAGTATTTGAAACATTGGTGTAGAGTAAAGGTACAATACTGTATTGATGTATCCACGGCCTTCCCAAAAGAAAGGTTATATGTTGTCACATTTATTACGTGACATACAACATGGTAATTAAGTCTCCCACTTCCGATATTCTTTGTAATCTTACCAAAGTGCGCGTTGTCCATCTTGATTGAACCCTGTATCATCATTCCATTTTTGCAAATCAGCGAGCGATAGCCCAATTTGTTTATCATGGAGAGCGGCAAAAGATTCACTGCGGACCCATTGTCTATCATAATCCGTTTTATTTTCTTTTCACAAATATACCCTTCTATCATTAATGGTTTGTTATGTTCTGCTTCACCAATTAAATCATCATCAGAGAACGAGATTACCGGTAGACAATTTGCCCGTTCATCGTGTCTTTCATGTTTTATTTTTATCAACAAAGCTTCTCTCACATCGTGATCAGACAGCGCTTGTATCAGACTCTGCCGAAACTCTTCTGATAACTTAAGTGCATCATAGATGCTTAGGTGTGCCGGTATGCCTTTCAAATGACTAACTACGTCATAAGCCACTTTCATCGCTCCATTCCCGTTTTTACTTCCATTCTCGTTGTTCTGTCTTTTAGTGACTTGTTTCCTTGTAATTTTTGTTCTTTGCTTCACGGGACTCGTTACCTGCTTCCCTGATCTCACGTAATCATTACGGCATTCTTTATTGACTTTCGATTTTCTTTCTCTTTTATTTCTCGTGCTTTTTCCTGGATTGAAAATACGTTTACTGTTGCCCTCATACTCTTTTCTTTGCTTTCGCTAGTTATTATTTTGCCCCTATTTATCATTTATTGTATGATGCACTTCAACATATAGCAATTTTCCATCGGATGTCCCACTAGGCAATGATAACGGCAAAAGTTTCTTTCCCGGGTCTTCATTGCATCCTCAGGGCGCTTAGGTTCCGGTAATTCCAGGGTGCCAGCTTTCAACAACTGCTGCATCATAGGAATTACGTCTTTTTTATCAAACTCAAATCCTTCGTGAGAATCGAGCATTCTGAGCCTTTTTCCACCGTATCTATCCCTTGATTGATTCCAGCCTTCTTTTGCTTCTGACCTTTTGTCTCTTGAGCCTCTCGCATCTTGATTTTTCTTATCCCGATCGATGGTATTGACAGTCATTCTACCAGGTATCCTCCTGACGATTTCATGATGAAATGTTGGCATCTTACGAGTCATTAATTCCAATGTGTGGGCTTTGGTAGCCAAATCGCGAAAGGTTCCGATATCGGCTCTGGTGAGTCCAAACGCGATTCCTGTTTCCATAGAGTTCAAACACATCTTGACCTGTTCCTTTTCTTCCGGCAACTGTCTACACGATGCCCCCAGTGTTTTCCATCTGTCTATGAACTTTTCAACTGGTTCTCCTTCTCGCTGTCGTACTGAAGCCAATTCCGTGATGCTAACATCACGCTCTGACGAGAAGAAGTTTGACATGAAAGCGTCTTGCATTTCTTCCCATGTGCGTATAGATCCTGGAGCTAAATTTGAATACCATTGGAAAGCTTTACTTGTCAACGATGATCCAAATAATCGTAAGCAGTATTGAGGTATCGTGGAGAAATTCCCCATGTTGGTAATGAAGTGCATTAAATGCTCCTCAGGTGACCCTTCTCTGTTAAACTTCTAAAAGTCTGGATGCTTGAAATTAGCCGGAAAAGGGACATCTTCTACCCTCTTGGGTACGGCGTTTGGTATCTGAAATGGCTGGTATTCACGCGCTCTCTCTCTATTCTGACTGCTTCTTCGACGACTTGACTTACATCATCCTGTGTTATAGCTCTTGTTGCTGGAGCGGATCCTATCCCCTGTGGACGGGAACCTTCAGGCTGGCTCTCCTGTCCGTTCATTGCTCCGATCATAGGTGGAGCAGCTATTTGGGCTACGTTATGCGCTAAAGTTGCCAGAGCTTCTCTGAGATTTCGGTACTCTTCCATTAGCGCTCTTTGCGCCTCTACCATTTGGTCAACACGTTCTTCAGTAGTTAGCTTGTTTTCTTGACTCGTCCCTGCCATGTACACTGTGGCTTCTTTACTATTTGTCGAGGCCGTTGTTGGAGTAAGACGAGAGTACGTTGACGTAACAAGGCTTATAAAGAGAGGAGAGATCAGAGTTTCGTTTGATTTTTGTACGCTTCCCATGCTGTTGATCGATCGTGGCGATACTGTTATGGGCGAACTTGTCCGAGGTGATATAGCCACCGGTGATCCTATCATCAGCGTTTTACCTTTTTGTGCTTCTGTCCATTTAGTCCTTGGGGCGATCAGAGCCGGAAAATCGCGCAACGTGAACTGTGGAGCTGCTTGTTCGGGGTATATTGCAGGAGGAGCGAGTTCGGGTTTTCTTCTTGCTATACTGCTCGTGATTGGTCCCTTAGCTCTCGATGCAGATAAGTTTGCCTTGCGGTTCTTTAAATTCTTTGCTTTTGTCTTCCTAGACAAGACCACAGTCCAGTTCTCTTCACTTTCTTGTGGTTGAGGTGAGACGGAAATGACTCCCGCTGCTACTTGAGTCATTCTCTGCTTGTTGATGGTGCATGCATCCGTATGCTCGGGAGTTCGGCTGGGCGCGTATTCGACTATGAACCCAGTGGGGATGAAGCGGAAGTTCACCTTTCTTGCAATGTTAGCCATCAGTAGTATTATGTAATTGAATTTGGGTACCTTCAATAATGAAACATACGTGAAGTTAGTATGCGAGAGATTGAGTAAACTATTTTAGAGATGAAGGGGAGGATGTTCCCACCGAGAGTCACCATTTTGGCGTCTAAAAGATGCCAAAAAGTGATGAGAGTCTTACAACTTTCCCCAATGTTAATGTTAAATAAGATAAAGTTCCCCAGCAGAGTCGCCATTTTGTTTTGACAAGGAAACAAAATGTATTTAGTTTAGGGAAACTATCTTATTCGGTCATAACAATGGAATAGTATAAAGACAATCATCACACTTTATTGATTCTGAATTCATTTACATCCTCAAATATCCCTTGATTCTAAGATAGTTTACAAAGAATTCATTGTTGATTACAACTATCATATTTAAATATAAATTTCGGCAGCATAACAGCAATGATTCCAATCATCCCCTAGGACTTAGGAGGAATTGACAAATCGACCAACAATCTTCAAGAGAATAGAGATTTCGGCAGCATAACGGCGTTATCTCGGTCATCTCCTGAGACTTAAGAGGAATACGCCTTTCTGTCGATCATTCTTCCTTTTCTCCTGAATAAGAAGAACTTGAAGATTTGAAGACTCTGGCCATTTCAAGACATGATGATCCATTCTTTGTTATAAAGCGCAAAGCGGTTCGATTTCTGAATGATCTCGCGCAAACCATAGTGTTTCTTTGGTCCGCGCAAACCATAGGAGCCCAATGTTCCTTTGCGCTGGTCCGCGCAATCTGCAGGAGCCCAATGTTCCTTTGTGCGGGTTTACGCAATCTACAGGAGCCCAATGCTACTTTGCGCAGGTCCGCGCAATCTGCTGGAGCCCAATGCTCGGCACCTTCTGTCTTCTCTTTCATTCTTTCCTTCACTCTGAAATCTTCCAACCCCCTTTTAGAGAAAGAGCGGGGTATTTATAGACATTTTTACAAGTGTAAAACTCTGACTTGGTCGATGTGGGACAAAATAACACCCAACCATTTTTACATCACCGTCATGTACTTTGCGCGATCTCACGCAAACGATGTGCTTTGCGCAATCCCGCACAAACGATGTGCTTTGCGCGATCCTGTGCAATCTGTCTTCATGTTCGATCCGGCGCAATCTTTTTACTTTGCGCGGTCCAGCGCAAAGTATTCTTAAAACTGACTTTTTCTCTTTTTCCCACCTTTTCCTTGATCTTTCCTGCTTCGATTCTTCTCTTATTTTATGCCTCAACAAACTAACATAACCTACTCGTCTGGGAAGTCATCATTAATTTCTTCACTTTCTGCCACAGGATGCGCTGCGAGGAAATCTGCCATGGCCTGCCCTTTTAATGCTTTCGCCGGTCTATATGAAATAATATATTCTGATAACAATAACATCCATTTGGCTAATCTTCCCGACAACCTTGGCCTGGTCATCAGGAATTTGATCGGATCCGCTCTTGAAATCAAAGTTATGTCATGGGAGAGACAATAATGTCTTAACTTTTGTATAGCGAATATCAGCGCCAGACATTCTTTCTTGATCGAGAAATAATAACATTCTACCCCCATCAATGTTCGGCTTAGATAATAAAGAAGCGCCTCTTTTTCGAAGCTTTTATTTACCTGTCTAACAAAGCACCCAAAGAATTTGTAGCTACAGATGATACAAGATAAGCGGCTTACCTCTCATTGGAGCATTATCTGACCAATGTTTCAGCAATTCCTTAATTGAATCAAATGCATTCTGACATGCGTGATCCCATATGAATTCTGTATCTTTCTTCATTAGCCGAGAAAATGGCTGACACCTTCCTGCGAGGTTTGAAATGAAACGGCAAATGTACGCCAGTTTTCCTTGTAAACTTTTTAATTCCTTCAGCGTTGTTGGTGGCGGCATATTTTGAATAGCTTTAATTTTTTCTGGATCGATCTCGATGCCTCTATGCCGTACAACGAAGCCGAGGAATTTGCCAGAAGATACCCCGAACGCACATTTAGTTGGCTTCATCTTCAATTGTTTCTTTCTGAGTCGACGGAAGACTACTGCCAAATGTTCACGGTGTTCTTAATGATCTCCTGACCTAACTACCAGGTCATCAACGTAGCATTCAACATGTTTATGCATCATATCTTGAAAGATATTTTTCATCGCCCTCTGATATGTTGCCCCAACATTTTTAAGACCAAAAGGCATAACTTTGTAATAGTAAATCCCAAGCAGTGTTCTGAATGCCGTTGCCTCTTCATCTTCGGGCGCCATCCTGATTTGATTATAACCTGCATAACCGTCCATAAAAGACATAATAGCATACTGAGTAGTACTATTGATCAATAACTCTGTTATCGGGAGAGGGAAATCATCCTTTGGACATGCTTCGTTCAGATCTCTGAAGTCAATACATACTCTGATCTGCCCATTCTTCTTTTTTACAGGAACGATGTTTGATATCCACTTAGGATATTTAACTTCCCTGATGAATCCAACTTTTATTAGTTTGTTTACCTCCTCTTCGATTAACGGAATCAGGTCTGGGTGAAAGCGCCTTTGTGCTTGCTTTACTGGTTTCTTTTCTTTGGAGATGTTTAATCGATGCATTGCTACGGAGGGTTCTAGTCCCGGCATTTCTTCATATATCTAGGCAAAGACGTCTTTATTTTCTTTGAGAAGTTGGCCATATTTCTCGAATTCCTGCTCAGAAAGACTGACGCTGATAAATGTATTCCTCAGTTCTTCTTCTGTTCCCAAATTTATTTCTCGCAAGCCATCTATTGTCGGTTGCCCCCCGTCTTCTATTTGTTTTGGAGCTGTTTCAGGATACTCAACTATCTTAAGGTCTTGCTCTGGTATCTGTGCGGCCGAAGTCATATTTACTAATGACTCTGCTCCTAGCCCCTAGAATTTTCTCCGCTTTTCCTGATTAACCCCGAGTGGGATTTGAATTCCTTTCCCATGATTCAGTCTGGTGGGTTTGTTACAATCAAAGCCCATATTTCTCATGATTTTCTTGCTTACTGCACTATATTTTTTCAAATTTTATGGTGTTAGCTCTCCGTGATATACATTGCTTGTGATCTCATCCTTTGTTTTTCTTTAAGCGCATGAAATTCTATCAACTGCAGATATTTAGTACTAGCCTTGACTTCAAATCTTCCTGGAGCGACTGTAAATGGCTTACACCTTTCAATTTTGGGTAAAGGCATCGTATAATTAGACTGTAAAATTTCCAATTGTTCTGTCGATAACAATGTCAACGGCGGCTGCCCGGGTTATCTCAGACGTTTGGGTACGAAATAGAACTTCTTTCTTACTTCTGTAATCCTAGAAGATTTCGCTCTTTCTTCTCTAACATTGTTTATTCGGTCGTCTTTCAAGACTCTCTTTTCATCATCATTTCCCACCTCTTCAGAGAAACCTTTATAATAGCTGGCATCTGCGAAGAAAGACTCATCTTTTGTATATGGTTTCGCGTCAGCCATCACTTTGCATTGCATTCCGTCTTTACAGTATTTGAAACATTGGTGTAGAGTAGAGGGTACAATACTGTACTGATGTATCCACGGCCTTCCCAAGAGAAGGTTATACGTTGTCACAGCATTTATTACGTGACATACAACAGTAGTAATTAAGTCTCCCACTTCCAATGTCACTGTAATTTTACCGAGTGCGCGTTGTCCATCTTGATTGAACCCCTGTATCATCATTCCACTAGGGCGCAAATCAGAGCGACGATAGCCCAATTTGTTTATCATAGAGAGCGGCAAAAGATTCACTGCGGACCCGTTGTCTATCACAATCCCTTTTATCTTCTTTTCACAAATATACCCTTCTATCATTAATGGTCTGTTATATTCTGCTTCACCAATTAAATCATCATCAGAGAACGAGATTATTGGTAGACAATTTGCCCGCTCATCGTGTCTTTCATGTTTCATTTCTATCAATAAAGCGTCTCTCACATCGTGATCGGACGATCACGCTTGAATCGAATCTCTCAAACTCTTCGATAACTTAAGTGCATCATAGATGCTTAGGCGTGCCGGTATGCCTTTCAAATGGCTAACTACGTCATAAGCCACTTTCATCGCTCCATTCCCGTTTTTACTTTCACTCTCTTTGTTCTGTCTTTTAGTGACTTCTTTCCTTGCAATTTCTGCTCTTTGCTTCACCGGACTTATTACTTGCTTCCCTGATCGCAACGTAATCATTGCCGCATTCTTTATTGACTTTCGATTTTCCTTCTCTTTTATTTCTCGAGTCTTTTCTTGGATTGACAATACATTTGCTGTCGCTCTTGTATTCTTTTCTTTACTTTCGCTGGTTATTATATCTCCTTTATTTATCATTCGCTGTATGATGCACTTCAACGTGTAGCAATTCTCCGTCGGATGTCCCACTAGGCGATGATAACGGCAAAAGTTTCTTTCCCGGGTCTTCATTACATCTTCAGGGCATTTGGGTTTTGGTAATTCCAGAGTGCCAGCTTTCAACAACTTCTGCATCATAGGAACTACGTCTTCTTTATTGAATTCAAATCCTTCGTGAGAATCAAGCATTCTGAGCTTTTTTCCATCGTATGGAAGTTGATTGATTCCAAATTTTCCCTTCCTACTTTTGTCTCGAGCTCCTAGATCTCGATTCTTCTTATCCCGATCAATGGTATTGACGGTCGCTTTCTTCCTCCGAATGTCAATTTACAGGAAACAAATGTATTTGATTTGGGAAAATAATCTTATTCAAACATAACAATGAAATAGTTATAAAGACAACCATCATACTTTATTGATTCTGAATTCATTTACATCCTCTAATATCCCTTGATTCTAAGATAGTTTACAAAGAACTCATTACAAATGTCAATTATTATAGCTAAATATAATTTTCGGCAGCATAACGGCAATGATCTCAATCATCTCCAATGACTTAGGAGGAATAGACAAGTCGATCAACAGTCTTCAAGAGAACGAAGATTCCAGAAAGATTTCGGTACTATTTTGGTCATCTCCTGAAACTTAGGAGGAATACGTCTTCTTCGTGATGATTCTTCCTTTCTCTTGATCAAGAAGAACTTGAAGCTTTGAGGACTCCAATCATTCTGACAGCATTTCAACCCATTGCTGTTAAAAACTGCCAAACAATAGGTTTGCGCGGATCCGCGCAAACGATATACTTTGCGCGGGTCCGCGCAAACTATAAGAACACTCTGTTGCCTTGCGCTGACCGGCGCAAACTTCCAGGAGTCCAATACTCCTTTGCGCGCAGTCACAAGAAAGTGCGGAGTCCAATACTCCACCTTCTATCTTCTCTTTCGTCTTTTCTTCACTTCTGAAATCTTCCAACCCCTTTTGAGAGAAGGAATGGGGCATTTATAGACATTTTCACCAGTGGAAATCTCAGATCTGGTCGATGTGGGACAAAAATATCATCCATCCATTTTATCGCATCATTATAGACTTTGCGCAGACACGCGCAAACAATATACTTTGCGCGGTCTCGCGCAAACCCTCAATCTCGCAAACTCTCCTCTGTTTCAACCCGCGAAAACTCTTCACTTTGCGCGATCTAGCGTAATTCTTTTACTTTGCGCGACCCCGCAAAGTCGGTCTTCAATCGTGATTTTTATCTTCAATTTGTTTTCTTGATCTTTTTCTTCTTCACTTCCTTGCTTATTTTATGCCTCAACAGATGCCCCTTGATCCGTTCTTTGTTTGTTCAAAAATCAAAGAAAAGGATCAAACCATTCTTTTTCTTCATGGTTTGCGCGACCCCAAGCAAAAAGTTCCACTCGAGTACCATACTCGGCCATAAAGCCTATAAATAGTCCAACGACTTAGTCATTTTCACGAACCACTTCTCATTGAACTCGCTCTCGGCGATTTTTCCTCACGCAAACTTCCACTTTGCGCGACCCCGCACAAAAACATCTTCACTTTGCGCGACATCCTTCCGAACTTGAGATTTTCCACAAAACCCTTATACTTTGCGCGACCTCGCAAGAAAGTACTCGCACTTAGAAAATTTTCAACACTTTTCCACATTTTTTCTTCTTTCTTCATTTCTTGCTCTTTGACTTATCTTCTTCTTTCTCTCTTTTTCATTATGGCTCGTATTAAACAAACCGCTCGTTGCTTGTGTCTCCTTCAGACTCACCTCCTCGATCAACCACCCGCTAAAAAAGAACAAAACAACTTCTAGAAATCCACGCTTATTTCAAAGAACCCGTTTCTCCCACTTTTGATTTTTCCGATCGCATTAAGTCTTTACCCTCGCCTATTCATAGATCCATCTCCTTGGGAGATATTAAATGCCCGCCAAAACATGGAAGAGAATATGACTGGGATGAATGGCTCAAGACCACAGCCCACATTCGTACCGACAGTGAGAGACCACCTTTCCGAGAAGATACTCCTCCCGCTTCTCGCTCGAAGAAAACTCGCCGCAATAAGGCGAAAGAGTTTGCAGAAAAAATCAAAGAACATAAGAAGAAACGACTTCAAAACTCCTGGGACTCAGTACGAGTTGTTGAAGGAGTCATGAAATTTGACAACCCTCATGCAGAGGGTATGACAATCATTCCTATCAAGGTATATCGCCATCAGTCTATGCTAGACTGTGAATCTAGAGATTGTGTCCATGGCGAAAGGCTTATGTATACCGAATCATGGGCCTCAAGAGAGCCCCGAATCTTAGAAGGAACCATTCAAGCTCAGAAGCCGCGACAGAATATAGGAGAAGCTCGTCCCATGATCTTCTTGACTCCCTTCCACAGTCCTCATGATCTCTTTCCTTCTCATTTCTATGAGACGGTGGACAACAACGCTTTCGTAGATCGAGAGCAACTCGGGGCCGAGCAGTGCACTTCGCATTAGGGGCTTGTTAACTGCTCGTCGCTACTATTCTGAATGGGCGGAAGCTATCTTGCTGAAGCATACGAGCACTCTTGCAAAGATAGGCCTTTATGATGCAATAGAAGTAACCTCAAAATACTTCTATCGGGAACCCAATGTTCTAAAAGGCTTCCTTGAATACTGGTCGCCTACAACCAACTCCTTCCATCTTCCTTATGGCGAAATGAGCATATCTCTATGGGACCTTCATCGTATAGCTGGTCTCACAATAACAGGCAAATTCTATGATGAGTTCATTCCTACCAACAGAGAATTAGCCTTCGTATCTTCTCCGGACCGCAAGCCTTCTATCTCTGAGACTACCATAGAGTTATTCAAAGAGATGAGCAAATTTCCCAACTCCCACAAAATTCCCCCTCTACAATGGCTAGCACATTTCTCTAGAGGTCTCAGGTATTTAACAATCTGATAATTGATCTTCATCTTCATATTCTTGCTACTTAGCCATTTCCACATATTAACCTCCTTCATTTTTCTTTGAAGGTTTCGTGACTGCCGCTCGAAAGAATTAACTAAGCTTCGAGATGCAATAAGAGGAAAGCCAGAATATAGCCCTTTCGGAGAACTTGCAGCATTCTTGGCTTACTGGCTAAGCTTGGTCGTATTGCCCAGCTCCAAGTGGGCAGATGCTGTTCGTCCCACTGTCTTTGTTGTAGCTGGTGCTTTAGCAGAGGGCCATAAATATTCTCTTGCTCCTCCTGTATTATGTTCTATCTACAGGGCCCTTGGAGAAATAGCTACCCACGTAAAAGACCCGACTGGGGCTTCATCTGCACATACTTCTTGGCATTATTTTACTGGGTGGCTTGGAGTTTATTTCCTTGACTTTCGAAGCTTCGAGCAAGCATATTCGCATCCTTCTCATCTTCCACTCGGTTCTTTCAAAGAAAGAGCAATGGCTAGAAGAGCATATGAGTGGGTTGCAAATAAGATTCGAGATGATGATCGATAAACTTCTTTCGGGCCCGCCTTTATCGCTATACCGCAGACACGTACATGGTGGACAACGAAACTCTTACCAGCAGAGAGAGCTTTCTTCTTTTCTATTCGCTCATGCGCTTTACCTCTGCGGAAGGGACAGACTCGAGAGAACCTTACTACCCCGGGCCGTTTTGCTCACAATTTGGTTATGATCAAACCGTGCCCAAGACTCGCGGGTTGGTTACCGTAAAAATGCGCTCGTTATGGAACCGGTCCTCTTAATCGGGCCATGATATGGAAACAATTGTTTGAATGGTCATTTGGCTCCTTCTTCATAATTCCAGTCAGATCGCATAGTCCGTACATCATATACCGGATGCGATGGTGGGATCACCAATCATACCCGGTCAATAAATGCTTGCCAAGAGATTCTTCTATCTTTCTTCATCCACCCAGTCAAGGGCGAAATTTAGAGAGCGGAATTGGCTATATTCCTGAGAAGAGCCATGCATCTCATCCTGGAGAGATTTGCGTAAAGATATCATTGGAAGATCCCATCCGTGAAATCAAGCCCATCAACACTTTGGATGGTCAGGTTTGCCCACTGAGATTTGAGAGAATTTGAGAAATCTCGTCGGATTCTTCAAACCAGTCACAGATAATGTCAAGGTACATCTTCTCCAATTCTCGCAGAGACCGCAGTGGTTCAAGAAGGACCGCTATTGGTACTTCCACATCTCCTCCACATGCCCCTTGGTCCTAGTCCATCTTCTCCGATGACTAGATCAAGAACGCGTTTGCAATCATCATCCCCTATCCCTCCGAAAGAACTCGACCAAATTTCTCTCGCTTCCCTATAGTCCAAGAGCCTCAGACCGAGAGCAAACCAACCCGTTTCTTATAAAGGGAAGCAAGTTATCGTTGAAGAAGTTGACGAAGAAATTTTGGGAGATGAAAGTTCAACTTCATCATCAAGTACAACCGAATCTTCGCAAGATGAAGATAGCGAGAGATAGTGATAATGGTGAAGATAAAGATGATGACTTTGAAGAAGGTGAAGTTGATATTGGCGAAGAAGAGGAAAACAAGCAAAGAAGTTGAGATAGAATCTTCTCCCGCAACCGCTAAGACTCCTTCTAGCATTAATGTTCCCGCTAAATCTCCTGCAATGAGGAAGATGAAGAGGAGCCTTTAGATTATGGAGAATATGGGTATTCACCAGTAAAAGAAAATTTTCATATACATATCTTGATTTATATTATAACAACTATTATTTATTTAAAATCATCAGATCTCCCTTTTTAGGTGCCCAAGTTGCGAATAGGTGCTATCTCTTCAGATGAGCCCTCTTGTGGTATCTTCACCAAGAGCACCTATAGTTCCATTGGTAGTACAGAGAGTAGTGGCTCGTGAAATCATATTTTCTACAGAAACTACTGACTTGCCAACTCCGGCTACCAGAGATTCTAGTACGGAAGCTAGAGCACCATCTTTCGCTGATATGGTGGGACTTGGTCCTTCCATAGCTCAAAGAGCTTCTCCTTCATTAGTCGTGTTCCAAAGGATGTATATATATATATATATACCGCTTATCGTTACTCAAGACTATATATATTTCATAATAATATATTGAATATCCTTCTTTTTTACTATAGGAACTTATCCTCAGCAGGTGCGGCTAGTTCGATTCTCAGAACCACTACTTCGAACTATCATCCTTTGCAAATATTCCCGCTCACAAAATGCTTATGGTGAAACATTCTCTGTTAGCAATAATCCATATCTTCGTAAACCCCGATCAATGGTTGGACTTGGATGTTGCTATAGCTATAGAAATTTTGGAAAGCTCGCTAAAGATGGCCGAATCAACATATCTCCTTTATGGATTCACTCCTCAAATTTCGTGATTCCGTAATTTCTTTGGCGTCGGTAGAGAATGTTACAATTGCTCCCGAGATTTTAGAGTGTAGAAGGCATTGGCTTCATCACAAGAACAAGCTCTTCCGACAAATTTCATCAATTTCTAAACTTGAACAAGAGCATATAATTCTTCAGATCAATTAAAGATTCATGTTGATGAAAGCAAGACTATTCAAGACCGCATTGCAATTTTAAAGGAAGAAATCTCGCAATGAGAGGAAGAATCATGAACAGTGTTTTAATCATTCAGATGTTGAAGAGAAGATACGGTGAATGCTCAATCTATTGATGTCGAAAAATCCGCACAACTTCAAGGTAAAGAAATGATCGCTTTTTGAGAATAAGCTTGTCATGCTTCCTGATCATGCGAGACTTATTTTTGAAGAAAAATCTAGACATGATGCAAATTTCAAGAATTGAAAGAAGATTTGCTCGATATTCAAGCAATGGGAATTACAGAGGATCTTTGAATCATGTAATTTTAAACATGTGATATTTGCTTTCGTGTTTCTTGATGTAATTTATCATATATCTCATGATAGTATTTTGGGATGTTTTATGATGGTATTTTTTTATCTTACATATTGATGATACTTATACTAATATTATCAAATTATATTTATATGATAATTTTATTATATTTATATTTTTTATATTATTTATTATCAAGTTTTATTTATTCTTTATATAATAATTTCATTACATTTTTTTTTTTTTTTTAATTTCTAAACCTTTTATGCTTTGTTAGTACGGGATTTTCTAGGTGAGTATTTAAATTGGCGGTACTAAGTTTCAATTCAATTAGCCACACGCAGCTTTATGCTCATGAGTAGTGGAGCGTGCGCACACACACGCTTAAGCTCATGAGTAGTGGAGCATTTATGGGTCTTATGTGATGGCCATCGTAACTCTCTAGAGTTCGCTTTTGGGCTTCTCACTGCCTTGAGCTCACGGTCACAGTCCATCAGAGGGGCCCATTGACGCTACCAGACGGTGAACTGTTGGATTTACGCATAGGGTTGGCCACGGTAACTCTCTAGAGTTCGCAAGGCTCGCAAGGCTACCTTTGGGCACCAAATCTAGGGTCGCCACCCATCAATGAGTAGGTTTAAGCCCTTCCTCACGAGTTACTACTGAAATCAAACCCTAGACCTGGAGGTCTTACGCACGGTTGGCATAAAGCTCGCACTGCGGCCCCTGTTTTCTTCGTCTGCAAGGTCGAGCCCATTCACAGAGGGCATTTTCATCCGTTCCCGTGGCCGCCGGAAGCTATACACAGACGGCATGGGAATTACAGTGACTAGTCTTCGCGGATTTATGGCCTTTTAGGCTTTGAATCCTTGACTTCGTCACTACCCGCATGGGTGCGCACGATGGTCTTCGCGGGCTTTTAGGCCACCGACTCTCGCCCGCCCGAATGGCGATCTTCATGGGTCTTACGTATAGTTGGCCGGCTCTTTTAGAGCTTGATCCTTTGAGAGCATTTTTTTTTCCCGAGCTTGATCTTTTTTTTTTTTGCTCAATTTGGCTCTTTTAGGATTTTGGCTTGGCTATATACCGCTCTTTGATTGATATTGATATATCCTTGCTTTTGATAATATCTTCAAGAAAATCCATGCCTTGTAAGGCAATAATATATATATGATCATCATCATTTGCAAATATAGTAGATATTTCCGAAATATCTTCAAGAAGATCCATGCCTTGTAAGGCAATATAATTTCACTTAATAATATCTTCAAGAAGAATCTATGAATAATATAATATTTGTCAAGATAATCTTCAAGAAATCTTGTGCCTTGTAAGGCAATATAACTTTGTCAATATCTTTAAGAGAATCTTCAAGAATTTGTGCCTTTAAGGAATCTTCAATATAATGATTTGTCAATCTTATTTGATGATGATGATGATCATATATATTTTTCCAGATTTTGTCGCTTTGATAATTGATATGCTTGTGAATTTCTTCTTTATAGCTTCTTTTGTTGGCATATAGACATGATCTTATTCATCTTTGCCCCTTTTGATACAGAATCATTATGCTGATAATATTCTGGGTCAAAATCCACATCTCTATCTTTAGGGATAGTATTTTTTGATGAAACGGGCGTTGACAAGTACACCGATACCCTGTCCTTCTTGATTTATGATTCTATATGCCCCATTGAGTATACTTCTTTCACCACATATGGACCGTCCCCATTTAGGCTCGAACTTGCCCCCGTCCTACGAGTGACCATTATAGGTCTTTTTCAACATTAACACCATATCCCCTTTTTTGAAAGAACGGTATTTAACCCGTTTATCAAATGCACCGATGATTTCGCCTCGATATGATTGCAACAAATCGCCGCCGAGCCGCAAGACGTTTCTCATCGAGTAAGTCTAATTCTTTCAAATTTTTATTTTTGCATTTTCATCATCTCGTTATAGAGCGATGCACCGCCACCCCGAGTGATGCCACTTGTATTTCAATTGGGATAACCGCCTCCATACCATAGATTAATGAATATGGTGTCGCCCCGTTGCATTGACGATGGGTGGTTCTCAGAGGCCCATAATGCTTCTTGTAACTTTTCATCCCAATCGCGCTTATTGCCCGTCACCGTTTTTTTTTCATTATCTTGACAATCGTTTTGTTAAACGCCTCGCTAATCCATTGGCCGGAGGATAATAAGGTGTTGAAAAAGAATGTTGATGCCGAACTTCCGACATAACTTTTCCATGCCTCTATTTTTAAAAGGGGTGCCATTATCGCGATGATCTTCTTCTAATACCATGACGGTATATTATAGCATGACGGATGAAATTGACCACGTCTTTTTCTTTAACATTACGCAAGGCGATCGCTTCGTCCATTTGGAGAAATAATCTGTCGCGCTTAATATACTGCTTTCCTTTAGACGAAGGGGGATTTATGGGACCAATTACGCGAGTCCCTGTGCCGAGAAAGGCCAAGAAGCAACAGATTGATGTAATTCTTCCGAGGAACATGTATTATATCTCCGTGTATTTGACATTCATGACATCGCTTTGCATATTCTATCGCATCTTTAAACATAGTAGGCCAATAATAACCCATTCGATGCACTCTATGGCATAAATTCCCACTACTTGATGTGCTCCACATTCACCCGAATGTACCTCCCGCAAAGATTTGGTTTGCTTCTTGCTTGTCCAAGCACCTTAACAAAGATTCCATTATAAGATTTTCTATATAATACTTCACGCATATGACAAATTTTCCTGATCGCTGCTTAATCATTGCTTTTGTGCATTATCTTCTGGCAAGATATTATATTTGAGATAGTCAACAAAAGGCCGACGCCAATCATTCATTGTTACCTCCAAACAAGATATAGGCAACATTTCAACGATTTCTTCAATAACTTCTGCAGATGGCAGAATCTTCTTTCTTCTATAGTTACCTGAAGAGGACTTCGGTTTGTGCAGATAAAGCATTGCTAAACCGCTAAAGCATCTGCTTTTGCATTCTCCGACCGCGTATGTGTTTAATTTCCACATAATAGAACTGTTCAAGCAATCATAGTTGTGCTTCCGATAATAAGGCAAAAGTTCCTCTTTCCTTACTTCAAATTTCGTTGTTAATTGATTTACAATCAATTTAGAATCTCCGAAGATATGCAATGATTTTACTTCCATTTGTCAGTATTATTTCCATTCCGATGATAAGAGCTCAGATTCACCATTGTTTGTGCACGCGATACCCAATGTGAAAGAGTATGGTAATAAATCGCCCGAGGTGTAATGAATATCACTCCCGCCCCGCTCCCGATACTCGAGCAAAGACCATCAAAATACATCCGCCAAAGATTCTCGAGATTCACCAACATAACCTGTTCATCCGGGAATTCATCATTGATTTCTTCATTTTCTCGCTATAGGATGTGTCATGCGAGAAAGTCCGCCATAGCTTTTGTCCTTTTATCGCTTTCAGCAGTTTATACGAAATAGTATATTCTCGATAACAATAGATCCACTTGGCTAGTCTTCCCGATAACATTGGCCTGGTCATCAAGAATTTTATCTGATCCGCTTTGAGATCGAGTTATATCATGGGAGAGACAATAATGCCTCAACTTTTGCACAAATAATACCAACGCCAAACATTCTTTTTCAATCGAGAATAATTGATTCTCCCCCATCGTTGTTCGGCTTAGATAATAAAGAGCAGCTTTTTTTCCTAAAGCTTCATTTACCTGTGCTAACAAAGCACCCAAAGAATTTGTAGCGGCAGATGTATATAAGATAAGTGGCTTACCTTTTACTGGAGCTGTTAACACCGGCGGCTATTTTAATAACTCTTTAATTGAATCAAAGGCATTCTGGCAAGCCCGATCCCATACAAATTCTCAGATCTTTCTTCATTAACCGAGAAAATGGTTGACACCTTCCTCAAGGTTCGAAATGAAGCGACGAATATATGCCAATTTTCCTTGTAAGCTTTTTAATTCCTTCAACGTCGTTGGTGGCGGCATATTTTGAATAGCTTTAACTTTTTCTCGATCAATTTCGATTCCTCTCGTGCCGCACCACAAAGCCGAGGAATTTGCCTTTAAGACACTCCAAATGCACATTTAGCCGATTCATCTTTAATTGCTTCTTTCTCGAGTCGTCTAAGACGATGCTAAATGTTCGCGGTGTTTCGATGATCTCCTGATCTCGACTACCAAGTCATCAACATAGCATTCGACATGTTTATGCATCATATCTTGAAAGATATTTTTCATTGCCCTTTGATATGTTGCCCCAAAGATTTTTGAGACCGAAAGGCATAACTTTATAACAAGAAATTCCAAGCGGCGTTCAAGGCCGTCGCTTCTTCATCTTCAGTGCCATCCTCCTGATTTGATTATAGCCCGCATATCCGTCCATAAAGGACATGATAGATACCGAGTAGTGCTATCAATTAGTAACTCATTATCTAGAGGGAAATCGTCCTTTGACATGCCTCATTCAGATCTCTCAAGTCAATACATACTCTAATCATCCGTTCTTCTTTTTTTCACCGAACAATGTTTGATATCCATTTGGGATATTTAACTTCTCCGATGAACCCAACCTTTATTAGTTTATTTACTTTTTTTCGATTAATGGAATTAGGTCCGGGTGAAATCGCCTCAGTGCTCGCTTTACGGTTTTTTTCTTTAGAAATATTTAATCGATGCATTGCTACTTTAAGAGGTTCCAAATCCAGCATTTCTTCATATGTCCAGCGAAAACGTCTTTATTTTCCTTGAGAAGTTGGCCATATTTCTCGGCTTCGATCCGAAAGGCTAACGCCGATGAATGTGTTCCTTGGCTCTTCTCGTTGTTCCCAAATTTATTTCTCGCAGCCATCTATCGCCGGTTGCCCCCGTCTTCTATTTGCCTTGAGCGGTTTCAGGATATTCAATTACCTTAGTATCCGTGTAGCCGAGGTCATGTTAATCATACTATATTTATCATTCGATTCTCCCCCAATCCTTGGAATTTTCTTCGCTTTTCCCGATTAACCCCGAGAGGGATCTCAATTCCTTTCCCATGATTCAAGCTTCTGGTGGGTTTGTCACAATCAAAACCCATATTTCTCATGATTTTCTTGCTTGTCAGCACCGTATTTCCTCAAATTTTGCGATGCTAACTCTCCATGATATATATTGCTTATATTTTCATCCTTCACTTCGATGCAAAGTGAAACTCTATCGTTCAGATATTTAGCACCGGCTTTGACTTGAAATGTTCTTGAGCTAGCGCAAAATGGCTTACATCTTTCGATATTGGGTAATGGCACTGTAATTGGATCAGTAAGACTTTCACTGCTCGTCGACAATAGTGTCAACGGCGGTTGTCCCGCTTGTCTCAGCGCGCTTTGGTACAAAATAGAATTTTTTTTTCTCAGCACCCGTAAGATTCTCGCTTCTTCTTCTTTAACTTTATTTATCCCGGCATCTTTACGATTCTCTTCCCATCATCATTTCTCATTTCTTCAGAGAAACATTTATAATAGCTAGCATCCGCAAAGAAAGACTCAGCTTCTGTATAGGGTTTTGCATCAGCCATTACTTTACACTGCATCCCATCTTTACAATATTTGAAGCACCGTGTGTAGTAGTAAGGTATAATATTGTACTGATGTATCCACTACTTTCCCAAGAGAAGGTTATATGTCGTCACAAAGATTTATAACGTGACATACAACAAGAGTGATTAATTCTCCCACTTCTAATGTCACCGTAATTTTACCGAGTGCGCGTTGTCCATCTTGATTGAACCCTTGTATCATCATCCCGCTAGGGCGCAAGTCTGAACGACGAAAACCCAATTTAGTAATCATTGAGAGTGGCAAAAGATTTACCGCGGACCCATTATCTATCATAATCCTTTTTATCTTCTTTTCACAAATGTATCCTTCTATCATCAATGGCCTGTTATGTTCCTTTTCACCAATTAAATCATCATCGAGAAAGATATTACTGTAGACAATTCATTTTTTCATTATTTCTTTCATCCTTCATTTCGCCAGTAAAGTTTCTCTCACATCATGATCGACAATGCTTGAATCAAACTCTGTCGAAATTCTTCTGACAACTTGAGCGCATCGTAAATACTTAATCGTGCCGGTATACCCTTCAAGTGACTAACTACATCATAAGCCACTTTTGTCACTGCATCTCCATTTCTACTTTTGTCCTCAGTATTCTGTCTTTCAGTCACTTCTTTCCTTATGATTCCTGCTTTTTGCTTTACCGACTTGTTATTTGCTTTCCCGATCGCAACGTAATCATTGTTGCATTTCTTGTCGACCTTTTTTCCTTTTTCATTCCCCGTGTTTTTTTGTATTGACAATACATTTATCAAGTTCTTGCATTCTTTTCTTTGCTTCCGCTGGTTATTATGTCACCTCTATTTATCATTCGCTGTATAATGCATTTTAACGTATAACAATTTTTCCGTCGGATGTCCCTACTAGGCGATGATAACGGCAAAAGTTTCTTTCCGAGTCCTCGTCGCATCTTCAGGGCGTTTTGGTTCTGGTAATTCCAAGGTACCTGCCTTTAACAATTGTTGCATCATAGGCACCACGTCTTCTTTATCAAACTCAAATCCTTCATGTGAATCGAGCATTCTGAGCTTTTTTCCACCGTATCTATCCCTTGATTGATTCCAGCCTTCTTTTCCTTCTGGCCTTTTATCTCTTGAACCTTTTGCATCTTGATTCTTCTTATCCCGATCGATGGTGTTGATGCTTGTCCCCCGCTGTGTATTCTTCCGACAGCTTTCATGATGAAATGCCTAGATCTTGCGAGTCATCGCCTCCAATGCATGGGCTTTGGTAGCCAAATCACGAAAGGTTCCGATATCGGGCCGGGTGAGTCCAAACGCGATTCCTGTTTCCATAGAGTTCGACACATTTTGACTTGTTCCTTTCTTCTTCCAAGAATCGCCGCATGATGCCCCAAGTCTTCCATCCGTCTATGAATTTTTCGACCGGTTCTCCTTCGCCGTCGTCGATCGAAGCTAGTTCTCCGTGATGCTAACATCGCGCTCCGACGAAAAGAAGTTTGACATGAAAGCATCTTGCATTTCTTCCCATGTTCGTATGGACCCCGGTGCCAAATTTGAATACCACCCGAAAGCTTTACTTGTCAACGATGACCCAAATAAGCGTAAGCAATATTGAGGTATCGTGGAAAAATTCCCATGCCGGTGATGAAATGCATCGTGTGTTCTCTCTCGTGATCCTTCCCATTAAATTTCTCGAAAATCTGATGCTTAAAATTGGTCGGGAATGGAACATCCTCTACCTCTCTTGGGTAGGGTGTTCGGATCCGAAACGACCGGTATTTGCGCGCTCCCTTTCTATTCTCGACCGCTTCTTCGACGACTTGTCTTACGTCATCTTGTGTTATAGCTCTTGTCACCGAACGGACCCTGGATCCTATCCCCATGGGACGGAACCTTCGTGTTGGTTCTCTTGTCCATTTGTTGCTCCCATCATGGGTGGAGCCACTATTTGGGCTACATTATGTGCCGAGTTGTCGAGCTTCTCCGAGATTCCGATTCATCCATTAGCACTCTTTGTGCCTCCGCCATTTGATCAACACGTTCTTCAAGAGTTGGTCTATTTCCTTGACTGCCTCTCCATGTATACCGCGGCCTCTTGACCGTTCATCGTCGAAGTCGTTATTGGAGTAAAACGAGAGTATGTTGACGTAACAGTGCTTGTAAAGAGGGGAGAAATTGGAGTCTTGTTTGATTCTTGTGTACTTCCCCGTGCTTTTTTAACCGATTGAGGTGATACAAATATAAGCGAGCTTGTTTGAGGTGATAGTAGGCATCGGGGATCCTATCATCGTGCTTTGCCTTTCGTGCTTTCGTCCATTTGGTCTTCTGGGCGACCAAAGCCGGAAAATCTTGTGACGAGAATCACGTAGCAAATTGTTCAGATAAATCCGAGGAGCGAGCTCGGGTTTTCTTCTTGCTATGCTCCGTGTGATTGGTCCCTCACTTCTGGTGCAAACAATTTCGCTTTGCGACTTTTTTAGGTTTTTGCTTTTGTCTTTTCTGACAAGACCAAAGTCCAGCTTCATCACTTTCTTGTGGTTGAGGTGAAACGGAAATGACTCCCACTGTTACTTGAGTCACTTTGCGCCGCTTGTAGTGCTTGCTTTCGTATGCTCAGAGTTTGGTTCTTGGCGCATATTCAATTACGAACCCTAGAGATGAATCGGAAGTTCACTTTTCTCGCAATATTAGCCATTAGTAGTGTTGTGTGATTGAATTTAGGTACCTTCAATAATAAAACATACCTGAAATTAGTACATGAAAGACTAAGTAGACTATCTTGGAGATGAAGGGGAGGATGTTCCCACTGAGAGTCGCCATTTTGGCCTAATAGACGCTAAAAATAATGACGAGAATCTTACAACTTTCCCAATGTTAATATTAAATAAGACAATTATCCCCAGCAGAGTCGCCATTTTGTTTCGACAAGGAAACAAATGTATTTGATTTGGGAAAATAATCTTATTCAAACATAACAATGGAATAATTATAAAGACAACCATCATATTTATTGATTCTGAATTCATTTACATCCTCTCGATATCCTTGATTCTAAGATAGTTTACAAAGAACTTATTACAAATGTCAATTATTATAGCTAAATATAATTTTCAGAAAGATAACGGCAATGATCTCAATCATCTCCAATGACTTAGGAGGAATAGACAAGTCGATCAACAATTTTCAAGAGAACGAAGATTCCTAAGAAAGATTTCGGTACTATTTTGGTCATCTCCTGAAACTTAGGAGGAATACGTCTCTTCGTCGATGATTCTTCCTTTCTCTTGATCAAGAAGAACTTGAAGCTTTGAGGACTCCAATCATTCCGACAGCATTTCAGCCCATTGCTGTTAAAAACTGCCAAGCAATAGGTTTGCGCGGGTCCGCGCAAACGATATGCTTTGCGCGGGTCCGCGCAAACTATAAGAACACTCTGTTGCCTTGCGCTGACCGGCGCAAACTTCCAGGAGTCCAATACTCCTTTGCGCGCGGTCGCGCAAAGTGCAGGAGTCCAATACTCCGCACCTTCTGTCTTCTCTTTCGTCTTTTCTTCACTTCTGAAATCTTCGAACCCCTTTTTAGAGAAGGAACGGGGTATTTATAGACATTTTCACCAATGAAAATCTCAGATCTGGTCGATGTGGGACAAAATATCATCCAACCATTTTTATCGCATCATTATAGACTTTTGCGCGACACGCGCAAAACAATATACTTTGCGCGGTCTCGCGCAAACCCTCAATCTCGCGCAAACTCTCTTTCTCTCTCCCGCGCAAACTCATTTCACTTTGCGCGATCTAGTGTAATTATTTTTACTTTGCGCGACCCCAAGCAAAGTGGTCTCAATCGTGATTTTTTCATCTTCAAAGTGATTTCTTGATCTTTTTCTTTTCACTTCCTTGCTTATTTTATGCCTCAACATTGAATTGTCCTTTTCTTCCCAATTCTATCAATGCATTTAGATGCTCCCAAAACGATGTGTCCATCTCGTCTATGAACTTTTCAATGGTTCTCCAAATTCTCAAGTCCATTCCATGATGCTAACATCACGCTCGACAAGAAAAAGTTTGAATGAAAGCGTTTGCAATTTGATTTTCATGTGCGATTTCTCCGGAGCTAAATTTGAATTAATCCATCGATTAGTCCCATTACTTGCCTCAAATGATGATCCAATAATCATAAGCGATTGAGGTATTGTGGAATGAAATTCCAAATGGCGGTAATTAAATGCATTAAATGTTCTTCCCTGATCCTTCCTCATTAAACTTCCATTAGTCATGATCGATATCTTAAAATCATGGCTTTCAAATGGAACATCTTCTATAATCTCTCGATTGGGTGTTCAAGTATCTCAAAACGTCTCCAACTCTTCATTCGGTATTCAAATCGCATCTCTCTCTACTCTCGATTCTTCAAGATGACTTGCCTTACGTCATCCTATGTTTGTTGAGGCATAAAATAAGCAAAGGAGAAAAAGATCAAGAAAAAAGGTTGGAAGAAAGGAGCAAAGAATCAATTCTAAGGACACTTTGAATGATCCATTGGACCACGATGCCCAAATGGTCTTGATTGATTGGGATCGCTGAAAGAAAAGTGTCCCAAAAGCATGTTGGATCTCAATACATAAAGATGATTGTAAAAATTGATCCAAATCCGACATCAATCAAGGTATAAGCTGATCTTTGATGTTCGAATTAGCATGTCATTTTTCAATCTAAATACTTTAGTAAGCTTTCATTCCCGATACGCATAATGGTGATATAAAATGGTTGGGTATTATTTTGTCCCACATCGCCTCGTTCAAAAAAGTTTTTTACACTTGTAAAAATGTTTATTCATAAATCCCGTTCAAATTCTCTTAAAAGGGGTTCAAGATTTCAGAAGTGAAGAGAAAGAACGAAAGATGAAGATAAAGAATGTGGAGCATTCTCCAAATGATTGACTGAATCGCAATCGATCTCAAGATTGGGCTCCTCAAATCAGTTGTCTGAGACCCCAAAATGAAAGATTGGGTTCCTATAGTTTGTGCATTTCAAAAATGATATGGTTTTCGCGAGAATCGCGTTCAAAAAACCGATGAAGCCTCATTCTCAAGCATAACAAAGAATATCAGCTTTGAAATCTCAAATGGCTTGAAATCTTCAAATCTTCAAGTTCTTCTTATTCAGGAGAAAAGGAAGCATGATCGATGGAAAGGCGTATTCCTCCTAAGTCTCAGAGATGACCGAATAACAATTTTATCTTGTCAAATCTCTATTCTCTTGAAGATCGATTTCGTCGATTTGTCAATTCCTCCTAAGTCCTAGAAATGATTGGAATCATTGCCATTATCATTTGCAAATTTATATTTAAATATGATAGTTGTAATATACAATGAATTCTTTGTAAACTATCTTAGAATCAAGGGATATTTGAGGATGTAAATGAATTCAGAATCAATAAAGAGTGATGATTGTCTTTATATTGTTCCATTGTTATGACCAAATAAGATAAATTTCCTAAAAATTCAAATACTTTTGTTTCCTTGTCGAAACAAAATGGCGACTCAAATTTTCACTTTATCTTATTTAACATTAACATTGGGAAAGTTGTAAAACTCTCATCAACTTTTTTGACGTATTTTAGACGCTTCAAAATGATTATCTCTGAAGGACTTTATCTTATTTAACATTAACATTGGGAAAGTTGTAAGACTAATCACTTTTTAGGACAAGACGATTTAGACGACCAAAAATGGTCACTTCTCGGAATGGGAACATCCTCCCTTCATCTCTAAAATAGTTTACTCAATCTCTCGCATACTAACTTCAACGTTTGTTTCATTATCAAAGGTACCCAAATTCAATTACATAATACTACTTTCATGATTTAACATTGCAAGAAAGGTGAACTTTGATTCAAATTCATTCCCCAATCGATTCATAATCGAATTGGGACGCGCCCAGTCAATTTTTGCCGATTCATACATGATTCATCATGCACCATCAACAAGACGAAATGACTCAAGTAGCTAATGCATTTCCATCTCACCACCTCAACCACAAGAAAGTGAAGAAATTCTCGAATTTGTCAGGAAAAATAAAAAATTTAAAGAACTTAAAGGGGCATTAAATTTAAATGAGATTTCTTGCTAAGGAATGACCAACTCACGCGCATATAGAGCAGAATTGAAAATTTCTCAACTCGCTCAATGAATATATCCCCGAAAAATTAATCTCATCAGTTCTCATGCTTCGATTTGAAATTTCCAATGATCGCTCATTTCTAAATGGAAAGAATCAAATGAAAGGTTAAAACATCATGATGATGATAGATCATCAATTTTTGGCTATATCACCTCGATCTGATTCCCCAAATAGTATCGCCACAATCATCATCATAAGATTGTGGGAACATACAAAATCGAACGAAACTCCGATCTCTCCTCTCTTTATAAGCCCAATTGTTACTCAAAGTACTCTCATCGTTTTACTCCAACAACGGCCTCGACAAAAAGTAAAGAATAAGGTGTACATGGCATGGACGATGTCAAGAAAACATGCCAACTATCGAAGAACGTGATCAACCTAAATGGCGAGGCACAAAGAGCGCTAATGGACGAGTGCCGAAATCTCGAAAGCTCTTGAAATTTTTGCGCATTTAGCTCAGATATAATTCGCTCCACTTATGATTTGAACAACGATCGACAGAGAGATTCCAAAGGTTCTGTCACATTCACACTAGGGATAAGATCGCGATCGATCTCAGCCCAAATAACAAGAGCTATAACACAAGATGATGTGGGCAAGTCATCGAAAAGAAGCAAAACATCAAGATTCAAGAGAGAGCACGAATGATGATCGCGGATTTTCGTATTCCAACGCCGTACTCCAAAGAGGTAGAAGATGTCCCTTTTTCGGCTAATTTCAAGCATCCAGACTTTCTAAGTTTAACTGAGAAGGGTCACACGAGGAGCATTTAATGCACTTCATTACCATCAAGATTTTTCTCCACATTCATACCTCAATAACTGCTTTGATTATTTGATCATCGTTGACAAGTGAAGCTTTTCGATGGTATTCAAATTTAGCTCCAAATGGATCTACACATGGGAAGAAATGCAAGATTCGCATTCAAGACCAAACTTTCTGAATTCTTCATCGTCGAGCGTATGATGTTATCATCATCACGGACCATTTGGGCTTTCATCAACAATTCGAAAGGAGAACCATCGAAAAATTCAACTTCAATGATGGAAAACCTTGAATCTGCAAATTCTATTCGAATTTTAAGGAAAGTCAAGATGTTTTGAACTCTATGGAATTCAAATTTGGACTCACCAAATGAGGATGATCATCGAACCTTTCGCGATTTGGCTACCAAAGCCCACGCATTGGAATTAATGACTTATGAAGATGCCAAGATTTCATCATGAAATCGTCGGGAGAATACATCGGATTGGAATCGTCAATACCATCGATCGGGATAAGAAAAATCAAGATGCGAGAGACTCTGAGACAAAAGGTCGGAAGGAAAGAAGGCTCAAATCAATCAAGGGATAGATCTTCGATATTTTCGAAAAAGGCTTAGAATGCTCGATTCTCAATTCTCAAAGGTCATTTGAGTTCGATCCTAAGAAGACGTAGTTCATCATGATGCAAGCATTGTTGAAATTTTGGCACCATTCTGGAATTACTGTAACCTAAGCTACCAAGATGCAATGAAGAGGCGAAATAATAACTAGCGAAAGCAAAGAAAAGAGTATGAGGGGACGATGAAAACGATATTTTTAGTCCAAATTTAAAAAGCACGAGAAATAAAAGAAAAGAAAATCGAAAGTCAATAAAGAATGCCGCAATGATTACGATCGCGATCATTTAAAATTTTTGAAGTGTAACAATCCAAAATCAAATGAAAGAGCGACATCATAAAATTCACAAGATTGAATTTTTGTCACTTAAGACAGATGAGAGAATGGAAGTAAAACGGAATGGAGAAAAGTGGCTTATGACATAGTTAGTCATTTAAAAGGCATACCGCACGCCTTTTTTATGATGCACTTAAGTTATCGAAGAGTTTCTTGAGAAATTCTTGAATTTTGAGACATCAATGGTAATGTGAGAGAAGCTTTGTTGATGAAATGAAACATGAAAGACATGATGAACATCAATTGTCTACGTTGGAATCTCATTCTCTCAATTTGATGATTTAATTTTTCCAAATTGTGAAAGCAAACATAACGCTATAACCATTACCATTAATGATAAAGGGTATATTTGTGAAAAGAAGATCCCAAAGCGGATTATGATCACAATGAGTCCATTTAAATGAAATCTTTGACCGCTCTGCATGATAAAAAAATTGGGCTATCACTCTCTATTTGCATGGTCAATTTATTTAGAATGATGATACAATGGATTCAATCAAGATGGACAATCGAACTCAAATGTTCTAGATCTAAAGAATTGAAGTGGGAGACTTAATTTCCAATTTTCCATTGTTTTGTATGTCAAGTAATGTCAAATGCTATGACAATGTATAACCTTCTTTTAAGGCCGTGGATACATCATTATAGTATTGTACCTTCTACTCTACACCAGTGCTTCAAATACTAAAAGGGATAATGAATGCAAAGTGGAAATATGGTGATTCATTTGAAATATCGTATTTAGTCTTTCTTCAATGATGACTCATTCTATTATAAAGGTTTCTCTCAAGAAATGGGAAATGATGATGAAAAGAAAGTCTTGAAAGATGACCAAATAAACAATGTCGAGAAAAAAAGCGGAATCTTCTAAATCATGAGAAGAAAGAAATTCGATTTTGACCCAAGCGTCATGAATCCAAAAGCATTTGAACTCCATCGATCAATTTTTCAATTTGATCAATCGATTTTCCAAATTTTCAAGGGACAATGATCAATTATACAATGCCTTTGACCCAAATTTTACATCTAAAGGTACTTAAGTCTTTCATGGGAAATTGCAAATGATCATATTCAGACCATTTGGATATCGTAATTAAAGTGCGTCTTTGATAAACAAGTTAAATAATTGTCGATCTTTCAAAAAGGGGGATATATGCTAATGTTTTTGAATACTATAGTGGTCACTCATTGCTCAAATTAATAAGTTCGAAAATGGGACGACCATATGTGGTAAAAGAAGTTATTCCAAATAGATCGATATGAATTAAATTGTTTTTCGGGAGGACAAATCAAATTTGCCAACGCCGCATCAATTTATAGATCTCAAAAGAACTATTCCTTGAATGACTTTTGATAAATAGTATCTAATTCTATCATTTGGAGAATTTGATCATTCTAATTCTTGATCAAGAATATGTCATTAATTCAAGAGAAAAAATTTCATGATGAAGAATTTCAAAAAGCATCTCCAATTAAATTGAAAAATTTAATCATCCTATCATCAAATTGAGAATCAAATAGTCAAAATTGAATCAAATCAATTCGTCTTGAAAGATTTCGTTCAAGATTTTGATTCTCTTGAAGATTCGAAAGATCAATATCATCAAATTCTTACAAGATCATATTCACTCAGAGATCTGATATTTTTGATTTTCTAAAAAAAACGTCATTCAAATTCTATTATGTTGGCGATGACGATGCTCATAACTATTTTGCCTTTAAAGGCACGGATTTTCTTAAAAGATACTATCAAGCATTAAGATATTCAAAGAGGCAAAAAAAATCAAAGCCAAATCCTAAAAAATTGATCCACCAATAAAAAAAAAAAAAATCAAGCTCTAAAAGGGCATCCAACTACAATAAGACTATGAAGATCGCTATTCTGGCAAATGGCGATTTAGATCGGGTCTTCAAAAGCCAAAGAAAGACCATCGTGAGCACCATGCTGGCAAATGACAAGTCAAAGATTCAAGCCTAAAAGGCTATAAATCCGCGAAGACTCAGAACCATAATCTCATGCCATGCCATCTCGTATAGCTTTCCAAGCGGTTTTAATTTGAAGGAACGGATGAAAGTGCCCTCTCGTGAATGGGCTCGACCTTCATCAAAAAGGGGGTCGCATGTGAGCTTTTAGGCCAACCAACATCGCGTAAAGACTCTCCAATCTAGATCTAGGATTTGATTTCGTGTAACTCGTGAAGAAGGGATTAAGCCTACTCATTGATGGATCATGACCCTAGATTTGGTGCCCAAAGGTAGCCTTGCGAGCCCAGAGCGAACTCTAAGAGTTACTCAGTGGCCAACCCCATGCGTAAAAATTTCCAAAATTCACCATGAAAAATGAAGGTCATTTCATGGACCCCTCGATGATGATCTCAACCGTGATGTGAGTTCAAGGAGTGAAAAAAGTCCAAGAGAACTCTAGAGAGTTACGAGACCATCACATAAGACCAACAAGTGCTCCACTACTCAAGAGCTTAAATGTGTGTGCGCACACTCCACTACTCATGAGCATAAACAATGGTTCTAATCTCAAACTAACTAAATTGAAACTTAGTACCGCCAATTTAATACTCACATAGAGAATCCCGCACTAACAAAGCATAAAAGGTTTGAAAATTATAGTTAAAGATATGATAAAATTACTATATGAAAATAGGGTTTCCACAAAATGATATGATAAATGTCAGCGTAAATATTATCAATATGTAATATGGTAAATGACATTGTAAATATCTCAAAATGCTATCATGAAAGCATATGTTAAGCCAAATAAATTATCCGTCAAGAAACATGAAAGCAAAGATTACATGTTCAAAAATTACATGTTTAAAGATCATCTTCTCGAATCCCCATTCGATTCTATATTTCGCAAATCTTCTTTCAATTTTCATTGTGCCTCAAATTTGCGCTCATGCTTGATTTTTCTTCTTTTAAATAAGTCTTGCATGATCAATACTCTAAATAGCTTAACTCCAAAGAAGCGATCATTTCTTTACCTTGAAGTTGTCGGATTTTTCTATATCAATGGATTGAACATTCGCCCGTATCTTTTCTTCAACATCTTGAATGACTAAGTCTTGCTCATGATTCCTCCTCTCCGAATTGAGAGATTTCTTCCTTCAGTGCCATTCGCGATCTTGGATAGTCACTCTCTCATCAATATGAATCTTTATGATTTGATCTTGAAGAATCATATGCTCTTGTTCAAATTTGAAATCAATGAAGTTTGATCTAAAGGCTTGTTCTTGAGATGCACTATTTGAAGCTTTTCGATTCTAAAATCTCATCTCAATTGTAACATTTTCTCCGACGCTTCAAAAATTCCAATTACCAATCAATCAAATTTGAGGAGCGAATCACGAAAGGAGATATGTTGATTTTAGCCATCTTGGAGAGCTCTCAAAAAATTCTATAAAGAACGTCCAAATCCAACCATTGATCGAGGATTTCTCAAGAAGATATGGGCTATTTTAACAAGAATGTTTCACCATAAGCATTTTGTGAGAATCAGGGATCTTCGCAAAATTATCAATTAGACAAAAAGGTAGTGAATCAAAATCGCCCAAATTCGAAATTCAAGCTGATTTGAAGGAGTTCCTATAACAAAAGAAGAAGGATATTCAAAAATATTATTATGAAATATGTAATCCAATAAAATTCAAGTGCATATATATGTACTATCATTGGAATATGATTAACAAGGAGAAGCTCCCCGAGTCGCGGAAGGACCAAATTCCACCATATCAAAATGAAAAGATGGTGCATCTAGCTTCTTCTTCAATCCTTGAATCAAAGGTAGCAAGTTCATCAAGTCCATCAAATCTCAAATTGGAAATATAATTTCATTGAGCTACTTCTACTCTAAATTCTAAAATTTTTTGTGGTGTTCTTGGTGAAGTTACCGCAAGAGGATTCATTGAAGAGATCATACCTATCTCTGCAACTTGAGCACCTAAAAAGGGAGACATAATAATTCTAAATAAATAATAGTTGTTAAAATATAGATAAATATACGCATATGAAAATTAAATCTCCTTCTTCTTTACTCATTGTGAATACCCATATTCTCCATAATCTAAAAGTTCCTCTTCATCTTCCTCAAGTCGAATCAAGACTTAAGCAGAACATTAATGCCAGGAAGAGCTTTAGCGGTTGCATTTGGAAAAGATTCCATTTCAACTCCTTTCACAATTGCTTCCTCATCTCCTCAATGTCAACTTCGCCATCTTTTGAGTCTTCAAAATCATCATCTTTATCTTCACATCATTTTCGCTATCCTCATTTGTCTTCATATTGTGAATTCAAAGTCTCTCAACGATGAAAGCTTTTACTTTCATCTTCCAAAATTTCAATCGAAATTGTCAAATTCTTCAATCAACAACTTGCTTCCCTTTGCAAAAACGGCTCGATTGCTCTCTCGTGAAGGCTCTTTGACTTGTCATCAAAGGGGAGGCTCATCTCATGCTTGTCTGGTCCTTTCTGAATTTGAGATCCGAGATGATGTTCAGAAACGCATTTTTGATCTAGTCATCGGGAAAGATGAACTAGGACCAAGGGGTTGTGGAGGAGATATGGAAGTATCAATATTGGTCCTTCTTGAAATTGCAAGCTTCACAAATTGGAGAAGATATACCTTCAAATAATCAATCAAAAAGTCACGAGAACTTTCTCAAATTCTCTCAAAGCTTCGTGAGCAAACCAGCCATCCAAAGTGTTGATAGGCTTTATTTCATGAATTTCCAATGATATCTTCCTACAAATTTCTCCATGGTGGGATGCATTAAGGCTCTTTTTCTCGGAATATAGCCGATTCCACTCTCTAATCGATCCATTCAACTTGGGGATGGAGAAAGATAGAAGAATCCACTGGCAAGCATTTAGAGATGACCAAGTATGATTGGTGATCCCACCATCGCATTTCCATATGATGTAATTTAGACTATGCGATTTTAGACAACTAATTATGAAAAAAAAGGATCCAAAATGATGACATTTAGTAGTTGTTTCCATATCATGGCCCAGTTAAGAGGACCTTGTTTCGACAAGGAAACAAATGTATTTGATTTGGGAAAATAATCTTATTCAAACATAACAATGAAATAATTATAAAGACAACCGTCATACTTTATTGATTCTGAATTCATTTACATCCTCTGATATCCCTTGATTCTAAGATAGTTTACAAAGAACTTATTACAAATGTCAATTATTATAGCTAAATATAATTTTCAAAAGATAACGGCAATGATCTCATCATCTCCAATGACTTAGGAGGAATAGACAAGTCGATCAACAAATCTTCAAGAGAACGAAGATTCCAAAGAAGATTTCGGTACTATTTTGGTCATCTCCTGAAACTTAGGAGGAATACGTCTCTTCGTCGATGATTCTTCCTTTCTCTTGATCAAGAAGAACTTGAAGCTTTGAGGACTCAATCATTCCGACAAAGATTTCAACCCATTGCTGTTAAAAAAATCTCAAGCAATAGGTTTGCGCGGTCCGCAAAACGATATGCTTTACGCGGTCCGCGCAAACTATAAGAGCCTTCTGTTGCTTTACGCTGACCGGCGCAAACTTCCAGGAGTCCAATACTCTTTGCGCATGATCGCAAGCAAAGTGCGTGAGTCCAATACTCCGCACCTTCTCGTCTTCTCTTTCGTCTTTTCTTCACTTCAAATCTTCCAACCCCTTTTTAGAGAAGGAACGGGGTATTTATAGACATTTTCACCAAGTGGAAATCTCAGATCCGGTCGATGTGGGACAAATATCATCCAACCATTTTTATCGCATCATTATAGACTTTGCGCTGACACGCGCAAACATATTTGCATGGCGTGTCTCGCGCAAACCCTTCAATCCTCACAAAACCTCTTTCATGTTCTCCGCAATCCCGCGCAATCATTTCACTTTGCGCGCTGTCTTGTGTAACTATTTCACTTTGCGCGACCCCACACAAAGTGGTCTTGAAACTGATTTCTTTCTTCTTCAAAGTGATTTCTTCATCTTTGTCTTTTTTCACTTCCTTGCTTATTTTATGCCTCAACAGATGCCCCCTTGATCCGTTCTTTGTTTGTTCAGAAAATCAAAGAAAAGGATCAAACCATTCTTTTTCTTCAGGGTTTGCGCGACCCCACAGCAAAGCTCCGGTCGAGTAGCCATACTCGGCCATAAAGCCTATAAATAGTCCAACGACTTAGTCATTTTCACGAACTTCCTCTTCTCAGAAACTCGCTCCGGGCGATTTTATTCCGCGCAAACCTCCACTTTGCGCGACCACAAGAAACCGTTTAACTTTGCGCGACGTCCTTTGAACTTGAGATTTTCCACAAAACTATATACTTTGCGCGACTCTCGCGCAAAGTACTCAGACTTAGACCAATTTTTTCAAAATTTTCCAACACTTAGCCATTTTCTTCTTTCTTCTTTTCTTACTCTTGTCACCTTTCTTCTTTCTTCTCTCTTTTTCATGGCTCGTATTAAACAAACAAACCGTCTTGTGTCTCCTTCTTCACTCACCTTCTCGATCAACCTCCCGCTAAGCGAGAAAAGACAACTTCCAGAATCCCGCTTATTTCAAAGAACCCGTTCTTCCCACCTTTGATTTTTCCGACCGCATTAAGTCTTTACCCTCTCCCATCCACAGATCCATATCATTAGGAGATATTAAATGTCCTCCTAAACATGGTAGAGAATATGACTGGGATGAATGGTTGAAAACCACAGCTCATATTCGTACCGATAGTGAGAGACCACCTCTCCGAGAAGATACTCCCGCTTCTCGCTCGAAGAAACTCGCCGCAATAAGGCGAAAGAGTTTGCAGAAAAATCAAAGAACATAAGAAAAAAACGGCTTCAAACTCGTGGGACTCAGTGCGAGTTGTTGAAGGAGTCATGAAGTTTGACAACCCTCATGCAGAGGGCATGACAATCATTCCCATCAAGGTATATCGCCATCAGTCTATGCTAGACCGTGAATCCAGAGATTGTGTTCATGGCGAAAGGCTTATGTATACCGAATCATGGGCCTCAAGAGAGCCCCGAATCTTAGAAGGAACTATTCAAGCTCGAAGCCGCGACAGAGATAGGAGAAGCTCGTCCCATGATCTTCTTGAC
Organism: Magnolia changhungtana; assembly: GCA_030180095.1. Lineage (NCBI taxonomy): Eukaryota > Viridiplantae > Streptophyta > Magnoliopsida > Magnoliales > Magnoliaceae > Magnolia > Magnolia changhungtana. The sequence continues at coordinate 37,286 of JASAUF010000056.1, read as the reverse complement.
TCCTTTCCACATAGTCCTCATGATCTCTTTCCTTCTCATTTCTATGAGACAAGGAGACAAATAAGCTTCGTAGATCGAGAGCAACTCGGGGCCGCAGTGCACTTTCGCATTAGGGGCTTGTTAATCGCTCGTCGCTACTATTATTCTCGATGGGCGGGAAGCTATTCTTGTCAAGCATACGAGCACTCTTGCAAAGATAGGCCTTTATGATGCAATAGAAGTAACCTCAAAATACTTCTATCTAGAACCCAATGTTCTAAAAGGCTTCCTTGAATACTGGTCGCCTACAACCAACTCCTTCCATCTTCCTTATGGCGAAATGAGCATATCTCTTTGGGACCTTCATCGTATAGCTGGTCTCACAATAACAGGCAAATTCTATGATGAGTTCATTCCTACCACAAAGAGAATTAGCCTTCAGTCTCTTCTCCGACCGCAAACCTTCCATCTCCGAGACTACCATAGAGTTATTCAAAGAGATGGGCAAATTTCCCAACTCCCACAAAATTCCCCCTCTACAATGGCTAGCACATTTCTCTAGAGGTCTCATGTATTTAAACAATCTGATAATTGATCTTCTTCTTCATATTCTTATTACTTAGCCATTTCCACATATTAACCTCCTTCATTTTTTTTCTTTGAAGGTTTCAGATCGCGCCGCTCGAAAGAATTAACTAAGCTTCGAGATGCAATAAGAGGAAAGCCAGAATATAGCTCTTTCTGAGAACTTGCAAAGATTCTTTGGCTTATCGGCTAAGCTTGGTCGTATTGCCCACTCCAAAGTGGGCGATGTTGTTCGTCCCACTGTCTTTGTTGTAGGCCGGTGCTTTAGCAGAGGGCCATAAATATTCTCTTGCTCCTCCCGTATTATGTTCTATCTACAGGGCCCTTGGAGAAATAGCTACCATGTAAAAGACCCGACTTTGGGGCTTCATCTCACATACTTCTTGGCATTATTTTACTGGGGTGGCTTGGAGTTTATTTCCTTGGACTTTCGAGGTTTCTGAGCAAGCATATTCTCATCCTTCTCATCTTCCACTCTGTTCTTTCAAAGAAAGAGCAATGGCTAGAAGAGCATATGAGTGGGTTGCAAATAAGATTCGAGATGATGATCGATAAACTTCTTTCGGCCCGCCTTTATCGCTATACCGTTGCACGTACATGGTGGGACAACGAAACTCTTACCGCAGCAGAGAGAGCTTTCTTTTTTCTATTCGCTCATGCGCTTTACCTCATGAAGGGACAAAATTCTGAGAGAACCTTACTACCCCGGTCGTTTTGCTCACAATTTGGTTATGATCAAACCGTGCCCCAAGACCGCGGGTTGGTTACCGAAAAAATGCGCTCATTATGGAACCGGTCCTCTTAATCGGGCCATGATATGGAAACAATTGTCGAATGGTCATGCGTTGGGCTCCTTCTTCATAATTCCAGTTGTGATCGCATAGTCCGTACATCATATAGCCGGATGCGATGGTGGGATCACCAATCATACCCGGTCAATAAATGCTTGCCAAGAGATTCTTCTATCTTTCTTCATCCACCCAGTCAAGGGCGAAATTTAGAGAGCGGAATTGGCTATATTCCTGAGAAGAGCCATGCATCTCATCCTGGAGAGATTTGCGTAAAATATCATTGAAGATCCCATCCGTGAAATCAAGCCCATTAACACTTTGGATGGCTGGTTTGCCCACGGAGATTTGAGAGAATTTGAGAAATCTCGTCGGGATTCTTCAAACCAGGCTGCAGATAATGCTGAAGGTACATCTTCTCCAATTCCTGCAGAGACTGCAGTGGTTCAAGAAGGACCGGCTATTGGTACTTCCACATCTCCTCCACAAATTTCCTTGGTCCTAGTCCATCTTCTCCGATGACTAGATCAAGAACGCGTTTGCAATCATCATCCCCTATCCCTCCGGAAAGAACTCGACTCACCTCTGCTTCCCCTATAGTCCAAGAGCTTGCACCGAGAGCAGACAACCCGTTTCTTATAAAGGGAAGCAAGTTATCGTTGAAGAAGTTGACGAAGAAATTTTGGGAGATGAAAGTTCAACTTCATCATCAAGTACAACTGAATCTTCGCAAGATGAAGATAGCAGAGATAGTGATAATGGTGAAGATAAAGATGATGACTTTGAAGAAGGTGAAGTTGATATTGGCGAAGAAGAGGAAACAGCTGCAAAAGAGGTTGAGATAGAATCTTCCCCTGCAACTGCTAAGACTCCTTCTAGCATTAATGTTCCTGCTAAATCTCCTGCAGCTGAGGAAGATGAAGAGGAGCCTTTAGATTATGGAGAATATGGGTATTCACCAGGTAAAAGAAAATTTTCATATACATATTTTGATTTATATTTTAACAACTATTATTTATTTAAAATCATCGCATCTCCCTTTTTAGGTGCCCAAGTTGCGTAAGTAGGTGCTATCTCTTCAAATGAGCCCTCTCAGTGGTATCTTCACCAAGAGCACCGTAGTTCCGTTGGTAGTACAGAGAGTAGTGGCTCGTGAAATCATATTTTCTACGTAAACTACGACTTGCCAACTCCGGCTACTGAGATTCTAGACGGAAGCTAGAGCACCATCTTTCGCCGATATGGTGGGACTTGGTCCTTCCATAGCTCAAAGAGCTTCTCCTTCATTAGTCGTGTTCCAAAGGATGTGTATATATATGCACTTTATCTTCACTCAAGACTATATATATTTCATAATAATATATTGAATATCCTTCTTCTTTTACTATAGAACTTATCCCCGTAGCAAGGGGTGCGGCTAGTTCTGATTCTCAGAACCACTACTTCGAACTATCATCCTTTGCAAAGATTCCCGCTCACAAAATGCTTATGGTGAAACATTCTCTCATTAGCAATAATCCATATCTTCGTAAATCCCGATCAATGGTCGACTTGGATGTTGCTATAGAAATTTTGGAAAGCTCGCTAAGATGGCCGAATCAACATATCTCCTTTGCATGGATTCACTCCTCAAATTTCGTGATTCCGTAATTTCTTTGGCGTCGTAGAGAATGTTACAATTGCTCCCGAGATTTTAGAGTGTAGAAGGCGCTTTTCATCACAAGAACAAGCTCTTCCGACAAATTTTCATCAATTTCTAAACTTGAACAAGAGCATATAATTCTTCAGATCAATTAAAGATTCATGTTGATGAAAGCAAGACTATTCAAGACCGCATTGCAATTTTAAAGGAAGAAATCTCTGCACTGAGAGGAAGAATCATGAACAGTTTTAATCATTCAGATGTTGAAGAGAAGATACGGTGAATGCTCAATCTATTGATGTCGAAAAATCCGCACAACTTCAAGGTAAAGAAATGATCGCTTCTTTGAGAATAAGCTTGTCATGCGTTCCTGATCATGCGAGACTTATTTTTGAAGAAAAATCTAGACATGATGCAAATTTCAAAGCAAATTGAAAGAAGATTTGCTCGTATATTCAAGCAATGGGAATTACAGAGGATCTTTGAATCATGTAATTTTAAACATGTGATATTTGCTTTCGTGTTTTCTTGATGTAATTTATCATATATCTCATGATAGTATTTTGGGATGTTTTATGATGGTATTTTTATCTTGCATATTGATGATATTTATCTAATATTATATTGATGATATTTATACTAATATTATTAAATTATATTTATTATCAAATTATATGATAATTATTATATTTATTTATTTTTTTTTTTTATTAATATTATCAAGTTTTATTTATTCTTTATATAATAATTTTACATCTTTTTTTTTTTTTTTTACAATTTCTAAACCTTTTATGCTTTGTTAGTACGGGATTTTCTAGGTGAGTATTTAAATTGGCGGTACTAAGTTTCAATTCAATTAGCCACACGCAGTTTATGCTCATGAGTAGTGGAGCGTGCGCACACACACAGTTTAAGCTCATGAGTAGTGGAGCATTTATGGGTCTTATGTGATGGCCACTGTAACTCTCTAGAGTTCGCTTTTGGGCTTCTCACTGCCTTGAGCTCACGGTCACGGTCCATCAGAGGGGCCCATTGACGCTACCGGACGGTGAACTGTTGGATTTACGCGCAGGTTGGCCACGGTAACTCTCTGAGTTCGCAGGCTCGCAAGGCTACCTTTGGGCACCAAATCTAGGGTCGCCACCCATCAATGAGTAGGTTTAAGCCCTTCCTCACGAGTTACTACTACGAATCAAACCCTAGACCTGGAGGGTCTTACGCACGGTTGGCATAAAGCTCGCACCGCGGCCCCTGTTTCTTCGTCACGCAAGGTCGAGCCCATTCACAGGAGGGCATTTTCATCCGTTCCCCGTGGCGCTGCCGGAAGCTATACAGACGGCATGGGAATTACGGTGACTAGTCTTCGCGGATTTATGGCCTTTTAGGCTTTGAATCCTTGACTTCGTCAGCTACCCGCATGGGTGCGCACGATGGTCTTCGCGGGCTTTTTAGGGCCACTGACTCCTCGCCGCTGCCCGAATGGCGATCTTCATGGGTCTTACGTATAGTTGGCCGGCTCTTTTAGAGCTTGATCCTTTGAGAGCATTTTTTTTTTCCGAGCTTGATCTTTTTGATTTTGCTCAATTTGGCTCTTTTAGGATTTTGGCTTGGCTATACTGCCTCTTTGATTGATATTGATATATCCTTGCTTTTGATAATATCTTCAAGAAAATCCATGCCTTGTAAGGCAATAATATATATATGATCATCATCATTTGCAAATATAGTAGATATTTCCAAAATATCTTCAAGAAGATCCATGCCTTGTAAGGCAATATAATTCTTAGCTTAGATAATATCTTCAAGAGAATTCAAGAATTTGTGCTTGTAAGGCAATATAACTTTGTCAATATATCTTTGTCTTCAATCTTTGTAAGGCAAGAATATCTTCAAGAGAATCTTGTGAGAATCTTTGTGCCTTGTAAGGCAATATAACTTTGTCAATCTTATTTGATGATGATGATCATATATATATTTTCCAGATTTGTTGCTTTGATAATTGATATGCTTGTGAATTTCTTCTTTATAGCTTCTTTTTGTTGGCATATAGATAGACATGATCTTATTCATCTTTGCCCCTTTTTGATACATAATCATTATGCCGATAATATTCTGGTCAAAATCCACATCTCTATCTTTAGGGATAGTATTTTTTGATGAAACGGGCGTTGACAAGTACACCGATACCCTCGTCCTTCTTGATTTGTGATTCTATATGCCCCATTGGAGTATACTTTTTCACCACATATGGACCGTCCCATTTAGGCTCGAACTTGCCCCCGTCCTATGAGTGACCATTATAGGTCTTTTTCAACATTAACACCATATCCCCTTTTTTGAAAGAACGGTATTTAACCCGTTTATCAAATGCAAATTGATATTCGCCTCGATATGATTGCAACCGCCGCCGAGCCGCAAGACGTTTCTCATCGAGTAAGTCTAATTCTTTCAAATTTTATTTTTGCATTTTCATCATCCGTTATAGATCGATGCACTCGCTACCCCGAGTGATGCCACTTGTATTTCAATTGGGATAATCGCCTCATACCATAGATTAATGAATATGGTGTCGCCCCGTTGTTGCATTTACGATGGGTGGTTCTCAGAGGCCCATAATGCTTCTTGTAACTTTTCATCCCAATCGCGCTTATTGCCTCGTCACCGTTTTTTTCATTATTTTGACAATTGTTTTGTTAAACGCCTCGCTAATCCATTGGCCGGAGGATAATAAGGTGTTGAAAAAGAATGTTGATGCCAAACTTCGACATAACTTTTCCATGCCTCTATTTTTAAAAGGGGTGCCATTATCGTGATGATCTTCTTCTAATACCATGACGGTATATTATAGCATGACGGATGAAATTGACCACGTCTTTCTCTTTAACATTACGCAAGGCGATCGCTTCGGTCCATTTGGAGAAATAATCATGTCGCTTTAATATATCTTTTTCCTTTAGATGAAGGGGATTTATGGGACCAATTACGCCGAGTCCCCAAGCCGAGAAAGGCCAAGAAGCAACAGATTGATGTAATTCTTCCGAGGAACATGTATTATATCTCCGTGTATTTGACATTCATGACATCGCTTTGCATATTCTATCGCATCTTTAAACATAGTAGGCCAATAATAACCCATTCGATGCACTCTATGGCATAAATTCCCACTTGATGTGCTCCACATTCACCCGAATGTACCTCCCGCAAAGATTGGTTTGCTTCTTGCTTGTCCAAGCACCTTAACAAAGATTCCATTATAAGATTTTCTATATAATACTTCACAGATATGACAAATTTTCCTGATCGCCGCTTAATCATTGCCTTTGTGCATTATCTTCTCGCAAGATATTATATTTGAGATAGTCAACAAAAGGTCGACGCTAATCATCCATTGTTATCTCCAAACAGATATAGGCAACATTTCAACGCTTTCTTCAATAACTTCCGCAGATGGCGAATCTTCTTTCTTCTATAGTTACCTCGAAGAGGACTTCGGTTTGTGCAGATAAAGCATTGCTAAATCAAAAGCATCCGCTTTTGCATTCTCCGACCGCGTATGTGTTTAATTTCCACATAATAGAACTGTTCAAGCAATCAAGTTGTGCCTTCCGATAATAAGGCAAAAGTTCTCTTTCCTTACTTCAAATTCTCGTTGTTAATTGATTTACAATCAATTTAGAATCTCCGAAGATATGCAATGAATTTTACTTCCATTTGTCAGTGCTATTTCCATTCCGATGATAAGAGCTCAGATTCACTTTTCATTGTTTGTGCACGCGATACCCAATGTGAAAGAGTATGGTAATAAATCGCCCGAGGTGTAATGAATATCACTCCCGCCCCCTCCCGATACTCGAGCAAAGACCATCAAAATACATCCGCAAAGATTCTCGAGATTCACCAACATAACTCGTTCATCCGGGAATTCATCATTGATTTCTTCATTTTCTCGCTATAGGATGTGTCATGCGAAAGTCCGCCATAGCTTGTCCTTTTTATCGCTTTCGCAGTTTATACGAAATAGTATATTCTCGATAACAATAGATCCACTTGGCTAGTCTTCCCGATAACATTGGCCTGGTCATCAAGAATTTTATCTGATCCGCTTTGAGATCGAGTTATATCATGGGAGAGACAATAATGCCTCAACTTTTGCACAATAATACCAACGCCAAACATTCTTTTTCAATCGAGAATAATTGATTCTCGCCCCATCGTTGTTCGGCTTAGATAATAAAGAGCAGCTTTTTTTCCTTTCATTTACACTGTGCAACAAAGCACCCAAAGAATTTGTAGCGGCAGATGTATATAAGATAAGTGGCTTACCTTTTACTGGAGCTGTTAACACCGGCGGGTGTTTTAATAACTCTTTAATTGAATCAAAGGCATTCTGGCAAGCCTGATCCCATACAAATTCTCAGATCTTTCTTCATTAACCGAGAAAATGGTCGACACCTTCCTCGCAAGGTTCGAAATGAAACGCGAATGTATGCCAATTTTCCTTGTAAGCTTTTTAATTCCTTCAACGCGTCGTTGGTGGCGGCATATTTTGAATAGCTTTAACTTTTTCTCGATCAATTTCGATTCCTCTCGTGCGTGCCGTACCACAAAGCCGAGGAATTTGCCTAAGACACTCCAAATGCACATTTAGCCGATTCATCTTTAATTGCTTCTTTCGAGTCGTCTAAGACTGATGCTATGTTCATGCGGTTTCTTGATGATCTCCTGATCCGACTACCAAGTCATCAACATAGCATTCGACATGTTTATGCATCATATCTTGAAAGATATTTTTCATTGCCCTTTGATATGTTGCCCCAAAGATTTTTGAGACCGAAAGGCATAACTTTAACAAGAAATTCCAAGCGGCGTTCAAGGCCGTCAAGCCTCTTCATCTTCAAAGCGCCATCCTGATTTGATTATAGCTCATATCCGTCCATAAAGGACATGATAGCATACCGAGTAGTGCTATCAATTAGTAATTCATATCGGAGAGGGAAATCGCCTTTTGACATGCTTCATTCAGATCTCTCAAGTCAATACATACTCTAATCATCCGTTCTTCTTTTTCACCTAACAATGTTTGATATCCATTTGGGATATTTAACTTCTCCGATGAACCCAACCTTTATTAGCTTATTTACTTTTTTTCGATTAACGGAATTAGGTCCGGGTGAAATCGCTTTGTGCTCTTTTCGGGTTTCTTTTCTTGAAATATTTAATCGATGCATTGCTACTGAGGGTTCCAAATCCAGCATTTCTTCATATGTCCAGCGAAAACATCTTTATTTTCCTTTGAGAAGTTGGCCATATTTCTCAATTTCCTCGATCCGAAAGGCTAACGCCGATGAATGTGTTCCTTGGCTCTTCTCGTTGTTCCCAAATTTATTTCTCGCAGCCATCTATCGCCGGTTGCCCCCGCCTCTCTATTTGCCTTGAGCGGTTTCAGATATTCAATTACCTTAGTATCTCGTGTAGTGAGGTCATGTTAACGATACTATATTTATCATTGATTCTCGCTCCCAATCCTTGAATTTTCTTCGCTTTCCCGATTAACCCCGAGAGGGATCTCAATTCCTTTCCCATGATTCAAGCTTCTGGGTTTGTCACAATCAAAACCCATATTTCTCATGATTTTCTTGCTTGTGACCGTATTTCCTCAAATTTTGCGATGCTAACTCTCCATGATATATATTGCTTATATTTTCATCCTTCACTTCGATGCAAATGTGAAACTCTATTGTTCAGATATTTAGCACCGCTTTGACTTGAAATGTTCTTGAGCGGCCGCAAATGGCTTACATCTTTCGATATTGGGTAATGGCACTGTAAATTGGATCAGAAGACTTTCACTGCTCACGACAATAGTGTCAACGGCGTTGTCCCGCTTGTCTCAGCGCTTTGGTACAAAATAGAATTTCTTTCTTGCTTCTCACAGCACTCTTAAGATTCTGCTTTTTCTTCTTTAACTTTATTTATCCTGGCATCTTTTACGATTCTCTTCCCATCATCATTTCTCATTTCTTCAGAGAAACATTTATAATAGCTAGCATCCGCAAAGAAAGACTCAGCTTCAGATATAGGGTTTTGCATCAGCCATTACTTTACACTGCACCCCATCTTTACAGTATTTGAAGCACTGGTGTAGAGTAGAAGGTATAATATTGTACTGATGTATCCACGGCCTTCCCAAGAGAAGGTTATATGTCGTCACAGCATTTATAACGTGACATACAACAAGAGTAGATTAATTCTCCCACTTCTAATGTCACCGTAATTTTACCGAGTGCGCGTTGTCCATCTTGATTGAACCCTTGTATCATCATCCCGCTAGGGCGCAAGTCTGAACGACGAAAACCCAATTTAGTAATCATTGAGAGTGGCAAAAGATTTATCATGCGACCCATTATCTATCATAATCCTTTTTATCTTCTTCTCACAAATGTATCCTTCTATCATCAATGGCCTGTTATGTTCCTTTTCACCAATTAAATCATCATCAGAGAAAGATATTACTGGTAGACAATTCATTTTTTCATTATTTCTTTCATCCTTCATTTCTGCCAGTAAAGTTTCTCTCACATTGTGATCGACAATGGCTTGAATCAAACTCGTCGAAATTCTTCCGACAACTTGAGCGCATCGTAAATACTTAATCGTGCCGGATACCTTAAGTGACTAACTACATCATAAGCCACTTTTGTCATCGCATCTCCATTTCTACTTTTGTCCTCGCATTCTGTCTTTCACCACTTCTTTCCTTATGATTCTCGCTTTTTGCTTTACCGACTTGTTATTTGCTTTCCCCGATCGCAACGTAATCATTGTTGCATTTCTTGTCGACCTTTCCTTTTTCATTCCCCGTGTTTTCTTGTATTGACAATACATTTATCAAGTGCCCTTGCATTCTTTTCTTTGCTTCCGGGTTATTATGTCACCTCTATTTATCATTCGTTGTATAATGCATTTTAACGTATAACAATTTTCCGTCGGATGCCCTCCTACTAGGCGATGATAACGGCAAAGTTTCTTTCCGAGTCCTCGTCGCATCTTCGTGGCGCTTTGGTTCTGTAATTCCAAGGTACCGCTTTAACAATTGTTGCATCATAGGCACCACGTCTTCTTTATCAAACTCAAATCCTTCATGTGAATCGAGCATTCTCGAGCTTTTTTCCACCGTATCTATCCCTTGATTGATTCCACCTTCTTTTTTCCTTCCGGCCTTTTATCTCTTGAACCCTTTTGCGTCTTGATTCTTCTTATCCCGATCGATGGTGTTGACAGCTTGTCCCGCTGTGTATTCTTCTCGACAGCTTTCATGATGAAATGCCTAAGATCTTACGAGTCATCGGGCCCAATGCATGGGCTTTGGTAGCCAAATCACGAAAGGTTCCGATATCGTCGCCGTGAGTCCAAATGCGATTCCTGTTTCCATAGAGTTCGACACATTTTGACTTGTTCCTTTTCTTCCCAAGAATCGCCCGCATGATGCCCCCAAGTCTTCCATCCGTCTATGAATTTTTCGACCGGTTCTCCTTCTCTCGTCGATCGAAGCTAATTCTGTGATGCTAACATCGCGCTCCGACGAAAAGAAGTTTGACATGAAAGCATCTTGCATTTCTTCCCATGTTCGTACGGACCCTGGTGCCAAATTTGAATACCACCTGAAAGCTTTACTTGTCACGATGACCCAAATAAGCGTAAGCAATATTGAGGTATCGTGGAAAAATTCCCATGCCGGTGATGAAATGCATCGTGTTCTTCCGTGATCCTTCCCATTAAATTTCGAAAATCTGATGCTTAAAATTGGTGGGAATGGAACATCCTCTACCTCTCTTGGGTAGGGTGTTCGATCCGAAACGACCGGTATTTGCGCGCTCCTTTTCTATTCTCTGACCGCTTCTTCGACAACTTGTCTTACATCATCTTGTGTTATGGCTCTTGTCACCGAACGGACCCTCGATCCTATCCCCCCATGGACGGGAACCTTCAGTGTTGGTTCTCTTGTCCATTTGTTGCTCCCATCATGGGTGGAGCCACTATTTGGGCTACATTATGTGCCGAGTTGTCGAGCTTCTCTCCGATTCCGGCATTCATCCATTAGCACTCTTTGTGCCTCCGCCATTTGATCAACACGTTCTTCGCAGGTGGTCTATTCGCGGCGTCGACCTCTTGATTCATGTTCATCTCAAATGGCGATTTGCAATGGATAAGGAGTCTTGTTTATTCTTAGTACATGAAAGTCTAAACTAAAAGGTGATACCGAGAGATTCTGGGTTCGATCCCCAGCAGAGTCGCCATTTTGTTTCGACAAGGAAACAAATGTATTTGATTTGGGAAAATATTCTTATTTAAACATAACAATGAAATAATTATAAAGACAACCGTCATACTTTATTGATTCTGAATTCATTTACATCCTCTGATATCCCTTGATTCTAAGATAGTTTACAAAGAACTTATTACAAATGTCAATTATTATAGCTAAATATAATTTTCGGCAGCATAACGGCAATGATCTCAATCATCTCCAATGACTTAGGAGGAAATAGACAAATCGATCAACAGTCTTCAAGAGAACGAAGATTCCAGCAGCATTTCGGTACTATTTTGGTCATCTCCTGAAACTTAGGAGGAATACGTCTCTTCGTCGATGATTCTTCCTTTCTCTTGATCAAGAAGAACTTGAAGCTTTTGAGGACTCCAAACATTCCGACAGCATTCCAACTCATTGCTGTTAAAAACTGCCAAGCAATAGGTTTGCGCGGGTCCGCACAAACTATATGCTTTGCGTGGGTCCGCACAAACTATGAAAGCCTTCTGTTGCTTTACGCTGACCGGTGTAAACTTCCAGGAGTCCAATACTCCTTTGCGCGCGATCGCGCAAAGTGCAGGAGTCCAATACTCTGCACCTTCTGTCTTCTCTTTCGTCTTTGCTTCACTTCTGAAATCTTCCAACCCCTAAGAAGAAATGGGGTATTTATAGACATTTTCACCAATGTAAATCTCAGATCTGGTCGATGTGGGACAAAAATATCATCCATCCATTTTTATCGCATCATTATAGACTTTGCGCGGACACGCGCAAACAATATACTTTGCGCGGTGTCGCGCAAACCCTTCATCCTGCGCAAACTGTCTTCATGTTCTCCGCGCAATCATTTCACTTTGCGCAGTCTTGTGTAACTATTTCACTTTGCGTGACCCCGCGCAAAGTGGACTTGAAGCTGTTTTCTTTCATCTTCAAAGTGATTTCTTGATCTTTGTCGTTTTTCACTTCCTTGCTTATTTTTTGCCTCAACAGACCTATTCCATAACAACACATTTTTCTAGTAACTAGCTCGCAGTCTTGTGGTACAGTTTGATCATAACCGAATTGACGAGCAAAACGACTGGGGTAGTAAGGTTATCTCTAAAACTCTGTCCCTTCTTGAAGGGGTAAACTGCACGAGCGAATAGAAAAGAAGAAAGCTCTTTCTGCTGCAGTAAGTGTTTCTTGGTCCACCATATCTGTATCTTCGGTATAGCGATAAAGGCGAAACTGAAAGAAGTTTATTTGGTCATCATCTCGAATTTTATTAGCAACCCAGTCATACGCTTTTTTTGCCATTGCTCTTTGCTGAAAGAACCAGAGTGGAAGGTGAGAAGGATGAATATATGCTTGCTCTGGAGCCTCAAAAGTCCAAGGAAAATAAACCCCTAGCCACCCTGTAATATAATGGCAAGAAGTATGTGCAGACGAGGCTCCAAGAATAAGGTCTTTTACATGGGTAGCTACCTCTCCAAGGGCTCTGTAAATAGAACATAATACTGGGGGAGCAAGAGAGTATTTATGGCCTTCTGCTAAAGCACCAGCCACAACAAAGACGCTTGGACAAACAACATCTACCCATTTAGAGCTGGGCAATACGACTAAACTCAGCCAATAGGCCAAGAAAGCTGCAAGTTCTCCAAAGGAGCTATACTCCGGTCTTCCCTTCATTGCATCTCGAAGCTTCATTAATTTTTTAGAGTGACAATCACGAAATCTTCAAAGGAAAATAAAGAGAGAAGGTTAATATGCAAGAATTGCTAAATAGCAAGAATACAAAGAGAAAAGTCGATTATCGGGTTGATAAATACCTAAGACCCCTAGAGAAATTTGCCAGCCATTGCAAAGGGGGAATCTTGTGGTAACTGGGAAATTTACTCATCTCCTTAAACAGTTCTATGGTAGTTTTAGAGATAGAAGGCTTGCGATCTGGAGAGGATACAAAGGCCAATTCTCTATTGGATGGAATGAATTCATCATAGAATTTACCTGTTATCGTGAGACCGGCTATACGGTGAAGATCCCAAAGTTTTATACTCATTTCACCATAAGGTAAGTGGAAGGAGTTGGTTGTGGGTGACCAGTATTCAAGGAAGCTTTTCAGTATAGTGGGTTCCCTATAGAAGTATTTGAAAGTCACTTCTATGGCATCATAAAGGCCAATTTTTGCAAGTTTGCTCGTATGCTTCAGTAAAATAGCCTCCGCCCAATCAGAATAATAACGGCGAGCAGTTAACATGCCTCTGATGCAAAATTCTGCCTGTCCCCAGAGTTGTTCTTGATCTCGAAAGCGCTGTCGAACTATCTCATAAAAATGAGAAGGAAAGAGGTCATGAGGACTGTGGAAAGGAACTAAGAAGATCATGGGATGAGCTTCTCCTATCCTTTGTCGCGGCTTCTGTGTTTGAATAACTCCCTCAAGGATTCGGGGTTCTCTTGAGGCCCACGATTCAGTATACATTAACCTTTCGCCATGGACGTAATCTTTAGATTCACAGTCAAGCATGGACTGATGGCGATATACGTTAATGGGAATTATCGTCATGCCTTCTGCATGAGGGTTGTCAAACTTCATAACACCTTCGACAACTCGTACTGAGTCCCATGAGTTTTGAAGCCTCTTCTTCTTATGTTCCTTAATTTTCTCTGCAAATTCTTTCGCCTTATTCCGGCGAGTTTTCTTCGAACGAGAAGCCAGGGGAGTGTCTTCATGAGGAGATGGTCTTTCACTATCAGTACGAATATGAGCTGTAGTCTTTAACCATTCGTCCCAGTCATACTCTCTGCCATGCTTAGGAGGACATTTGATATCTCCCAATGATATGGATCTATGAATGGGGGATGGTAAAGATCTAATGCGGTCAGAGAAGTCAAAGGTGGGAAGAACAGGCTCTTTAAAATAAGCAGGATTTTTGGAAGTAGTCTTTGTTCACTTAGCAGGGGGTTGATCAGAAGGAGGAGTCACAGGACGGGCCGTTTGTTTTATAAGAGCCATGAAGATAAGTTAAGGAAAGAAGATAGATGTCAAACTGAGAAATGAAGAAAGAAGAAAAATGGCCAAGTGTTGGAAAAAGTTCAAAGAAAGAAAATCGGCTAAGTATGAAATACTTTGCGCGGGTCCGCGCAAAGTATATGAGTTGAGCGGAAAGTTTGCAACTTCGAAGGAACTCGCGCAAACTGAAAGGGTTTGCGCGGGACCGCACAAACGATATGGTTTGCGAGGAAGAAAATCGCAGGGGCAGAATTTCGGTAGAGCACAAATAGTTCGTGAGAATGACAAAGTTATTGCACTATTTATAGAATTTGCGGCCGAGTACGGTACTCGATCTAGCATTGCGCGGGATCGCGCAAACCTTGTAGAAAAGGGGTGATTTGATCCTTTTCTTTGATTTTCTGAAAAAAGCAAAGAACGGATCAAGGGGGCATCTGTTGAGGCATAAAATAAGCGAAGGAGGAAAAGATCAGGAAAAAGGTTGGAAGAAAGGAGCAAAGAATCAGTTCTGAGGACACTTTGCGCTGGACCACGCAAAGTAAACAGATTGCATGGGATCGCGGAAAGAGAAAGTGTTTGCGCGGGATCTCAGTACATAAAGAGATTGCACTGGTTAGCACAAGGTATATGATTTGCGCGGGTTCGCGCAAAGCATGTCGTTTGCGCATATCTGCACAAAGCGTATAATGGTGATATAAAAATGGTTGGGTGTTATTTTGTCCCACATCACCTGGAAAAGAGTTTTACACTTGTAAAAATGTCTATAAATACCCCGTTCTTTCTCTTAAAAATTTCAGAGTGAAGGAAAGAAGAAAGGGAAGACAGAAGGTGAGGAGCATTGGGCTCCAACAGATTGGGCGGAATCGCGTAAAGGAGCATTGGGCTCCAGTAGATTGCGCGGACCCCCGCAAAGTAGCATTAGGTTCCTACAGTTTGCGCGGACCTGCGCAAACGATATGGTTTGCGCGAGACCGCACATGAACCGATCGACTTTTTATAACAAAGAACGGGTCATCATGCTTTCTTTGAAATGGCCGAGTCTTCAAATCTTCAAGTTCTTCTTATTCAGGAGAAAATGAAGCATGATCGATGGAAAGGCGTATTCCTCCTAAGTCTCAGGAGATGACTGAGATAACGCTGTTATGCTGCCGAAATCTCTATTCTCTTGAAGACTGTTGGTCGATTTGTCAATTCCTCCAAGTCCTAGGGGATGATTGGAATCATTGCCGTTATGCTGCCGAAATTTATATTTAAATATGATAGTTGTAATATACAATGAATTCTTTGTAAACTATCTTAGAATCAAGGGATATTTGAGGATGTAAATGAATTCAAAATCAATAAAGAGTGATGATTGTCTTTATACTGTTCCATTGTTATGACCAAATAAGATAGTTTCCCCAAACTAAATACTTTTGTTTCCTTGTCGAAACAGTGTTATAGCCCTTGTTGTTGGAACGGATGCTCGCGATCCTATCCCCTGAGGACGGGAACCTTCAGGTTAGCTCTCCTGTCCATTTGTTGCTCCCATCATAGGTGGAGTAGCTATCTAGGCTATATTATGCGCTAGAGTTGCCAGAGCTTCTCTGAGGTTCCGGCACTCGTCCATTAGCGCTCTTTGCGCCTCTGCCATTTGGTCAACACGTTCTTTGGTAGTTGGCCTATTTTCTTGACCCATCCTGCCATGTACACTGTGGCTTCTTTACTGTTTGTCGAGGCTGTTGTTGGAGTAAAACGAGAGTACGTTGATGTAACAAGGCTTATAAAGAGAGGAGAGATCGGAGTCTCGTTTGACTTTTGTACGCTTCCCGTGCTACTGATTGATTGGGGCGATACAGTTATGGACGAATTTGTCTGGGGTGATACAGACACCGGTGATCCTATCATCAGCGTTTTACCTTTCTGTGCTTTGTCCATTTAGTCCCTTGGGCGATCAGAGCCGAAAAATCACGCGACGTGAACTGTAGAGTTACTTGTTCGAGGTATATCACAGGAGGAGCAAGCTCGGGTTTTCTTCTTACTATACTGCGCGTGATTGGTCCCTCAGCTCTTGGTACAGATGAGTTTGCCCTACGGTTCTTTAGGTTCTTTGCTTTTGTCTTCCTAGACAAGACTACAGTCTAGTTCTCGTCGCTTTCTTGTGATTGAGGTGAGACGGAAATTACTCCCGCTGTTACTTGAGTCACTCTACGCTTGTTGATGGTGCATGCATTCGTATGCTCGGGAGTTCGGCTGGGCGCGTATTCGACTATGAACCCAGTGGGGATGAAGCGGAAGTTCACTTTTCTTGCAATGTTAGCCATTAGTAGTATTATGTAATTGAATTTGGGTACCTTCAGTTATGAAACATACATAAAGTTAGTATGCAAGAGATTAGGTAAGCTATCTTAGAGATGAAGGGGAGGATGTTCCTACTGAGAGTCCCCATTTTGGCGTCTAAGATACGCCAAAAAGTGATAAGAGTCTTATAACCTTCCGCAATGTTAATGTTAAATAAGAAAAGTTTCCTCAGTAGAGTCACCATTTTGTTTCAACAAGGAAACAAATGTATTTAGTTTGGAGATACTATCTTATTCAAACATAACAATGGAACATTATAAGGACAATCATCACACTTTATTGATTCTGAATTCATTTACATCCTCTCTATATCCCTTGATTCTAAGATAGATCACTCAAGATTGAAAATTTATTCTAAGTGCGATTGTTATGATTCAATATAAAATTCAGTAGCACTTCGGCGCTATTTCGGTCATCTCCCAATACTTAGGAGGAATTACTGAATTGATCAGTTAATCTTCTTGGAGATAGAAATTCCGGCAGCACTCCGTTAGCTTCTTCAGTCATCTCCCAATACTTAGGAGGAATGTTGAATTAATCAACTGATCTCTCCTTTTAAAGAAGATTTGAAGACTCAGCAAAACTCCTGCACCAAGCAAGTTGATTGACTTTTGCACGACCCGCGCAACTGATAATGTGGTTGTGCGGTTCGCGTAAGAGATATTTTGGTTGCGCGGTCCGCGCAACCGATATAGCACTTTGCGTGGTCCGTGCAACTGATCGTTGCCTCTCTCTCTTCTACCTTCAGTTGCTCTGCTTCACTTTCTGAATTCTTTTAATCACCAAATGAAAGGGGGAAGCGGGGTATTTATAGGCCCCACACATGCGCCAATCCTCAATTCTTGTGTCTTGATTGCGTGATCTGCGCAACTAACTTCTTGGTTGCGCGTCCCGCACAACGGAACTTCTTGACTCTGCAACCCGCGTAATGGAGAACTTCGTTCTAAGACCGCGCCACAGGGAACGTTGTTCTGCGGCCAGACGTGTCAGCTGTCTTTGTTGATTACGCGACCCGCACAACTAACTTCTTGATTGCGCGATCCGTGCGAAAATATTAGCAATCAAAATTGCAAAATGACGATCGAAGAGTTCCAAGGTGCTTTTGAGATATCGAACGGTCTCGAAATTACCCAATTCTGGTCTCATTTAGAAGCTTGTCAACTTACCATTCCAATGACCTCAAAATAGTCTAAATTCGACTACTGAAGAGAGGGTTATGAATGTTACTGTTGGACAAGGAGATGAAGGGGAAATTCAGTAGTGACGACTCCGATCCCACTTACGGATGCCCAAATGGTCTTGGAATACGACGATTGCAGTTTGGAATGAAAGTGCGCTAAAGTACCATTCATAGGACCAAAAATCGACCACATTCGAGATCAAATGAGGGAGTTATAAGCGCCTCCGTTGGATCGAGCGATTTGGAAAGAATAACAATCGAAATTGCAAAATAATGATCAAAGAATTCCAACGTGCTTTTGGGATATCGAACAGTCTCGAAATTACCCAATTCTGGTCTCATTTAGAAGCTTGTCAAGTTACCATTCTAATGATCAAAAAATAGTCTAAATTGGACAACTGAAGAGAGAGTTATGAAGGTTACTGTTAGACAAGGAGATGAAGGAGAAATTCAGTAGCGACGACTACAATCCCACGTATGGATGCCCAAATGGTCTCGGAATATGACGATTGCGTTCTGGAATGAAAGTGTGCTAAAGTACCATTCATATGACCAAAAATCGACCAAATCCGACATCAAATGAGGGAGTTATGAGCGCCTTCGTAGGCCCACGCGATTTGGAAAGATTAACAATCAAAATTGCAAAATGACGATCGAAGAGTTCCAACGTGCTTTTGGGATATCGAATGGTCTCAAAATTACCCAATTCTGGTCTCATTTAGAAGCTTGTCAAGTTACCATTCCAATGAGCTCAAAATATTCTAAATTCGACCACTGAAGAGAGAGTTATGAAGGTTACTATTGGACAAGGTGATGAAGGAGAAATTCAGTAGCGACTACTGCGATCCCACTTACAGATGCCCAAATGATCTCGGAATACGACGAATGTAGTCAGGAATGAAAGTGCGCTAAAGTACCTTTCAGATGACCAAAAATCGATCCAATCCGACTTCAAACAAGGGAGTTATGAGCGCCTCCATTGGATAGCGCGATTTGAAAATATTAGCAATCAAAATTGCAAAATGACGATCGAAGAGTTCCAAGGTGCTTTTGAGATATCGAACGGTCTCGAAATTACCCAATTCGATCGCGATTTGGAAAGATTAACAATCAAATTGCAAAATGACGATCGAAGAGTTCCAACGTGCTTTTGTCATTTAGAAGCTTGTCAACTTACCATTCCAATGACCTCAAAATAGTCTAAATTCGACTACTGAAGAGAGGGTTATGAATGTTACTGTTGGACAAGGAGATGAAGGGGAAATTCAGTAGTGACGAATGCGATCCCACTTACCCCACTTACGGATGCCCAAATGGTCTTGGAATACGACGATTGCGTTGGAATGAAAGTGCGCTAAAGTACCATTCATAGGACCAAAAATCGACCACATTCGAGATCAAATGAGGGAGTTATAAGCGCCTCCGTTGGATCGAGCGATTTGGAAAGATTAACAATCGAAATTGCAAAATAATGATCAAAGAATTCCAACGTGCTTTTGGGATATCGAATGGTCTCGAAATTAACCCATTTTGGTCTCATTTGGAAGCTTGTCGAGTAACCATTCCGATGAGCTCAAAAAAAAAATTCTAAATTCAACCACTGAAGAGGGAGTTATGAAGGTTACTAGTAGACAAGGAGATGAAGGAGAAATTCAAGAAGCGACGATCCCACGATCCCACGTCTCCACGGATGCCCAAATGGTCTCGAATATGACGATTGCGTTCTGGAATGAAAGTGTGCTAAAGTACCATTCATATGACCAAAAATCGACCAAATCCGACATCAAATGAGGGAGTTATGAGCGCCTCCGTTGTTGGCCCACGCGATTTGGAAAGATTAACAATCAAAATTGCAAAATGAAATTGATGACGATCGAAGAGTTCCAACGTGCTTTTGGGATATCGAATGGTCTCAAAATTACCCAATTCTTGTCTCATTTAGAAGCTTGTCAAGTTACCATTCCAATGAGCTCAAAATATTCTAAATTCGACCACTGAAGAGAGAGTTATGAAGGTTACTGTTAGACAAGGAGATGTAGGAGAAATTCAGTAGTGACGACTGCGATCCCACTTATAGATGCCCAAATGATTTCGGAATACGACAAATGTAGTCAGGAATGAAAGTGCGCTAAAGTACCTTTTAGATGACCAAAATTCGATCCAATCCGACTTGAAACAAGGGAGTTATGAGCACCTCCATTGGATAGCGCGATTTGAAAATATTAGCAATCAAAATTGCAATATGACGATCGAAGAGTTCCAAGGCGCTTTTGAGATATCGAACGGTCTTGAAATTACCCAATTCTGGTCTCATTTAGAAGCTTGTCAACTTACCATTCCAATGACCTCAAAATAGTCTAAATTTGACTACTGAAGAGAGGGTTATGAATGTTACTGTTGGACAAGGAGATGAAGGGGAAATTCAGTAGGACGACTGCGATCCCACTTACGGATGCCCAAATGGTCTCGGAATATGACGATTGCCGTCTGGAATGAAAGTGCGCTAAAGTACCATTCAGATGACCAAAAATCGACCAAATCCGACAACAAATGAGGGAGTTATGAGCGCCTCCGTTGGATCGCGATTTGGAAAGATTAACAATCAAAATTGCAAAATGACGATCGAAGAGTTCCAACGTGCTTTTTCCAACGTGGGATATCGAATGGTCTCAAAATTACCCAATTCTTGTCTCATTTAGAAGCTTGTCAAGTTACCATTCCAATGAGCTCAAAATAGTCTAAATTGACCACTGAAGAGAGAGTTATGAAGGTTACTTGTTAGACAAGGAGATGAAGGAGAAATTCAAGAGTGACGACTACGATCCCACTTACGGATGCCCAAATGGTCTCGGAATACGACGATTGCGTCAGGAATGAAAGTGTGCTAAAGTACCTTTCAGATGACCAAAAATCGACACAATCCGACATCAAACGAGGGAGTTATGAGTGCCTCAGTTGGATCACGCATTTTGGAAAGATTAATAATCAAAATTGCAAAATGACGATCAAAGAGTTCCCACGTGCTTTTGAGATATCAAAAGGTCTCGAAATTTCCCAATTCTTGTCTCATTTAGAAGCTTGTCAAGTTACCATTGCAATGAGCTCAAAATCGTCTAAATTCGACCATTAAAGAGAGAGTTATGAAGGTTACTGTTGGACGAGGAGATGAAGGAGAAATTCAGTAGTGAGTGCGATTGGATCGATCCCACTTACGGATGCCCAAATGATCTCTTGAATACGACGATTGAGCATAGTCAAATGAAAGTGCGCTAAAGTACCTTCAATGACCAAAAATCGATCCAATCCGACTTCAAACAAGGGAGTTATGAGCACCTCCATTGGATAATCGATTTGAAATTGGATATTTTGAAAATAAGCAATCAAAATTGCAAAATGACGATCGAAGAGTTCCAACGTGCTTTTGGGATATCGAACGGTCTCGAAATTACCCAATTCTGGTCTCATTTAGAAGCTTGTCAAGTTACCATTCCAATGACCTCAAAATAGTCTAAATTTGACCACAGAAGAGAGTTATGAAGGTTACTTGAGGGAGTTATAAGCGCCTGACAAAAGGAGATGAAGGAGAAATTCGAAGAATTACCCAATTCGACGACAAGTTCCATCCCACTTACGGATGCCCAAATGGTCTCGGAATACGACGATTGTCGACAAGGAGATGAAAGTGCGCTAAAGTACCATTCACTATGACCAAAAATCGAATGAAAGTGCGCTAAAGTACCTTTTATATGACCAAAAATCGAACAAATCCGACATCAAATGAGGGAGTTTGAGTGTTTTTGTTGGATCTCACGATTTGGAAAGATTAATAATCAAAATTGCAAAATGACGATCGAAGAGTTCCAACGTGCTTTTGGGATATCGAATGGTCTCAAAATTACCCAATTCTGGTCTCATTTAGAAGCTTGTCAAGTTACCATTCCAATGAGCTCAAAATATTCTAAATTCGACCACTGAAGAGAGAGTTATGAAGGTTACTATTGGACAAGGAGATGAAGGAGAAATTCAGTAGCGACTACTGCGATCCCACTTACAGATGCCCAAATGATCTCGGAATACGACGAATGTAGTCAGGAATGAAAGTGCGCTAAAGTACCTTTCAGATGACCAAAAATCGATCCAATCCGACTTCAAACAAGGGAGTTATGAGCGCCTCCATTGGATAGCGCGATTTGAAAATATTAGCAATCAAAATTGCAATATGACGATCGAAGAGTTCCAACGTGCTTTTCGAATATCGAATGGTCTCGAAATTACCCAATTCTGGTGTCATTTAGAAGCTTGTCAAGTTACCATTCCAATGACCTCAAAATAGTCCAAATTCGACCACAAAAGAGAGGGTTATGAATGTTACTGTTGGACAAGGAGATGAAGGAGAAATTCAGTAGTGACGACTCCGATCCCACTTACGGATGCCCAAATGGTCTTTAAATATGACGATTGCCGTCAGGAATGAAAGTGCGCTAAAGTACCTTTCAGATGACCAAAAATCGACCAAATCCAACATCAAATGAGGGAGTTATGTGCACCACAGTTGGATCGCGCGATTTGGAAAGATTAACAATTGAAATTGTAAAATGACGATCGAAGAGTTCCAACATACTTTTGGGATATCGAACGGTCTCGAAATTACCAAATTCTTGTCTCATTTAGAAGCATGTCAAGTTACCATTCCAATGAGCTCAAAATAGTCTAAATTTAACCACTGAAGAGAGAGTTATGAAGGTTACTGTTAGACAAGGAGATGAAGGAGAAATTCAGTAGCGACGACTGCGATCCCACGTACGGATGCCCAAATGGTCTCGAAATACAACGATTGCAGTCTGGAATGAAAGTGCGCTAAAGTACCATTCAGATGACCAAAAATCGAACAAATCCGACATCAAATGAGGGAGTTATGAGCGCCTCCGTTTGACCATACGATTTGGAAAGATTAAAAGTCGAAATTGCAAAATGACGATCGAAGAGTTCCAACGTGCTTTTGGGATATCGAACGGTCTCAAAATTACCCAATTCTGGTCTCATTTAGATGCTTGTCAAGTTTCCATTCCAATGAGCTCAAAATAGTCTAAATTCAACCACCGAAGAGAGAGTTATGAAGGTTACTATTGGACAAGGAGATGAAAGAGAAAATTAGTAGCAACTACTGCGTTCCAACTTACGGATGCCCAAATTGGCTCGGAATACGACGAATACAGTCTGGAATGAAAATGCGCTAAAGTACCTTTCAGATGACCAAAAATTGATCCAATCCCACATCAAACGAGGGAGTTATGAGCGCCTCCATTGGATAGCGCGATTTGAAAATATTAGCAATCAAAATTACAAAATGACGATCGAAGAGTTCCAAGGTGCTTTTGAGATATCGAACGGTCTCGAAATTACCCAATTCTGGTCTCATTTAAAAGCTTGTCAACTTACCATTCCAATGACCTCAAAATAGTCTAAATTTGACTATTGAAGAGAGGGTTATGAATGTTACTGTTGGACAAGGAGATGAAGGAGAAATTCAGTAGTGATGACTCCGATCCCACTTACGGATGCCCAAATGGTCTTGGAATACGACGATTGCAGTTTGGAATGAAAGTGCGCTAAAGTACCATTCATAGGACCAAAAATCGACCACATTCGAGATCAAATGAGGGAGTTATAAGCGCCTCCGTTGGATCGAGCGATTTGGAAAGAATAACAATCGAAATTGCAAAATAATGATCAAAGAATTCCAACGTGCTTTTGGGATATCGAACAGTCTCGAAATTACCCAATTCTGGTCTCATTTAGAAGCTTGTCAAGTTACCATTCTAATGATCAAAAAATAGTCTAAATTGGACAACTGAAGAGAGAGTTATGAAGGTTACTGTTAGACAAGGAGATGAAGGAGAAATTCAGTAGCGACGACTACGATCCCACGTATGGATGCCCAAATGGTCTCGGAATATGACGATTGGTTCTGGAATGAAAGTGTGCTAAAGTACCATTCATATGACCAAAAATCGACCAAATCGGACATCAAATGAGGGAGTTATGAGCGCCTTCGTAGGCCCACACGATTTGGAAAGATTAACAATCAAAATTGCAAAATGACGATCGAAGAGTTCCAACGTGCTTTTGGGATATCGAATGGTCTCAAAATTACCCAATTTTGGTCTCATTTAGAAGCTTGTCAAGTTACCATTCCAATGAGCTCAAAATATTCTAAATTCGACCACTGAAGAGAGAGTTATGAAGGTTACTATTGGACAAGGTGATGAAGGAGAAATTCAGTAGCGACTACTGCGATCCCACTTACAGATGCCCAAATGATCTCGGAATACGACGAATATAGTCAGGAATGAAAGTGCGCTAAAGTACCTTTCAGATGACCAAAAATCGATCCAATCCGACTTCAAACAAGGGAGTTATGAGCGCCTCCATTGGATAGCGCGATTTGAAAATATTAGCAATCAAAATTGCAAAATGACGATCGAAGAGTTCCAAGGTGCTTTTGAGATATCGAACGGTCTCGAAATTACCCAATTCTGGTCTCATTTAGAAGCTTGTCAACTTACCATTCCAATGACCTCAAAATAGTCTAAATTCGACTACTGAAGAGAGGGTTATGAATGTTACTGTTGGACAAGGAGATGAAGGGGAAATTCAGTAGTGACGACTCCGATCCCACTTACGGATGCCCAAATGGTCTTGGAATACGACGATTGCAGTTTGGAATGAAAGTGCGCTAAAGTACCATTCATAGGACCAAAAATCGACCACATTCGAGATCAAATGAGGGAGTTATAAGCACCTCCGTTGGATCGAGCGATTTGGAAAGATTAATAATCGAAATTGCAAAATAATGATCAAAGAATTCCAACGTGCTTTTGGGATATCGAACAGTCTCGAAATTACCCAATTCTGGTCTCATTTAGAAGCTTGTCAAGTTACCATTCCAATGAGCACAAAATTGTCTAAATTGGACCACTGAAGAGAGTTATGAAGGTTACATTAGACAAGGAGATGAAGGAGAAATTCAAGAAGCGACTGCGACTCTGATCGATCCCACGTACGGATGCCCAAATGGTCTCGGAATATGACGATTGCATTCTGGAATGAAAGTGTGCTAAAGTACCATTCATATGACCAAAAATCGACCAAATCCGACATCAAATGAGGGAGTTATGAGCGACTTCGTAGGCCCACACGATTTGGAAAGATTAACAATCAAAATTGCAAAATGACGATCGAAGAGTTCCAACGTGCTTTTGGGATATCGAATGGTCTCAAAATTACCCAATTCTTGTCTCATTTAGAAGCTTGTCAAGTTACCATTCCAATGAGCTCAAAATATTCGAAATTCGACCACTGAAGAGAGAGTTATGAAGGTTACTGTTAGACAAGGAGATGAAGGAGAAATTCAGTAGTGACGACTGCGATCCCACTTACAGATGCCCAAATGATCTCGGAATACGACGAATGTAGTCAGGAATGAAAGTGCGCTAAAGTACCTTTCAGATGACCAAAAATCGATCCAATCTGACTTCAAACAAGGGAGCTATGAGCGCCTCCATTTGATAGCACGATTTGAAAATATTAGCAATCAAAATTGCAAATGACGATCGAAGAGTTCCAACGTGCTTTTGGATATCGAACGGTCTCGAAATTACCCAATTCTAATCTCATTTAGAAGCTTGTCAAGTTACCATTCCAATGACCTCAAAATAGTCTAAATTCGACCACAAAAGAGAGAGTTATGAATGAAGGGGAAATACTGTTGGACAAGGAGATGAAGGAGAAATTCGAAGTGATGACTCTCGATCCCACTTACGGATGCCCAAATGGTCTCGGAATACGACGATGTCGTCGAATGAAAGAGCACTAAAGTACCTTTGAGATGACCAAAAATTAACCAAATCCGACATCAAATGAGGGAGTTAAGAGCATCTCCGTTGGATAGGTTGATTTCGAAAGATCGACAATCTAAATTCCAAAATGACGATCGTAGAGTTCCAACGTGCTTTTGGGATATCGAATGGTCTTGAAATTACCCAATTCTTGTCTCATTTAGAAGCTTGTCAAGTTACCATTCAATGAGCTCAAAATAGTCTAAATTCGACCACTTGAAGAGAGAGTTATGAAGGTTACTATTGGACAAGGAGATGTAGGAGAAATTCAATAGCGACGACCTCGATCCCACTTACGGATGCCCAAATGGTCTCGGAATACAACGATTGTAGTCAGGAATGAAAGTGCGCTAAAGTGCCTTTCGATGACTAAAAATCGACCCAATCCGACATCAAATGTGGGAGTTATGAGCACCTTCGTTGGATTGCGATTTGGAAAGATTAACAATCCAAATTGCAAAATGACGATCGAAGAGTTCCAACGTGCTTTTGGGATATCAAATGGTCTCCAAATTACCCAATTCTGGTCTCATTTAGAAGCTTGTCTAGTTACCATTCCAATGACCTCAAAATAGTCTAAATTCGACCACAAAAGAGAGGTTATGAATGTTACTGTTGGACAAGGAGATGAAGGGGAAATTCAGTAGTGACGACTCCGATCCCACTTACGGATGCCCAAATGGTCTGGGAATACGACAATTGCCGTCAGGAATGAAAGTGCGCTAAAGTACCTTTCAGATGACCAAAAATTGACCCAATCCGACATCAAACGAGGGAGTTATGAGCGCCTCCGTTGGATCGCGCGATTTGGAAAGATTAACAATCAAAATTGCAAAATGACGATCGAAGAGTTCCAACGTGCTTTTGGGATATCGAATGGTCTCAAAATTACCCAATTCTTGTCTCATTTAGAAGCTTGTCAAGTTACCATTCCAATGAGCTCAAAATAGTCCAAATTTAACCACTAAAGAGAGAGTTATGAAGGTTACTGTTAGACAAGGAGATGATGGAGAAATTCAGTAGTGACGACTGCGATCCCACGTACGGATGCCCAAATGGTCTCGAAATACAACGATTGCAGTCTGGAATGAAAGTGCGCTAAAGTACCATTCAGATGACCAAAAATCGAACAAATCCGACATCAAATGAGGGAGTTATGAGCGCCTCCGTTGGATAGCATATTTGAAAAGATTAAAATCAAAATTGCAAAATGACAATCGAAGAGTTCCAACGTGCTTTTAGGATATCGAATGGTCTTGAAATTACCCAATTCTAGTCTCATTTAGAAGCTTGTCAAGTTACCATTCCAATGAGCTCAAAATAGTCTAAATTCCACCACTGAAGAGAGAGTTATGAAGGTCACTGTTGGACAAGGAGATGAAGGAGAAATTTAGTAAATCGATCCCACTTACGGATGCCCAAATGGTCTCGAATCCCACTTACGTACCATTCATGCCCAAATGGGGAGTCTCCTCCGTTGATAGCGTACGATTTGGAAAATTGCAAAATGACGATCGAAGAGTTCCAACGTGCTTTTGGGATATGAATGAATGCGCTAAAGTAAGTTACCTTTGAGCTCAAAATAGTCTAAATTCAACAATGACCAAAATCCCATTGAAATCCAATCCCACATCAAATGAAAGTGGGAGTTATGACCAAAAATCGCGCTCAAACGAGGAGTTATGAGCGCCTCCATTGGATAGCGCGATTTGAAAATATTAGCAATCAAAATTGCAAAATGACGATCGAAGAGTTCCAAGGTGCTTTTGAGATATCGAACGGTCTCAAATTACCCAATTCTGGTCTCATTTAGAAGCTTGTCAACTTACCATTCCAATGACCTCAAAATAGTCTAAATTTGACTACTGAAGAGAGGGTTATGAATGTTACTTTTGGACAAGGAGATGAAGGAGAAATTCAGTAGTGACGACTCCGATCCCACTTACGGATGCCCAAATGGTCTTGGAATACGACGATTGCAGTTTGGAATGAAAGTGCGCTAAAGTACCATTCATAGGACCAAAAATTGACCACATTCGAGATCAAATGAGGGAGTTATAAGCGCCTCCGTTGGATCGAGCGATTTGGAAAGATTAACAATCGAAATTGCAAAATAATGATCAAAGAATTCCAACGTGCTTTTGGGATATCGAACAGTCTCGAAATTACCCAATTCTGGTCTCATTTAGAAGCTTGTCAAGTTACCATTCCAATGAGCACAAAATAGTCTAAATTGGACCACTGAAGAGAGAGTTATGAAGGTTACTGTTAGACAAGGAGATGAAGGAGAAATTCAGTAGCGACGACTACGATCCACGTACGGATGCCCAAATGGTCTCGGAATATGACGATTGCGTCGGAATGAAAGTGCGCTAAAGTACCATTCAGATGACCAAAAATTGACCAAATCCGACATCAAATGAGGGAGTTATGAGCGCCTTCGTAGGCCCACGCGATTTGGAAAGATTAACAATCAAAATTGCAAAATGACGATCGAAGAGTTCCAACGTGCTTTTGGGATATCGAATGGTCTCAAAATTACCCAATTCTGGTCTCATTTAGAAGCTTGTCAAGTTACCATTCCAATGAGCTCAAAATATTCTAAATTCGACCACTGAAGAGAGAGTTATGAAGGTTACTATTGGACAAGGAGATGAAGGAGAAATTCAGTAGCGACTACTGCGATCCCACTTACAGATGCCCAAATGATCTCGAATACGACGAATGTAGTCGGAATGAAAGTGCGCTAAAGTACCTTTCAGATGACCAAAAATCGATCCAATCCGACTTCAAACAAGGGAGTTATGAGCACCTCCATTGGATAGCGCGATTTGAAAATATTAGCAATCAAAATTGCAAAATGACGATCGAAGAGTTCCAACGTGCTTTTGAATATCGAACGGTCTCGAAATTACCCAATTCTAATGTCTTTTAGAAGCTTGTCAAGTTACTATTCCAATGACCTCAAAATAGTCCAATTTCGACCACAAAAGAGAGTTATGAATGTTACTTGTTGACAGGGAGATGAAGGAAGGAAAATTCAAGAGTAGACGACTCCGATCCCACTTACGGATGCCCAAATGGTCTTGGAATACGACGATTGCGTTGAATGAAAGTGCGCTAAAGTACCATTCATAGATGACCAAAAATCGACCAAATCCGACATCAAATGAGGGAGTTATGAGCGCCTCTGTTGGATCGCGCGATTTGGAAAGATTAACTATCAAAATTGCAAAATGACGTTGGAAGAGTTCCAACGTGCTTTTGGGATATCGAACAGTCTCGAAATTACCCAATTCTAGTCTCATTTAGAAGCTTATCAAGTTACCTTTAGAAGCTTATCAAGTTACCATTCCAATGAGCTCAAAATCATCTAAATTCGACCACTACTGAGAGAGTTATGAAGGTTACTATTGGACAAGGAGATGAAGGAGAAATTCAGTAGCGACGACTGCGATCCCACTTACGGATGCCCTATTGGTGTCGGTATACGACGATGTAGTCAGGAATGAAAGTGCTCTAAAGTACCTTTCATTTGACCAAAAATCGATCCAAATCCGACATCAAATGAGGGAGTTATGAGCGCCTCCATTGGATAGCGATTTGGAAAGATTAACAATCAAAATTGCAAGATGATGATTGAAGAGTTCCAACGTACTTTTGGGATATCGAATGGTCTCAAAATTACCCAATTCTGGCCTCATTTAGAAGATTCGCAAGTTACCATTCCAATGACCTCAAAATAGTCTAAATTCGACCAAAATAGAAGAAGAGAGTTATGAATGTTACTTGTTGGACAAGGAGATGAAGAAGAGAAATTCAATAGTGACGACTCCGATCCCACTCGGATGCCCAAATGGTCTCGAAATACGACGATTGTCGGAATGAAAGTGCGCTAAAGTACCATTCATATGACCAAAATCGACCAAAATCCGACTTCAATCAAATGAGGGAGTTATGAGCGCCTCCATTCCCACTTATGGATGCCCAAATGGTCTTGAATATGACGATTTGGAAAGATTAACAATCAAAATTGCAAAATGACGATGACGAAAGTTCCAACGTGCTTTTGGGATATCGAATGGTCTCAAAATTACCCAATTCTTGTCTCATTTAGAAGCTTGTCAAGTTACCATTCCAATGAGCTCAAAATCGTCTAAATTCGACCATTGAAGAGAGAGTTATGAAGGTTACTGTTGGACAAGGAGATGAAGGAGAAATTCAGTAGCGACGACTGCGATCCCACTTACGGATGCCCAAATGGTCTCGGAATACGACGATTGTAGTCAGGAATGAAAGTGCGCTAAAGTACCTTTCAGATGACCAAAAATCGACCCAATCCGACATCAAACGAGGGAGTTATGAGCGCCTCCATTGGATAGCATGATTTGGAAAGATTAACAATCAAAATTGCAAAATGACGATCGAAGAGTTCCAACGTGCTTTTGATATCGAATGGTCTCAAAATTACCCAATTCTTGTCTCATTTAGAAGCTTGTCAAGTTACCATTCCAATGAGCTCAAAATAGTCCAAATTTAACCACTAAAGAGAGAGTTATGAAGGTTACTGTTAGACAAGGAGATGAAGGAGAAATTCAAGTAGTGATGACTGCGATCCCACTTACGGATGCCCAAATGGTCTCGGAATACGACGATTGTAGTTAGGAATGAAAGTGCGCTAAAGTACCTTTCGATGACCAAAAATTGACCAATCCGACATCAAATGAGGGGGAGTTATGAGCACCTCCATTGGATCGCGCGATTTGGAAAAATATTAAAATTGAAAATTGCAAAATGACGATCGAAGAGTTCCAACGTGCTTTTGGGATATCGAATGTCTCAAAATTACCCAATTCTTGTCTCATTTAGAAGCTTGTCAAGTTACCATTCCAATGAGCTCAAAATAGTCCAAATTTACCACTTGAAGAGAGAGTTATGAAGGTTACTGTTGGACAAGGAGATGAAGGGGAAATTCAGTAGTGACGACTCCGATCCCACTTACGGATGCCCAAATGGTCTTGGAATACGACGATTGTCATCAGGAATGAAAGTGCGCTAAAGTACCATTCAGATGACCAAAAATCGAACAAATCCGACATCAAATGAGGGAGTTATGAGCACCTCCGTTAGATCGCGCGATTTGGTAAGATTAACAATTGAAATTGTAAAATGACGATCGAAGAGTTCCAACTTACTTTTGGGATATCGAATGGTCTCGAAATTACCAAATTCTTGTCTCATTTAGAAGCATGTCAAGTTACCATTCCAATGAGCTCAAAATAGTCTAAATTTAACCACTGAAGAGAGAGTTATGAAGGTTACTGTTAGACAAGGAGATGAAGGAGAAATTCAGTAGCGACGACTGCGATCCCACGTACGGATGCCCAAATGGTCTCGAAATACAACGATTGCAGTCTGGAATGAAAGTGCGCTAAAGTACCATTCAGATGACCAAAAATCGAACAAATCCGACATCAAATGAGGGAGTTATGAGCGCCTCCGTTTGACCGTACGATTTGGAAAGATTAAAAGTCGAAATTGCAAAATGACGATCGAAGAGTTCCAACGTGCTTTTGGGATATCGAACGGTCTCAAAATTACCCAATTCTGGTCTCATTTAGATGCTTGTCAAGTTTCCATTCCAATGAGCTCAAAATAGTCTAAATTCAACCACCGAAGAGAGAGTTATGAAGGTTACTATTGGACAAGGAGATGAAGGAGAAATTCAGTAGCGACTACTGCGTTCCAACTTACGGATGCCCAAATTGGCTCGGAATACGACGAATGCAGTCTGGAATGAAAATGCGCTAAAGTACCTTTCAGATGACCAAAAATTGATCCAATCCCACATCAAACGAGGGAGTTATGAGCGCCTCCATTGGATAGCGCGATTTGAAAATATTAGCAATCAAAATTGCAAAATGACGATCGAAGAGTTCCAAGGTGCTTTTGAGATATCGAACGGTCTCGAAATTACCCAATTCTGGTCTCATTTAGAAGCTTGTCAACTTACCATTCCAATGACCTCAAAATAGTCTAAATTCGACTACTGAAGAGAGGGTTATGAATGTTACTGTTGGACAAGGAGATGAAGGGGAAATTCAGTAGTGACGACTCCGATCCCACTTACGGATGCCCAAATGGTCTTGGAATACGACGATTGCAGTTTGGAATGAAAGTGCGCTAAAGTACCATTCATAGGACCAAAAATCGACCACATTCGAGATCAAATGAGGGAGTTATAAGCGCCTCCGTTGGATCGAGCGATTTAGAAAGATTAACAATCGAAATTACAAAATAATGATCAAAGAATTCCAACGTGCTTTTGGGATATCGAGCAGTCTCGAAATTACCCAATTCTGGTCTCATTTAGAAGCTTGTCAAGTTACCATTCCAATGAGCATAAAATAGTCTAAATTGGACAACTGAAGAGAGAGTTATGAAGGTTACTGTTAGACAAGGAGATGAAGGAGAAATTCAGTAGCGACGACTACGATCCCACGTACGGATGCCCAAATGGTCTCGGAATATGACGATTGCGTTCTGGAATGAAAGTGTGCTAAAGTACCATTCATATGACCAAAAATCGACCAAATCCGACATCAAATGAGGGAGTTATGAGCGCCTTCGTAGGCCCACGCGATTTGGAAAGATTAACAATCAAAATTGCAAAATGACGATCGAAGAGTTCCAACGTGCTTTTGGGATATCGAATGGTCTCAAAATTACCCAATTCTGGTCTCATTTAGAAGCTTGTCAAGTTACCATTCCAATGAGCTCAAAATATTCTAAATTCGACCACTGAAGAGAGAGTTATGAAGGTTACTATTGGACAAGGAGATGAAGGAGAAATTCAGTAGCGACTACTGCGATCCCACTTACAGATGCCCAAATGATCTCGGAATACGATGAATGTAGTCAGGAATGAAAGTGCGCTAAAGTACCTTTCAGATGACCAAAATTCGATCCAATCCGACTTCAAACAAGGGTGTTATGAGCACCTCCATTGGATAGCGCGATTTGAAAATATTAGCAATCAAAATTGCAATATGACGATCGAAGAGTTCCAACGTGCTTTTCGAATATCGAACGGTCTCGAAATTACCCAATTCTGGTGTCATTTAGAAGCTTGTCAAGTTACCATTCCAATGACCTCAAA
Organism: Magnolia changhungtana; assembly: GCA_030180095.1. NCBI lineage: Eukaryota > Viridiplantae > Streptophyta > Magnoliopsida > Magnoliales > Magnoliaceae > Magnolia > Magnolia changhungtana. The sequence goes on along the minus strand of JASAUF010000056.1, from coordinate 4,415 downwards.
ATAGTCCAAATTCGACCACAAAAGAGAGGTTATGAATGTTACTGTTGGACAAGGAGATGAAGGGGAAATTCAGTAGTGACGACTCCGATCCCACTTACGGATGCCCAAATGGTCTTGGAATACGACGAATGTCGTCAGGAATGAAAGTGCGCTAAAGTACCTTTCAGATGACCAAAAATCGAACAAATCCGACATCAAATGAGGGAGTTATGAGCGCCTTCGTAGGCCCACGCGATTTGGAAAGATTAATAATCAAAATTGCAAAATGACGATCGAAGAGTTCCAACGTGCTTTTGGGATATCGAATGGTCTCAAAATTACCCAATTCTTGTCTCATTTAGAAGCTTGTCAGGTTACCATTCCAATGAGCTCAAAATATTCTAAATTCGACCACTGAAGAGAGAGTTATGAAGGTTACTATTGGACAAGGAGATGAAGGAGAAATTCAGTAGCGACTACTGCGATCCCACTTACAGATGCCCAAATGATCTCGGAATACGACGAATGTAGTCAGGAATGAAAGTGCGCTAAAGTACCTTTCAGATGACCAAAAATCGATCCAATCCGACTTCAAACAAGGGAGTTATGAGCGCCTCCATTAGATAGCGCGATTTGAAAATATTAGCAATCAAAATTGCAATATGACGATCGAAGAGTTCCAACGTGCTTTTCGAATATCGAATGGTCTCGAAATTACCCAATTCTGGTGTCATTTAGAAGCTTGTCAAGTTACCATTCCAATGACCTCAAAATAGTCCAAATTCGACAACAAAAGAGAGGGTTATGAATGTTACCGTTGGACAAGGAGATGAAGGAGAAATTCAGTAGCGACGACTGCGATCCCACTTATGGATGCCCAAATGGTCTCGAAATACGACGATTGCAGTTTGGAATGAAAGTGCGCAAAAGTACCATTGCCCAAATTGTCTCGAAAATAATACGATTGATTGTTAGGAGTGATAGTGCCCTAAAGTACCTTTCTGATGACCAAAAACTGACCTAATCCGACATCAAACGAGGGAGTTATGAGCAACTCCGTTCAATCACGTGATTTGGATAGATTAACAATTCAAATTGCAAAATGACGATTGTTTCGACAAGAAAACAAATGTGTTTGATTTGGGGGATTTATTTAATGATAACAAAGAAAGAGTGAGAGAACATTGATCACATTTATTCTGAGTTCATTTACATCCTCTGATTTCCTTGATTCTGAAAAACAAAGTACAATCAATCAAAGTAGACAAGATAGTCTTATGAAAATTTCGGTAGCATTCCAGCGCCTGTTTTAATCATCTCCCAAACTTAGGAGGAATTCGCCTTTCTGTCGATGACTCTTCCTTCTCTCTTGAATAGGAAGAACTTGAAGACCTCGCCGTTTCAGCAGCATGACAACCCATTGTTGTTATTGATCGTCTGATGAATGGCTTGCGCGGTCCGCACAAACCTACATACTTTGCGCGGGTCCGCACAAACCTGCATACTTTGCGCGGGTCCGCGCAAACCTGCACACTTTGCGCGGGTCCGCACAAACCTGCACACTTTGCGCGGGTCCGCACAAACCTGCAGGAGCCCAATACTCCTACCTTTGATTTTCTTCTTCACTCTTCTTTTGCTCTGAAGTCTTCTCACCCCCTTTTTAGAGAGAAAGCGGGGTATTTATAGGCATTTTCACAAGTGTAAAACTTCGACTTGGGCGATGTGGGACTAAATAACTCCCAACCATTTTTTACACCACCGTCATACGCTTTGCGCGGGTACGCGCAAACGATATACTTTGCGCGATCCCGCACAATCTGTCTACTTTGTGCAGGTCCGCACAAACCTGTCTACTTTATGCGGGTCGGTACAAACTTGTCTACTTTGTGCGGGTCCGCGCAAACCTGTTTACTTTGTGCGGGTCCGCGCAAACCTGTTTACTTTGTGCGGGTCCGCACAAACCTGTTTACTTTGTGCGGGTCCGCACAAACCTGCCTACTTTGTGCGGTCCCGCGCAAAGTGTCCTTAGAACCAATTCTTTCTTCCTTTCTTCCAATCTTTTTCCAAAACACCTAAACTACCCTTTGAGCTGGATCTTTACCAAAATACCTAAACTACCCTTTGAGCTGGAACTTTACCAAAATACCTAAACTACCCTTTGAGCTGGAACTTTACCAAAATACCTAAACTACCCTTTGAGCTGGAACTTTACCATGAGATTCTTTAACCACTACAATGATATATATATATATATATATATATATATATTTTTATGCCTCAACAAATGCCCCCTCAATCCTTCTTTGATTGATCCTTGAAATCAAATGGAGGATCGATCTTTCTCCGCCTGAGAGAATCTTGAATGAACTGCAACTGAGGAATGATTGGATGATCAAGCTTGCATGGAAGACTGGATGATAATCTTTGACCAAAAAAAATCGAATGATTGTGTTCGATCAGAAGACTGGAATGCTCCCGCTCGAACAGAAGACTTGATGATTGTGCTCGACCAAAAGACTTGATTGATTATGCTTGAACAGAAAACTTGAATAATGACGCTTAAACAGAAGACTGGAATGCCCCCAGCCAGTAGTGTCGAGTGAATGCTTCACTAGAAAAGATGAAGTTCTCTTTCGTCGAAACTCATCTCTTCAACAGTTATGACGACTTTGTCTTTAAGCAACTTGACTAGAGAGCTGTCTTTCAACATCGTTGCGGCTACAACATTCTCTTTGATCAACTCCAGCGATTCTTTCCTTTAGTTCTGCGACAGTCTCTATGATCAACTCCGTTGCTCCTGCCGCAACAACTTTTCGATTGTTTCCTTTATTCATGATCTGCATAATCCGACCTTTTTGAATGATAGTCTTTCCTGCCAAATTAGTTGAAATTAGTATCTAAGATATTATAAATTTTCAATTTAGCTTTTTTAAAGCATTGATAATTTTTGAAATTTATATTGAAAACTTCTCTTCTCTTTTAGCTGATTGTGATATTCGCTCTGTCATCGTGCTTCACATTGCATTCTTTGCTCATTAAATCGTGCTTTTGGAGACATCGTTTCCAGCTCCAACGGTTCAATCGCTGAATCTTTTGTCAAGTCTTTTCTAGTTTGTGTTTCTTTAGCATTTCTTCATAGACTTTTCCTTGGATCTTTGTTGATTCTGAAAAATTGAAAAATAGACAAGACTTCTTTCAATTTTCATTTAGTAACTTTTCAAAGGTTATAGAAATTACTGATGATGATTCCGTTTGCTCTGCCTCCATCAGATCTGGTACTTGGAGGCTTGCAATATCGCTGTTAGAACAATGAGTTACGGCATCGGATTATATAATTCTTGACATATGACTTCCTCCATATTGCATAAGAGATTATCAGAAAGACCAAGGCATAGATTATTTTGAAGACCAAGGCATAGATAACTTTGAAGACCAAGGCATAGATTCTGCCCCCTTTCCCGGTCAATCTTCACATAAAGATTTCCTTAGAAATAATATATCTGAAGTGAAACTTGCAGATATTCCTGAAGGATGGATAATTTTGCTACTCCTTTAAAGAATATATCTGAATCTCCAGATTATCCGAGAGAGAGAGAGATGATTCCTCGCTAATTCATTCTTTGTCGCCTTTGAGAATCTTGCATAATAATATTTCTTTATATCATGAAGACAAGAGATAAAAAGACTTTATGGCTCTTGTCTGCAGAACAAATATATATTGTAATAGAAGACCCATAATTGTTCTCGAAGATTTTGAACTTTTGAATAGATAATCACCAATATCTTGAAGGCATTTACTGTTATTGTAATTTGAACCTGATTCAAGATAAATGCATTTTTGCATATAATCATTTAAAATTTCCATCAGGCAATTGCATATTTAATATGTTCTGTAGCATTTTGAATGCTACACATAATTGATGCTTTTGAGCAATGGCACTAGTGTACTTTGACTGACCATACTTTGACCATACATGACCGAACTTAACGGGACTTGACTGGACTAGACCTGACTGATCGGTGAACTAGACGCACCGTGATTGACCGAACTGGACTTGACACTGGGCTCAAAGAGCAAGATAGTTTACCGCCAATTTCGGGCAATGGGCTCAAAGAGCAATTATAGTTTACCGCCAATTTCGGGCAGGCCAATTTAGGGCTTTGTAGGTCTTATGCGTAGTTGGCCATATAGGCTTGGCTAGGCTGCCTTAAATGATCATTTGCTATCGTTGTCATAAAATTTGTGTACTAGTGTACTTTGACTGATCATACTTTGACCAGACATGACCGAACTTAACGGGACTTGACTGGACTGGACCTGACTGGACTGAACTAGACGACCAGATTGACTGAACTGGACTTGACACTGGGCTCAAAGAGCAAGATAGTTTACCGCCAATTTCGGGCAATGGGCTCAAAGAGCAATTATAGTTTAC